>OX336390.1:949565160-950765160 GCA_946902985.2 Meconema thalassinum
GAGTTATCGACACTGAAGCTATACAAATACTTGTCGGGAAAAAAGGCTTTTTGGGCATTTATCCAAACGTAGGAATTGCGTTCCGAATGTTGTTGTGTACCATTGAACTGTTGTGTACACCAGCGTCAAACTGCTCAGCAGAACGGTCGATTTCAGCGCTAAAGAGAGTAAAGAATAACTTAAGATCTAACATAGGAGAGAACAGGCTCAATTCACTCTCTGTAATGTACATAGAGTCAGAAAGAGTCGATTAAAAATTAAATGTTCTGTACTAGTGCATTTAATTTGCTAAATTTCCAAAATAGCTTCAATATGGTGGGGGGCCCAAATGTCAAGTGCCTAGGATCCCTGGATCTCTAAGTCCGGGCCTGCTGCCCTGGCGCTTGTTTATTCCCCAGCTGAGTATTGCTCCGGAGTATGGCTTAACAGCTGTCATACAACTTCATCGTAGTATGCGAATTATACCTGGCACAGTAATTCCCACTCCGATCCAGTGGTTACCAGTGCTCAGTAATATCGCACCTCCTCATATCAGAAGACAGAAAAATCGAGTTCATCTTTGGTCCAGAATACAGAAGAATCGGACACTTCCAATCCATGATGACGTTTAACAGTTGGGTCCTTCTAGACTGAAATCCGGCAAACTTGCATGGAAAACAGCCTTAGAACTATCAAACGGCAATTTCACAGCCAATAATAGCTGGTAGGCTGAGTGGACAAGACCTCCTCCTCGAAGCATCGTATAAGTTGGGAACCCAACTACAAAACTCGCCAGTTTCAACTTGCCGAGACTTACCTGGAGTAGACTCAATCGTATGAGATGTGGTGTGGGAAGAAGTGCTTCTGTACCACATACTTGGGGTTGGCAAGATTCGCCATACAGTGACTTGTGATGTCTTTCAGCCGACTTTGGAACACATGGTGTTTGATTGTCCCCGCCGAGCGTTACCGGGGAGTCTGGAGGATTTGAATGTTGCTACTCCAGAAGCAGTGAATTGGTGAAATAGACTGGATGTTGATTTATGATACTTTTCAACTTTAACAGTTATATGTCTTGTTGTCATATGGTTCGGATGTTTGTGACACTGTATTCATGTCTTTGTTATCTTTATTGTGTTAGCCTCGTACGATAAATAAATAAATAAATCACAAATTGTGTGGTGTTTAAGATCCTGCACCGCAGTGGGATAACCACAGTGGCAGGTACCATGCATCAAGCTGCAGTCATCGTACGGAATGACTTGTAAAATTTTGTATAAATGATTGATGTAATGTTTACTCTTTGCACATTGACCACAATAAATCATTATTAAATGTTGCTTTTCACTGTGGTAAGTCAAATGTATATATATCAATGGTTTAAGGCAGACATGGGCAAACGGTTTAGGGGAAAGGCCAGATGCGGTACAAAATAATCTAGGCGGGCCGAAAAAGAACCAACACATGTTGGTTATAGATTATGAAAAAATGAAAATCCACAGCCTGCTTCCAGTCTCCGACCGGGTCAGGAATGGAATGAATGAAGCCCCCTTCTAGAGGCAAGGATATGGACTGTGTCGGCTGCCGAGGCCTGACGCACTCCTCTGGGGCAATGATTAAATGAATGTCAGATGAAATGAAATGATAGTGGAGAGTGTTGCTGGAATGAAATAAACTTTTTATTATTGAATTTAATTCAAACAAAACTTATAGGATACAATGGTAGAAGATTTAGGAAAAAAAGAACAAACCTTCATTATTTGTTAGAAGAGAAAGGAGTTTGTGACAAGTGAAACTGTAACTGTACTGTGGTCTGTCAATCTATTTATGACCGAAACTTCCTTCTTATGATACATATCAGTCTAATATACAAATTAATTTCAATTAAGTATTTTTTTATTTAGTCAATTTACCCTCTAGGTTGGTGGTTCCCAGGGACTCAGCGAGGGGACTCACCACTACCGCCTCTATGGGCAGTGTCCTGGAGCTTGGAACATCTGGTCGGGATGGATACAACTGGGGAGGTGTGATCAGCACTTCGCCCAGGCGGCCTCACCTGCAAAGCGAACAGGGGCCTCATGAGGGAGGGGAAGGGATGGAAGATAGGGATGGATAGGCTAGGAAGAGGGAAGGAGGCGGCCGTGGCCTTACAGTAGGTACTGTCCCCGTTTACCCGGATAGTAGGCTGTCAGATATCCGCCCCCTCAATCGGATTGCCAACAATCAATCGCATCGGCTCAGCTACATCAATGAAAATGGCACTGACAGATACTATCGAGATAAGAGCACAGAAGTTAACAGGAAATCATTGTGGAACGCACCAAAATAGACGGGGGTTCATACTTACCTTTACTTACCTCTTAAAATTTATCTCGGGGATTGAGTTGACAACAGGATCTCTAAAGTCTGTTCCCACAATAACCTCCACCATGACATTTAAAAATGAACCAGGACGAAGACGAGAACTTTGAACTGTACAAAAGCTTTTATTTCAAATAAAGGGAATGAATTTAACATCTCAACAAAATAAATGTGGCTATCAGTAGCCCATGTCAATCTGACTACGTCCTCCTATAGGACTTGCAAAATTATCATACAACATGATATAGAACATATTAGCTCCCACGAGCTCCAAATAACGTAATATTCATAACACAATTGGATTGGAAAGGAAGTGAGGACGAGACATATATATAGAGCATTTGGTTTCTTTTAATAAACATAACCCTGGTATTTATAGGCGCAAGGCCAGAGTGTGGACGACCTCACCCGCTGATAACCAGTTGTCGGGACAGCTGCGAGCTACCCTTCAACCTGTCGCACACTTGTCAAATGGGCTCCCTTCGCATGCTACATTGCGTAAGAATCCAGCTCTCACAAGCTTTAAATGTCCGCAAGACAACTCATATATATATATATTTACGCAAGTCTTTCAATTACTTTGCTTACATATCACTGGATTATTATGACAATCCCTAAAATTGTTAAGTTCTCATCCAAATGTTTAATAAGCTCTTAAATGTTTATAACAAAATCACATAAATTATTTATAACAATTAGAAATTGTTTATAATATTGTCGAAGATAATTACAAAAAAAATTTAAACACGCCTTTAACATCACTATCGTTCCACATTATTGTCAAAGATATATACATCATTTATTTACAATATTAACATTTAAATCAATCAAATTATTAATTTAAGAAATACATTAACCACATGTTCATCCGGTTGGTAATTTCATAATCGTGTTAATATAATCGACCAATGAAGGTTAGTTATACATGTTAATGTCACAATCTGGATTAATAAAGGTTGTAATAATTATAATTATTTGTGACGGTAATCTTCATTCAAAATCTTATCTCAAATTCTTTCAAAACTCTTGTTAATTATAACAGTAAATTCACTTGATTAATTTTCAATGAACTATGACAATTCACTCCAGCGGAAAATACTTCGCTAACAAGATAATGCACAAACTGCATTAAAAATTAGGCCCAAAATCATCATATATTAATCTATATGGCATCAAAAACTTCCACAGAACTTACAAAAACCTCCACTATCAAATTCTTTAACATCATTAATTACTGTGGGAACCTCCTTCATATATTCAAGGGCATTATACATCAGCGACTTTCAACACGTGCGCTGCACTAGCGATTATACATTCATAGTTCCACTTAAAAATTCTTATAATCATTAATTGTTTCAAAACTGTTGTCATTTAACCTTCGTGGATTTCATTCATGAATCGTAATGAAGTAAAAATTTGCCAATCACAAACAAATTTAATAGTGAATACGCTTATATACGCCTGTCTGGTCTATCAAAATTTAAGATTAACATCTTAAAAGAATTGTAGTATAAAAATACTATCATCAAATAAAGTGTGACTAAAACTGCAAAATAGTCGAATAGAATCCAATTAGACTGGGGAATGCAAACATCATTATATAAATCTCTAATTGAGAAAAAACTCCTAACAAAAGTTCATGATTTTAATGCATTCAATAATTCAATTAAAGTTCATCTTTCACAAAAATGTCTATGATGCAATGGTCGTTCATAACTGACGATAAATGTCTGTGTTGCAATCAATTCAAATAACGACTAGTATTTCCAAGATCGTCGACAACGTAATGGATTTTAACGCTCTAAAATCATTTAAATGTTCTTCCTTCTTGATGATGACAGAAAATTGGTCAAACTAATTAAACTGGGGTAAAATTACTTTAATAAAGTGACACGCTGTCTGAATTTAAATCTGCCATAAAAATCATTAACTTACAGTCAAATCGTGACTACAAAATAATAAGCAAATTACTGAAAATCTAAATATCAGTCTCAACTGATTCAAAATCGTTTAACTATGCCCATGACATAACAATGTCTTAATAAATCGTCGAAAAAGGCATAACTCAACAAGGTGTACTGAGAATAGGAATCTCAAACAAGAAAATAGGGCAAAATACATGAGGATAAAAATATGGGATAAATGGTTGCTCAAACATTGCTAAGAAACTCAAATACAATAAACGTTCACGACTACCTTATCTGCCGATTGACGTTCCAGAGGAAAATTCCCCAAAGAAGACTGCTGATGGATCCATTTCACCAAGTTAAAGCTGAGCTCCATCCTCGAAACAGGAAATAGCACCCTCGGAGAATCGAACTGCTTCCTTCTCCGGAAATCGCTCTACTCCGTGAAGACGAATAGACATCCTTCCGGCAATAATCTTCTTTGTGAGTCGGGACAACCCTGACCTCTCTTGAAAAATCCCTGAAGTTCCAGTAGACAATCGCCATGAAGTTTTTGTAATAATTTCCGCAGAAATATTCATATTCAATGAGTATGTAATAGATTCCATTGCTGTTGGATAGTATTCAGCTTTGAAGCACGAAACATGGGTGTAGATGTTTATTCACCACATGTTCGCTTGTGTGGAATAGCAATTAGCGAAGTTCCATGCTGCTATCTTACTCCGTTGAAATATGTCCCAATCGCATTAAGTCCTTTAGCCTTCCATCTTCTCTTCGGTTATGATAATAGAAGAACAAACTGCCATATTAAACTGCTCCATTATACTATAGCGTTGTGTAACAAAAGCAATCTGAAGTCTCCCTATTTCACTAGCCGTGTCAGCCGTGGCGTAAAATCTGGCGATACAAAGTGTTTCTCAGGTGGCGAGATAATCACTTTTGTCAGTCGTGTAAAACTGCCAATATCTTTCAAAATAATTACTCGAAATTGTTCAACTTTTCTATATTACTTCATGTAGCACTGCACAATAGAATTAGCTTATAAGCGACCGCTAACTGTTCAAAGCTAATCTTGTAGATGCGTTCTAAGGTGCGTTTTAACTTCACCTAGTTTTACTTGAATCTCGTTTAATGCAGTGGCTTCACCACGCGTTATAAAGACGACTCTTTTCACTACTTTCACTCGACGTCTCACCAAAATGACTGTATAAGAAAAGAACTTTCACAATTAGACTTCGATGATCTGAGAATGAGACTCCTCTCTTCTGCGCAAGGCCTTTTATTAACTTCATGAGGGGCGTATCCATCCCTTCCATAGCGTGATACTGCGTCATCGCTAGAAGTTCCAACTTCGTCAATACATGACGGATTTTCAAAATTCAAAAACTGAAAATAAATTTCACCAAAATTCCAAATCAATGCCTCTACTGCAAATGGATTTCCACAATTCTGCATTCCAAAAGTAATAAAAATACCGTAGTTTCAGCAATCTCCGTCTTTCTTCAAACTATCGTTCATTGGTTCAAGCCTCCCCTCCAATAGCATAATTTCTTCCTCAGCCTAGTTCCACGTTTCCTGCGACTGCGTCGTAAATCTTGGATCTTTCTCGAATAAATGCTGACGTCACTGAGAATCTCCGCTCAAGTAGCCTGCTGGCATAACGTTTGCGTCATCCGTGCTTACGTCATGACTACCCACGTCATAACTATGACAGCCATAACTTTCTTTATAATTTCCAATATAGCCACCGTGGTCTCTATATAATTCAATTACGGGGGCATTCTCCTCTCACCACGTTTTAAAAACAGTTGCAAATTGTTTTTAAACTCAGTGTTACAAGTACCTCAACTCTCTTGAACACGAAATTGAATTATTACTGGCTTACTCTAGTATGATATTTCCTCTATGTTCCTTAATCATAAATCTCTTCTACTCTGGGTTGTGAGCTTCGATGAAATAATCTTTGAGGTTCCTTGCATATTCTATAGGTGTCAAACTATCCGTGTTACTGAATTTTTGCGGTTTGTCTTCAAAATTCCTGATGACCGTCACGTTCCTCGGATATGAATCCGGATAGTTTTTCCCACTATCTCGATAGTTCCACTCAGGTTCCATATTCCTCTCGTCATCTTCCTCCCTGAATCTGGATATACGTTCTTCAGGAGTCACGTCTCTATCTTCTGGATCTAGGTTATATCTTCTGGCATAATTCCTATTGAGTTCGCAAGCCAAGCCTTCTGTATCCTTGTCAGTGATTTCCGTTAAGACTTTCTTGATTAACTCTTCTTTGTAGGTCTCCATCAAACTAGCCTCTCCTAACTTTAAATTCTGCAGTTTGCTCGTCGTTTCATTTACATCAGAGACAACTTTATGAATCTGTTCCTCTAATGTAGATTTTAATGTTTGCATATCCTGACCTAGTTGTGTTCTATCGTTAACTTGTTTTTCGGATAGCGAATCCATCCTGACGCTTAAATCTTTCCTAATCTGTACTACTTCATTGTTAATCTCTATTTGAGTACTGGCAAGTTTTCTCTCAATCCGTTCCTGAATTTGGGTTACATGTTCCCCACTTGACTTATTCCACTCGTCTTTCCATACTGTTACATTTGCCGTTAACATTTCTGCTATGTCTACTTCGATATCCTCTTTCAATAATCTATTATGGTCTAATACCTGGGTTCTCATGACCTCTACATCATACTTTAAACCTGCTAAAGACGTTGTCGTTCTAACTGACTCATCAACTAGTCTAGTCGCTAATGCACTTATATTACGCGTACAAAGAGTTTTCGAATTTTCTATCTCTTCCCTGACTTTATTTACATCAGTTTGGACTCTAGCAATATCTACAAAAACTGTGTTGACTTCTACCTGAATCTTAGTTATGTCACTTTGCACCTCAGTTATATCCGAATGAATGTTATTAATATCAACCTGAACATTGGACACATCAGTTCTAGCATTTTGAATTTCTCTTTGGACTTCCTCAACCTTGTCTTGGACAGTCGCAACATCATTTTTAACAACAACTACTTCGGCTCTAGCACAAGAAATATCACCTCGGACATTAGCTACATCTAAATTCAACATTGTAAGATCTTTCTGTACCTTAGAAACATCAATTTTAACATCATCAACATTTTTATGCACATGAGACACATCTGTGCGAATGTCAGTTACAGTACTCTCAATACCTAGGGTATTAATCTGTAAACGCGACATATTATCCTCCAAATTAGCAGCACTAGTATGAAGAACCTTCATATTAGCAGACATATTACTAGCATCCTCCTCCATTCTTGCATTCAAATTACTAGCATTCTCCTCCATTCTTGCATTCAAATTACTAGCATTCTCCTCCATTCGACTAGTATTCCTAGCTTCCATCTCCTTTATACTTTCATTCAGCATCTGCTTCATACTACTATTCATGCTTGTTTTCAAATTAGCAGACATCTCCTCTAACATCATCCTCATACTTTCATCTGCCATTACAATATTATTCAAAATATAGACTGCTGTAGGGACATACATCAAAAGAGCAAAATAACAACATTTGAGCAACACTTTTCACCATATATAAATTTGATCAATTTTCTGTCTTAAATCTAACTTATAACTACCTTATAATTAACCTTCGAAGACACTTCATGTTGAAACAAACTCAAGCACGTGTTCAAATTTCCCTGGCTCATTTTAAAATATCCTAACACAAATAATTTACATTTACAATCCAAATAATTTAATTTTATCTTTAATATGACTAAAATGTCATAAGCCGGTCAAATAAAATAAGATTCCAGATTATAGGCGATTTTCCTAAGTTTCCAGCCTATTTAACCTTTCTCAAGTTGTATAAGATCTGATCTTTTCTGAGTGTAATTTTCCTAATACAATACAACATTTAATTCCTATATAATCACACTCTTAAATTCTACAATTGGCCTAGACATCTAACAAAGAATCAACCTCTTTATTTGAGTCTAATCGAGCCTCACGCTTTAGGTTTGCCAATCACACTGGCGTTCAACCTGGTGATCCACTTTTGTTGAACATGCCCCAACGTTTTAGGTGCGCCAATCTTACTAGCGTTCAACCTGGTAATCCAGTTATGTTGAATCTGCCCCACGTTTTAGGGTCGCCAATCTTACTGTCCCCGTTTACCCGGATAGTAGGCTGTCAGATATCCGCCCCCTCAATCGGATTGCCAACAATCAATCGCATCGGCTCAGCTACATCAATGAAAATGGCACTGACAGATACTATCGAGATAAGAGCACAGAAGTTAACAGGAAATCATTGTGGAACACACCAAAATAGACGGGGGTTCATACTTACCTTTACTTACCTCTTAAAATTTATCTCGGGGATTGAGTTGACAACAGGATCTCTAAAGTCTGTTCCCACAATAACCTCCACCATGACATTTAAAAATGAACCAGGACGAAGACGAGAACTTTGAACTGTACAAAAGCTTTTATTTCAAATAAAGGGAATGAATTTAACATCTCAACAAAATAAATGTGGCTATCAGTAGCCCATGTCAATCTGACTACGTCCTCCTATAGGACTTGCAAAATTATCATACAACATGATATAGAACATATTAGCTCCCACGAGCTCCAAATAACGTAATATTCATAACACAATTGGATTGGAAAGGAAGTGAGGACGAGACATATATATAGAGCATTTGGTTTCTTTTAATAAACATAACCCTGGTATTTATAGGCGCAAGGCCAGAGTGTGGACGACCTCACCCGCTGATAACCAGTTGTCGGGACAGCTGCGAGCTACCCTTCAACCTGTCGCACACTTGTCAAATGGGCTCCCTTCACATGCTACATTGCGTAAGAATCCAGCTCTCACAAGCTTTAAATGTCCGCAAGACAACTCATATATATATATTTACGCAAGTCTTTCAATTACTTTGCTTACATATCACTGGATTATTATGATAATCCCTAAAATTGTTAAGTTCTCATCCAAATGTTTAATAAGCTCTTAAATGTTTATAACAAAATCACATAAATTATTTATAACAATTAGAAATTGTTTATAATATTGTCGAAGATAATTACAAAAAAAATTTAAACACGCCTTTAACATCACTATCGTTCCACATTATTGTCAAAGATATATACATCATTTATTTACAATATTAACATTTAAATCAATCAAATTATTAATTTAAGAAATACATTAACCACATGTTCATCCGGTTGGTAATTTCATAATCGTGTTAATATAATCGACCAATGAAGGTTAGTTATACATGTTAATGTCACAATCTGGTTTAATAAAGGTTGTAATAATTATAATTATTTGTGACGGTAATCTTCATTCAAAATCTTATCTCAAATTCTTTCAAAACTCTTGTTAATTATAACAGTAAATTCACTTGATTAATTTTCAATGAACTATGACAATTCACTCCAGCGGAAAATACTTCGCTAACAAGATAATGCACAAACTGCATTAAAAATTAGGCCCAAAATCATCATATATTAATCTATATGGCATCAAAAACTTCCACAGAACTTACAAAAACCTCCACTATCAAATTCTTTAACATCATTAATTACTGTGGGAACCTCCTCCATATATTCAAGGGCATTATACATCAGCGACTTTCAACACGTGCGCTGCACTAGCGATTATACATTCATAGTTCCACTTAAAAATTCTTATAATCATTAATTGTTTCAAAACTGTTGTCATTTAACCTTCGTGGATTTCATTCATGAATCGTAATGAAGTAAAAATTTGCCAATCACAAACAAATTTAATAGTGAATACGCTTATATACGCCTGTCTGGTCTATCAAAATTTAAGATTAACATCTTAAAAGAATTGTAGTATAAAAATACTATCATCAAATAAAGTGTGACTAAAACTGCAAAATAGTCGAATAGAATCCAATTAGACTGGGGAATGCAAACATCATTATATAAATCTCTAATTGAGAAAAAACTCCTAACAAAAGTTCATGATTTTAATGCATTCAATAATTCAATTAAAGTTCATCTTTCACAAAAATGTCTATGATGCAATGGTCGTTCATAACTGACGATAAATGTCTGTGTTGCAATCAATTCAAATAACGACTAGTATTTCCAAGATCGTCGACAACGTAATGGATTTTAACGCTCTAAAATCATTTAAATGTTCTTCCTTCTTGATGATGACAGAAAATTGGTCAAACTAATTAAACTGGGGTAAAATTACTTTAATAAAGTGACACGCTGTCTGAATTTAAATCTGCCATAAAAATCATTAACTTACAGTCAAATCGTGACTACAAAATAATAAGCAAATTACTGAAAATCTAAATATCAGTCTCAACTGATTCAAAATCGTTTAACTATGCCCATGACATAACAATGTCTTAATAAATCGTCGAAAAAGGCATAACTCAACAAGGTGTACTGAGAATAGGAATCTCAAACAAGAAAATAGGGCAAAATACATGAGGATAAAAATATGGGATAAATGGTTGCTCAAACATTGCTAAGAAACTCAAATACAATAAACGTTCACGACTACCTTATCTGCCGATTGACGTTCCAGAGGAAAATTCCCCAAAGAAGACTGCTGATGGATCCATTTCACCAAGTTAAAGCTGAGCTCCATCCTCGAAACAGGAAATAGCACCCTTGGAGAATCGAACTGCTTCCTTCTCCGGAAATCGCTCTGCTCCGTGAAGACGAATAGACATCCTTCCGGCAATAATCTTCTTTGTGAGTCGGGACAACCCTGACCTCTCTTGAAAAATCCCTGAAGTTCCAGTAGACAATCGCCATGAAGTTTTTGTAATAATTTCCGCAGAAATATTCATATTCAATGAGTATGTAATAGATTCCATTGCTGTTGGATAGTATTCAGCTTTGAAGCACGAAACATGGGTGTAGATGTTTATTCACCACATGTTCGCTTGTGTGGAATAGCAATTAGCGAAGTTCCATGCTGCTATCTTACTCCGTTGAAATATGTCCCAATCGCATTAAGTCCTTTAGCCTTCCATCTTCTCTTCGGTTATGATAATAGAAGAACAAACTGCCATATTAAACTGCTCCATTATACTATAGCGTTGTGTAACAAAAGCAATCTGAAGTCTCCCTATTTCACTAGCCGTGTCAGCCGTGGCGTAAAATCTGGCGATACAAAGTGTTTCTCAGGTGGCGAGATAATCACTTTTGTCAGTCGTGTAAAACTGCCAATATCTTTCAAAATAATTACTCGAAATTGTTCAACTTTTCTATATTACTTCATGTAGCACTGCACAATAGAATTAGCTTATAAGCGACCGCTAACTGTTCAAAGCTAATCTTGTAGATGCGTTCTAAGGTGCGTTTTAACTTCACCTAGTTTTACTTGAATCTCGTTTAATGCAGTGGCTTCACCACGCGTTATAAAGACGACTCTTTTCACTACTTTCACTCGACGTCTCACCAAAATGACTGTATAAGAAAAGAACTTTCACAATTAGACTTCGATGATCTGAGAATGAGACTCCTCTCTTCTGCGCAAGGCCTTTTATTAACTTCATGAGGGGCGTATCCATCCCTTCCATAGCGTGATACTGCGTCATCGCTAGAAGTTCCAACTTCGTCAATACATGACGGATTTTCAAAATTCAAAAACTGAAAATAAATTTCACCAAAATTCCAAATCAATGCCTCTACTGCAAATGGATTTCCACAATTCTGCATTCCAAAAGTAATAAAAATACCGTAGTTTCAGCAATCTCCGTCTTTCTTCAAACTATCGTTCATTGGTTCAAGCCTCCCCTCCAATAGCATAATTTCTTCCTCAGCCTAGTTCCACGTTTCCTGCGACTGCGTCGTAAATCTTGGATCTTTCTCGAATAAATGCTGACGTCACTGAGAATCTCCGCTCAAGTAGCCTGCTGGCATAACGTTTGCGTCATCCGTGCTTACGTCATGACTACCCACGTCATAACTATGACAGCCATAACTTTCTTTATAATTTCCAATATAGCCACCGTGGTCTCTATATAATTCAATTACGGGGGCATTCTCCTCTCACCACGTTTTAAAAACAGTTGCAAATTGTTTTTAAACTCAGTGTTACAAGTACCTCAACTCTCTTGAACACGAAATTGAATTATTACTGGCTTACTCTAGTATGATATTTCCTCTATGTTCCTTAATCATAAATCTCTTCTACTCTGGGTTGTGAGCTTCGATGAAATAATCTTTGAGGTTCCTTACATATTCTATAGGTGTCAAACTATCCGTGTTACTGAATTTTTGCGGTTTGTCTTCAAAATTCCTGATGACCGTCACGTTCCTCGGATATGAATCCGGATAGTTTTTCCCACTATCTCGATAGTTCCACTCAGGTTCCATATTCCTCTCGTCATCTTCCTCCCTGAATCTGGATATACGTTCTTCAGGAGTCACGTCTCTATCTTCTGGATCTAGGTTATATCTTCTGGCATAATTCCTATTGAGTTCGCAAGCCAAGCCTTCTGTATCCTTGTCAGTGATTTCCGTTAAGACTTTCTTGATTAACTCTTCTTTGTAGGTCTCCATCAAACTAGCCTCTCCTAACTTTAAATTCTGCAGTTTGCTCGTCGTTTCATTTACATCAGAGACAACTTTATGAATCTGTTCCTCTAATGTAGATTTTAATGTTTGCATATCCTGACCTAGTTGTGTTCTATCGTTAACTTGTTTTTCGGATAGCGAATCCATCCTGACGCTTAAATCTTTCCTAATCTGTACTACTTCATTGTTAATCTCTATTTGAGTACTGGCAAGTTTTCTCTCAATCCGTTCCTGAATTTGGGTTACATGTTCCCCACTTGACTTATTCCACTCGTCTTTCCATACTGTTACATTTGCCGTTAACATTTCTGCTATGTCTACTTCGATATCCTCTTTCAATAATCTATTATGGTCTAATACCTGGGTTCTCATGACCTCTACATCATACTTTAAACCTGCTAAAGACGTTGTCGTTCTAACTGACTCATCAACTAGTCTAGTCGCTAATGCACTTATATTACGCGTACAAAGAGTTTTCGAATTTTCTATCTCTTCCCTGACTTTATTTACATCAGTTTGGACTCTAGCAATATCTACAAAAACTGTGTTGACTTCTACCTGAATCTTAGTTATGTCACTTTGCACCTCAGTTATATCCGAATGAATGTTATTAATATCAACCTGAACATTGGACACATCAGTTCTAGCATTTTGAATTTCTCTTTGGACTTCCTCAACCTTGTCTTGGACAGTCGCAACATCATTTTTAACAACAACTACTTCGGCTCTAGCACAAGAAATATCACCTCGGACATTAGCTACATCTAAATTCAACATTGTAAGATCTTTCTGTACCTTAGAAACATCAATTTTAACATCATCAACATTTTATGCACATTAGACACATCTGTGCGAATGTCAGTTACAGTACTCTCAATACCTAGGGTATTAATCTGTAAACGCGACATATTATCCTCCAAATTAGCAGCACTAGTATGAAGAACCTTCATATTAGCAGACATATTACTAGCATCCTCCTCCATTCTTGCATTCAAATTACTAGCATTCTCCTCCATTCTTGCATTCAAATTACTAGCATTCTCCTCCATTCGACTAGTATTCCTAGCTTCCATCTCCTTTATACTTTCATTCAGCATCTGCTTCATACTACTATTCATGCTTGCTTTCAAATTAGCAGACATCTCCTCTAACATCATCCTCATACTTTCATCTGCCATTACAATATTATTCAAAATATAGACTGCTGTAGGGACATACATCAAAAGAGCAAAATAACAACATTTGAGCAACACTTTTCACCATATATAAATTTGATCAATTTTCTGTCTTAAATCTAACTTATAACTACCTTATAATTAACCTTCGAAGACACTTCATGTTGAAACAAACTCAAGCACGTGTTCAAATTTCCCTGGCTCATTTTAAAATATCCTAACACAAATAATTTACATTTACAATCCAAATAATTTAATTTTATCTTTAATATGACTAAAATGTCATAAGCCGGTCAAATAAAATAAGATTCCAGATTATAGGCGATTTTCCTAAGTTTCCAGCCTATTTAACCTTTCTCAAGTTGTATAAGATCTGATCTTTTCTGAGTGTAATTTTCCTAATACAATACAACATTTAATTCCTATATAATCACACTCTTAAATTCTACAATTGGCCTAGACATCTAACAAAGAATCAACCTCTTTATTTGAGTCTAATCGAGCCTCACGCTTTAGGTTTGCCAATCACACTGGCGTTCAACCTGGTGATCCACTTTTGTTGAACATGCCCCAACGTTTTAGGTGCGCCAATCTTACTAGCGTTCAACCTGGTAATCCAGTTATGTTGAATCTGCCCCACGTTTTAGGGTCGCCAATCTTACTGTCCCCGTTTACCCGGATAGTAGGCTGTCAGATATCCGCCCCCTCAATCGGATTGCCAACAATCAATCGCATCGGCTCAGCTACATCAATGAAAATGGCACTGACAGATACTATCGAGATAAGAGCACAGAAGTTAACAGGAAATCATTGTGGAACACACCAAAATAGACGGGGGTTCATACTTACCTTTACTTACCTCTTAAAATTTATCTCGGGGATTGAGTTGACAACAGGATCTCTAAAGTCTGTTCCCACAATAACCTCCACCATGACATTTAAAAATGAACCAGGACGAAGACGAGAACTTTGAACTGTACAAAAGCTTTTATTTCAAATAAAGGGAATGAATTTAACATCTCAACAAAATAAATGTGGCTATCAGTAGCCCATGTCAATCTGACTACGTCCTCCTATAGGACTTGCAAAATTATCATACAACATGATATAGAACATATTAGCTCCCACGAGCTCCAAATAACGTAATATTCATAACACAATTGGATTGGAAAGGAAGTGAGGACGAGACATATATATAGAGCATTTGGTTTCTTTTAATAAACATAACCCTGGTATTTATAGGCGCAAGGCCAGAGTGTGGACGACCTCACCCGCTGATAACCAGTTGTCGGGACAGCTGCGAGCTACCCTTCAACCTGTCGCACACTTGTCAAATGGGCTCCCTTCACATGCTACATTGCGTAAGAATCCAGCTCTCACAAGCTTTAAATGTCCGCAAGACAACTCATATATATATATTTACGCAAGTCTTTCAATTACTTTGCTTACATATCACTGGATTATTATGACAATCCCTAAAATTGTTAAGTTCTCATCCAAATGTTTAATAAGCTCTTAAATGTTTATAACAAAATCACATAAATTATTTATAACAATTAGAAATTGTTTATAATATTGTCGAAGATAATTACAAAAAAAATTTAAACACGCCTTTAACATCACTATCGTTCCACATTATTGTCAAAGATATATACATCATTTATTTACAATATTAACATTTAAATCAATCAAATTATTAATTTAAGAAATACATTAACCACATGTTCATCCGGTTGGTAATTTCATAATCGTGTTAATATAATCGACCAATGAAGGTTAGTTATACATGTTAATGTCACAATCTGGTTTAATAAAGGTTGTAATAATTATAATTATTTGTGACGGTAATCTTCATTCAAAATCTTATCTCAAATTCTTTCAAAACTCTTGTTAATTATAACAGTAAATTCACTTGATTAATTTTCAATGAACTATGACAATTCACTCCAGCGGAAAATACTTCGCTAACAAGATAATGCACAAACTGCATTAAAAATTAGGCCCAAAATCATCATATATTAATCTATATGGCATCAAAAACTTCCACAGAACTTACAAAAACCTCCACTATCAAATTCTTTAACATCATTAATTACTGTGGGAACCTCCTCCATATATTCAAGGGCATTATACATCAGCGACTTTCAACACGTGCGCTGCACTAGCGATTATACATTCATAGTTCCACTTAAAAATTCTTATAATCATTAATTGTTTCAAAACTGTTGTCATTTAACCTTCGTGGATTTCATTCATGAATCGTAATGAAGTAAAAATTTGCCAATCACAAACAAATTTAATAGTGAATACGCTTATATACGCCTGTCTGGTCTATCAAAATTTAAGATTAACATCTTAAAAGAATTGTAGTATAAAAATACTATCATCAAATAAAGTGTGACTAAAACTGCAAAATAGTCGAATAGAATCCAATTAGACTGGGGAATGCAAACATCATTATATAAATCTCTAATTGAGAAAAAACTCCTAACAAAAGTTCATGATTTTAATGCATTCAATAATTCAATTAAAGTTCATCTTTCACAAAAATGTCTATGATGCAATGGTCGTTCATAACTGACGATAAATGTCTGTGTTGCAATCAATTCAAATAACGACTAGTATTTCCAAGATCGTCGACAACGTAATGGATTTTAACGCTCTAAAATCATTTAAATGTTCTTCCTTCTTGATGATGACAGAAAATTGGTCAAACTAATTAAACTGGGGTAAAATTACTTTAATAAAGTGACACGCTGTCTGAATTTAAATCTGCCATAAAAATCATTAACTTACAGTCAAATCGTGACTACAAAATAATAAGCAAATTACTGAAAATCTAAATATCAGTCTCAACTGATTCAAAATCGTTTAACTATGCCCATGACATAACAATGTCTTAATAAATCGTCGAAAAAGGCATAACTCAACAAGGTGTACTGAGAATAGGAATCTCAAACAAGAAAATAGGGCAAAATACATGAGGATAAAAATATGGGATAAATGGTTGCTCAAACATTGCTAAGAAACTCAAATACAATAAACGTTCACGACTACCTTATCTGCCGATTGACGTTCCAGAGGAAAATTCCCCAAAGAAGACTGCTGATGGATCCATTTCACCAAGTTAAAGCTGAGCTCCATCCTCGAAACAGGAAATAGCACCCTCGGAGAATCGAACTGCTTCCTTCTCCGGAAATCGCTCTACTCCGTGAAGACGAATAGACATCCTTCCGGCAATAATCTTCTTTGTGAGTCGGGACAACCCTGACCTCTCTTGAAAAATCCCTGAAGTTCCAGTAGACAATCGCCATGAAGTTTTTGTAATAATTTCCGCAGAAATATTCATATTCAATGAGTATGTAATAGATTCCATTGCTGTTGGATAGTATTCAGCTTTGAAGCACGAAACATGGGTGTAGATGTTTATTCACCACATGTTCGCTTGTGTGGAATAGCAATTAGCGAAGTTCCATGCTGCTATCTTACTCCGTTGAAATATGTCCCAATCGCATTAAGTCCTTTAGCCTTCCATCTTCTCTTCGGTTATGATAATAGAAGAACAAACTGCCATATTAAACTGCTCCATTATACTATAGCGTTGTGTAACAAAAGCAATCTGAAGTCTCCCTATTTCACTAGCCGTGTCAGCCGTGGCGTAAAATCTGGCGATACAAAGTGTTTCTCAGGTGGCGAGATAATCACTTTTGTCAGTCGTGTAAAACTGCCAATATCTTTCAAAATAATTACTCGAAATTGTTCAACTTTTCTATATTACTTCATGTAGCACTGCACAATAGAATTAGCTTATAAGCGACCGCTAACTGTTCAAAGCTAATCTTGTAGATGCGTTCTAAGGTGCGTTTTAACTTCACCTAGTTTTACTTGAATCTCGTTTAATGCAGTGGCTTCACCACGCGTTATAAAGACGACTCTTTTCACTACTTTCACTCGACGTCTCACCAAAATGACTGTATAAGAAAAGAACTTTCACAATTAGACTTCGATGATCTGAGAATGAGACTCCTCTCTTCTGCGCAAGGCCTTTTATTAACTTCATGAGGGGCGTATCCATCCCTTCCATAGCGTGATACTGCGTCATCGCTAGAAGTTCCAACTTCGTCAATACATGACGGATTTTCAAAATTCAAAAACTGAAAATAAATTTCACCAAAATTCCAAATCAATGCCTCTACTGCAAATGGATTTCCACAATTCTGCATTCCAAAAGTAATAAAAATACCGTAGTTTCAGCAATCTCCGTCATTCTTCAAACTATCGTTCATTGGTTCAAGCCTCCCCTCCAATAGCATAATTTCTTCCTCAGCCTAGTTCCACGTTTCCTGCGACTGCGTCGTAAATCTTGGATCTTTCTCGAATAAATGCTGACGTCACTGAGAATCTCCGCTCAAGTAGCCTGCTGGCATAACGTTTGCGTCATCCGTGCTTACGTCATGACTACCCACGTCATAACTATGACAGCCATAACTTTCTTTATAATTTCCAATATAGCCACCGTGGTCTCTATATAATTCAATTACGGGGGCAGTACCATCCCGGCATTTGCCCGAAGACGAAGCGGGAAACCACGGAAAACCACTTCGAGGATGGCTGAGGGGGATTCGAACCCCCTCTACTCATTTGGGCCACCCGAGGCTGAGGAGACCCCGTTCCAGTCCTCATACCACTTTTCAAATTTCGTGGCAGAGCCGGGAATTGAACCCAGGACCTCCAGGGCGGCAGCTAAGCATGCTGACCGCTACGCTACTGTTCCCAATCGGACACGGCAGACTGGCATCAAACTCGGGTCTTATCAGAGAAGACCAGGCCCATGATTCCGCCTCGAGTCGAACCATTGATCTCTGAGGGGGAACAGTTACAGGGAACCCGAAGAGCAATGAGTTGTATAATGACATACAATAATATAGCATGATTTCATGGCTTGTATGTCAATATCATAGCTATTTAAGGGAATAATTGTCAGAAAATGCAGTCATATGTACGTTTTTGAAGTATAGAAACGTGAAAGCAGGCCAGCTTGACACTTGACTAATTGCAGCCAGCAGAAGGGAGGAGATTCAAGGCGCCGAAGGAACTTATTTCGTCTGGACCGAGGAGACAGCTCGAAATTAATGACCCTGGGAGTCCCCGATGGACAACACTCGAGACCGTAGTGGGGGTAATTGTCCACGGAAATTAATTGATTGCAGCCAATTGGAGCATCGAAATGGAATAAAAAGTACACCCAGGTGAATATATTCTAGGAGAGATAATTTAGGAGTGGTCTTACACCTAAATTAAAGCCTATATCTCTAAATAAGCCTGTTAACACCGAGCTTACGCTCGAGAGGAGTAATTTGGTGACCAGCAAGAGGGGATTCACCATGGTGGCGTCATAACGCTACGGAATAAGGCAATTAATTGTAATTAATTGGCCGAAGCGATCGCTAGCACGAGAGTGATTATGGGACTTCCACACTTAGATGAACAAGGTGTATACGTCATTTTGAATGGAAATGCATTATTTCAAGAAGGGAGTCGCTCTCGTGTGTCCTGTGGACTACATTTTACGAGAAACCTTTATATAGGGGAAGCAGCACAGACCAAGCCAGTTGTTCTTTAGTCTTCTCCAGTTACTCTGCAGTTCATCTTGACTCTACACGCTGCCAGTAAGTGCGCGAAATGTTAGAGTATATTTGAAGAACAATGGAAGCGCATCGTACAGCTTCTTAATGGTAATCATGAATCGCGTACGATTTAATCTACAGAAGATAGTTATCCATTATTATACGCAAGTGTAGTTTGCTACAGCGTAGCAATAATTTAGGATGGTTTTGGACACTGAATACCAGGAGGTATTGTCATACTTATAAATGACGCAGTATCGTCAGGATCATTACAATTATGGGAGCCGAGAGGCATCACAAGTTATCATGACGGTGAAATAAACAGTAATGAAGGTGACGAGAATCGAACGCACGTATACGCAGATAGACTTTCACGGAGACCAGCGGTTGTCGTAGCTGCATCGCATCTCTGAGGTCAGGCGTTAGGAGGAGTCCGATTAAGGATCAACCGGTGAAATAGTGAAAAAGTGTATATAAATTTTATTATAGTGATTTCAAAAGTGTTTATGTGTATTGTGATTAATATGTATTGTGTAAAAGTGAGAAAAGCCACTGATAAGAGTATGATTATCATGTGGGAAATATGTGATATCAAGTGTCGTGTGAGATATAGCATGATGGCTTAAATCAAGCGTCATGGTAGGTCCGTGGCTGGCGTGTTGGAATAATCCAGCGAAAATGAAAAAGTGAGTACAAATTTACAATGTTATTCTAACTAGATAGTTCACCATACAACGATGCATCACTTTAAGAATAAAATGTAACAGTCACTTATGTACGAGCTTTCACCACTCGTATTTGGTAGAATATGGCTTGGAAGGTGATTTGTTTATGGCCATTCAGGCCTAAGATAGTGATGTATGTAACGGTAACGTTAAATGATGATAATAATAGTAATCTGGGGTCGGTAACAGTAAAGTAAAGTAATAGGCATTTCAGGCCTAAAGAACGTTCAAAGTGTGTCATGTCTAATATAAATATACTGTAATTTGGTAAACAGTAAGAAAGTAACGTGGAATATAGCGAGATACGAGAGTTTTTCAGTGTCAATGAAGTGTTGAATGAATATTTGATATGGTCAATTCTTAGGATTGTTTTTGAGAACCATTAAAGTAATGTAAGCCAGTAAATTTATACTTGTTTTTAGGAGCTATTTGAAGCTTTGGCTTAAGTGTAATTGCAGAGAGGACGCGGGTGCCTTAATAATTGAGTCATATATGAGAAGTATTGTTTGAGCCGCATTGAGCGAGCAAAGTAACGTAGAATCCAGTGATTTACGTAAATAAAGTTGCGGGGACCAAGCTAACATAGCTTGCACGTTGGGTGAAAAGTTGGCTAATCTACGAGTTAGTACCGCCGTGGAGCGTACTTATATTATTCGCAGTGAATTGGACAGAGCCTGTCTGTATCCATCGCTTGCAGGAATAATTGCCACGAGGGATGCTCTTCGAGACCACGTGAGCACATGTATTATATGATCTGCCCTGAGAGGAGATTCATGTTCGTCGTTTAGGAAACGCAGATTTCCTTATTATTTTTAGGCAGCTGCTGATGAGCAATCTTGTATTCTCATTATGATGCGCGCCCAAAGCCACTAGAATCGCCAAAGAACGGCAAGGCTATTACAGAATCCATCCCCAGCCATGAATGTTAATTAAGGAGCCGAGTTGAGCCCAATACACTATAAATATAGGTGGTAAATAATCAGAATGACTCAATTACTTGAGACAACACTTAGCGTAACTCCATTGTACTGCAATTGTAAACAAAGATGACCTTGCTTGCAGCAAGAGGGGGGCGTTATGTATGCCACGAAGGACGGCGGCCATCTTTCTCGGCCAGCTGGAACTAATTTTATTGCCTGCTTGGAAGGGGAGGTTTGGAGACCCAGTCCCTTTATTTTAAAAGCATAGTGGGACACTAGTGGATTTGGACAGCTCCTTAAACCGGTCCATGAGTCAATCCTAATTGGCTACATGGATAATTCTTGCCAGGCGCGTCCACGTCGCGGGGGTGGGCAACGGTACTGTAACATACCATGAAACTACAGTACCGGCTAAGTTCTGGTGAGGACCCAGTCCTATGGGGTATAACATAGGCTCCGTGCACAGGGTTACGTGCGAAGACCTCAACGGAATCTGCAGCGGAGAAGATGGACTTCAGAACGGTGGAGATTGCGGAAGAGGCAACCCAGAACTCAGGGAATACTATGAGTACAGCATCAATCGGCAGCGTCTGTTTCCCATGTTAGGGGCGGCTGCAAGGGCGTCTGTTCTCCATGTTAGGGGCGGCCTGAATAATAGCTGGCAGTAGCTTCATAAAATGCCTTTGGGAGTGGCGACCCCATCGTAATAATAGCCTAAAATGGGAATGGCACTTCCAATGATTCGGAAAAGGTTAGGACGTACCCTCCAGGCGACGCGCAGTTCCTTTGGTACTGGGGGAACTGTGAGAAATGGGCGACCAGTAACCGAAATGAAAGTGGGAATCATGAATGTCATGACCCTGACAGGCAAGGTGGAGGAGGTGGTAGACTTCATGGAGAGGGAGAAGGTTGGAATGATGGGGCTGAGTGAAGTGAAATGGAAAGGTAAAGGAAGGAAGAAATTGAGGAAAGGATATACATTATACTGGAGTGGTGGCCAAGAGGCAAAAAATGGCGTGGGACTGATAACCTCGAAACAACTGGAGGAGTATGTTGAATTGGTCGAGTGTGTGAGTGACAGAATAATGAAAATTAGAATGAAGATGAAAATGATGTGATGGACTTCATACAAGTGTATGCACCACAGACTGGAAACAGAGAAGAAGATATTGAAGTATTCCTGGAGGATGTAGAAAGAGTAATCTCAGATGTAGAAGTGGTGATCATGGGAGACATGAATGCAAAAGTCGGAAATGAGAGACAAGGAAAGGAAGAAGTCGTTGGACCATATGGATATGGGAAAAAGAACCGGGAAGGAGAGGAACTTGTAAACTTTTGTGAAAGGAATGGACTGATAGTGGGTAATTCATGGTTTCGGAAGAAAAAAAGCAGGAAAATTACGAGATATGGGTGGGGTGATAGAAGAACAAAATCAGTAATTGACTACTTCCTGGTGGAAAGGACAAATCGCAGAAAGCTGATGGATGTGACAGCTTTACCAGGAGAAGCATTTGATGGGGACCATAGAGCTGTGGTGGCAAAATTTAGATGGGGAAAATTGGAAAACCTAAAGGAGATCAGAGAAAGTAAAATAAAAGTATGGAAATTGAAAGACAAAGCTGTGCAGGAAGATTTTCAGGACAGATTGAAGCAACAAATCCCAGTTACTGAAGTGGAAAATGTAGAAGAGGAATGGTCCCACTTTAAAAAGGCATTTGCTGGTGCAGCAGAGAGTGCTTGTGGTAGGAGGTCAACAAGAGTGAAAGAGAAGGAGACACCTTGGTGGAATGAGGAAGTGAGGAAAGCAGTGAAAGAAAAGAAGTCTGCATGGAAAGAATGGAAATGAGATCAAACAGAAGAAAGCAAAAGTAAGTATCACGACAGCAAACGGAGGTGTAAGAAAGTGGTAGGAGAAGAAAAGAAGAAAAGTTGGGAAGAATTTACACGAAGAATGGAAACAGATGTAAGTGGCAGTAAAAGGATGCTGTATGGGATTCTAAGAAGTAAGAGGAAAGAAGGAGTCACTACAAAGCTGGTGAAAAAAGAAGATGGAGAGTTGTTAACACACCCAGAAGAGATAAAGGGACGATGGAAGGAGTAGTTCGATAAGCTATTGAATGTGAGCAATTGTACTGGTGAGATCGAAGTGACACAGCCTGACGACTCTATAACAGAAGATGATATAACAATGCTGGAGGTGGAATTAGCAGTACAGAAAATGAAGATGGGAAAAGCAACAGGGGTGGATGAAATCAGTGTAGAAATGATAAAGGCTGCTGGACCTGTTGGTATGCAGTGGCTGTATCGACTGCTAAAGTGTGTGTGGAAACGGAAATGTGTACCAGAAGACTGGGAGAAAGGGCTAATAATACCAGTGTTTAAGAAAGGGGACAAGAAAGTGTGTGATAACTATAGAGGGATCACCCTCATATCACAGATAGTAAAAATACTGGAAAGGATATTAGAAAGAAGAATGAGAAGAAAGGTGGAAGGAGAGTTGCAAGAGGAACAATATGGCTTCAGGAGTGGAAGATCCACAGTGGACCCAATCTTTAGCTTGAGGCAGGTGATGGAAAAGAACTGGGAATATGGAGAGGATTTGATCATGACTTTCATAGATCTAGAAAAGGCATATGATAGTGTCCCCAGAGAGAAGGTATGGGAAACCATGGTTAAAAAGAGACTGGGAAGAGAAATGTTGGAAATGGTGCAAGCAATGTACAACAACTGTGTTAGCAGGGTACTGACCCCAGTTGGAAAGACAGATTGGTTTAGGAACAAGACTGGACTAAGACAGGGGAGTGTGCTGTCACCTCTTTTATTCATAATGGTGATGGATGAAATTGTAAAGGAAACAAAGGAAGCATATGGACATAAACAAATGAAGTTACTATTATTTGCAGACGATATTGTGGTCTGGGGAAGGAACACCGAAGAAGTGCAAAAACAACTAGATGCACTGAACGAAAATATTCAGAAGTATGGCCTGAAAATCAGTATAGAGAAAAGCAAGACCATGGTGATGACGAGAGGGGAAAGACAAGGAAAGGGCACAGTGAAAATTGGAAGTCAGAGTTTGGAAATTGTGGACACGTTCAAATACCTAGGAAGTGAATTGATGCAAACTGGTAGGTTGGACATTGAGATTGGCAGGAGGGTACAGCAGAGCAATGCATTCTATCAAAGTGTAAGAAAACTTGTTTGGGATAAGGAAGTACCAAGGAAAAGCAAGGAGGTAATGTATAAAATGTACTATGTACCCATATTAACTTATGCAGCTGAGACTTGGACCCTGACGAGCAGGCAAGAGAGTAGAATCCAAGCCAGTGAAATGAAATTCCTAAGAAGTATGATAGGTAAGAAAAGGAAAGACAGAGTGAGGAATGAAGATGTTAGGAAGGAAGTTGGGATGGGAAAACTAAATGAGAGAATTGAGAAGAATAAACTAAGGTGGTTTGGACATGTAAAGAGGATGGAGGAAAATAGAATACCAAGACAGATGCTGGAGGCCAAGTTCAAGGGTAAGAGAGCAAGAGGAAGACCTAGAACAAGGTGGATCGATTCAGTGAAGAACTGCACGAGAAAAAGAATCTGGACTGGGACAAGATCGTGGAAGAAGAATTGTGGAAGGAAAGAGGAAAGTGGAGAAGTGCCATAAATACCCCGACCCGGCAGGAGCTGGATAAGGAGAAATGATGATGATGATGATGATGATGATGAGTGGGACACTGAAGAATCTCGATATTTCGAAATATAATTAAGATATGATTGTTATGATGATGCCAATTGAATTAAATGATGTGTTTCAACACACATACATTGTCGGATCAGTGAAATCGGATAATATTTGGCCCAGTTATTTTCTGAGGAGGAACGCTGAACCAAATAAATATAGGCATCTTTTTAAAGAGCATTTTTGCCCAGTTCACACTAATTTATGCAGACGGTTAGATGATTTCTAATAACATGACACGTTTGTAACGATAATAATTTCGACCAGACCCAGAAAATCGTTGTATGGTGAAACTATAAACATTTCTATCCATGTGTATTTTGGAAGGGAAAACGTACCACTTTTAGCGTTTCATATTGATGGAAGGGAAGGAAGACGATTCCCACGACACAACAACATTTGTTAATTAAGGCATAAGATAATGAATTTATGTTAATGAAAGTAAATGCCCGTGAGAAACGGATTAATGTTTAATTATTACAGAATTAATGTCATTTAAAGTGATATGTGACTTTGTGTTGTGATAGATACTCCAGTTATGTAAAATTGTGTCACATAAAGAACACTATGGAGACTCGTAGATGTCTGAAAGTATCAGTGATAGGATGCTAGAAATAGATTTGAGTGCAGTGTAGCACTAATTAAGAAGAGACTCACAAAATAACCTTGATTTTCATTGTGGGAATTAAATGTAAATTATCCTTTGTTTGTATTTGTTGTATAGCCATAACTTTGGATCAGTAAATGTTTTATTTAGGAATATATTGTTTCTTTCATGTAGAGTAGTTACATGGTAGACTCAAATCCTGAGCATGTGGTCGTATGGTGGGCAGGAACGTCCCATACCTCGAAAGACCGTGAGTTAGCTGGGATACGAACACATGTTCCACATGATGACAATTGGGTACATGGAGGAGATGTCACTGTACTAGGATTAATTCACAGGTACTACTAAAAGTCGGCCAAGATATTAATGCTAGAAGCAAGTACAGCAGAGAAATTAGGATATGTTAGGAAAAGGCCGCGTCCCATTTGTAAATAAGCCTTCACGTCAAAATAATTGTTGATAATCCTCCATAAGACATGCTTAAATGTAACTTGTAACTTGTCAACCCCATAGCACTATTACTCTTTTAATTATCATGGCCCAGGCAACATGGGGCGGTATTAATTCATTATGGAATCGCCTGCATCAGTGCAATATAAGCGATCTTGGCATTGCGCAACCTGGCCACGGCTTACTTTATATTTAGCATATCACACATCACCTTGTGTTTATCATGGCGGCCCAGGTGGGGCATTCGGCAGTAAAAACCACTCACTGGACAGTTTTATTGATAATTCAGAATATGGCCGATGTCTTACAATGGACAAAACAATTGATAGCCCTATCATTTTCATTATCATGGCGCCCAGAGACGTGGAAGGCTTATGGGATTCAGAAAACCCCATAATAATAGCATGGTTTTCATGGGGAAAACCATAATAGTATTTTTCCTCAAACTATGTTTGAGCGATTGTGAGTCTTTCTAGATGATACTCAGATATTAGACACTGTTGTCAGACGGGTACGAGGGTCTAAACCCATTCCATAGATGGTTACAGAACGGTGTAATATGATATGTTGTTGTCGCGAGATCGGAATCCTTTTTTTTTTTTTCAATAGAGCGCGCCAGCATGTTCAGCTGCGGCCTACCTGAATCTCAAATTAAGAAATACAGGATGGCTGGAACTGAGGAGATACTCAAGTGTATCGCGGAGTTAAGAGAACATTTTGATGATACTAATGCTAAGAGTAAGGAAGAGGCTAAAGCATTTAAAGATGAAATAGTGGGTAGATTGGATGCCAATCAAACTGAAATAAACACTAGATTAGAGACTAATCAAGCTGAAATGAACACTAGATTAGAGGCTAGTCAAACTGAGGTAAGCCAGATGTTGGCCACAGTAAACACGCAGTTAGAGTCAAACCTAATAGAGGTCAATAAAAAAATGGATGACGTTAAAGAGTCTGTTAAGCATGAAGTAACTAAGAATATTGTTAGCGTGGTCTCAGAGATGCAAGCTGATAACGATAAACGCTTTGAGTCAATCGAGCTAAAACTAGAGAATAATCTGCAAGCGTGCAGCGAGTCACAGCGTGAGATTAATGATAGCTTAAGCAGTATGTCCATGGAGCTTAAAGACATTCAAAGTCAGAATGAAGCGAATACTAAACGTCAGCAGGAGCAATTTAATACGTTCACTCAGACCGTGGATCAAAGGCTCGAAGACAGCGACGGAAAGTGGAATACGCGGATGGCAGGCTACGCAAAGGCGGTAGACGAAGCCTTAAGGAAGCAGGATCAGAATATCCTTGACCAATGCAAGGAGATCAATGAAATAAAAACTTCTGATCAAGAGAATAAGGAAATAATGTCAAATATGAAGAGGCAGGTCGGAAAGGTTCAAAAAGAGTTAGAACAAACTCAGAACGACCTAGCAGTTATTCATAAAAGGCAGGATGAGGATCAGGGAGAAATGACGAAGATAAGGACTGAAATCTCTCATATGCATGGTCACATACAAAAAGAAGTTACAGGCTTACGAGAAGAATTAGAACTTCGAGAAGGCTTGAAGACTGAAGCCAGCGATAAAACTCTTGCCGAGGTAAGAGAAAGTCTAGCGGGGGAAATTACCCACATGAAAGAAAACCTTAAGGAGGACAAGGAAGAAGTATTTTCTATGGCAGAGAAAAACCGGGATCGCTTAGAAAAAATAGAACCAGAGGTATTAGCTCGTTTGGAAAGGGCAGAAAATAGGCACAGCCAAATAGAAACTAGAATGATCGCACAGGAGGAATCCATGTTACGGAATCCTAGATCTAGCGAAGGAAGTATAGATGAGAATAGGAGAAATAAATGGACAGATATAGAGATACAGCCCACTCCAAAGAATGCAGCCATGCCACGCCTGGTATACCAATTGCTATGTCCACACCGCATGAAAATGCTGTTCAAAATCAAATAGTCACTGTTGTGAGGGCTAGTGACGAGAAACCGAATAAATATTCTGGGAGTAATTCTAACATGACACCCAAGTACTGGCTTAAAGAGGTTTCCGAGTACTTGAATGACGCGAAGGTACCGCCAGAGCGAAGGTTGAGAGCTATTGAAAAACTGACTGAAGGCGAGTGTGCCTTATGGTTTAGGAGTTTTCGGTACACGTTCGACACCGTTGACGAATTTCGCCAGGCATTTTTAAGCAGGTACTGGAACGCAAGTATACAACAGAACCTCAGATTGGACTTGTACTCCAGGCGTTATAGTACTAATAACCCGACGAAGTACGCAGAGTTTTTTGTGGCTCAATTGTGCCGTTTCCGCGAACTTGATGAAGGAATTAGAGAGTCAGATCTGTGTATAGCGATAGCCAAGCAGCTACCGTATGAGGTACAACGTCTATTAATCTCAGCAAACGCCAAGACAGCGATCGATATGGAGGAGGTGCTGAGACAACTCGATCTCACCACAGCGCAGCACACAAGGCAAAGTCGGAACATGGAACAAGTCAACATGACGACTACACCGACTGAATCGACTAAGGTGCAGACAAAAAGTAAGTCTACGAGCACCGAAACGGAGAAATCAGACTGGCAACGCGAAGGACGGGAAAACCAGAATTGGAGGCCAGCATATCGAGGAGGATCGAACCGTGGATCACGAGGAAGGAAAGCCTGGAATCAGCGCGGAACAAGAGACCAGCAGCCTGATAACAGAGGGAATTACGGCCGAAATGGGAACAACCAAGGATGGAGATCCCAAGAACAGAGTCGCGGGTTCGATGAAGAAGCGGAAGAACGCTATCACGCATCTTTAAGATACATGGAAGAGCGTGGAGACGACCATAGACAATCGCAAGTTCATTGGGATGAAACGATTAAGAATCGAAGGTCACCCGACATCTATAACAAGAAGTTCCGTGACGAACTAAAGAGCCTACTTTTCTTAAAATTTAAGATTCATGCCAATGATTAATCGATATGGATCTATCTAGAATAATGACGAAATTAAGTTGGTAATATCGAAATTTCTAATTAGTTCGAAATACTGTATACCTGGCATAATGTAGCCTAATAGACCACTACAGTTGGCAGCCCTGGTGACTGAATATATTCTTAGTTCCATCTCTTAAGGTACAGAATACAAAATTTGGTTGGAGTCCAATGAATAGCATGGACGTTACATGCAGTTAAACATTGGATCTAACAGCGCGCGTAAAATCATGGTGGCAACAGTGTCATGCATGTATTGCTCAGAAATAATCTGAAATAATATGATCTATTGTTGTGCCAATTTTGAATGAAATCCATTAGTTAGTATAGAAGTTACATGCATTTTAAAATTGGACCTATCAGCAGACTTAGAATCATGTTGGCAGCACTGACGTATATTAGTTACTCCAAAGTAAACTAGAATGCCAGTTACTATACGTGTGCAAAGTTTAGAGCAATTGGCTTGCATTCTTTCTGATATATTGATATTAGGGTAACAAAAATAGAGACAGCATTTATTAACAGTTGGCAGCCCTGGTTGATATTATGAATACGCATAGTCATAGCTGTTATGGTACACATAGCACATACGAAATTTGGTTGAAATCCAACTGATAGTATGGAAGTTACATGTATTTAAATTTGGACCTCTCAGCAGGCTTAGAATCATGTTGGTAGCACTGACGTATATAAGTTACTCCAAATTAATATATAATGTCATGTACTATACGTGTGCATAGTTTAAAGCTGTCGGCTTGCATACTTTCTCATATATATTGGTATTTGGATAAAAGAAATTAAGAGCATTTTTTGACAGTTGGCAGCACTGGTGGTTCATAAGAATACGTTCAGTCATATCTGGTTATGTACGCATACAACATACGAAATTTGGTTGAATTCCAATTGATAGTGTAGAAGTTATATGCATTTAAATATTGGACCTATCAGTAGGCTTATAATCATTTTGGCAACACTGCCATGTATGGCCTTCTGGAAATTAAACTGCAATATTATTATCTATATGTGTGCCGATTTTGAAATAGCTCCCATTCATACCTTCGAAGATATCCAACATGGAGCTGAAATTTCAATTGCAATTTTTCAGCAGTTGGTAGCACTGACATCATTTTCAAATATGGCCGTGAGATATTCAGGTATAGATCTTTACTCCTACCAAATTTTATTTCGATTGCTCCAGCCGTTTAGGAGTTGATAGGGGGGACACACACACAGCCAGACAGACAGACAGAAGGACAGACAGACACACATTTTTCCGGATCGATCTCATAAGACTACTTTTTCCTCATTTTTGCAAAATGTGAAAAGTAGGCTAAAAATGATGACAGTGCCAAGAGTCTGGAACTTCAGCAGTACGAAGACAGACATAAGAAGTCCTTAAAGAATGGAGCGATGGAAAAAAAACAAAATTAAATGACCAAATAGAGATAAATACAGGATGGAATTCAGTGAATGTAGTTAACTGGATTGCCAAACCTGAGGAGCTTATTGAAGACCTGGATGAAGGGACTGTCAATGTGAGAAGTGACCTACCCATTATTATTGTAAACATCGCAGGCATGAAGATAAGAAGTCTATTAGATACAGGCTCAACGGTATGTTTGATAACCCAGGCATTATATAATGAAATCCAAAGTAAAATCCACGTATTGAAAATACCTATTTCAAGCGTGAAAATAAAAGTCGTGATACCAGATAAAGTTATGATATGCAGATACCAAGTATTTTTAGATTTGCAGATAGGGAACTCTACATTCTCACAGAGCTTCCTACTTGTGAATAAGCTGCCTTTTAACATTATTGTCGGCATGGATTTCATAAGAGAATATAAGGTAATAATAGATCTCTCGCAAGACATTGTTATGTTTCGCGCAAGTGAGGGAAAGGAAGATTTTGAGCTCTCATTAAAGTACAATGAAACGAGACCAGAAGAGTACGTATGGCATACATACGGAGATATGACTGGGGATGCAGTGTTGACAACAGAAGACATCGAGGAAGAGTTGGCAACACTGGCCGCAGACATTGAAAAGGACCTCGAACCAAAATTTGAAGAATGCCTGGAAGAAAAGATAGAGGAAGCTAAAATTGGTCTAGAGCATAAGCAAATGCTAAGGGAACTGCTATTTGAATACAAAGGAGTCTTCGATTCGAGACCTAGCCGGATCAAGAATTTCCAATATGCGTTCCAAGTCAGTGACTGGACACCATCCAGACAGAAGCCGTATCCTGTAGCCGAGAAACATTATTTAAAGGTCAAGGAAGCAATACAGGAGATGCTAGAGGCAGGCGTCATTGTGAAGACGGCCACACCTTATGTCAGCCCACTGGTAGTTGTACCTAAACAGGACGGAAGTGTAAGGATATGCCTGGACCTACGGAATTTGAATTCCAAGGTCATACCAGAGTTTGACCAAGTGCCGCCCATTAAGGAGGTCCTCAGGAGGTTCAAAGGAAAGACTGTTTTCTCAAATCTTGACCTGACAGCAAGTTTTCACCATCTTGCTCTGGAGGAGAAAACAAGCTTATTAACTGGGTTTTTATTCGACCAGTATACATATTCTTACGTACGCCTACCATTTGGTCTGAAAACAGCAGGTTCAGCGTTGATACGAGCGCTTGATCGGAACCTGTCTGAAGAAGTAAAAGCAACAACCATATGCTATGTAGATTATATACTACTGACATCTGAAACAGTCGAAGAACACATCAGAGACCTACGCAAGCTGTTGAATGACCTAAGTCAGGCTAACTTTAAGGTCAATATAAAGAAATCTAACTTTGGTCAGAGAGAAGTTAAATTCCTAGGCCATGTAATAGTTGCACAAGGAGTTAGGCCTAATCCGGGAAAATTGGAGGTCATTAAACATTTCCCGAGACCAACGAAGGTAAAGAACGTCAGGCAATATCTAGTCGTTATTGGATTCTTTTCAAGCCATTGCCCGAAGTATACCGAGACCGTAGCACCACTCCAAGATTTACTGAAGAAAGGAGGAAGGTGGCGTTGGACGGAAAAATGCGAGGAAGCCTTTGTGAAATCTAAACAGATGCTTTTAGATTATGTTAAATTGGGATATCCAGACTACACTCAGAAATTTATTATCCAGACTGACGCATCATTTATAGGCATTGGAGCGATGTTATACCAGGAAAATGTGGACAGGCCAGAGGAGAAAACTTATATTGCATTCATAAGTAGAAGGTTGAAACCTAATGAAAAGAATTATACGGTCACGGAGATCGAATTACTCGCAATACTGTATGCCTTACAGCATTGGCGAAAGCTAATTTATGGTTTTAGAATTATATTGAGAACGGACCATAAAGCCCTAACATTCCTGTTGAAAACTGATTTGTCGAGTCAAAGACTGACGAGGTGGTCCCTGTATATACAGCAATTTCAAGTGGAAATCGAGTATTGCCCGGGGAAGGACAATATTATACCTGACTTGCTAAGCAGATACCCGACAGCTGATGAAGAGGAAGCTCTAGCTATCGACATAGAAGATAGAGATCAGAAGACCTTAGATGATCTAAGGAACATCACCGTTTTTCAACGTGAAGATCCCTGGATACGGTTGATGATTAATTACTTCGAGGGAAAGCTTGTCAGAGGAACTCCGATATATGTTGAAGCCGAAGCACTATCAACGGAGTATCTATGGTTTAACCAGATGCTACATAAATGGAGCGATACAGACCACACTCGACCCAGGATCGTTATACCACCAGCATTGCAGAGAAGGCTAGTATGTTTAGCATACAGAGCTTTTGGTCACCCTGGCGTAGACAAAACTGTTGCCCTGCTTAAAGAAGCATTTATTTGGCCAAAACTTAGAGATACAGTCAGGAATACAATCAGGACATGTGATATTTGCCAACGAGTAAAGCCTAACTCGTACTTAATGAGGCAAAATCCTATACCACTCTTACCAGAGAAGCCATGTCAGCTTCTGGCATTGGACAATTTTGGGTCGCTTCCGAGAGCTAGAAGAGGAAATAGACACATCCTAGTTGCACTAGACGTGTTTTCTAAAATGGTAGTCCTCTGTCCAATTCAGAAAACCAGTACAAAACAGGTACTTAAGAGGCTGAAGGAAAGAATCATTCCTATACTAGGGCAGCCGGAAAACATATTATCTGTTCATGGGAGCTGTTTTACCAGCGTAGAATTTCGCAGGGAATTGGAAAATCTGGGTATAAGACAGATTTTGTCCACAGTTCGACACCCGGAGTCGAATTCCGCTGAGAGAGTGATGAGGGAACTGCAAAAGTACATGAAGATATACTGCTCTACAGATAACTGGAAATGGATCGATGTACTAGAGATTATTGAGTATTGTATCAACAATACCGTGCATGAAGCGACAGGAGAAGTGCCAGTGAGCCTACATCTTGATAGAAGACCAGAGAGGCCATGGAATAATGTCATTCGGACACCTGTAGATGCACAGCCTGGACGTGAATTGAGGATCTAGAGAACATTCGAGTATCTCAAGAAACAAGCAGACAGACGGCAGCGGAGAAATAGGAGGAAACGCTACCATAGACCACTATTCGTGGGGGAGTACGTCTTGTTGAAAAAACCAGCTAGTTCAGATCCAGAGAGCAGGAAATATAAAAAATTTCAACATAGCTATCACGGACCCTACCTGATTATAAGGGACTTGCAAAATAATGCATACCGAATCAAAGACGAAGAGACAGGTAGAGAAGTTGTTGTAAATGCAGCGAATTTAAAGTTATATAGTCCACCAGAGGATTATGAAACAAAAGAGGAGCAAGCAATGTACACCCAAATGGACGGGGAGTCATTATGTATGCAAGCAGAGAGTCCCGAGAAAAGCTTGCAGGCCCAGGAAGGAAGAGAGCGAGGCGACCGGCTCACAGACCCAAGGGACACGAGGGGTGAATGCAGCTGTCGACTGAAAGAATTTTACGACCAGTTTTGCGAGGCTGCTACAGAACTCCAAGAAATGAATGAACGACTAAGAGAACAAAACAAGAGAACACGAGACGGCAGACAGAGTGGAATGGGGGAACGAGACATCCCATTGCCGAGAGCACTGACCGCTTAAAGTAAATAGAACATGAGTCAATGCCATCTGAAGGCGCGAAAAATTCACTTGTGAAATGAATTTTCCGAGCTTAGCGAGGGAAAGATGTGCCCAATCGGACACGGCAGACTGGCATCGAACTCGGGTCTTATCAGAGAAGACCAGGCCCATGATTCCGCCTAGAGTCGAACCATTGATCTCTGAGGGGGAACAGTTACAGGGAACCCGAAGAGCAATGAGTTGTATAATGACATACAATAATATAGCATGATTTCACGGCTTGTATGTGAATATCATAGCTATTTAAAGAAATAATTGTCAGAAAATGCAGTCATATGTACGTTTTCGAAGTATAGAAACGTGAAAGCAGGCCAGCTTGACACTTTACTAATTGCAGCCAGCAGAAGGGAGGAGATTCAAGGCGCCGAAGGAACTTATTTCGTCTGGACCGAGGAGACAGCTCGAAATTAATGACCCTGGGAGTCCCCGATGGACAACACTCGAGAACGTAGTGGGGGTAATTGTCCACGGAAATTAATTGATTGCAGCCAATTGGAGCATCGAAATGGAATAAAAAGTACACCCAGGTGAATATATTCTAGGAGAGATAATTTAGGAGTGGTCTTACACCTAAATTAAAGCCTATATCTCTAAATAAGCCTGTTAACACCGAGCTTACGCTCGAGAGGAGTAATTTGGTGACCAGCAAGAGGGGATTCACCATGGTGGCGTCATAACGCTACGGAATAAGGCAATTAATTGTAATTAATTGGCCGAAGCGATCGCTAGCACGAGAGTGATTATGGGACTTCCACACTTAGATGAACAAGGTGTATACGTCATTTTGAATGGAAATGCATTATTTCAAGAAGGGAGTCGCTCTCGTGTGTCCTGTGGACTACATTTTACGAGAAACCTTTATATAGGGGAAGCAGCACAGACCAAGCCAGTTGTTCTTTAGTCTTCTCCAGTTGCTCTGCAGTTCATCTTGACTCTACACGCTGCCAGTAAGTGCGCGAAATGTTAGAGTATATTTGAAGAACAATGGAAGCGCATCGTACAGCTTCTTAATGGTAATCATGAATCGCGTAAGATTTAATCTACAGAAGATATTTATCCATTATTATACGCAAGTGTAGTTTGCTACAGCGTAGCAATAATTTAGGATGGTTTTGGACACTGAATACCAGGAGGTATTGTCATACTTATAAATGACGCAGTATCGTCAGGATCATTACAATTATGGGAGCCGAGAGGCATCACAAGTTATCATGACGGTGAAATAAACAGTAATGAAGGTGACGAGAATCGAACGCACGTATACGCAGATAGACTTTCACGGAGACCAGCGGTTGTCGTAGCTGCATCGCATCTCTGAGGTCAGGCGTTAGGAGGAGTCCGATTAAGGATCAACCTGTGAAATAGTGAAAAAGTGTATATAAATTTTATTATAGTGATTTCAAAAGTGTTTATGTGTATTGTGATTAATATGTATTGTGTAAAAGTGAGAAAAGCCACTGATAAGAGTATGATTATCATGTGGGAAATATGTGATATCAAGTGTCGTGTGAGATATAGCATGATGGCTTAAATCAAGCGTCATGGTAGGTCCGTGGCTGGCGTGTTGGAATAATCCAGCGAAAATGAAAAAGTGAGTACAAATTTACAATGTTATTCTAACTAGATAGTTCACCATACAACGATGCATCACTTTAAGAATAAAATGTAACAGTCACTTATGTACGAGCTTTCACCACTCGTATTTGGTAGAATATGGCTTGGAAGGTGATTTGTTTATGGCCATTCAGGCCTAAGATAGTGATGTATGTAACGGTAACGTTAAATGATGATAATAATAGTAATCTGGGGTCGGTAACAGTAAAGTAAAGTAATAGGCATTTCAGGCCTAAAGAACGTTCAAAGTGTGTCATGTCTAATATAAATATACTGTAATTTGGTAAACAGTAAGAAAGTAACGTGGAATATAGCGAGATACGAGAGTTTTTCAGTGTCAATGAAGTGTTGAATGAATATTTGATATGGTCAATTCTTAGGATTGTTTTTGAGAACCATTAAAGTAATGTAAGCCAGTAAATTTATACTTGTTTTTAGGAGCTATTTGAAGCTTTGGCTTAAGTGTAATTGCAGAGAGGACGCGGGTGCCTTAATAATTGAGTCATATATGAGAAGTATTGTTTGAGCCGCATTGAGCGAGCAAAGTAACGTAGAAGCCAGTGATTTACGTAAATAAAGTTGCGGGGACCAAGCTAACATAGCTTGCACGTTGGGTGAAAAGTTGGCTAATCTACGAGTTAGTACCGCCGTGGAGCGTACTTATATTATTCGCAGTGAATTGGACAGAGCCTGTCTGTATCCATCGCTTGCAGGAATAATTGCCACGAGGGATGCTCTTCGAGACCCCGTGAGCACATGTATTATATGATCTGCCCTGAGAGGAGATTCATGTTCGTCGTTTAGGAAACGCAGATTTCCTTATTATTTTTAGGCAGCTGCTGATGAGCAATCTTGTATTCCCATTATGATGCGCGCCCAAAGCCACTAGAATCGCCAAAGAACGGCAAGGCTATTACAGAATCCATCCCCAGCCATGAATGTTAATTAAGGAGCCGAGTTGAGCCCAATACACTATAAATATAGGTGGTAAATAATCAGAATGACTCAATTACTTGAGACAACACTTAGCGTAACTCCATTGTACTGCAATTGTAAACAAAGATGACCTTGCTTGCAGCAAGAGGGGGGCGTTATGTATGCCACGAAGGACGGCGGCCATATTTCTCGGCCAGCTGGAACTAATTTTATTGCCTGCTTGGAAGGGGAGGTTTGGAGACCCAGTCCCTTTATTTTAAAAGCTTAGTGGGACACTGAAGAATCTCGATATTTCGAAATATAATTAAGATATGATTGTTATGATGATGCCAATTGAATTAAATGATGTGTTTCAACACACATACATTGTCGGATCAGTGAAATCGGATAATATTTGGCCCAGTTATTTTCTGAGGAGGAACGCTGAACCAAATAAATGTAGGCATCTTTTTAAAGTGCATTTTTGCCCAGTTCACACTAATTTATGCAGACGGGTAGATGATTTCTAATAACATGACACGTTTGTAACGATAATAATTTCGACCAGACCCAGAAAATCGTTGTATGGTGAAACTATAAACATTTCTATCCATGTGTATTTTGGAAGGGAAAACGTACCACTTTTAGCGTTTCATATTGATGGAAGGGAAGGAAGACGATTCACACGACACAACAACATTTGTTAATTAAGGCATAAGATAATGAATTTATGTTAATGAAAGTAAATGCCCGTGAGAAACGGATTAATGTTTAATTATTACAGAATTAATGTCATTTAAAGTGATATGTGACTTTGTGTTGTGATACTCCAGTTATGTAAAATTGTGTCACATAAAGAACACTATGGAGACTCGTAGATGTCTGAAAGTATCAGTGATAGGATGCTAGAAATAGATTTGAGTGCAGTGTAGCACTAATTAAGAAGAGACTCACAAAATAACCTTGATTTTCATTGTGGGAATTAAATGTAAATTATCCTTTGTTTGTATTTGTTGTATAGCCATGACTTTAGATCAGTAAATGTTTTATTTAGGAATATGTTGTTTCTTTCATGTAGAGTAGTTACCTGGTAGACTCAAATCCTGAGCATGTGGTCGTATGGTGGGCAGGAACGTCCCATACCTCGAACGACCGTGAGTTAGCTGGGATACGAACACATGTTCCACATGATGACAATTGGGTACACTACGGAGGCGACTATTTCAATTAAGACTGATATAAAATGAATGTTGAAAATGAACATACATACATACATATAAGTAGATATAACTAGCTTGCCACGGTAGGTGAGTGGATAGCATGTCGGTCTACTAACCCCAAGATTGCAGGTTTGCTGCTGGCCATGGTAAGTGATTTTTGAAAGGCGACAAAAATACGACGCGCATGTCATACGATGTTGGCATGTCAAAGAACTCATTTGAATTCAGTAGCCCGTGTTCATAATGGCAAAATTAATCTCGGGAGTTTCCGCCAACACAAAGTTGCTCATTTCTCTACTAGAAAGCGCTATAGTGTTCAAGGAGCTTAGGTATCTAACCTCCTTGACTTCCATAGTGCTTCAAGGAACAACGAAATTCGACATGTAAGCTACCCTCTGGGTGTCAAATTACAAAGCTTGCACCTGGTACCCGAGGCCATACGGTATTATTATTAGTAGTAGTAGATATAACTTTGATTACCCTCCTAAAATTATTCTATGTTATAAAATATTTTACATTTATAATGAAGTTGGCAATTTAATTAAATAATGCTTGAATCTAGGCTATTACACTATGAGTAATTGTAGGTAGTGTAATGGCGCGGGCCGGATTAGACTAGCTCAAGGGCCGCACTTGGCCCGTGAGCCGTACTTTGCCCATGACTGGTTTAAGGTCATCTCATGCCATTCTCACAATTTATGCGCGCCATTATCGTGCCCATACGGTTGAAGCCAATCAGAATCAACGCTATTGTAGCACGTTATACTATCTGAATGCTCAGTATGCTAGTGACTTGAGGGTACTCAAGTGATAAAGTCTAAGATAACCTTGCCACAGTATTTAAACATCTTCCGAAAGCTACTTCGTTACACAGGTATCGACAAGCGAGGTTTGGAACGCGGATGGCATCAGTTATGGCTAGACCTTCATTACAGGCCTGCTCATTGCCTTAATTAACGTGTCTACCCACTTTAACCGAACGGTAGTTGTCGACTGTTCTCAGAGTTTGTATGTGCATTGACAGCTAAGCCAACTCATGGTACATTAGGGTAAGGCCTATTGCAATTCAATTTCGGAACAACAATTTGATTTCATAATGGAACGCTCTATCCCAGAGGTGGTAGAAATCCTCCACATAAATATGGACGAGGTGCCGAGAACACCAAGATAGAAATTCTACGCAAACTTGGACTATTTCAAAGCGACAGAATTGTATTAACAGGCGGCTACCCTTGGACAAGTTGAAACGTATGGAAGGTATAGATCCAGACACCCTAAGCAGCATACTAGACCTTTTGGATTGGGGTTCAACAGTAAAGAGCACTTACTTCATATGGCAGACCCTTAATGTTCTAAAAAACATAAACAGGAGGCGTATGGTACGTCAGATTTCGTACGAATAGTAATGATCCTTCCAATGAGCATTTACATATACAGTGGACTCAATCAGGTTTCGAACCCTCGATCAGCAAAATTAGTGAAGGTGGAAGTTCTCTCTCCCTCTCATGCACATGCACAAACACGCACCGGCACGAGTTCCATCTGGATAAGAACGTGCAACACTTCAAATCTTTCATCAAGCGATGATATAGCCTACGTACAGCATAATATATTTATTCGTTACGGCCAACAATGGACCACGTTTGACAGTTTTTACATTATTTGTTGTCTTCACTCTCTGCCAATATCGCTTCGTCCTCTCTCGCACTTCCTTCTTCTGTTCCTCCGTGTAAGATCTTCCTTTCCTCAATGACAACTCCCCTGTCTCCTGGAAACCTGCAAACTCCTTAACCAGCCGTCTAAATCACTCTCTGTCCATTATGTCTTCTTCTTTCACCCCCATCCGATCCAAGTCCAATCTCACTTCCCGAAACCATTTCGGCTCCGTCTTCCTCTTCCTGAAGAATTCAAAAATCCTCTTTGTCAATCTGGCATTTTTCATCCTTACCAAGTGTCCATAAAACTGCATTCTCCTTTTTCTCATTAGGGCTACGACTCCTTCTGTCTTCAGGTATATTTCTTTGTTAGGTTTGAGTCTCCTCTCTCCCTCCTTGATATTTGGGCCTAGGATTTTTCGGAGTATTTTCCTTTCCCTCTTCCGGATGTCTTCGAGACCACCCTTCCCAATCATGTCTAGTGTTTCTGCTGCATACAGACATTCAGATTTGACAACAGTATCTGAGTGTCGGAATTTAGCCCCAAAGGGTAGACCCTTTTCGTTGTATGTATCCTTCTTTAGTTGGTAAGCCATTTCCATTCTCCTCGCCCGCTCTTCGATGGCATCCTTTTCCGACCCATTGTCCTGCAATTTTTCTCCCAAGTACTTAAGACACTTAACTCGCTTTATCTTGACTTCTCTCAACTCCAAGTGGAGAGGAGCGTCTTTGATGTTGGTCATGAACACAGTCTTTTCAAAAGAAATTTATAGGCCAGTCTTCTTGGCTATCATCTGGAGTTCTTCAGTCCTTTTTATCGCTGTTTCAACACCGGTAGTGAGTATCACAACATCGTCAGCGAATGCCAAACAATCCGTTTTTATACTTGCTTTACCTCTCCCTAACTTGAAAGCCTCCTTATCCGAAATTCCCATCGTCCATTCTCGAATAACTTTTTCTAAGACGCAGTTGAATAATATTGGTGATAGCCCGTCGCCTGGTCGTACGCCAGTTTTGATTTCGAACGGCTCTGACAACTCTCCCCTGAACTTTATTTTGGAGAAAGTATTGCTAATCGTCTGTTGAATTACATTCCTCGTCTTGTTGTCCACTCCAAATTCCTCGAGAACTGCCAATAAGGTTTTTCGGTCAATGGAGTCATATGCTTTCCGGAAGTCCACAAAGACGGCAACATATTTATTCTGTCCCAACATCTTGTACTTTATGATACTCCCCAAGTTGAAGATTTGTTCCGCGCAAGATCTCCCTTTCCGAAAGCCTGCCTGGTATTCACCCAGTTCAGAATCCAATATCACTTCTATTCTTGTCAGTAACGCTTTCGAGAAAATCTTGTAGGGAACCGAAACAAGAGAGATTCCTCTATAATAGGGATGTATAGAACTAGCACCAATAGAGCGCACTGCTGTTGTACTGGGTAAGCGCAAGGCGCTCTTCAGTTGTCTCCTGTGTTCTCATGCCGCTAATATTCACGAATTTAAGTTCTTTAAATTGTTATTTTCGTGACTAGGCCGAGCTATTGCAGTGTTCCTCTTTGCAAAAGTCGTTTCACCAATTTCCAAAAAATTTAGAAATTAGGAAGAAATGGTTAGGCTACATGCTATTAGAAGGAAAAAATTCAGTGGGAAAAATCTGACCGAAAATATTAAAGTATGTTTCCATCATTTTCAACCCTATGACTTCACGAAAACTGTGTTTGGAAAGTGTGATGTACAAAGGGAAATAATTCCTATTTTGTACCTATAAACTGATCAGACATTTCGATAACAACCATTGAATGTATGCGTCTGTATTTGAAGGTGAGAGAGCAAGATTTAAACCGGACGCTGTTCCATCGCTTTTCCCGTGGACCACGAACAGAACAAAAAAAAAGGAAGAGGCCATACACAAGAAAATTGCCGGATTACCGCGATAAGCCTACAATATTGGAATCTGCAGAAATAATCTCCATTGAAGTAGCCTTCGGGAAGAAATCGTCAATATACCCGAAGAAGTGAATGCAACATTTGTGACTCCCATTTTCAAAGACATCAATACTCGGACAAATACTTCAAGAATAAATATCGCAACATTATCTCACAAACGTACAATGGTTCGTTTCTTGAAATCAGAATTAATTTATCGTCACCTTCCATCTGCCCGACGGAGAATGAGGTAGCGACTGACTTCTACATTTTTGAGACATAGTCAGATGAATGGAGACAGATCGAGGCCCTAAAGCAGGGATTCTCAAACTTTTTAAACATCGTACCCCTAAGTCGTATTCTTATTGACAAAATGACATAAGAACCAAACGTTGCAATGAATTTTCGAGGTATACATTACCGGTATCAACTTTCTATGATTATGTTTGCCTTAAAACACGACAGTTTCATGTAAGCTATCAACCTAAGAAAAGGCATGAATCGAAGTTTATAAGCAAGGGGAGCAAGTGAATATTTAAATCTCTATTTATGATTTAAGTTCTATGGAGATATATTTATCAATATAGGCCTACAATACTCAAGTAATTGTTATCTTTACGAGAAAGCATGCTGAATAATAAAGCGTGTTAGAAGTTTGTTATTACCGCTGTAGGCTATTTATTCTTCCTTCCTCCCGCTAGTGTTACTGCCTCTGTTCCGTAGCTCATTTTGCAGATATTTAACGCTTAAACGCTGAAAATCGTCCATAATATATTAGGGTACCTATAGAATTAATTAATATAGTCTTGGAGTAAAATTAGAGAAGATGTCATTTACTTTAGCATAGAAATCTCGGTCACAATCTATACATTCCTCGCAGCAGACTGAGAGAAACATAAGACGATCGCCATGCGCTTACCCAGTACTACACGAGCACTATCTGGCGCGAACTTTCTCCGGCTACATCCCTATTATTAACATCCATCTTGTCACCCTTCTTATGAAGGGGATGGATCAAAGCCATTTGCCAGTCAGCAGGGATCCTCTCAGTTATCCATAAGTAGTGGAGTAAGGCGGTTTCTAACGCACAGCCTACTTTCCTGGGAACATTGCTGATATTTCTCGAACGCATGGTCCGATTTTGACAAATGACGTGTCAATGGACTCGGGCTGACGTTCTCTTTCCTATGGACCATGTATTATATTTTTCAATTTTTTTTTTAAATTTTTCGTTTTTGAAAATAGGCTATAGTTTGAAAACCAAACAGGATAGTACGTTGTGCCATGGCTCAAACGAATGGTCTTTATGACCTTTATATTTTGTAATAAAACTTTTTTACTTTTTATGTTTTTTTGAAAACACTCGAATTTTGAAAATCCTATATTTTGGAAACTAGGAACTCTACAAAAAAAATTGTTTGACGTAAATCAATGGTCCCTACCCCGTCTACCCCCAAAATAAATTTCAAGTCTCTAGGATGAAAACCTGTAGTAGTGGGATGATGAGAGAGCTGCACCACTTCTTATTGAGCCACCCTCGTATTTGCCCCGAACTTGATATCTCGCTAACCAAACATGGGATTAGAACATACAGGGTGTCCTAGCACTCGTAGTGATGTCCCCTACTTTCCTATAGCCTCTTTATTTGATTAAAAGACCAAAACTAAAAGGTCATGTGCTTTTAATATCTCGCGAACCAATCATGCTAGAGGCATGTTCGATAGGTCCAAGGACTCGGGGTGACGTCCTCTCTGCTATGGACCACTCGTTATAATTTTTAATAAAATTGGAAACTCGATTTTGGGGTAAACACGTGTTTTTTGTGATTTTGCCAATATCTCACGAAGCAATAACGCTAGAGGCATGTACGACGGGTCCAAGGATTCGGGCAGACGTCCTCTTTGCTATGGACCATTCGTTATATTTTTTAAAAAAATTTGGAAACGCGATTTTGGGGTAAACACGTGTTTTTTGTGATTTTTGCCGATATCTCACGAACCAATAACGCTAGAGACGTGTACGAGGTGTCCTAGGACTCGGGCTAACGCCCCCTTTCAAATGTGGTAGATATTTTTTCCAAAAAAAAAAATTCACAAAGGGCCTAACGCCATACATGTTGAGAAAAAAATTCTTTACCGTTACCTGTTTATAATGTTTATAAAGCGTGGTGGTTGAGAGAGACGATACGGCTGGGTGTGTGTGTGTCTGTGTGTGTCGCTGACCACGGTGGCTGTGTTCAATAGATCAATCGCTATTTCGACGGGTCGGTTTATGACAGAGCGAGGGTGCGGTTTTTTTTCACACTTTTTACCTTTAACGTGTAAACGGTGATGAGAACTTGATTCTATGTTGGTCGAAGCGAGTACAGAAAACAAACTTACAGGAGGTGAAGGTCATTTGAGCTTATTGGAAGGCATTGATCTGACTTGACAACAAGTGCAATGGAAAAAATGACCAAGACGCTTGAAGGTGAAATAATCTGACCATTGTGGTGGCAGGGGGGTGTGAAAGGCATGCACACACATTTGTGAAACCACATGTAGGCTAAACCAGTGACATCCTGTCTTGCTTCGTACGTGACAAAATGCAAGTTCAGGTGAAATTTGATCTACCGCAGGTGTTCACCTGGGACGTTAGCTGTCCACGTGCGCGATAACTGTTAACAAGTCACATCCTGTTTTGCTTCGTACGTGACAAAATGCAAGTTCAGGTGAAATTGGATCCGGCACATGTGTTCGCCTGGGACGTTAGCTGTCCACGTGCACGATAAGAGAATGTTCAAAGCGTGGGAATCGCTGAATCAGTAAAAAGTATGATGCAACTTGTGGGAATGATGTCACAACCAATAGATAGGCAAGAGCTGCAAACAGCAGTGGTGGGAGGTGAAGGGAGGGAGAGGGGAGGGGGTGATGTATGAGAGAACACAGGAGGAAAGGGAAAGACAAACATGTATGAACATGCATGAAGCGCGGAGCGCTGTATACATAGAGCTATAGGTGGTGTACAACATGTGTGAATAAATAAAAAGTACACAGGTTCACACAACATGTAATTTATTGATCCAGGAATTAAACGTAGAGTTAAACCCTAACCATTTGACGTAGAGTTTATTTCCTTTTTGTTTCAACACTTTTTCCACAAGATAATGCTGAGGAAATGCTGTTTTCTGAAGTTCATGTAGATAAAATCTACCTTTTATGGGTTGATGGTTGAGGTCCTCGAGTAAATAGGTGACTGGACTGTCCAAGTAGACTCGACGAATTCGAAATAGTTCAGTCCCCCACTGAGGCGTGTAGCCCTTATTGAAGGCAGACTTAAATTTGCTCACACGAACAAAATCCCCAATGTTCAGTCGGTGACGTTTAGGATCGGCTGTTTTTATGGGGTTAAACAGTTTATCCAATCGCTGAATATTTTTAGTTACGAGACGTGGCTTGGTCCCAATCGTTCTATGTTTGGTGTCATTGTAACGTGATACTAGCTCAGGTAGCATGTCCAACCAGCGATACGTGCCCTGAGCTGTAAACGCTTTCCACATATGGGTTTTCAATGTTCGGTTGAACCGCTCGACCACACTGGCTTTGAGATTGCTGTACGTGGTGTAATGGTGAATATCCTTAGATTTGAGAAAACTGGAGAAATCCTTGTTGAAAAATTCTTTCCCCTGGTCGGTTTGTAGCAGCTGAGGTTGACGTTTGGAGTGTTGAATAATATGTTGAAAGGCCTTGGTAACTAGTGGGCCAGACTTGCGACGCACAGGTTCAACAAAGGCCATTTTGGAATAGACATCAATGACGGTCAACATATAGCGTACACCGTCGTTAACGCCAGCATAGGGTATCATTTCAACCAAGTCAGCCTGCCAAAGTTCATCCACACCTCGTGAAATCACCTTGAGTCGCGGATAGTGACGCCTAGCTGGGCGATGCAACTCGTGAGCAATACCCATTTTAATGGGTGAGGGCTTAAACAATAATTTTGGCATTTCGAAGTTCTTGTTCAATTTCTTGAATTTCCCAATCGTGACCGGTATGGCCAGCTTGACGTGAGGCATGCAACAACTGTAGCCGCTGGACGAGCTTATTGGGATTGTGCCAGTAGGTAACATCCACAAGGGGTTTTAACGGTTTAAATGTCACTCCCGAAGCGGACACTTTACGACGAGTACTTTGACTAGTGGGAAACATTTTTGCAATGATGGTTTTATATTTTTGAGATATATTGGCATTCACTTGTTGCGTGGGATCATACTGTCTTTTGTGAGCATGGGTATCCAATAAAATGGATTTATATTTGTCAAGATCCTCTAACGTATAATCATGGGAAGAGGGGGTCCGAGAAAAGAGCAGCTTTAACAGTCCTGGCGTTAATTTATAGTTGATGTTTTAATGACAGCTTTAGTACGAGCAAATTTAATGGAAGAATCGCCAATTTTAAAACTATCATCCTCATAGCGAACACCATACGTGGTATCTGTGTTTCCAATAAATAGATCGGTGAAATAGGGTTCCAATGTTGATCCATAATATTTTATTAAAATGGTTTTCAGTTGAGCTTTATGTTGAGGGGTGGCCAAGAGTTGTGAAAACGGAGACGCCCTGGAAGGGCAAGGTGTTTCGACCATGGCCAAGGATTTCTTTTTTCTCAAAAACTCTGCAAGGGGTGCGGCCTTTTTTTGAGGCGTAAACACTTGTTCCTCCTCATCCTCAACTTCACTAACACTAGTCAAATCTTCCTGTTCCTCTTCCTCTTCCTCAGGGTCCTCGTGCAGCGTCTGCGTGGCTTGTGAAACGGTGGGTAGCGTTTCAGATGGCTTGAAAGAGGGTTTCAACATGGCTTTTAGCGGAGGTGCTAAATGTTGTTGAATAAACAAAGCATGATTGGCACGTGATTGTTTCAATTGACGAAACTTTTGGCGAATAGTATTTTTTGCTCTAATAATATGCTTTTTTAATTGACTCTCTGCTAACGCCATGGTGTCTTGGCAAATGACTTGCCGGGGAATGATACAAGGCCTTAAATAGCAATAAAATGATCAAACCCTAAGCGATACCGTCCTTGGTTGAGTTCACTTTGTTTGTCAATCACTAAACAGGCATGACGTTGAGTGTTCCAGCACTTGGCACACAATTCTGTAAACATTTGAAAGGTCATATCCGGATTCACATGTTCATTATAAATGTGACGAGTGTTCCTCTCATCCTGGCGAAATAAAACAATGACATTGGCATTGTCACGAATCAACTGTTTGGACATTTTAGAATACGTTTGCCCAAGATAGAAGCAATCGATATGTTTGTGTCGACCCATGCTGAAATAGCTTTGAATGATGCCTTGACGTTCAGTGGATACATCATCGAAAATCATGAGTGAATCAGGCTTTACCTCATCCGGTGAAATCACATTTTCTTGCATGGAAAATGTAAAATAACCCATATTCTCTTTTTGTAATCCAGACATGACTTGATCCAGAAACACGTAGAGGGGTTGGTAGAGAGATTTTGCAAAAATATAAATATTTTGAAAACGCAGACCATTGGGCGCTGTAATGAGCGTTAGCAAAAGATTAGTCTTTCCACAGCCGGAAGGCCCCACAATGATGCAGCGAATGGAAGATGGAAACAGTGAACCATGGCGTTGTTCACGTGATGTGGGACAGAGATGGGAAACCATGTCCCCCACGGGGAATGACTCTTGCTGCTTAATAATCTTCATGTCAACTAAGGCTTAGACAGGCTAGCCGGCTGTCTATATACAGGACACCGAACCTTGTCATAGAAACAGTAGACTGCTACTACAGGTTGACGATGGATGTCTTTGGACGTGCGTTGATGGCCAAAGATAGGCCTGTCCTCATACATGATCCTAAACAGGAAACAGATCCTGCTAATAAACACTATGTGGATAGGTCAGTAGTGCCACGCACAAAACAGGGAGATTATGACTTTAAGGGAAAGCGGTTAACCCATGTAAAACATCCTCAAGTGTCTACAGACGTTACTACGAAAAAGTATGTGGATAACAAAGTGTATGAGTTTTATGACAAAGTGCCCCAGCTTATGGTGAATGGCTATAGCGCTAATCACCATCGGATTATTCACGTGGAAGACCCACAAGACGAAGACGATGTTTGTACCAAGCGTTACGTGACCCATGAAATGAAAAGGCTTTATAAATTTATCCCATCTGTGTTTTTAGTGTATCTGACAAATGAAAAACCTGTGAATGACAGAAACCATTTACCGCTAGTCCATGATCAGCACTTGACCTATGTGCTTGCTTCGGGTTTAAGCCACTATCGATTACACTATGATGGAACCATTCACATCAAATATGCCATACCTGATGAGAACCATTTACAAATAAAGATAAATGGTCATAGGATGTTGGTCCATGACCATGAAATGGTCAATGCAGGTGACGAATTATCCTTTTATCTCATGTTGACATGGGATGAAAAGCAAGCGGGGAAAACCATAAACGATTTCCCACTTTATGTGGAATTGGAATATACAGCCATGAAATAACCATCTGACGTTAGTTGTGATTTAAACTTTCGTGTGAAAGGTTGTTGGTCATTATCATCATGGTGAAACAAAGGTATGCAGTGAGAAAGACTAAAAAAAGGACTTTGTCCTTGGCAAAGCCAGGGCTTACAACATTCGAGGACAAGCCCTTGCGAAAGAAAAAAAGAAAAAATAATGTATTGACCATAAGGAAAGCCCTTCGAGCAGCACAGAGACAGGTTATTCCAAAACGTCGGCGACAGGTTTCAAACCAAGGGCGAGTGATTCCCGTTCCCAAACGAGCGGGATTTTTACCTGCATTATTTGCTGGTTTGGCTGCTCTGGGCTCACTTTTGGGCGGTGCCAGTGCAGTGGCGAAAACCATTAAAGCCGCGCAGCAGGGCAAGCAACAACTCAAAGAAAGTCAGCGACACAATGAAACGATGGAAGCGATTGCCATGGGGGCTAGAAATGCCAATTTAAAGCCAGTCTTTTATCAACAAGGATTTGGGATTTCACCATTTCGAAATATTAAAAAAAAAAAAATTAACCTCAGCCATAGCGAGACATGCCCTGACGCATCAACAAGTGGAAAGCTATGCTAAACAACTAAAGCTTTCTCATTTTCGAGGTGTGTTTATGCGAAACCAATTACCCCCACGACCCTGGAAACAGGAATGTGCTGTTGTCAATTTGGATGATCACCGAGGACCAGGAACGCATTATGTAGCTTATGTCAAAGAGGGATCCACGGTATGGTACTTTGACAGTTTTGGGAATTTGCCCCCGCCCATGGAACTAGTGACCTATTTTGGAAACAGGATCAAGATATATTATAATGTGAAACGTGAGCAAACGTTTAACAGCCAACAGTGTGGACGTTTGTGTTTAATTTTTTTATATAAGACGCAGCATAAGCAAAAACGCCACCAGTATGTCGGCAGAAAGTAAAACGTTTACAGTGCATGGACGTGGACCTGAAGTCAGCCTAGACTTTTACCCGCCTATCGAATTGAGTGAAAAACCCTATGGTTTAGGACTTGTTTCTCTTGAAACGTACAATCGAATATACAACATACGTGAAAATGTGAACAACAAGTTTTCCTATGATGATTCTGTGCTCACCCTGAACTCTGGTGGATACACGATCGATGATATTTATGAACACATTTATGTGGTGTTGATCAATCAGTATGGTTTAAAGTCATTTCTCGACGGAACGCACAAGTTTGAACTTGTAGGCAATACTAACACTCATCGCTGCAGTATTTTCTCTACCTTCAACATTGACTTTAAAACACACCCCGATTCCATTGGCCCATTACTCGGATTTAAACCACGTGTGTTGGAGCCCAACAAAAAACATGAATCGGACCATGAAGTGAAATTCATTGAGGACCATCATGTGTCGGTGACGTGTAATATTATTAGCCAAGTGTACACCAATCAAGAACCATCGCATTCGCTTTATGACTTTATTGTGACATCGCCCAATGGGTATATTATTCGTGAAAACCCTCCAGTGGTGCTTTTTCATGCTGTGGCTGTTGATAGTATTAGTAATATAACATTAAGACTGATCAATAGAGATCAACAACTCATTGATCTAGATTCCACCACACCAGTGACTTACAAGTTGGTGCTAAAGCCACTATGAAATTTGTGTATAAAGCAACAACACCGTCTAGGAATAGTGTTAGTTGTTTGCCACGTGAATACACGTTAACATCTCAAGGCAAGCAGATTTTACAGCATTTGGGTTACCACGTCAACCCTCATAATGAATTCTATCCTAGAGATAGCAAACCACATCGAGGAGCAACCAGGAGTGGTAAGAATTGATCTCCATTCCTATCAAGCTCAAACACCTGGACTCAATAACAATGATGAAATTCAATTTGTTATCAACAACCAAGATATTTACACCCTACCGCATGAAAGTGTTATTCAGATTGAAGGTCGGCTCACCAAAGCCGATGGCTCTACACCCACTACATCCAAGTTGGCCAACCATGGTTTGGCCTTTCTGTTTTCTGAAGTGCGGTATGTCATTAACGATATCGTGGTGGATAGCACTCGAAATGTGGGCATTTCCAGTGTCATGAAACTATACCCCTCTTATAGTGAGGAAGAAGGTAAAACACTTTGCATGGCAGGTTGGTGTCCTGACTCGACCAATGACTGGATGGTACACACCGATGGGACCTTTACTGGATATTTACCTCTTAAACTGGTTCTAGGCTTTGCCGAAGATCACCAACGCATTGTGGTTAACGCAAGGCAAGTGCTTTACCTAGTGAGAGACAGGAGTGATAATAATGCACTCAAGGGAGCCGACAATGCCCCCATCGATTCAAAAATTCAACTACAACGCTTGCTATGGAAAGTCCCCCATGTGACCCTCGAAGATAGCAAAAAACTGGACATACTCAAAATGGTAAAGAGAGATATGCCTCTACCCATGGAATTTAGAAGCTGGGCACTCCATGAGTATCCGCTATTGCCCACCACCAACACACACAGTAGGTCTGTAAAAACAGCTCGCTATACAGAGAGACCTCTCTACCTGATTGTGGGTTTTCAAACGAATCGCAAGTATCAACAAACCAAAGATGCCACGCAATTTGATCACCTGAAATTGAGAAATGCACGTCTTTTCCTCAACGGAGCTGTGTTTCCCTATGAAGGACTGGATTTGGATTTTTCAAAAAATAAGTTTGGCCCCCTGTACGACTTGTTTTCTAAATTTCGATGGTCGTATTATCAAAAAGAGAACGGCCCCATGCTACTACCCCAAGCGTTTAAGGCAAGAGCACCACTGATTGTTTTTGACTGTTCATACCTGGAAGAGTCTGTCAAGCCATCCAATATCGACATTCGACTAGATTTTGAAACGCATGACAATGTACCAGCCAATACGACGGCCTACTGTTTGATTATTCACCACAAACAAGTCAACTACACACATCAAAAAAAGTTTTGCATCACCTCGGTTCCAAGAGTTCCGGAACCTTTAAATACAAAGGGAATAGAGATCAACACAAACAACATTTCAGCTCGTTTTATTGCTCATGAGACCCACACATTGCATGTTGTACCATCATACAGCTAGACTTTCAGCATTTGTGGTCCAGATTGCAGTACACACCACTACCTCTAATACCCAGTAGCACGTCCTCTTGCATTGATGCATGCCTGTATTCGTCGTGGCATACTATCCACAAGTTCATCAAGACACTGTTGGTCCAAATTGTCCCACTCCTCAACGACAATTCGGCGTAAATCTCTCAGAGTGGTTGGTGGGTCAAGACGTCCATAAACAGCCCTTTTCAACATATCCCAGGCATGTTCGATAGGGTTCATGTCTGGCGAACATGCTGGCCACTGTAGTCGAGCGATGTCGTTATCTTGAAGGAACGCATTCACAAGATGTGCACGATGAGGTCGAGAATTGTCGTCCATGAAGACAAATGCCTCTCCAATATTCTGCCGATATGGTTGCACTATGGGTCGGAGGATGTCATTCAGGTATCGTAAAGCCGTTTCGGAGCCTTCCATGACCACCAGTGGCGTACGTCGGCCCCACATAATGCCACCCCAAAACATCAGGGAACCACCACCTTGCTGCACTCGCTGGACAGTGTGTCTAAGACGTTCAGCCTGACCAGGGTGCCTCCAAACACGTCTCCGACGATTGTCTGGTTGAAGGCATATGCGACACTCATCGGTGAAGTGAACGTGATGCCAATTCCGTGGGGTCCATTCAGCATGTTGTTGGGCCCATCTGTACCGCGCTGCATGGTGTCGGGGTTGCAAAGCTGGACCTCGCCATGGACGTCGGGAGTGAAGTTGCGCATCATGCAGCCTATTGCGCACAGTTTGAGTTGAAACACGACGTCCTGTGGCTGAACGAAACGCATTATTCAACATGGTGGCATTGCTGTCAGGGTTCCTCCGAGCGGCAATCCGTAAGTAGCGGTCATCCACTACAGTAGTAGCCCTTGGGCGGCCTGAGCGAGGCCTGTCATCGACAGTTCCTGTATCTCTGTACCTCCTCCATGTCCGAACAACATCGCTTTGGTTCACTCTGAGACGCCTGGAAACTTCCCTTGTTGAGAGCCCTTCTTGACACAAAGTAACAATGCGGACGCGATCGAACTGCGGTATTGACCTTCTAGGCATGGTAGAACTACAGACAACATGAGCAGCGTACCTTCGTCCTGGTGGAATGACTGGAACTGATCGGCTGTCGTACCCCCTCCGTCTAATAGGCCCTGCTCATGCATGGTTGTTTACATCTTTGAGCAGTTTTAGTGACATCTATGAACAGTCAAAGGGACTGTATCTTGGATACAATATACACAGTCAACGTCTATATGCCGGAGATCTGGGAACCGAGGTGATGCAAAACTTTTTTTGATGTGTGTATTATCCACTGTCCAACCAAGTGACGAGTGTATAAATAACAGGTCATCCCACGTCAAGCCGCTCAGTCATGTCTTGCTTTAAAGCCTCAAGAGACGTTACATCCATGAATTTAAACTCTGAGGAACAACGTTTCAAGACTTTTGCCACATGGCCAGTGCCTTTCATAAACCCTCAAGACTTGGCGGCCGCTGGATTCTACTATTTAAAAACAAGAGATGAAGTGAAATGTGCCTTTTGTCCCATCATTATAGACCAATGGCAGGAGGGCGATGAACCCATGCAGGAACATCAGCGCTGGTCACCCACCTGCCCCTACCTGTGCAGAATGAAAGTGGGAAATATACCCTGTCATTCAAGCTATCCCTCACTTGTGTCTCTGGGTGATGAAAAAAATACAAGTTATGATACATGTGGGCCGTATGGTATCCATGGTGCTTCGGTGAGCAGCTCACCATCAAAAACGTCTAGTTTAGAGACATTGGGACATCATCGGTGTTATGGACGTTACAAACACAAGAGACTATATTGTTGTATCAGTTGCTATCGTCCTTATCCCAAAATGAGCCTGTAAGACGTGTTATGATAATAAAATGATGTAATTCTTAAATTCTTATTTTTGCATGTCCCTCTGTCCTACCCTAACCTTCTTTTTTGAAACTAGCATGGCAGGTAAGCCCATGCCATGATCACACGTGATCGTCAGTCAGTCGTCAGTTGAACTTGGTCCAGGCAAGCGTCAACATGTTGCGCACACTCATTGTGGATTGCCAAGGGTTTAAAATTGGTGACAACAAATTTATATTTAAACAAGTGGCCATGATCGATTGTACCACGTTTTGGATATCGCAAGCTACGCATTTGCTATTTAAACCACCCCATGCTTTTGATTTGTTGTGTGAAAAAGACCGTAAACAAACCCAGTGGATTGAAAATCATAGGCAACTAGACTGGAATCAGGGAACCATTTCCTATAAATATTTGGACGTGGTCATGAAAGCACACTTGTCCTCGGCCAATGTGGTATTTGTGAAAGGTAATGAAAAACGTCAATGGTTGCAACCATTTTTGGCGTCTTACTGCCAATGTATCGACCTCATGGAGTTGGGCTGCCCCTCCCTGCAAACGCTCATGGATACTTGTTCCTGTGGCAACATTACCCATACAGCCCTATCGCATGCGTGGCATCTCTTTCATTGGTTAACCACTCATGCCTGCTGGGAGTTGTTGAACAAAATTATAACTCAAGATTTACCTGTGAATGACGTCAGTGAGATTTCTACAAGCGACGTGTAAACATCTACAGCACGTGATACCATGGAGAAAGGCAATGCTACGGACAAAGCCATCGGCAAGTTCTTTGTGTGCAAAAAGAAACTAGACAGTTTTACCAAAGAGGAACTCTTGGCGCTGCCCAAGTCGTTCATTTATTATGTGGCCGCCAATGCAGTGAAAGAAATCTGGCAACATGTACCAAAATCATGGACTCAAGACCCTGTGTTGAGTGAATTGCAACCCTGTACGGATTACGATCACCATAAGCAAGTGGCCATGGCAAAAATACCGTCTATGCGTCAGTGTGCGACTTGCCAGCTAGTGAAACTGTATCACGGTCATAAAAGTCCATGTAAAGACTTTGTTGAATCATTCCATGGGTGTCATGGCGAGAAAAAGCAACAACAACAACAACAACAACAACAACAACAACAACAACAACAACAAACACAAACATCGTCCACAGAGGAGGAGGAAGACCAAACCTTTTTACCATCGATGGAAAAGGATATGCCAGACCTGTACTGGCAATGGCATCATTGACAAAGTGATTCAATACCTACCTTTCGAAATCCATCTTCCAGGTTATCGTTTTTGCGGCCCTGGAACTCGTCTCGAAAAACGTTTACAACGTGGTGATGTACCCATTAATCTTTTGGATCAAGCATGCAAGGAACATGACCTTTCTTATCGCCATAGTCATCCTGGTTTAAGACATGTGGCAGATAAATTGTTATTAAAGAAAGCTAAACAACGTTTCACATCCAGTGATGCCTCAGTGGGTGAAAGGATGGCAGCCCTAATTGTCATGAGTACTATGAAAGGAAAGTTGATGATGCATGGACATAAACATTGAGGAGTGAGGAATTGGGATTTGTTTGTATTCTATTTTTCTTTTGTCAATTCACTATGACTATGAAATAAAAACAAAGGTTTGCCAGAGCACGATGTTTTGTTATTTTTAATTTTAAGAAATCGTGATGTTGATGGCTGATTTTTTCATTTTACACATTTCACACATTGCCATTTGTTATTTTGCAATTTACATATGTGAAAAATGTTCGTTTCAAGTTTTATGATTATGATGAAATGGATTTTTCCAGTTTGTTGATGACACTTTTTAAACAATGTCTGTTTGAAGTTTTTTGAATTTTCAAATTTCACACATGGCCATTTCCAGTTTTTAAAAATGTCCGTTTTAAGTTTTGCGTTTTTGGTGATATGGAAACATGGATTTTCCATTTTGCTGTTTTCACATTTTTCCATTTGGTGTATGTCGAAAGTTGAGATTTGACAATGATGTTGATGCGAGTGCTTGACCTTGATAATACTGCAATGTGCTGATGCGTGTTTGGAGAAACGTCGAGGTCTACGACTACTGCAGGTAAGACTGTTTTTGCAAAAATAATGTCTATTGTCTGCCACATTTCAATGAAAAACGAAACTATTTAAAACAAAATGAGTATATAAGTGACCATTTACCCCCTCCCCACCCACCCACTCTACCTCATCGTGTTTGCTCTGGTCAATCATACACACCAGTTTTCTCTCTCCATTCATACATTCACACCTGTCTTTGGGAACAAACACAACCACTTTATTTATTCCCAAAAGCACATTCTCGACATGCTCACTCATCCCAAAAGAACTTTTTAGTTTATCATTTACATTACGAAAAATAATTAAATACTAGTTATTAAAGTTACTAAAAATCTTACTTATTTCATATTTACAAAAAAACTCAACTTTGTACAGCGTTAAAATAATCACACTATTAACCAATCAAAAAAAATTAAAAAATAAGGTTGCATAGAACTTTTTAAAGAGCAAAAGGTCCAAGTGGGTTGTCACTATTTACAAAATCTACTATTTACAATGACAGAAACCAATATTTACAAAATACTAAATCTACAAGTTACATAAAGCTATGTCCCATAAACGATTATACAGTGAAATCACACCTCCTCCTCCTTGCGATCATAACCCCAGGGCAGGCTGGTGAGCAGGTCATCAGCCCACACACGTTTGTTATCCATGGAGGCGAGGGTGCGTTTTCTCTGTTCCACAAGATACAGATGATGGTTGCTGGATTGTATCCTGCACTGTGTATGAGACATAGCTTTGCCCGTGCGTAAAACCGCTAGATAGTCATCAACACGTAGTGATTTTACCACTGCCCTACCTACACCTTTTGCTCTTTTGGCTTCCTTACAGTCGAGTGTGCGATAAGCATACATTTTTGAAGCCAAACCTACGAATTCCGTCATAATGGAATCACCGCATTCATGTTTTAAAACGCCCATTTCCTTTTTGTTCTTTATGGGCAGCTGAAACACGTTGTCAGCGCTATAGCAAGAGGTGTCGAACCAGTCACTATGTTGCCTCATGACGTCATAGGGGTTGCAGTGGCGAATGTGGTAAATGAATGAGTCCGTGTCCATATACAAAAGAGAGACGTCCTCAAAATGGCGTTTCGCAAACTCATAGTGGAATCGATACATGACCGATTTAGAAAAGTCTAAAATGACTTGACCCAAGTAAATGGGCTTATCCATGGTCACGCTGGTCTTACTCATTTCAATAGTAGCCAAATCCTCATCGATAATTTTGATCGATTTGAAATTTGGCTTGGCAATGTACCGCCGGGCACCCCACCGCCCCTCCCAGACATTCACCAATTTAATGTCACGGTATTTGCGGACATTCTCCATAGACTTGCCATAGATGCAGTTGTTCATTAATTTAAAAAAGTTAATTTCAAACTGCTGTGTTGCCATTTGTCGGTGCTCTGTGTTGAGTCGCATGTATGGCTCAAGCCATGCTTTTTGAGCAAAAGAAATACCCCTGTGGATTTTCTTCAACACCAAGCCTTGGGCGAGGCATTGCACCAACATTTGGATATGTAGCACATACCGATTTTTGTTGTAAAGTGTGCCCATGAGTTTTTCAATTTTCACTTTACTGTCAGGGGGAACCATTTGCTCAAGGCAGAATGGGAAATCGGCATGTTCATCATACAAGGATGAGGGATATTCAATATCCACTTCTAGCACATATCCACGGCCTGTTTCTTGGCTAGCCATGTTCACATCAAATTCTGACACTTGTTTCTCTGTCAGACAAGCAAACTTCCCATAGGGCAAAGGCTGACTCATGGCGTAACCGTACAAATTATTCACGTCATAGTACATTAAGTACGATTCTTGTTTTTCCGGTGAATAATCAGGCATGTAGACATTGTTCGCTTCGGCATGGCGTTGGTTAAGTGACACAAAGCCGCCACGAATGCCCTTTTCAAAAAATAGAACCATGTCTACGTCAGTGAGTAAATCCAATTCCACTTGAGTGTATTTCAAAGCGGCATCAAACGAGAGCCCAGGACTCGTGTAATAGTGAGCCGGGTCAAGACCGTAAATGTGTTGACACAAGTTACGGAATTTTTCAAACACATCAGTGAGCAGCAATACATCCAGTTTTAGGTAATGCAAGGCATGTTCACTTAGCGTCTTGATGCCAAACACTCGCCAAACTTGACATGCATGTGCATAGTCTTCATCGGAAACGATACTGCGTGTTAGTTTAGAGTAAAATTTCTCTTGTGGTGGGAGTTTTCTTTGCTTTAACACGTCCCAGCTGTTGCAGAAATCATACGGGAATATACCTTTCCGAATGCACAATTGAAATTGCTCAGGATCATTAAAATGCATTCTAGTATTTTTTAATTCCTCCTCATTCAAGCCATTCACAAGGCTGTCTAGCGAGGATGCCATAAACTTAAAGGAATCCAAAAATCGAATGCTAAAGTTGCTCAACCACCATGTCAGGGCCGTAAAACGCTCATGGTTTTGGGGAATAATGGTAAACGAGCCCTTGTTGACATGACCCAATTCACGAATCAAAAACTGAATGTCATAATTCGCCAGATTGTGGAAAAAGACACTGATGAAACGAGGAGCTGGAAAGTTCAAGTTGCATTTACTATGCGCAGCTCCACGAAACTCCCCTGTAAAATGCGAGTGGTCTCTGACTTTTTCCTCTCCACTTAAAATAGGCTTTTCGCAGATATGGCATGTCATGGCATGCTCATACTGCTGCTGTTGTTCTGGAGATAGGCTCATGGGTACTGGGTGGTCCAGTAATTCCTGTACATGGTCGGCCAACTTGACAAGTTCATCCAAGAACCATTTGGCACAATCTGGCCCCTCGCGGTATTTGTAAACGGATTGTGTGGGGTCATGGGCACACACTACATTAAATCCTATGGCAAAGGGTTCATGTTTTTGAATGGGTGTGGTTGAGCTCATGGAGGGATCTGGTTCACATCCCGCCATGGGTGTAGTGAGAGCTTCGAAATCTGCATATACCACATAGGGAACAGTGTCACGTTTGTGAATGTCTTTAAACTTTAACACAGCCTTGTCCCCTTGTGGCAATATCAATCTCACCGCTTCCTGAGTAACACAATCTACCCTATGACGTTCCAAAAGCGTAGGGGTTTTAAAATATTGCAAGCAACGGTCACAAATATGTTTTGGACGCTTGTCCTTTGACATTTGACTGCTTAGCAATCTACTCAGGCTTTTAATGAGGCAATAGTGATTCACTTCTCCTACAGATAAATATAAAAGATGAATGTGATGTCGTTTCGGTTCTTTTGTAGCATAAAGAGGACCCACAATCTCATCACCGTCAAGGCCATACACCATGAACGAAAAGTCCTGGTTGTCTCGTTCAAACCTATGGATCTCGGTTAAGTCCATAGGGAACGACACTCGAGTTAAATTTAAAGTATGTTTCAATTCGACAAACTTGGCCTTGTACATTCCTGGTCGACAACTGTCACGTTGTGCTGGCTGCAAATACGCAGCCACAGACCACAGAAAGCAATCATTGTCAAGATTCTTTATATTCACCACAGCCTTTTTCAAAGCTATGGCTGGTGGTGTTTCAATATAGCTAGACCCAGCGTTCAACGGGTTGAATTGACAAATGTTGATTTGCAAATGATGAATTTTGTCTAAGGCAAGGCCACTCGGTCCTTGTTGCAGTTTATCAAATTTTGATAGCAAGGCATTCACCACGTGGGTTTCATACCACTGTTCCAAATTATGGGCTATGAATAACTCTTGCATTTTACTGCAAATATAAAATGTCTCTTTATGCTCTACGTCCTTCTTTTTATATATGAAATCGCACACCAGTTCTGTATTCACCTTTAAAGCCGTATGCAACCTTTGCGCTGTGCAAATTTCAATTTTGAAAATTTCAAAACAAGATTGTAAAAATTCTTTGGGAATCAAACTTTTTCTAACATTGACCACACGACCAGAGCACACACGTGATTTGAAACAACTGTTTAGGGGTTCCCAACTTAACGTATCCACAGCAGTAAAAGACATTATTTTGAAAGAACACTCTCACCTGAGTTTTCAGCTGTAGACTGCTTGACAAGGGTTCCACTCTAAAGCCACTTGGTTTTCAACTGTATTTGCTGTAGCAGTGAATCCTTTTTTTTTCTCCAAATATCTAAAAAGAAATAAAATAAACCACCATAAGTATAACCATTCCATATAGTTTATGCATTTCATAAACAAAACAAAATCAAGCAGGTTATATATTAAAAAAAAACAAATCTCACCTTGACGTGTAATGCTTTGCTATATTCTCGTCTCGTGGGCTAGTGTGGAAATGGTTTCCTTTTCTGTCTTTCTCTCTTTCTTTAATATATTTCCCACAGACACACGACAGGTAGGCTATACACGTTATCTGCAAACAAATAAATAAATAAAAATCATTAATTACCTAATCAATAAATAATTGCATGTATTTATATAAAAATCAATAAATATATAAATAAATATACACCTACCCCACAACAAGGTTAAGTATTTTCCACCAACACCAAAACTGTTAAACAAGACCAGGGGTTTCTTGCAACGCAGTGTGTTCAAAGGTAGTCACCTAAGTGAGCGTGGAAATGATAACAACATATCTTTATATATGCTACGTTGCATGTATAATCTTTTTTTTCCCACGCTTTGAACAATCTCTTATCGTGCACGTGGACAGCTAACGTCCCAGGCGAACACCTGTGCCGGATCAAATTTCACATGAACTTGCATTTTGTCACGTACGAAGCAAAACAGGATGTGACTTGTTAACAGTTATCGCGCACGTGGACAGCTAACGTCCCAGGTGAACACCTGCGGTAGATCAAATTTCACCTGAACTTGCATTTTGTCACGTCCGAAGCAAGACAGGATGTCACTGGTTTAGCCTACATGTGGTTTCACAAATGTGTGTGCATGCCTTTCACACCCCCCTGCCACCACAATGGTCAGATTATTTCACCTTCAAGCGTCTTGGTCATTTTTTCCATTGCACTTGTTGTCAAGTCAGATCAATGCCTTCCAATAAGCTCAAATGATCTTCACCTCCTGTAAGTTTGTTTTCTGTACTCGCTTCGACCAACATAGAATCAAGTTCTCATCACCGTTTACACGTTAAAGGTAAAAAGTGTGAAAAAAACCGCACCCTCGCTCTGTCATAAACCGACCCGTCGAAATAGCGATTGATCTATTGAACACAGCCACCGTGGTCAGCGACACACACAGACACACACACACCCAGCCGTATCGTCTCTCTCAACCACCACGCTTTATAAACATTATAAACAGGTAACGGTAAAGAATTTTTTTCTCAACATGTATGGCGTTAGGCCCTTTGTGAATTATTTTTTTTGGAAAAAAATCTACCACATTTGAAAGGGGGCGTTAGCCCGAGTCCTAGGACACCTCGTACACGTCTCTAGCGTTATTGGTTCGTGAGATATCGGCAAAAATCACAAAAAACACGTGTTTACCCCAAAATCGCGTTTCCCAAATTTTTTAAAAAATATAACGAGTGGTCCATAGCAAAGAGGACGTCTGCCCGAATCCTTGGACCCGTCGTACATGCCTCTAGCGTTATTGCTTCGTGAGATATTGGCAAAATCACAAAAAACACGTGTTTACCCCAAAATCGAGTTTCCAATTTTATTAAAAATTATAACGAGTGGTCCATAGCAGAGAGGACGTCACCCCGAGTCCTTGGACCTATCGAACATGCCTCTAGCATGATTGGTTCGCGAGATATTAAAAGCACATGACCTTTTAGTTTTGGTCTTTTAATCAAATAAAGAGGCTATAGGAAAGTAGGGGACATCACTACGAGTGCTAGGACACCCTGTATGTTCTAATCCCATGTTTGGTTAGCGAGATATCAAGTTCGGGGCAAATACGAGGGTGGCTCAATAAGAAGTGGTGCAGCTCTCTCATCATCCCACTACTACAGGTTTTCATCCTAGAGACTTGAAATTTATTTTGGGGGTAGACGGGGTAAAGCCCATTGATTTACGTCAAACAATTTTTTTTGTAGAGTTCCTAGTTTCCAAAATATAGGATTTTCAAAATTCGAGTGTTTTCAAAAAAACATAAAAAGTAAAAAAGTTTTATTAAAAAATATAAAGGTCATAAAGACCATTCGTTTGAGCCATGGCACAACGTACTATCCTGTTTGGTTTTCAAACTATAGCCTATTTTCAAAAGCGAAAAATTTTAAAAAAAATTTGAAAAATATAATACATGGTCCATAGGAAAGAGAACGTCAGCCCGAGTCCACTGACACGTCATTTGTCAAAATCGGACCATGCGTTCGAGAAATATCAGCAATGTTCCCAGGAAAGTAGGCTGTGCGTTAGAAACCGCCTTACTCCACTACTTCCATATGTTCTCAAGGAACCGTGTGAAAGATTTTACGACCCCCGCAGATCCCAGTTGTAGGAGTTCAGCGACGATACCATCTGCACCAGCAGCTTTGTTGGCCGTAAGTCCTTGAATAATCCGGAAAACTTCGTCTTCATCAGGAGGCAATGAATTGGGAGATGATACCTCTGGTGGTTCCATTTTCAGGTTTTCTTGCGGTCCATCACAGTTGTTAAGCAGTGAGTCGAAATATCTGGCGAGGATGTCACAGTTTTGCTTGTCGGTCATTCCTAACCTCCCTTCTTCATTCTTGAAGCACATTCCGGATGCCTGATAACCCCTTAACCGCGATTTGAACGTCCGGTAGAAGTTCCGTGTATACAGCATAATGTATTAAGAATAAGTAATGGGATAATAGATGTACTCACCCTAAGCAGACTGCTTGTATGTAAAATCTACCCTACGTCCCTTAAAACTTGTATATCACTGCTGCATTAAAATGGATATTAACATACAGTACGTTCACCTATTTGACTTTCAATAACCTGATGAGCTCAAACCCAGCATGGCGGCGACGCTAAATTTATTCACATGGATGTTTCTCCCGACTTAATTATTCGAGCACCATCTCACGGGAGGACCGAGATCAGATATCCAAGCCTCTCACGAGAACAATCTAAATGAGACGTTCATTATTATATGTCAAAGCTGATGTTTCTTATATAAATTCCAATTGTCCATGGCCCGAATTAGGCCTACATTTAAATCCCATGTAAAATAGTTCAATACTAATTGTTTAGATTCATAGAAGTAATTGTACGCCCCCCTAGCGGCTTCGATAGCATGCTGAGATTCTATGCCCAAGATCGCGGGTTCAAACTCGGCCGAAGTCTCGGATTTTTTAAGAGCGTTAAAATTCTTCAGTATGCGTTCCTTCGGAGGGTAAGTAAAGCCGGTGGTCCCATGTCATAGATGTTTGGCATGTAAAAGAGCCTTCCTCTAATTAAACTTGTGTGAAGCTAAATTGTAGGTAAGATTTCGTTGAAACGCTCTATCATATTCCAACGTTCACCACTAGGTGTCAGTGACATCTGGGTGCGAAAGTTGGAACTACTTGAAATTGAACTGAACTTTCCCCATGGGTGTCCACATTGAAGCAGCTACAGCCTCTGGCGAGCCGAACCTGTCCTCGGACACTCCCGGCACTAAAAGCCATACGCTAAATAAATAAATAAATAAATAAATAAATAAATAAATAAATAAATAACCCCTCCCCCCACTGTACCCTTTAACACGCGTGCTTTAAAACTTCTTAAAGAGTTGAAAATAAGCAATTGAAGAACTATTCTGGACAGGTGTGCTAATCACTACACCATAACAGATACAGTCTAACCCAGTAGTGGGAGGAAGTGAGAGCGTCATGGGCCTTGTGTAGGTCGTTCTGCACATCCAACAAACGGGTGGGGCAAGCGGAACTCGCGCAAGACGTGAGGACATACACGAGACGAGTAACCTTTGTTCCATTTATGGGTTCTGTCATGTTCGATACGTATGTTCTTCGACTACGATACATGTATCCACCAGCATACAGAGTGGAGATTTCCTCTCCTAGGGGCTCACAACCAGCAAGACGTGGCCAGTTCCAAGAGCGCCAATCAATAGGGGCGGGAATTACTATTATTATTATTATTATTATTATTATTATTATTATTATTATTATTATTATTATTATTGATGAATGGAAGTCTCACTATGTTTCTGAGCAAAGATGTTTCTCTCTCATGGGTACAGTTGAGTCTCGCAAACTCGGCCTAATGTGGACCGAAGGGTTTCCGAGTTCGCGAAAATGCCGAGTTATCGGGAAATGTGTTGAAAAGAATAAATAAGCTGTTTGTTTTGGTTTAAAAGTACATTTATTTGTTTTTAACAGAAACACAAGTTTAGAAAATGATTAAGCCACTACAATTACAGTACTTTAATATATAGTTCAGTACTGTGCTGCACAAGAATCAAGGGAAACAATTAGTAACTTATGAAAACTTAGAAAAACTAGGCGTACTAATTATTTTTATAATATATACACTGCACAGTAGCCTATATGTACAAAACAATTCCTGTAGGCAAATAGTTTTTTCACTTAATAAAAATTACCATTTCCTTTTTTGCAAAAAAAAAAGTAATGTTCTTTTGCTTTTCGCTTTGAAACCTGTTTTTTTCAAGCCTCGTCACGAACACGGCGAAGAAACAGAATGTCCATAGCGGATGCACCTTGTTGTTCAAAGAACCGAAGAGTAGTTTCAGTGGCATTAAGTCCCTCGGTATGAGTGATTTTTGGGTCCACTACTCCGCAATCTTCAACTTCATCATGATCGTCGATTTCATCATTTCTTGTGACAGCCGCTACAATATCTGCATCCAACAGAATGTCTTGCTGCGTGTCACAGAGAATGCGCAATCAAATAAATACAACGCCCTGGGCGAGAACCGTTTGTTTACTTCTTACTGCCAGCAGTTTGTGCAATTACAGTGCCTGTATTTATCAGGTCGTCGTTACTCTTCTTACTATGTACTGTAGGTCAACTCGTTTCGCGTCGTATTTAACTGTCGATAATTCCATTGACGGAGAAGACGAAAGAAAACATAATAACGCTCTGTGCGGAAACACAAAAACAAACAAATATCATGATTATTTTTTTTCCTGTCAGGGTGGCCGAGAAATCCGGAGTGCCGGAGTGCCGGGTTACCGAGTGCCGAGTTTGCGAGACTCTACTGTATTACGTCCCTTTCAACTATTGAGGCTTATAAAACGCCAGGTGCCGGAATTTTGCCCTAAATGGATCATAACGTGCCAAAAAAAATCTACTGACAGGAGTCTCTCACATTTAGACGCCCGCTACGCAGGGCCGTAGGTAGCAACCAGGAGCCCTAGGACAAGGATCAGATTAAGGGTCGCAGAGAGCGACCACGAATCCTAGAACAATGATTTGATCTAGGGTTGTAGATATTGACCACGAGTGCTAGGACAAGGGTCTAGGGCCGTAGTGAGCAATCACAAGCCCTAGACAAGGAATTGATCGAGGACCGTAGAGAGCGATCACGAGCCCTCGGACTAGGAAATTATCGAGGGCCGTAGAGAGTGACCACGAGGATTTCCGAGCCCCTGTAGTTTTGTTCAGCTACTCTATACTGGAAGTATTAAAGTTAGCAATGTGTCAAACCCATTAAAGCTCCGTGGTATTTGGCAAGTCCAATTGAATATTAGTTTACCTGGTTTTTAGTCATTCTTCTTTTTCTTGTATATTATATTTTGTTGTTCTTTAACTTCAGTATTTTGATCATTTAAAAACTCACTTTCGTTTCGCAGATTATGCTGTTTGCTGCTCAAGATATTATTTTGGGTTTTTGTTGTGTTAAAACAAATTCAAACAAGAATACGTTTCGCTAGGAATTGAGTCTGCATTGTCAAATGTGGTTATGTTATTAATTTATTAAGACGCGCTCGAAAGAGCATTAAACCTAAATCTAATACATTGATATTTAGTTTTCACTATATTCTCTAATTGTCTTTCTTCTTTTGCCACAGAGTATTATATGGTAACGGTCGCACTTCCTGTTGCACAATGAGCATATACAGTCTTCACCAGGTTGGTGAAACCTTTGAGTTCGGCAGATTTTATGGTGGAAGCCATGGGTAGCAGGTCGGTTACCACATGCCTTTGGTCTTGCCCAGACGTTGTCCATTGTCGGTCTATCATTGCGCTTGTGCCATAGAAATCGGGATCAATATCCTTCCTCTTCATCCATCGTGATTCGAGTAGCGCTTGGAATGGGCCTGTAGATGGTAGCATGAACTGAAGTCTTAAGTCCTCCACGAAGAAACTTTCCCTTGCTAATTCATATACTATCCTTGAGGGTGCATAAATCCCAACTCCGAGAACTCTCTTCAGATATCTTGCTTTCACACTTTCCAATCTTGTGAGATCGCTGTTTGTTAAATGCGGCCATATTAATTCTATTCCATATGAGGCTATTGGTGAAACGACTGCCTTAAATAAGGTCATTGCAGTAGACAATGATAGTTTGCTGATATTCTTTATTCTGTGAATGGCTTTTATAGCTGCTGAGACTCTCTCTTGAATGTGGATCCTGTATGAAGACATGGTTGTTTGTAAATCCACTCCTAAGTATTGAAATTTATTCACTGTTGTTAGCTTAACACCTTGCAGGGTTAAATGATCATCTGTTGCCAGTTTACCTCCTTTTCTGAGAATCATGTAGAAGGTTTTTTTCTTCGTTGATCTCGAGGCTATTTTCACCAGCCCACAGTGCGAGCTTCTGGAGTGCGATTTGCAGGTCTCTTTTGCTGTGCGATCCTAGTGCCATATCATCAGCGTACATTATTAGTTTCACCGTTGGGTGGTCCTGAACGATGTTGAAAATGTCAGCTGTTAGGACATTAAACAATAGAGGACTCATGGGGTCGCCCTGAAGTACGCCGTTTGTCTGTATGATCTTCTTTGACAGGACTACACCGTCATTAATAACGATATAATTGTATGTTAGAATTGCCTCAACTATTCTTGCTAGTGGATGGGCGTATCCCAGCATCCCTTTTAGTTTATTTATGAGGATATTCCGATTGATTAAGTCAAAAGCTTTTCTATAGTCAATGAAGACCACATGGTATTTCCCCTTCTTGTGCCTTAGTGCCTGTTCCGCTTCTTCTTGTAGTACTTTTACTGCTTGTAAAGTACTCCTTCCTTCTCGGAAGCCGAATTGACAATCTGGTATGAACTTATCCACTTCCGTGATTAGTCTTTTCGTCAAAATTTTGGAGAAAAGTTTGAATATCGTGGATTCTAGAGCTATACCCCTGTAATAGTTCGGGTCTGCAGTGTGCCCTTTCCCTTTATATAGTATTGTCATTTGGGCTGTTCTCCAGCTGACTGGAATCGTTCCTGTTCTCAAGCACCTATTAAACAGTTCTGTCCATATTGGTAATAGTAGTTCGTGTGTCTCTTTTATATGTTCCATGAATATCTTGTCCAGCCCTGCCGCCTTGCCCTTCTTAGCCGTTATGATAGTGCCCTGTATTTCCTCTGAAGTAATTTGAGTGACTACTGTATCAATACTATTTGTATCTGTGACTTGGTAGGCTGTTGCAGTTCCATTCTTATTGAGGGTCTCGGAGAAATGTTTCTCCCAAGTCTCTATCGGTATCTCCCTCGCCTTGGGAGTTTGATTCTTCCTTAGGGCTAAGAAAGGATCTGTCCTCGCTGCTTCTGCTGTCCCCATTGCTTCGGCCTCAACGAACTCAGTTCTTTTAGTTTTCAGTAGCAGTTTATACTGTTTCCTCATCGTAGCATATTTTTCAAAGTCTTCTCTGTCGTTTGTACACTTTGCTCTGTATAGTGCACGCAGGGTTTCCTTCCGAGTATGGTAGCACTCTGTATCGAACCATTTTTGTGCGTATCTCTTTCTTCTCGGGACGAATGCTTTACTGATCAGATTGTTAACACACTGTACCGCGTCATCTAGTTGGTCCTGAGCGATGAGGACACTTGCTTTTTCTATACCTGTTGTGTTCTGCAATTTTGTCAGATCGAGATTCCTGGAAGGTTTTTGCTCTGGAGATGATTTCACTAATTTTGTCTGGGGTGCTATTTTTAATCACTGTGGACACGGGGATGTGTTTTCTAATTGGGGCAGCTCCTGAGGCCCATAAACCCTCTTGTTTCAATATTCGTATATCTGTTCCCCTGTAAAACACTTGATCGTTGGCGCTTGCCCCGTTATGTTATAAAATGTAGAAAAGTTCCCCTGTTCGTCACCAGATAGCTGACCGTTTTCGAGCATTCAAGTGGCAGTGCGCGCAACACAAGATAAGCTACCGTATAGGTCTACTCCTTTCTCGAAAATATATGAATCAAACAGTCGAGGTTTTAAAAGAATGAATTAAAAGCCTTCCGATCTATAAAGATCCATTGAACTTGGCAACTTCCGATCTATAAGGAGCCTTTAAACTTGGCAACACTGCCATTTCCCTGTCAGAGAAACGAAAGACACAAGCACAATGGTTATTTTATCATTTTAAATGATCTTGTCGACTTCGTCTGGCGTTACGTTACGGTGACAGGACAAAATGTACTTAGAATGCACTGAAGTGTGTGACGTAATCATAGTACGATGTAGCAGCCGAGTACCAAAAAGGCAGTGCGAGAACAGAGTTTCAAGAAGGCAGTGCGAGAACAATCAAGTAGGCAGTGAAGAAACAAAATAGAATCTTGAAACTTTGTTGTCGCACTGCCTTCTTGGTACTCGGCTGCTAGCATTTAAAATTATATAAAGTCCAGTCTCTCAGACTGACTATCCGTGTCTTTTTATATCAAGACCAACTACAATACTCAGACCTTAATGCAGGTATCGAAAGTGGGAAAATGGCGTATGCAGAAGCCCGAGATTTTGTTTGTTTACATTCGTTGCTGGGATACAATATTAGCTTTGATTAGCTTCGTTTGATGAAAGTTGGGGTAAACTATTGCTCATCTGTAATTTGTAGTGTCTTCAGTATGTCTGTAAAGTCCAGTTCGCGTTTATGTACTGCAATCGTGTATAAATATGACGTGATAATACGCTTATTATGGACTAGTTCGTTTGTGTGGTGATTGTTCAGTTGACCGATGGCATTGTGTCATTTACTGCAGATGTTGAAGTACCCAAGACTGAAGCATTAAAGGCTAGTCCACACCAAAGTTAATGAACAATGTTCATGAACAATGTTAATGAACAATGTTAATGAAAACAATTCTCAACATGTTTATTAAACATTTGTTAACAAACTTCTTCAACATTATGTCCACACCAAATAAACTTTTGTTAACAAACATCTTCAACATTAAATAAACTGTTTGTGAGGTTATAATGGATAGGGTCAGGAAGAAGAAAGTACTTACAGCTGCATATTTCATTATTTTAGTGAGTACAAAATTAGAGAAAAGCGCAGACGCAAGGTGTGGAAAAGAAAAATATTGGAAAGACGTTTAGAATTAAGTTAATTAATATTCTCATGTGCTTCCTGGTATTTCATAATTCCGCGCAATATACGAGTCGCTTGCGATTCGATAGTCGATTTTAGAGAAGTAAAAGAGCATCGTATTCCGCGCTACGAATTTACAACCTTAATTGCGTCTTTGCGCATGCGCGAACCAAAATGTTAACGAAAACACGAAAAGTTAATGAAAAGTTTCATTCACAAAAGTTAAAGAGATTTTGTTCATGAACATGCTCGAAAAGTTAACGAACACGCAATTTTGTTTATGAACAGTCAAAAATGTTCATGAACATTGTTCATTAACAAAGTTAACGAAAACATCTTGGTGTGGACGTACCTTAATTGGCAACTCCAGCTATCTGATATGACATCTAGCGGTAAAAATGAGAAACTTACCAAGTAGGGTACATTTGTCACGTGGTGACTGTTTGTATATGGTTTCTTGTATTGGTAAACAGATCGTGGTAAATTGTTCGTGTCTTTATACATAAGTAATAAGTTTTACTCGTTGATAGAGTGAAAAATGAGTAAAAGCAAAGTGTATTGCTCAGTTTACGGCTGTAAGTCGATGTATAAGAGGGCTGCGGATATACGTTTTCATCACTTTCCAAAAGATGCAAATAGCAATAGCCGAAATGTGATGATACCTAATAATACCTAATAATAATACCTTTCCACCCCGGGAAGGATCTAACACTTGTCGAGGTAGACAGACAGAAGACCTGCGACGTAAAGCCAGCGAAGGTTATTCAGTTTAAAAACAGCTGTTACGATGGGCGCGCTGGTAAGATTGAAGTTACTTGAATAATTAATTAAATAATTGATTATTGGCTGCTTGGTAGGGAGAAGGGATGAGTTTAACTTGTATTAAAACTCGTGGGGCGACAGGAATTGCTTGATTTGGATGGTTAAAAGGTGGGTTTGGTGTTGAATATTTGAATGGTAGCGGAATCACTCATTCTACAGTGCCCACGGGGAGGCAAATTAGGCCTATATGACTCGTAGTGGAATAGCTCGAATATCGAAGAACTTAGGGATTACGAGGTATAGGCTTGGCGGAAAGGCTGGCGGATCATCAGTTTGACATCAATTCACGATATAAGTCGGAGCTTGGAACAGTGGCGTCTGGTTTGCGTGGATGCTAGTCTCGGAATGATAAAAGTAGCACAGCTTCGGTGTGTTATTTATTTGTTTATGTACCGTATTTCTCTATTTGAATGTCCTCGGCGTTGACTCAGGATCGACATTTACATTATATTGCGCATAATAGTACCGAAATAAGGTCCGAAGTGTAGCCCTGTGTAAATTTGAATCAGCTGATCTACATCAACCATAAAAACTGATGCTTGATAATATGCAAATGACACCAAAAAATCCAGTGGAACACACAAATTAGATCACGTGTATCGCACAGTTATACATATATACAATTAAAAATAACACTGTCATTACTTTAGAGACCACATTTATTGATTATAACCGAAAAATAATAAGTGTTCCATATCAAACGCGTGTTATTGAGTATTTTAAACCCTACTTATCCAGACCGACCGCAGCGCCCCAAGTGTTAGTTTGAGTTGCCAATAGAAGTGTCTCAAGAATATACACCGCAATGATTTGCTAGTTAGTGACAATATAATAATAGCTTAGTACACTTCAGTACCGGTAGTGTCGAACTTAAGTACGTAAAGGGAAAACGCAATGATCATCTACGGCAAGACTAAACTGTTGACGTTATCTTGAACGCTCAGCTTCATGTGCCTCCGTAAAGTCTTACCAGTCTGGCAGATGTTCTACACTGCCTTGTATACACGCCAAAAACTACAGTGAACTTCTGTTTTATTGGTTAAGGAAGATGTTTCCCCTGTGCCAACTCATTGTGTTCCGTCATTATTCATACTTTTGTGATTCTTACAGCTTGCAAGTTATTTTTTATTATGATGTGTGTAATAAAGTGTTGTGAGTAACTGGCCAATTATGTACTTATATTACGAGATGGTGTGCCGCGATAATTCCGTAAAGGTACGAATTGGATCCTCGCCGCCAAGGCGGCGCGCTGCCGCTGCAAAGGCGGCGTGCTGCCATGGCGGCGGAAGCTCACTACCGCTCCACGTGTATTTAGATAGGATACATTTCGAACTCCGCCGCCGCTGCCCATGCAGCGTGGCCGCCCAGCCGCGCCAGGACCGGTCTGGCGGCTCTGCGGCACCGCCTGTTGGCAACGAAATTATACAAAGCCCGGAAATGGAGCAAAAAACTGCTATCCAAAATGGCGTTTGATAGAAGTCCGCTAGATGTCTCGACTTGTCGCTAATTTTCCCGTACAAATTTTATGTAACGGAAATATGTCATTAGGCTAAATTACGTATGGATTGGAGTGACCCGATTAGGCCTAAATAAAAATAAAAACTTTACAATGCTTGGGAGCCAATATTTTCATACTTGACCGCCATACCACTAGGTGTGCTGCAGTAGATTGTTGTTGTCATGCTTTATCTTGCGTCTATTATATAACTTACTTCTATTATAATTGATATCCTGTTGCATACATTTCCCAGCCGAGTGCTTTGTATCAACAATGTCGTCTTTAGCGGCAGATTGTAATGTCTTTTATGATGGTGATTTGCTCACTGTTGGATGATAAATGTAATAGGTCATGAAATGAGTCGATACACATGTTAATACACACTGGTATTGTGAACTTACCTTCAGTAGTGCTCTCAAAATGAAATGTTGGGCGCCATGGTCGCAACAAAGTGTTGAAGACCAATAAAAGAAACACAAATAATGATAAATTAACATCAGTGGAGCACCTGAGACCTCTTTCTCCCAGCCCGTGGCGAAATCAAAGTAATCAACCAGTTAGTTTTTGCATTGGGGATAAGGGATGACTTACATGTACTTCTAACTACTGAAAAAGGAATGCAAGGCATGGATTAAAATACTGAATTTAATTCTACACAAAAACAAAATATGAAAAGTTAATAATAATAATAAATAGTAAATACTTTTACTGAAGTTATGTTGACCTGAGGCGCGAGAAAAGTGATGAGACCGATATTAAATTTAACGTTATTTCCAAAACTATGAAGTTACTTACCGAGGTTGCGTGTCGAAGGAATTGGTCTCCATAGTTAAGACTTGTAGTTGTTCCTGGGGCGTTGATCCATCTCTTGGAATGACGTCTTGAAGGATCCCAGCAGATAAGTTCCGTTAATTATATTTACTGAGCAGCGATGATGTAGATTTAGCTGCTAGCTTGATCAGTGACGAAGTTCTAACTCCATAAATCACTTTACCGACTTTGGCCAAAAACACAACCATTGTCGTTATTGCATGGAAAGACGAAGAAATATGTCTTATATGCACAATCAAGTCCAAACTATAGACGGTATGAATGACTTACTTCATTCCCAATAAGATTCACAGTAGTGAGTGACTCTTTCCTTAAACGCGCCAGCCCTCAAGTGCCATCCGTCTTTCTCCCCACTCCTGCAGAAAATAAACCTTCGTCGACCAATCAAAATACCGTTGCTATGGTCTTCTGTCTCAGAGATACGTTCCAGTAGACCTCGAGTCCTTCTTAGAAAACATCAGTTAAACTCCTCTTCACTTGGTACAGACACACCTTGTAAAGCCATGATAGCTCCTTTGACACTAATCTCTTGAAATCTGTTGTACCAGGCTATCCATTGTTCGCTTGCTCAGCGGAGAGCCCCCCGCTGTGCGTGTCACTCAGAATAATTGCACTCGCCACGGTTTTAAAATCTGTCTTAAGAAAATAAGAATAGGGTCTCATGACTGTGGTCACCTCACAAGTTAACATACTGTAGAATAACTGAAATATGTCGAATCCCTTTGATTCAAATAGCGAAAATAATTGGAGTTATCGTGTGTAATAAAACATCTCCATGGCTCAGTTAGCCTAAACTTAATAATAATAATAATAATAATAATAATAAAGAATTATATCAATTAAGTACGAATAATAATAACAATAATAATAATAATAATAATTATAATAATAATAATACATCTAAATATATAAATAACAAGTAATAGTTTGTCGTTATGAACATATTACAGAACGCCCTAGAAGATCACGCTATATTACCTAGTAATGTAGTGCTGATTTTCTTCCGACACGAATATAAAAAAATATGACACAACATACAAAAATACAACATATAATAATACCCTTCTATGTCCAAGTATAATTTGCAATCATCTTCAACATAATTACGTCATTGTTCCCTTTGTATTCATTTGTAACTTGTGCGTTCAAGTGATTTTGTATAGCGGAAACACCGCCTGTTACATGAAATCGATACCCTGAAAAATAGAACATATATTTATATTTTACCCTTTATTTACACACGCTAAATTTTCTTCTCGTGACACAGTCATAATTATGTCACATTACGGGTCGGTTCCATACTACACGCATGGAATAATATCACTTCGGAGGGTTAATTCCTGGAGTAGAGTTTACGGAGATTCGACCAAATTACAATGTTATATAATGTAGTCATAACTTCTCCTGAACTCTATTCGATATGTCGGGAATTCCACCTCTCACACGCATACCCATGTAAATTAACACAATTTTCGCTGCCGTACGTCACACGTAAGCTATAGGGCTCACAGACTGCATTACACAAAATCTCTGAAAATTAATTACAATGTGAACCTCTACTGAAATAATATCAAAATATAGAAATCTATGTAATTCATCTTATCTCTGTGCTTAATGAGTCCCATTTAGCTTCCTTTAAAACCAGTCTCTTACCTTCCAACAGCGAGCACTCCTCCTGTCACCCTTATCTCCTTGAGATAACTCCAACACGGTCTCTCCCCAAATACATACCTTCATAATTACGGTTACCACTAACCTTTAGTCCAGATCAACAGCCTTCATACCACCTTACATAGGCTACCTATTCAAATCAAGTCCTAGAGGTTCATCACCGGTCACCCTTTCGTAACAGCTGTCACCTCTCCAACTCATGCCACATACTTACGTAACGAGTGAATGTTATATGTACCATATAAGCGAATTCCATTATTCTCTAACACATAAGCGCACTTACCGACGCGCTGAGAAACAACATATGGTCCTTCAAATAAGAGAAACCACTTCTTTATGACCTTCTCTACGGCACAAGACTGTTTCGGGACCCTCAATAGGACGCGATCTCCCACATTGAAAAAGTCATGTTTAGATTTGTTTTGTTGGCGAATTCTTTTCTCTGCTGATTTAGTCAAATTCTGTTTCGCCAACTGGACTTAAAATTCCACCCCCGGTTGTTTACCCTCCGTTAAGCCCAAACTTCTCGCTAATTCATTCTGGGGTCTCCTACCAAAATGAATTTCAAACGGCGTTAATCGGGTATTCTCGTGTTGAACAGCATTCAGCCAGGTCTCAACTTTGGGAAGCTGACTCACCCATGCTGAATGTCTGTTATGCACCAAAGCCCGGAAAAGTCGAGATAACTCTTTCATCGATCGTTCACAAGAATTTCCTTGCGGATATCTCACTGATGAATGAACGTGTGTGATGCCGACTTTCTCCATGCTGGTTTTCCAGTGCTTAGAGGTGAACTGCGGTCCGCTGTCAGACAAAACTCTGAGTGGAATGCCAAACTCAGGTATGTACTTATCTTCGATCAGTCGGCTACATGCAAGACCCGTGGCTTTCCTTAATGCATAAAGTTTGACGTATTTACTGAATGCGTCAACTATTACAAATATGTACTCGTAGCCAAACTGACCTTTAATCACAGGACCATAAAGATCAACACAAAGAAGTTCACCGGGACGACTTGTGAGGACCGCCTGCATAGGACCGGATAAATAACGAACGGGAAATTTAGATTTCTGACAGAGGTCACACCTAGCGAGAATCTTTCTAACATCCCTTCCCATTTTCTCCCAAATAAAGTCATGACGAAGTTCATAGAGCACCTTGTTCGCGCCAAAATGCCCCAGTTCTCTGTGTAGGAACCATATAAGTTCCTCCCTTAAAGAAGTCGGAACACATATTGCCCAGCGATCATCCTTACACCTGCGTGCGAGAAAGCCGTCCTGCATCATATATGTGAACCGTCCAACTTTCACCGTTGCCGAGTCACCTGTTTCCAACCTAGCCAGAGGCTCACACAAATTGACATCTTCTCTCTATTCCACCAACATGTTCTTCAATATTTCAAGTGACTGCTTATTGCCTGGATCCATACAAGCACATATCAATATGCCTTCCTCAGCTTTCAACACCGAGCCCTCCTTACTTAAGGATACATCTCGTGATAACATATCAGCCAATATGTTGTCTTTACCTTTTATATGTTTGACGTCGAAATCATATTCTTGAAGCGCCAATATCCAACGACTTACCCTGTTGGAACTCAACTTGCAAGTTTTTATGAAAACCAAAGCATGATGATCCGTGTAAATCTCGAACTTACCACCAAAAACATACATCCTGAATTTACTTAGGCTAAAAACAATTCCAAGAAGCTCCAGTTCCGTGATTGTGTATCTTTTCTCCGCGGCAGATAATCCACGCGAGGCTAAAGACACAATTCTCAAGTCTCCTTGCTCATCTCTTTGACACAATACACCCGAAATGCCTATATGGGATGCATCAGTCATCACCACATACTCTCTGTCTCTCAGAGGGTATCGCAGTACCACCGCTTGCTCAAATCCACGCTTCAGAGCCTGGAATGCTTCGGCATGCGCTTCATCCCAATACCATCTGTTTCCAGCCTTCAGTAGCTCCCTGAATGGCTCCACCAAACATGAGTACTTCACAACAAACCTCCTAAAGAAGTTACACACGCCCAGAAAAGACTTCAGTTCCTTAGCGTTCCTAGGTGCACTAGTGTCCAGTATTTTCCTTACCCTACTTACCTCCGGTGTTACTCCCAATCTCGATACATTATGACCTAGAAAAGTGACATTCTGCCTACAAAATGATGACTTAGAAAGTTTAAGAGTGAGTCCTGCCTTGTCCAGCTTCTTGAAGACATAGTTCAAGTGAACTAAATGCTCCTCATAAGTCCTAGAGCTGATTACCATGTCATCTATATATATAGTTACGAACTCACCTGTGTCCCTACCTAGAGCTATATTTAGAGCACGAATCAGAGCCGCTGAACTACTCTTCAAACCATACGGTACACGCCGAAATTGATATAGGTTATACTGGTGTGAAAATGCAGTCAAGGCCCTATCCTCTTTCCTTAAAGGGACCTGCCAGAAACTAGAGCTAAGGTCAACACACGTGAACCATTGCTTCCCCTCAAAGCTCTGCATCAGTTCCTCAATTGACAAGGATTTCAGCTGGTCAAAACTTATGTGCGTATTGAGCAGACGGGCGTCAAGGCAAAGTCTGACCTTACCATCAGCTTTCAGGACCGTAATGAGTGAATTCACATAAGGGCTATTTGAATGCTCGATAATACCATCTGCCAGCATATGGTCAATTTGAGTTTCGACCATTTCTTGATAACGAAAAGGCACGGGATAGCGATGACCGACAAAAACAGAGTAATTAATAACGTTTAACGAATGTTCGTAACAATTTGCTTCTCCAATCCTATTCTCAAAAATTCTCTTATTCTTCAATAAAACCTCATAAAGTTGATCAACCTGATCTGCATCCAATTTACTCTCCCCTGCAGCGTGACGTAATGTGTCTTCAAGATCACCATTCGTCTGTAGACTGCCCACAAAAAATGACGGTACAGGCTCTGCGCCTCTAGATACCTGCCCACTTACCTCGACATCACTTGCCGGGAACACCTCACTTAGAATACACACTCCCTGAGAAGCACTACACTTCTTACTTAGGTCAACAAACGTTATAATTACATCATTGTCATTCCATCTTAACTTCGCACACCCTTCTTTAAAACATAATTTAGCAGAAAACCTGGTCAACCAATCCGAACCAAGGATGACCTCATAGACAAGATTTGGAATGACCAAACACACTTGACTCTCAATATGGTTATTAATTTCTATATCGACCAGCACTTGTCTCGAAATCACGTGGGATTTCTTACCAACAGCCGTAATTACATACGTCGATTTAATCGGAATCTCTTCAAACTTCACACCAGCGTCCTTCATCCTCCCATAAAATGCAGCACTCACGCAAGATCTTACACAACCACTATCTAACAAACTACACACACTCGCCCTCGACACGAATAATTCGACGATAGGATTCAAATTTAAGGACTCAACTACCTCGGGTTCTTCGGTAAATTCACGTAACAAGTCACTTTTCATATCCAGGTCATAAGTATCAGATATCAACGTACTGACGGGAATAACAACAGACTGTAATACTGACCCACCATTGCAGTCTGGTATCAGTTTAAATTTGGCGTGACGGCATTGTCATCACTACCCCTCTGGCTGCTGATGTGACTATTGTTACTCTGTACTGTTTCTTCTCTATTGTTAGGGCTATTGTTACCCTGGTCACCTCTGTTATAACCTCGATTACCTTGATTGTTGTTCGAGTTATTATAACTCCCTGACCTTTACCTTGTGGACCGTTATCTTGGCCTGGGTAATTACCTCTACGTTGATAATTAGGGTTATTCCCATTATTGCCTCGATTCTGATTGTTCTGCCTCACATTGTTACTACGGTTATGAAAATTATTATTGTTATTGTTACCCCTATTCTGATAATTCTGGCTGCCGCCACTGCTTCTACCTTGGAAACTCTGGTTCCTAGCATCCTGTCCCTGATGACCTTGATTACCTTGATAGCTAACCAGTTGTTCTTCTCCGCCACCCCTTCCCAGTGCATCAAAAGTCCCTAATAACTTCTCAACCTCCTGTATTGTATTCGCTCTCTGAATACAAGCAGCTTCCTTAATGCGGTATGGAAAATGCCTCAAAAGTAGTCTGACAACATCCTTCTCCTGAGTCAACCCATCCAAATATTTGCATGTGAGCACTTGACCTAGAAAATATTCAGTCATACTGCTATTTCCCTTTATGTTGTATTTACCGCACATCACTGCCTCACGATGCAGTGACTGAATTGCCTCATTCCAGAATTTATCGCAGAATTTATCTCTAAAATCATCTAAGTTTTCGAATGTGCTCTTGTATACGGCAAACCAATTTCTTGTTTCACCAACAAATGCCTGGTCTAATATTTCCAGCACATTACACCACTCAAGACTTCCTTCATCCAGCCTTTCTTTAAATTTGCTTTCCACCACTTCTAAGAATTCCATAGGACATCCCTGACGGTTGCTAAATTTAGCCAGCTCTACCTCCTTGAAACCGTGACTGCTTATGAAACTTGTTCTCCCCTGCCCGGCCTCTTGCCTTACCTTATTCAATCTCACTTCCAGGTCCGCTATTTTCTTTTCCGCCTTTCTCTCAATATTCTCAACTCTTTCCCTGTTACTTCCTTCCCTTTCTTCTATCCTGCCCGTTAATACTCCTTGCTTCTCCTTGACTTCCTGAATACTATCTAAATTCACTAAGTTGAAATCTTCCACCTTCTTACTTAATTCTTTCTGTACCTTTTCAATCTCACCCTCCAGCTGTTCTTTAACCTGTTTGGTCTCCACTTGCACCAACACCTTGAAATTCTCTGTCTGAGTGTTCATTCTCTCCTCCAAACTGCCTAGTACCTTCCCCAATCTAATACCTACATCTGCTATGATTTCACTAGATTTCTCAGTCAACTGACTCTTAATTTCTCCTCTCACTCCTTCAATACTATGCTTCACCTTCTCATACTTGGTACTCAGCTCCTCATTAATTTTAGTGACTCCATCTAACTTTTTATTTAGCTCTTCAATTTTATTATTAGTTTCAGCGTTATTCTGATCTAATTTCCTGTTTATCTCCTTATTATTAAGTTCAAGTTTAGCATTAGTTGCTTCTAACTTGTTACTCAAATCCTGATTATTACTCTCTAATCTAGCATTTATTTCTTGACTGTGACTTTCTAATTTAGCATTTATTTCCTGACTGGTATTATCTAGTTTATTATTAGTGGCTTCTAATTTGTTATTCAACAACCTTAACATGCTCATAATGCCTTCACTTATTTCCACCGACATCTCCTTACTGGTATTGGGATCAACCTCCGATCTCCCTTCCATCAACTTCTGACCATCTTCTGCCAACTGACTACTCTCCTCCTCCACATTCTCCTCTACCATATCACCACTCAACTGTTGACCACTCCTAAGCTTCATCAGGTCCTTATCAGCCATACTGATACACCACAATTAAAATCCCCCACAAAACACAAGCACAAAGATAATACCGTTCCCCAAATACAAATACTATCTGGTTTTCGTGCCCTACGCTTTGGCGACACCTGTAATGTCTTTTATGATGGTGATTTGCTCACTGTTGGATGATAAATGTAATAGGTCATGAAATGAGTCGATACACATGTTAATACACACTGGTATTGTGAACTTACCTTCAGTAGTGCTCTCAAAATGAAATGTTGGGCGCCATGGTCGCAACAAAGTGTTGAAGACCAATAAAAGAAACACAAATAATGATAAATTAACATCAGTGGAGCACCTGAGACCTCTTTCTCCCAGCCCGTGGCGAAATCAAAGTAATCAACCAGTTAGTTTTTGCATTGGGGATAAGGGATGACTTACATGTACTTCTAACTACTGAAAAAGGAATGCAAGGCATGGATTAAAATACTGAATTTAATTCTACACAAAAACAAAATATGAAAAGTTAATAATAATAATAAATAGTAAATACTTTTACTGAAGTTATGTTGACCTGAGGCGCGAGAAAAGTGATGAGACCGATATTAAATTTAACGTTATTTCCAAAACTATGAAGTTACTTACCGAGGTTGCGTGTCGAAGGAATTGGTCTCCATAGTTAAGACTTGTAGTTGTTCCTGGGGCGTTGATCCATCTCTTGGAATGACGTCTTGAAGGATCCCAGCAGATAAGTTCCGTTAATTATATTTACTGAGCAGCGATGATGTAGATTTAGCTGCTAGCTTGATCAGTGACGAAGTTCTACCTCCATAAATCACTTTACCGACTTTGGCCAAAAACACAACCATTGTCGTTATTGCATGGAAAGACGAAGAAATATGTCTTATATGCACAATCAAGTCCAAACTATAGACGGTATGAATGACTTACTTCATTCCCAATAAGATTCACAGTAGTGAGTGACTCTTTCCTTAAACGCGCCAGCCCTCAAGTGCCATCCGTCTTTCTCCCCACTCCTGCAGAAAATAAACCTTCGTCGACCAATCAAAATACCGTTGCTATGGTCTTCTGTCTCAGAGATACGTTCCAGTAGACCCCGAGTCCTTCTTAGAAAACATCAGTTAAACTCCTCTTCACTTGGTACAGACACACCTTGTAAAGCCAGATAGCTCCTTTGACACTAATCTCTTGAAATCTGTTGTACCAGGCTATCCATTGTTCGCTTGCTCAGTGGAGAGCCCCCCGCTGTGCGTGTCACTCAGAATAATTGCACTCGCCACGGTTTTAAAATCTGTCTTAAGAAAATAAGAATAGGGTCTCATGACTGTGGTCACCTCACAAGTTAACATACTGTAGAATAACTGAAATATGTCGAATCCCTTTGATTCAAATAGCGAAAATAATTGGAGTTATCGTGTGTAATAAAACATCTCCATGGCTCAGTTAGCCTTGAATCTAAACTTAATAATAATAATAATAATAATAATACATCTAAATATATAAATAACAAGTAATAGTTTGTCGTTATGAACATATTACAAGATGACGAAAAACTCGTTGAGTTTGTATCCAAATAGATACCCAGTTTTGTATGATGCAATATTTCGATCTATATTTTAAAGCACTCCTCGTTCTCTCGGGTTTTGTAGATCTCTTTCGTGGCTTTCCTTTTTCTTTTTCGCACCAATAGGGCTAGAATTTAGTTGTAATCGTCTTCCTCTTCCTCCAATAATCTTTTAATTCCCGTTTTGGAAGCGGCACTACACATGATGATCGTACCTCTATTAAATTACCTCAATGTAAACAGCCTACTGAACCTCTGCCGCGCTGCCCAGGCAGCGAGGAACGAAAACACCACAACTTCCCAGGCAGCGCCGCCATGGCAGCGAGGATCCAAATCGTACCTTTAGAGGGTGATGGTGCTTTGCTACCTACATTACTTTACTAAATGAACTATTTTCAGCGTACAACTATTCCAAACGGTAACAGCGAGTGTTTAATAGGTTAGATGGTAACATATCGCGTCCTTTGTGTGTGGTAATCTCCATAATTATGTTCAGATATCCACACGACGACTTCTTTGCATATTTCAATCAACTAATTCGGTGTGATGTTTTACCCGAGAATTTAGACAATTCCACGAGATGTCTTAATTGAATCGTATCTCTATAGCGTTGGTTCGATTATTTCAGGCAACTATTCTCATTCCGATTGTGTACACAAATACTCTGCATGTGCTGGGACAGCACTTCAGTAACCGGGTACTTTCTTCTCTCCTACTTTGGAAATTTCTTTGATTTTATGCTAATAATATTTATCTATAATTACTGAACTTAAATACAAATCGTGATAACTCGCCAAAAAGCTTCTTATTCAACCACAGAAACAGTGAGACTATTGTAGCTGCCCCTTGGGTGAAGACGAAGAAACCTATAATTCGAGGCCAGAACTATATAGATAAATTAATTCAGGTAAGTCTAAATTATTGATGCATATTTCTTCGGAACCTAGTCTCATCTTTTGATATCTTTTTATGCTCTTAGGTGAGTAAAAATAATAATTTACACGAACTGTGACAAGCCCGATGACATGATCTTAGCTATTGGTAGGGCAACCGTCGCCGCCATGTTTTTTCTAAATTAAGGTCTGAGTATTGTAGTTGGTCTTGTTTATATAATTCACTATAAGATCTCTTTGTAATGTTTTGGTTACTATTCACTGGTGCATTAACATCGAACATAGTCACATCAAGACCAACTACAATCCTCAGACCTTAATGTAGAAAAAACATGGCGGCGATGGTTGCCCTACCAATAGATAAGATCATGTCATCGGGCTTGTAGTTGGTCTTGGTCATATCAAATCATGTCAATATTGTTTCGAGATTGATATGTGTGAAGCAAGACTAACTACAATACTCAGACCTTAATGCAGGTCTCGAAAGTGTGAAAATGGCGTATGCTGAAGCCCCGGCATATTGTTTGTTTACATGCGTTGCTGGGATACACTATTTAACTTTGATTAGCTTCGTTTGATGAAAGTTGCGATAAACTGTCACTCATCTGTAATTTTTAGTGTCTTCTGTATGTCTGTAAAAAAAGTTCGCGTTAATGTACTGCAATCGTATGTAAATATGTGGTAATACACTTATTATGGACTGGTTCGTTTGTGTGATGATTGTCCAGTCAACCGATGGCATTGTGTCATTTACTTCGGATGTTGAAGTACCCAAGACTAAAGCATAATAGAAGTGACTCAAGAATATACACTGCAATGATTTTCTAGTTAGTGGCAATATAATAATAGCTTAGTACGCTTCAGTAGTGTCGAACTTAAGTACGTAAAGGGAAAACGCAATGAGCATCTACGGCTAGACCAAACCATTGACGTTATCTTGAACGCTCAGCAATATGTGCCTCCGTAAATCCTTACCAGTCTGGCAGATGTTCTACACTGCCTTGTATACACGCCAAAGAATACAGTGAACTTTTTTATTGATTAAGGAAGATGTTCCCCCTGTGCCAAACAGTGAACTCATTGTGTTCCGTCATTATTCATACTTTTGTGATTCTTACAGCGTGCACGTTATTTTCATTATGATGTGTGTAATAAAGTGTTGTGAGTAACTTGCCAATTATGTTCTTATATTGCGGGATGGTGTGCCGCGATAATTCCGTAAGAGGGAGATGGTGCTTTCCAACCTATAGTACTTTACTAAATCAACTATTTCCAGCGTACAACTATTCCAAACGGTAACAGCGAATGTGTAATAGGTTAGATGGTAACATATTATCGTGTCCCTTGTGTGTAGTATTCTCCATAATTATGTTCTGATATCCACACGACGACTTCTTTGCATATTTTAATCAACTAATTTGGTGTGATGTTTTACCCGAGATTTTAGACAATTCCACGAGATGTCTTAATTGAATTGTATCTCTATGGTGTTGGTTCGATTATTTCAGGCAACTATTCTCATTCCGATTGTGTACACAAATACTCTGCACGTGCTGGGACAGCACTTCAGTAACCGGGTACTTTCTTCTCTCCTACTTTAGAATCTGTTTGACTTTTTGCTAATAATATTAATCTATAATTGAAAAATGAAAATCCACAGCCTGCTTCCAGTCTCCGACCGGGTCAGGAATGGAATGAATGAAGCCCCCAACTAGCGGCCTGAACTTAAATACAAATCGTGATAACTCGCCAAAAAGCGTCTTATTCAACCACAGAAACAGTGAGACTATTGTAGCTGCCCCTTGGGTGAAGACGAAGAAACCTATAATTCGAGGCCAGCACTATATAGATAAATTAATTCAGGTAAGTTTAAATTATTGATGCATATTTCTTCGGAACCTAGTCTCGTCTTGTGAAATATTTTATGATATCAGGTGAGTAAAAATAATAATTTACACGAACTGTGACAAGCCCGATAACATGATCTTAGCTATTGGTAGGGCAACCGTCGCCGCCATGTTTTTTCTACATTAAGGTCTGAGGATTGTAGTTGGTCTTGTGTGAAGTAATCCAGCCCTGGGCCCTAGGGCTTGCCCACCCCGCTCCCATCGCCACGCAGACAGCCAAAGGTCTATGTAGGACCTACCTGAATGATTTAGTGAGAAATAAATGCATTCTTTATGCTTTGCCATATAATCATAAAAGGAAACGAAAAGTATGAATTAATTAAGTTTCGGTAGTCTTTGAAAGTCACTGTGAAATATGCTTTCTAGAAGAAAAAAATGGGGAAATATTTCTTTGGTTTTTTTTTTTTTTTTTTTTTTTTTTTTTTCATGGCCCCTTCATACACGATTTTTATTTATTTATGTATTTATGTTAACTTCGAGGTTTTGCTCCATACTCAGATATTAATATTAAGTAAACAAAAATAAATGTTAAACAATCAGTAGATATCTTCTCTGTTACGTCGCTAGACAGCAGCTAAGTTGAAGCTTTTGCATATTGATAGGTGCAGATACATGCTATCAAATTCTCTCGAAATCAAAACACGAAAAATCCCCCAGGGACTCACAACTTGTGGGACGTGGGTTGGCAACCACGGGACCCCAGCTGAGTCTGGCATTAGTTCCACTTACTTGAGCCGGACTCCTTTCAGTTATCTTTCCTGTCGGCCTCTCTTGGTCAACGCTTGTTCTCTTCCAAACCCGACGGTATTATGGTATCCGAGGCCTAAGGAGTCTTTCACTTTCCCGCCTGAATTGGCTCATGTCTCATCTTTCCCGAGGGGTCAGCCTTCTTTTTCTTTTCATGGTTTCTCCTGCCTTCTGCACAAGGCTCTCAAGGAGGCAGGGTGTGTGTAGCCCCACCACTTCTGGTGCACCCTGGATAGTGCTACACCCTCAAGGGCTCACGGCTGGTGAGCTCGGGAGTAGGCGACCCCGAGGGTTTCCTGAGCTGGGTCTGGTTTTCCCCCTTTTTCCACTGACATTGGGGCGGGCCCTCTCCCCCTTCCCTTTCCTACCTGCCTTTGATGGCTCCCCTTCCTTCCAAGTGTCTCAATCCTCGAGGGTTGAGGGCATTTCTTGTTCTCCTGTCGTTTATTTACCGTATTCTTCTTTTGATTTCCATTTCTTCTAGGTTGGTTGGTTCCTCAGTTTAGGGGCTGCGTAGCCCCGTGTACTTTGGGTGTGTGTAGAATCTGTCTGATAACCGGTGTTAATTGTGATGGCTGTATTAGTCCATGTTATCTGTTCTTTTAAATTCAAGTAAGGACAGCAAACATTCAATTTTCAAGTAGTTCCTACTTTTGCTACCAAACGCCACCGTCAATGGCAACTAGTTCTGAACTTCGTTACTAGATACCACCGCTGTCGGCTCTTGGCGACAAACGTAGGAACCTTAGTTAGTTTTAGTTATAGTTTACATTTCATTATCATCTTCACCATCTCTCAAACCATTACGGGCCGATAACCTAGATATTAGGCCCCTTAAAACAACAATCATCATCAACAAACACGGAAAAGTGTAGTTGAGAGGTTTCTAGCGATCTTGCTTTCATTGCTCAAAGGGGGGGATCCATCTTAAAAGAGGAATAAATAATGTCTATATGCATTTGATTGTGGAACATGCTACAAAATAATATTGTTGACAAATGATACTCATATCTCAGTAATGGTAGACTATGCTTGTGGCAACCAAAAGCAACTTTTTAATGTCTAAATTCTTATTAAAAGAGGTTTTTAGACAATTTTCAAAATTTGCCAATTTATTTTACCGTGCATCATCGCTGCTTTCCTTATACTGTATATCTGAAGTTTATAAGCAATTTCCTTCATTTATTTTTAAGGCGTGTATTACATCTAAAATAATGGATGAAAATCAACCCCCAGAACAAGCAAGCTTCTGGAAAAGCTACAACACAATGGACCACCTCCAAGCAGTAAACCAGGTGATTGAGAAAACACTTGAATTCAACCTGAGAGTATATGTTGCATTCGTGGACTATAAAAAGGCATTCGACTCGGTAGAGCACATCAACGTCTTGAAGGCATTGAAGGTAATAGGTGTCAACTCGAAACACATTCGAATTATTGGTCTAACATACTTGGAAAGCTACGCTAAGGTTAGAACACAAGTTGAAGGAGAACTCTTCAGAATAGAGAAAGGGATCAAACAAGGGGATCCCGTATCGCCCAAAATTTTCACCTGCGTCCTCGAAATTTTGTTCAGAAAACTAAACTGGGGAAACAGGAACTTCGGAATTAACATTAACGGAAGACGTCTATCTAACCTCCGCTTTGCAGACGACATTGTGCTATTTGCAAAGATAGCAAAGGAACTAAATACAATGCTAGGTGAACTCCATTACACGAGCGAAGAAGTGGGACTGCAAATGAACCCAAGAAAAAACAAAATAATTACAAATTCCGAAGAGTTGCCAATGATAGTGAATGCCACACCTATGGAATATTCCAGCGAGTACAGTATATACCTATTTAGGCCAAGCAATAAGTATGACACAAACAAGTGACCGAGAAATCAAAAGGAGGATTGGATTGACGTGGGGAAAATTCTGGAGCCTAAGCTTCATCCTTATGGACAAATCATTGAGCCCTAAATTAAGATTCGATGTACTTCAAAACTGTGTCATCCCAGTGTTAATATATGGATGCCATACGTGGTCATTTAGTAAATGTCAGACAAGACTGCTCCAGATCTGTCAACGGAAAATGGAAAGGAGAATCCTAGGCGTTAAGCTAAGCGACAGAATCAGTAACACGGATCTGAGAAAAAGAAGTAGGTTGGAGGGCACAGCAACAAGAGCTCGGCAACTGAAATGGCGCTGGGGTGGACACATATCCAGAATGCACCAGGATAGATGGGCCTACTCCACGACTATGTGGGATCCAAGAGCTGGCAAGAAAAGCAGAGGACGCCCCCGTCGCAGATGGTCGGACGAATTTAGGTTCGAGGCAGGTGTTACGTGGACCAGAAATGCCAAGGATATAAAGCTATGGAAGGAAATTCAAGAAGGAAGCTTGTAGTTCAACGTGACCGTTAATCTCGAGATCATGAGCCACGGGACCTCCTTTTTACGTGGAATCCGAACCACAGGACATGGCATTTCACTTCGAAAATCTCACATGCATTGACCGGGAATCGAACCCGGACCACCTTGGTGAGAGGCATTCAGCTAGACCGCTGAGCCACCACGCCTCCGAAGGAAATTCAGAACAGTGTAATAGTGTAACAATGTAAATACCCTAGTAAGGATGTGTGTTAATTTATTTTGTATTAACGTGTATCAATATGTATTTAGGAAAGACATCTCTCAAGAACTGGCTCCTCTTGGGAGACTACTTGAGCCACCTCCTACCACTTCAGTAGGAGTCCCGGTTGAACATCAATTCCGCCCGATTTTCCTCAATTCCACTCGGTCCTCCAAGGGACCCAAAAATAAGTTCCTCAACTCCGCTCAGGCTTTGACAAGGGGTCGGCAAAGGGGTTATCCCCAAAGACGTAAACAAATGTCATCACCCTCCTGCTCGCATACCAAGGGCCGGGTCTAACACCTTACGCAGCGCATGAGTGAATTCTTGAATGCAGCTGATTTTTCCGTTCTAGGCTGGAAAACAGTATTTTCAGTATCCGCAGCTGATATCGAAAGTATTCTTTTAGGTTCAAATTATACACCTATTAATTATTATCTAAATTTAATTTAATAATGTCTGACGAGGTCAAAAAACATACAAACATTTAATTATGCGCATGTTAAAAACAATGTATAAAATTTGTAGAAAAAAAAATAGAAAACTTGGCAGACTTATTTAAAAGAATATTGGCTGGCTGCGTGGCTCAGCGGTAACGTTCTCGCTTGCTGGGGCCAAGATTGCAGGTTCGTATCCTGGCACAGTCAGCTGGCATCTGAGGGTGCGCAAATGCGAGGGAGCCGTGTCAGTAGATTTACTGGCATGTTGAAGATCCCCTTCGGGGCAAAATTCCGGCACCCCGGCGTCTCTAAAAGCCTGAGTAGTTAAAAGGGACGTAAAACCAATAACATTATTATTATAAAAGAATAGTATGATTAATTTTAAATCACTTGTATTTTCTGCCATATAAGTTATAATGTGTCAAACACTTTATACCTGATTTAACGAATGAGCGGACTTGACATCAGAGCGGTTGACCAATGGCACAACAATGTCTTGCGAACACTACCACGCCATCGGTCAAGCGCTCTGAAGTCAAGTCCGCTCATTCGTTAAATCAGATATAAACATAATACATAAAGAGCTAGATATTAATCACTGTTGTTAAATAAAAAAAACGGGCAGGAAATTTAATAAAATGAGAAAAATCAGTATCTTAAAATCACATAAATCTTTCCTTCATTTCAAACTATATGGTATGCGAGCAGGAGGGTTATGACATTTGTTTACGTCATTGGGGAAAAGCCTGGGCAGAGTTGAGGAACTCATTTCTGGGTCCCTTGGAGGACCGGGTGGAATTGAGGTAACCCTGGCTACCTGACTGGAATTACCGGGTGGAATTGATGCTCGCCCGGAGGCCCTTGCCCATCAGGGATCTACGGGCTTATCTTATCTTATCTTATCTTATCTCTTAACTTACCGTATTACATCTGCACCTACAAATTGTACCTCATTCAGGTCATTGGGATTTATATTTGTTTTTATATACTGTATTTATTCTTAAAAAAAGAACTATTTTCAGCTGCTTTGAATAAAAATGAAATTAAAGTACCGTACTTAATACACAGTTTATGTTAGTGATTGAAGTACATTTTGTAGGTGCAGATGTAATACACACCTTTTTTTAGTAGGATATTTCTAATAAACTTGGGATATATAAGGGAAACTATGATGCACGGTAAAACAAGTGGCAAATTTTAAAAAAAATTCTAAAGAGCTCTTACCATAAAAATTTTGAGATAAAAAAAGTTGCTTTTTGTTGCCACAAGCATGCCATTACTGCGATGTGAGTATCAGTTGTCAACAATGTTTGTAGCATATTCAACAATCGAATGAATATTGACATTGTATTCCTCTATTAAGAAGGATCTCCCCCCTTAATAACTGTATGTCTCATTTCGCCCGAGGTCTCACCCCGTGAAAGGGAGTCCTAGTTACACCACTGCCTAGCTCGTTTGGATTATGACAGCAGACTACTTATGGGGTTCAAGTCATTAAGAAGCCCACCGGAGGACTACTAATCGAATGATGTAATCCTATTTCCAAATAGGAAACACAATGAGAAGTGGCGTGACGTCATGCTCAGACCCAAGGTAGCGTAGTCGACGAGGAAAGCCCACATTGTCCAGCCATGTGCAGACTCGAGTGGACGGTGGTCTTCCTCCTCGCAGTAGCGGTCTCTGTGGTGCTTGCTGGTGAGTACAGTTCATTATCGTGTTGCGTTAGTAGGTTCCTTAGTTTAGGGGCTGCGACAACGCGGTCATGTAGCCCCATGTACTTTGGGTGTGTGTGGAATCTGTCTGATAACCTCAGAACTAATTCACCCTTGTGAAAATCAAGTAGGAAGCTGAAGAGAGAGTCTGCTTTTCTCAGCCTGCTGGGTGCTGTCCGCTGCGTCACCCGTCAGTCGTCAGAGGTACACTCTGTTCCCGCAGCAATTGTCACTCACTCACTCACCCGATGAAATGAAAATCCACAGCCTGCTTCCAGTCTCCGACCGGGTCAGGAATGGAATGAATGAAGCCCCCATCTAGCGGCGAGGATATGAAGTGTGCCGGCTGCCGAAGCCTGTCGCACTCCTCTGGGGCAATGATTAAATGAATGACAGATGAAATGAAATGATAGTGGAGAGTGTTGCTGGAATGAAATTGTGACAGGGAAAACCGGAGTACCCGGAGAAAAACCTGTCTGCCTCCGTTTTGTCCAGCACAGATCTCACATGGAGTGACCGGGATTTGAACCACGGACCCAGCGGTGACTCACTCACCCGATAACAATCTTTATTTATTTCACTCGTTACAAACTGTATTAGGTGATTAGAATAATTAAATGACACTAATACGTGTAATGGAATAATATTGTAACGAAAATATTATGACCATATAGTTCAGCATTGTACTGTTAATAATCAACCATTCTTTCTGTGTGTTGTGGTACGATGCGTTGTCAATAACAAGCAATGAGTTGCGTTCCAAATTAGGGATCAACTTTTCTTTTAACCAACGAATATAATATTCACTGTTCATATCTTAGTGGTAGTCATCACTTCTTTTATAATAATAAATTTTATTTCAGGCAGTGGTAAATAAGTACGGGTAGTACGTTGGGAACAACTGGCTGACTGTACCTCTCTGTTATAAATCTGTCACAAGAAGCAGCCTTTCTTCCTTCGCCCCCTTTCGCCCCTTCCCAACCCTCTTCTGCATTGCAAGCTGTCATTGAACTTGAGGTTGGCCCGGTGGCCAGCTTCAGTTTCTCACTCACGGGCCAATTTGTTCCGAGGGACTTATAATTGTGATTACTGTATTAGTGAGTGTTATCTATGATTCAGGTAGAAGGACTGTAGACGATTAATTTTTTCAAGTAGTTCCTACTTTTGCTACCAAATGCTACCATCCACGACACCTAGCTGCGGACGTGGCTACTAAATGCCATCGCAGTCAGCACCTGGCGGCGAACGTTGGATCTAATATAGCGTTATCAAACTAACCTACAAATGTTAGCTTCCACAAGTGTAGTTAGTGGAAGGTTCTTTTTCAAACCCGGCCGAAGTCGTCGGAATTTATAAGAGCGTTAAAATTCCATCAGTATGGCTTCCTTCGGAGGAGAAGTAAAGCCAGCAGGCCTATGTCATAGATTTATGGCATGTAAAAGAACCTTCCACTAATTACACTTGTGTGAAGCTAAAATTTGTAGGTTAGTTTGATAACGCTATATTAGTTCCAACGTTCCCGCCAGGAGCTGACTGCGATAGCATCTAGAAACCAAGTTCACAACTAGTTGTCGTTAACGGTAGCATTAGGTAGCAAAAGTAGGAACTACTTGAATCACAGATAACACACACTAATACAGCCATCACAATAACACCGGTTATCAGACACATTCTACACACACCCAAAGTACACGGGGCTACATGACCGCGTTGTCGTAGCCCCTAAACTGAGGAACCAACCAACAGTTCATTATCGTGTTGGAAGACATTCATCAGTTTTTCGTTAGTAATCGAGATTTAACCTAATGCTTTTCAGTCGGTCAACACGACTGCACCCAATCCCACATTGCCATTGAGACAGTTGACACTTTATAATAATGTTATTCATGCAGCCAATCAGTGGCGTAAATAGGAAGGATTTGCTTCTGGAGGGGAGTCAAAACTCAACTACTTGTGTTTTTGTGTTTGTTTTTTGCTTTTGCTATTGAATTTTGCTTTTTGGTTTCGGCTTTTTGTTTTGTGTTAGTTTTCTGCTTTTACTTTTGTTTTTGAATTTTGCTTTTTGCTTCGTGTTTTGGTTTTGTTTTTGCTTTCTGCTTTTTCTTTTCGGTTTTGTGTTTGTCTTCTGCTTTTGTTTTTGAATTTTGGTCATTGCTTTGTGTTTGCTTCTTGCTTTTGTATTTGCTTTTTTCTTTCTGTTTTGGTCATGTGTTTGTTTTTGCTTTGTGTGGGGAGAAAAATAAGACAATCAATGAAAGCAAATTACACGCTTGATTCGATAGCATTTTATACATTTTATTTGCACCTGTCAATGTGCGGAAATGAACAAAAGCAAATATTCTACACAAGTAAAGATAAACCTACATAATCCAATCGTTTGTCAACAATCCGTAACTCAAAATACCTAAAGAGAAGAGCAGCAGAAAGTATTTACGAGCAGCAGAAAGTAAGTTCCGTTTGATAATAAAATTAAATTGTGTACAGATACAGAAAAATTATTTATTGCACAACATTTACACCTCTTAAGCTACTTTTCCACATAACTGCCGAACTTTTGCAGGCATTTGTCATAGCGTGGCACAAGTTTTTGGATACCTTCTTAATAGAAGTTTGCCGCCTTTGTCTTCAACCAGTTGGAAACATCTTCTTTCAGATCGTCGTCATTGTTGAAGTGTTGATCGCCAAGGGAAGACTTGAGATGTGTGAACAGATGAAAGTCGCTAGGAGCGAGGTCAGGGCTGTACGGAGGGTGGTCAAACACGTCCCAGCCAAATCCCTGTAGGAGGTTTTTCGTCACATTTGCAGTGTGTGGTCGTGCTTTGTCGTGAAGAAAAACAACACCTTTTGACAACAACCCTCGGCGCTTATTCTGTATTGCGCGGCGCAATTTCCTAAGTGTCTCGCAGTAAGCATCTGCGTTGATTGTTTGACCACGCGGTAAGAAATCAATGAGTAAGATGCCTTTCCAGTGCCAGAACACTGTGCACATCATTTTCCGAGGTGTCAAGATTTGTCTCGGCTTAACCTTTGCTGGGGATGAAGTGTGCCTCCATTCCATTGATTGCCGCTTACTTTCAGGGGTGTCGTAAGAAACCCAAGTTTCATCTCCTGTGACTATCTGTGTCAGAAATTCTTCGCCGCCTTCATTGTAACGGGTCAAAACTGAAGTGCACTACCCAGCCGTTTTGTTTTGTGTTGCTCCGTAAGAATCTTTGGTACCCAACGTCGGGAAAGTTTACGAAAGTTCAGTTTTTCGGTAACAATTTCATGAATTAGTGATCGTGAGATTTGGGGAAATTCCATAGCGAGAGTACTAATTGTAAACCTGCGGTTTTCCCGGATCTTGTCATCAATCGCGTGAACCAGTTCTTCTGAAACCAAGGATGGACGCCCACTTCGTTCTTTATCGTGCACTTCACTACGTCCTTCATTGAACTGTCGGACCCATCTTCTCACCATTGAATCACTCAGCGCATTTTGTCTATACACTTCGCAAATTTGCCGATAAATTTCAATTGGTTTCACTTTCCTAGCATTCAGAAAACGAATCACAGATCTGATTTCACAAGCGGCGAGATTTTCAATCAACACCGACATTGTACGAGTAAACATGCACAACAACGCGTACGTGGCTGACAGCGCTCTCCAAATGGCGCACGTTTCTTCTCCTTGATACAGAGCGTCTACCGCGCATATGCGGAACTGCGCTGCAGCGGAACGTACAACTAGTTGAAGACACAGGCGGCACACCTCTATGAAGAAGGAATACAAAAACTCGTGCCACGCTACGACAAATGCCTGCAACATTTCGGCAGTAATGTGGAAAAGTAGTTTAAGGGTTGTAGAATTTTGTGCAATAAATAATTTTTCTGTATCGGTACACAATTTAATGTTATTACCAAACGGAACTTACTTTCTGGACGTACTTCGTATTAAAACAGTGGGTGTCAGGTAATAGTGATTATTCAACTGATGGCTAGGGACTGGACATTTATGCACTGAAAACGATTACGATAGACGTAATTTGTCTCCTGAAAACATTGAAAAACTTGCAATTATCTATTGTGATGCTTCTGTCTGCAGTGAATGATACATGTATAAAGTGAGTGAATAAGATTGGCTTAGTGTTAAGTGCATATTTTTCAATTTTAAATGCATATTTTGCACATTTTTAGTGCATAATTGCATGCATATTTTAATGGTTTTCAGTGAATAATGTCCGGTCCCTATCAATACGACACTCCTAACTCCCACATTGCCAAGCATGAAACGGTCCTCAATTACCACCTTCATAGGATCGACAGAATCTTAAAATGTGCGGCTAATACAACTGCACCATTGAGTGAGTGCTAATGGTCGTGAAGGATCGCACCGCCGTGAGCTGCATAGGAAGAGGATGTGGTCATGTGAGTGATGTGTAGCCTACAGTATACAGTGACAGCTGGTGATAAGGTTTCAGGGTTGCACAACGATCAGATTCTTTTCTGCGGAAATAATAATAGTCTTAAAAAAACTAAGCATGACACATTTTATATTTTTCTCTCGCGTTATGTGGATAAGAATTGATAATTTTGTCCTTTACTAACTCGAGAAGTCCGTGCACTACACTGGAAAAGCGGTTGTTGCACGGCTCAAGCACTGACCAGATGTCTACAGTGGCTGGTATGGCACAGATGATAGACACAGTTTATAGGCTATTCCCTATCCCAGCTGTTAACTCCACTGGTTGTTGCAAGGCTCGAGCATCGACCATATTTCTAAAATAACTCGTATGGGACAATTGAGGCGTTCAAATTCAAATCCAGACATTTTCACTTGTGTTAATTTTTTAGGAAACCAAAAAAAAACACTTTCCTGCTCAAAGGTTGTGTTCTACGCTAACCGCACTTTTAATGCATAGTTTGATAAACTACATTATTGAATTCAATACCGACAGTAGTGGCTGCGCGGGCTAAAGCGCTGCGTTAGGTCAAGGGGCCAAGCTCTCTGCTGACTCGGTAGACGCGTGGGTTCGAGCCCCACCGTCGGCTGTCCTTGAAATGGTTTTCCGTGGTTTCCCATTTTCAACACCAGGCAAATGCTGGGACAGTACCTTCTGACAGGCCACGGCCGCTTCCTTCCACATCCTTGCCCAGTTTCATTCATCTTCATCCATTCCATCTCTCATCCCGACGCGCAGGTCGCCCACGGGCGTCGACTAGAAAGACCTGCACTCGGCCTCTCAGGAGGCTACACGAAAAAAAAAATTGAATTCAATACTACTAAACAATAACAATGTAGCTTTTATTAAATACTAGCTGAAGTACCCGTGCTTCGCTACGCGTCATAAATAAATTAAAATGTGAAGGTGACAGTTAAAATAGGGGATAGGCGAGGTGCTGCGCAGAGGGAGATTAAGGATGAAACATTTTGTCCAACTACAACGCTCGGCGTTGACCGTGTTTTATAGCACAAATTTAGATTTTACTCGCTAACCGTTGGAGATACCTTTCGGATAGAAAATGTAATTTTAAACCTCGTATATGCCATCAAAAGTTTGCTATTTCTTAGCGTTCTCTTTTTATTTCAAATGGAAATATGAGTTTGAAACCAAAGGGTGTAGTGACGTCACTAAAATGGTCGCCATCTTTAAATAGTGCAAAGTATTGTAATCAAAAGTAACCTATATGTTAACCAGGTAAATCAGCTACTTCCATGTAAAATTCACGTATATCGGACCAGTGGTACTTGCGTGATTGAGTAATACACAGACACACACCATCTCATTTTTAGCCTTGCTTCGCTCGCGTCATTACTTACATTACTTACATGGGTAGGAGCGATCATCCTTTCAAAGTTAAGGGCCGACCACAGCGAACAAATTATGGTAAATATTCTTTTGTAAACCGTGCCATTGATAACTGGAACTCTCTACCTGCCGCAGTCTTAGAGCCTTTTCCCAAACAGATAGGTGTGTTTAAGAAAAGACTGACTATTTGTGTAAATACTCCAGTTTAATTGTTGTATAATTGTTATTGAATTGTTATGTGTAATTATTTATTTGTTATGTATATCCAATTTGCCTCCGGGGGCCACAACCTCCATTGCAAATAAATGAATGAATGAACGAATGAGTGTCATATTGTTATATAATGAAATGCAGTTTTAACCCCGTTAACACCCCTTTAGAACCTGAATATCCAAAAATCCCTCCTTAGTAGACGTTTTCGACACACAACGAACATATCCCCAAAATGTAATTCTTCTAACTTTAATAGTTTTGGTTGGTCGATGAGAGTGAACATCCAAAAATCATTCCTTAGTGGACGTTTTTCTTCCAAAATTTCACCCCTCCCCATAGGCCCCTTAAATTGCATTTATGAAAAACGGTCGAACACCTATTTATTTTATATATTTATTTATTTATTTTTAAGCTGATTGATTTCCTCCGAGTTTGAAACTCCTCGCCTATGTCTTTTAAGAGATACACGCTCCGGTAGGAATCTTTCAACCCCCACTTTTCATTCCTTTAACCTCATAACATACACTACATGGAAAAACCATTAGACATGTGTCAGCTTATTTTTAATGATTAGTATATATGCCAAGTATCACATCCCCAAATGAAACCACTCGTCAGATATTGTTATTCAATGAAATGCACGTTTACCCCCTTAACTCCTCTTTAGAACCTGAATATCCAAAACTCTTTCCTTAGTGGACGTTTTCGACATACAATGAACATATCCCCAACATTTCATGTTTCTAATTTTAATAATTTTGGCTGGGCGATGATGAGTGAGTGAGTTAGTCAGGACATTTTTTCATTTATTTTTGATAATTTCACCCCTCCCCATGAACCCCTTAAATTGGATTTATGAAACAAACGGTCGAACACCTATTTACTTATTTAAAGCTGTTTTCCCCCTGAGTTTGATGAGTGACTAAGTGAGTCAATCATTTAGGACACTTTCTTTCCTGTTTTCCCCCCCAGAATTTCTCCCCTCTCCAAGGGCTCCTGAAATTGGATTTATGAAAAAACGGTCGAACACCTATTTACTTGTATTTTAAGCTGTTTTTCCCGCCGAATTTAATTTTTTTCGCCTATGTCGTTCAGAGATACACGCTCCGTTAAGAATCCCTCACCCCCCAATTTTCACCCCTTTCACCTCATAATATACATCACATCGACAAACCCTTAGACATATGTCTGATTATTTTTAATGATTAGTTTCTATACCGAATATCACATCCCCAAAGAAACAAATCATGTGATATCGTTATTCAATGAAATGCACCTTTACCCCCTTAACACCTCTTTAAATCCCGAATAAACAAAAATCATTCCTTAGTTGACGTTTTCGACATACAACGAACATATTCCCAAAATTTCATGTTTCCAACATTAATAGTTTTCGCTGGGCGTGATGAGTGATTGAGTCAGACAGGACATTTTCTTTCAATTATTTTTACCAGAATTTCACCCTTCCCCATGGGCCCCTTAAATTGGATTGATGAAAAAACTCTTGAACACCTATTAACTTATTTTTTAAGCTGTCTTTTTCCCCTGAGTATGATGAGTGAGTGAGTCAGTCAGTCAGTTAGGACAATTTCTCTCCTTTTTTCCCCCAGAATTTCACCCCACCCCATTGGCCCCTTAAATTAATTTATGAAAAAAAAACGGTCGAACACCGATTTACTTATTTATTTAGCTGATTTTCTTTCTCTGAGTTTCAAATTTCTCACCTATGTCGTTTAAGAGATAGGCCTTCACGCTCCATTAGGAATCCTTCAACCCCCACTTTTCACCCCTTGCACCTCATAATAATACACCATATCGAAAAACCCTTAGACACCTGTCTGCTTATTTTTAATGATTAGTTTATATGCCGAGTATCACATCCACAAATGAAACCACTCTTGAGATATTGTTATTCAATGAAATGCAGGTTTAACCCCCTTAAGACCCCTTTAGAGCCTGAATATCCAAAAATCCTCCCTTAGTGTACGGTTTTGACATACAACGAACATATCTCCAAAATGCCATGTTTCCAACTTCAAAATTTTTGGCTGGGCGATGATGAGTGAGTGAATGAGTCAGGACATTTTCTTTCATTTGTTTTTCTTCAGAATTTCACCCCTCCCGATGAACCCCTTCAATTTGATTTATCAAAAAAAAACTGTCGAACAGCTATTTACTTACTTTAAAGCAGTTTTTCCCCCTGAGTTTGATGAGTGAGTCAGTCAGTCAATCGGTTAGGACACTTTCTTTCCAGTTTTTTTTTCCCCTGAATTTCACCCCTCCCCATGGGCTCCTTAAATTGGATTTATGAAAAAACGGTCAAACAAATATTTACTTATTTTGTATGCTGATTTCTTTCCGCTGAGTTTCAAACTCCTCGCCTATGTCGTTTAAGAGATACACGCTCCGTTAGGAATCTTTCAATCCCTACTTTTCACCCCTTTCACCTCATAATATACACCACATCGAAAAACCATCAGACACGTGTCTTCTTACTTTTTAATGATGAGTTTATATGCCGTGAATCACATCCCCCAATGAAACCATTCGAGAGATATTGTTATTCAATGAAATGCAGGTTTAACCCCCTTAAGACCCCTTTAGAACCTGAATATCCGAAAACCCTCCCTTAGTAGACTGTTTTGACATACAATGAACATATCCCAAAACGGTCATGTTTCTAACTTCAATAATTTTGGCAGGGCGATGATGATGAGTGAGTGAGTGAGTGAGTCAGGACATTTTCTTTCAATTTTCTTTTTTCAGAATTTCACCCCTCCCCATGAACCCCATAAATTTGATTTATGAAAAAAACCTGTCGAACAGCTATTTACTTACTTTAAAGCAGTTTTCCCCCCTGAGTTTGATGAGTGAGTCAGTCAGTCAATCAGTTAGGACACTTTCTTTCCTGTCCCCCCCACCAGAATTTCACCCTTCCCCATGGGCCCCTTAAATTGGATTTATAAAAAAACGGTCAAACACATATTTACTTATTTTTTATGCTGATTTTTTTTCGCTGAGTTTCAAACTCCTCGCCTTTGTCGTTTAAGAGATACACGCTCATTTAGGAATATTTCAATCCCCACTTTTCACCCCTTTCACCTCATAATATACACCACATCGAAAAACCCTGAGACTCGTGTCTTCTTATTTTTAATGATGGGTTTATGTGCCGAGTATCACATCCCCCAATGATACCAATCGGGAGATATTGCTAGTCAATGAAATGCAGGTCTACCCCCTTAACACCCCTTTAGAACCTGAATATACAAAAATCCTTTCTTAGTGGGCATTTGCGGTCCTTGGGGAAGCTGCATACCAAATTTCATTCCAATCCGTTCGGTGGTTTCTGAGATTTCGTGATGAATGAATGAGTGAGTGAGTGGTATTTGACAAATATATAGTAGAAGATAGTGTCAAGTCTTTGTTATGCTAAACTCGGTTGACAGTGCTGTGTGAGTAGGTGAGTAACTAACGGGATTTCAAGTAAAGATGCTCATTTTCTATACCAGTAGTGCAGAGCGCAACTGGCATCCAGACGGCCGTGTCTCGACTTGAGCTATGTTGCCATGGAAACTATCTGCCTTGCCATTCCTTCATGAGTATATTTTATGATTTGATTAGCCTGTGCTTGAGTCCAAAAGGGCCTAAATCAAAAGAATGAGAAAGACTATCGAAAATTCATGTAGCCAGCGGTTCCTTCCGGGTCCTAAACTATGTGTATGCAAAATTTGGTTGAGATTGGTGGAACGGTGTGGATTTGTATACGGAACAGACCCACATACCCACATACCCACATACCCACATACAGACTTTCACTTTTATATATTAGATAAGCGGTTATATCAGATTAATACCAATGTGATGACGTTCATAGATGCATTTATACTCATTTTACACCATGAGGAAATGTCGTGGTTTGAATTTAACACTTGATTTCTTCACGGCAGAATAATGGGGAATATTGTCGTATGATCTTAAATGGGCAACCTACAGAAGGATTTCAGCGCAGGGATCCTATCCATGTACAAAGCTCATTTCTGTAAAACGAAAGAGAGTTAGTCACAGTACAAATGTGACAAGGGATCGAACCCTCATTTTCATGACATGCATTCTGCATAAACGCTTTTTTTTGTGATGATATGATCTTAATTGTTATGATTTTATGAAGTGTTTATTCGTATGTAATGTATTTAGTGTCTTAATTAATTAGATTTAAGATATACGTTTATAGCAAGATCCAAGTCAGGTTTTAACATAGTCAATGATAATTATTTAGCATGCTGGAATTGTGCAGTTTTGGTGAGGCTACTTTAAATGTGTTAACAATTTTCTGGAAATATTTCTATTCCCAGCGCCCGGATGAGTCATGGGGAGTTCAGTGCTTGCGAGTAGCCAGCAAGCTGGCAACATTGTAGCGAAGGAGGTGACGCTTGTCAATTACACTAATTTGTGATTGGTTGTTTACCAAATAGTGGAGTATTCTATGCTACGGTAGTCATGGAATGCTTGGTGGGGGTGAAGATGTTATACTTACGGCTGACGGACTGTGAGGCATTAGGATTTGGAACTCGGAGGAGTTAACTTCGATTTTGCGATTCTGAAGAATCAACTTCTGTTTTGGGAACTCTTCGGAGTTACTTCTGTTTTGTAACTTGCACTTAGAGAGCTATATGCTAATTTAGTAAAGATCAGGGGGAACTTGTGTTATGAGGGCTTACAATTCAAGATCGCATTGGACTCGGAACTGTTCGGTCTGGATATGTAGAATTTCTTATGGAGTTCTACACCTAGTATTGAGTGGATACTGCTTATCCACTAGGTTCGAATAGCTATTAACAGTTTCGCGGATCCATGCCTGTACGCAAAATCGTGGGAAATGTATATTTTGCAGCACTAGAGAATTACCGGTATGCTTTAAAGTGCAATAACTTCAGCGCAGTGGAGGTCGTAACTAACAAGTCGTTACCGCCTTTCCACATCATAAATCTACGTAGTAATGTCTTATGCGTGCGATTATGTAATTCAGGCTACAGTGAGCCAAGCAAACCACTAATCAGGAATTAAAGTCAGGCTGCATGTGAAATAGTCAAAATCATTCAACGAGTAATGGGAAAATCAACCCCAGAGTTAGTAGGAAACATCAGCTACCAGAGATCATCACGAGTGAGTACGGTACCATATATAGCCTATCTTCACGTTTACCGACGGTCCATAAGTGTGTCATTATGTGTGTCCATGCTAATATGATAGGGAACCAATAGTCAGTCTGTATACGGCAAGGATCTTGCAAAGTATTTTATATGTTATATTGGCTTTCACGGCCGGTGAATTAAAACTCAGCAATTCTTCTAGGTTTGTGCCGTGTCTTGTGTGGGGTTTCGCCTAGGACACCAAGCTAGGCTCATGGGCGGGCTCTTGGTGTCCCCGCCCGGACCCCCACAGGAGTGACGAACTGCGCGTCACCTCCCTTTATATAAGGTGCAACTGCACCACTTGACTGTGAGAGCTAAAAGCTCAAGCAGCCTTAACCTCCCTATGAAGGCTTCCAAAAGATGGTATATTGGCTTTCACGGCCGGTGAATTAAAACTCAGCAATTCTTCTAGGTTTGTGCCGTGTCTTGTGTGGGGTTTCGCCTAGGACACCAAGCTAGGCTCATCGGCGGGCTCTTGGTGTCCCCGCCCGGACCCCCACAGGAGTGACGAACTGCGCGTCACCTCCCTTTATATAAGGTGCAACTGCACCACTTGACTGTGAGAGCTAAAAGCTCAAGCAGCCTTAACCTCCCTATGAAGGCTTCCAAAAAGATGGTATATTGGCTTTCACGGCCGGTGAATTAAAACTCAGCAATTCTTCTAGGTTTGTGCCGTGTCTTGTGTGGGGTTTCGCCTAGGACACCAAGCTAGGCTCATCGGCGGGCTCTTGGTGTCCCCGCCCGGACCCCCACAGGAGTGACGAACTGCGCGTCACCTCCCTTTATATAAGGTGCAACTGCACCACTTGACTGTGAGAGCTAAAAGCTCAAGCAGCCTTAACCTCCCTATGAAGGCTTCCAAAAAGATGGTATATTGGCTTTCACGGCCGGTAAATTAAAACTCAGCAATTCTTCTAGGTTTGTGCCGTGTCTTGTGTGGGGTTTCGCCTAGGACACCAAGCTAGGCTCATCGGCGGGCTCTTGGTGTCCCTGCCCGGACCCCCACAGGAGTGACGAACTGCGCGTCACCTCCCTTTATATAAGGTGCAACTGCACCACTTGACTGTGAGAGCTAAAAGCTCAAGCAGCCTTAACCTCCCTATGAAGGCTTCCAAAAAGATGGTATATTGGCTTTCACGGCCGGTGAATTAAAACTCAGCAATTCTTCTAGGTTTGTGCCGTGTCTTGTGTGGGGTTTCGCCTAGGACACCAAGCTAGGCTCATCGGCGGGCTCTTGGTTTCCCCGCCCGGACCCCCACAGGAGTGACGAACTGCGCGTCACCTCCCTTTATATAAGGTGCAACTGCACCACTTGACTGTGAGAGCTAAAAGCTCAAGCAGCCTTAACCTCCCTATGAAGGCTTCCAAAAAGATGGTATATTGGCTTTCACGGCCGGTGAATTAAAACTCAGATAGGGAGGTTAAGGCTGCTTGAGCTTTTAGCTCTCACAGTCAAGTGGTGCAGTTGCACCTTATATAAAGGGAGGTGACGCGCAGTTCGTCACTCCTGTGGGGGTCCGGGCGGGGACACCAAGAGCCCGCCGATGAGCCTAGCTTGGTGTCCTAGGCGAAACCCCACACAAGACACGGCACAAACCTGGAAGAATTGCTGAGTTTTAATTCACCGGCCGTGAAAGCCAATATACCATCTTTTTGGAAGCCTTCATAGGGAGGTTAAGGCTGCTTGAGCTTTTAGCTCTCACAGTCAAGTGGTGCAGTTGCACCTTATATAAAGGGAGGTGACGCGCAGTTCGTCACTCCTGTGGGGGTCCGGGCGGGGACACCAAGAGCCCGCCGATGAGCCTACTTGGTGTCCTAGGCGAAACCCCACACAAGACACGGCACAAACCTAGAAGAATTGCTGAGTTTTATTTTATATGTGTTTATATCAGAATATAGTATGTCTTTACCAGATATCAATTCTTATCAATTTAAGGGGCCACCGGTGTAGTTGGGTGTGAATGTATATTGCTGCTAGTATAATCGTACAGGTGCTTAACCCCCACGATCACCGAATATTTTATTTAATGATGTTATTTAATGAGAGTAGGGAGCATGGGCGCCCGCAGGGAGGGGCAAGGTGGGGCCGTGCCCCCCCCCCCCCCCCTGGAATTCCGAGAATGTTGATATTCGATTGGCCACTGTCACTAGTTTATTTCATAAATTGAAGTTTCTGATAATCAACTGAAAAATATTACAATAGAAAACTTCTTTAATGTTGCTGACGTAATATGTATTTATATTCAAAAATATATGGTTCTAATGATGCCATGCACTAGACCACCAATGGGAACATAGCTCCAATTTTCAATATGGTTAGGCACGGCCGACTGGATGCGAGCTGCGCTCTATACCGGCCTTGACAATCCCAGTTTGAGCCCATGCATAACGTGTAATTGGAAAATTTCTACTCGTCGCCGATAGAGCGCACTCCCATCCTATTATAGGCGCGATTAATACACAGCTGTACAGTACGTTTATTAAATGAGTAATCTCGAGAACCACTGGACGGATTTTGATGCGGCTGTCACCATTCTGTAAAGGTAATCTCGAGGAAGATTTCTGTAGAAAATAATTTATTTATGATCAAAGGGAGCCAAGCAGTAACGATTTCAGTGAAAAGGTCGAAAAAAGAGCCTGGCGTCAGTGCGCTTTTTAAGCTTACGCTGGGCAAACCGTTAAAAATATCAATATACCGTACTATGAGTGTAAGAATTCTTCAGCGTGAAAAAATCTACAAATAAGTCCGCGAGAGCATATCTCTATCTTCGATATATCGCCCACTTTAAGTGTTTTTAGTTTGAACGGAAGGGGTATTTGTGTCTCACGCACCTCGCCATTCTTAAATTACTTCCGCCTAATTTGTCCCATCTTAGATCAGAGGTAGTCTTTAACCCTTCTCATCACCGAAAAACTTCTCTCTGCAGAACAGCTTGAAGTAGGTATGACGAAAAGTGACATGTACAAACTTCACAAATTTAAAAGAAGTAATAAACAAAGTTTAGACAGAAACTGATGAAATGCTGGAGCTCCACCGATTTGGGTAAACACGACACAAGCGTAGCAGCAAATGTCAAACCTCTGACGTCACGTGCAACGCAGTGCGCATGCGCAGGGTATGCTTAAAACGCGAGATGTGCAAGGGAAGATTCGTGTTATTTTACCTTCTTTGTTTCGAAAAAAAAAAAAAAAAAGATACGAGCCTTAAAGTAGTCGCATCTGACATGTTATCCTACTCGTTTACTACACAGCTTGGACATTCTTAAAATGTTAATTTACACTCCATTTTCATACTGGTACTATGATGAATGTATAGATTGAATTGGAGATATGCTACTGTCACATTTGTGGCGCAGCGGTCAAGCTGTTAGTCTCTCACCAAGGTAGACCGGGTTTGATTCCCGGTCAATACATGTGAGATTTTCGAATTGAAATGCCATATCCTGTGGTTCGCATTCCACGTAAAAGGGAGGTACCGTGGATCATGATTGTGAGATTAACGGACACGCAAAACTACAAGCTTCCTTCCTTCCTTCCTTTTACATTAATATTTCATAATAACAAAGTGACACACAACGTCGACAGTACTCTCAAATACTGTGAGCACATTCCTTACTAACTATAACATTCATTATTCTCAAGGCTCTCATACAGTTCGTCGTAAACAATCAAAACATGGCTTCCTACAATCATGAAATGACCTAGTCTCACATATGATGAAAATACAGCTTTTATTCCACTCATATAACAACATTCTGTTATGCATTTAATATTTGACTACTCACCCACAGCTTGACAATAATGCCGCTTACTTAAATGTCATTTGTCGTCTTTGTCCTACCCCATGTGATATTCAACCTTGAACGTGAAGCTTCATAAACTGCTCAATGACAAATTAAAGTCGGTGAAACATTTGCCACTGTGCTCGTCAAACCAGTGTCTGCTAAATGCACTGCCTACTGTATTGCCATAACATTCTCGCGCTACAGAGCACACACTGCCTTGTTTCCAATACACACATTTTCAATTGTACATCCAGCTGGCAGTGCGTCTTCACTTCCGTCCGATCCACTTCCGTCCGATCCACTTCCGTCCGATCCACTTCCGACCCCAATTTTCAAAATCACTCCCACAAAACTATCCAGGAACCGAGCGGAAAGATGTTACAATCACAAAGGGGCCCGCTGTTCTTTCCCGGCAGGAGTAATGATTTTGTGTGATATGCGTCACAGTATCTTACCTCAGTTTTAAAGCGAGGCTCTTAAATAATAGGGCTGGCTGCGTGGCTCAGCGGTAACGTTCTCGCCAGATGTGCCCAAGGTTGCAGGATCGAATCCTGGCGCAGTCAGTTGGCATTTGAGGGTGCACAAATGATATGGAGCCGTGTCAATAGATTTACTGACACATTAAAAATGCTCTTCGGGGCTAAATTCTGGCACCCCGGGGTCTCTAAAAGTAACGGTTGTTAAAAGGGACGTAAAACCAATAATATTATAATTATTCATAAATAACACCGTAGTTCGAAAATGCACCTCTTCGGATCGGTGTGGTAAGGGGACAAAGCTCAAAGCGCCTGGACGGGAAACGGGGAAGAACAGAAAATTCGACTAAGCAAGGCAAGATATGGCTTTTTCGATTTTCCACCTAGCGTAGCATTAAATCATTTATAGAATAGTTTCGTGTTATTTTACTGTATTTTTAAGGGTACAGTTTTCATTTTCCCACATTAATTGGTCCTGGTCGCCGGCCTTTCACCGCTGGATCCGTGGTTCAAATCCCGGTCACTCCATGTGAGATTTGTGCTGGACAAAATGGAGGCAGACATGTTTTTCTCCGGGTACTCCGGTTTTCCCTGTCAGAAATTTCATTCCAGCAACACTCTCCACTGTCATTTCATTTCATCTGTCATTCAATCATTGCCTCAGAGGAGTACGAAAGGCTTCGGCAGCCGGCACAGTTCATATCCTCGCCGCTAGATGGGGGCTTCATTGATTCCATCCTCTGACCCCGTCGGTCGACTGGAAGCAGGCTGTGTATTTTCATTTTCCAATTGGTCTTGGTCTTTTCTTTGGACCACCTCGTGGCTGGCGCCTCAGAGGTCGGGGTCGGTTCCTAGCTCTGCAAAGAAATTCAATTCTAGTCCGAAGACTGGAACGAAGTACACTCAACCTCGTGAGACAAAACGGAGTAGAGGAGGGTTTGATTCCTACCTCAGCCTTTATGGAAGTAGTTTTCCGTGATTCCCACGTCTGCCAAGATGGCTCCTAACTTAAGGCCACGGCCGCCTCCTTTCCAATCTTCAATTGAATTACAAATAGTCTACTATACAGCCATCACAATAACAAAGATGATTTTTATTATTTATCTCTAAGTAAAATACAAAATCCAATCAGAATATGAACACAAAACATAAAACATTTGCCAACGTCTAGTATTATATTTTTTATTTATTTAGGGTAAGGCTTTTAGTGCCGGGAGTGCCCGGGGACATGTTCGGCTTGCCAGAGGCTGTAGCTGCTCCGAGCGCTAGTTCCGTTCAGTTTCAAGAAGTTCCGACCTTCGCTACCAGATGTCACTGACATCTAGTGGTGAATGTTGGAACTTTGATAGAGCGTTTCAACGAAATCTAACTTAGAAATTTAGCTTCACACAAGTTTAGTTAGTGGAAAGATCTTTTACATGCCATAAATCTATGACATGGGACTGTCGGCTTTGCTTCCCCTCTGAAGGAAGACATACTGAAGGATGTTTAACGCTCTTAAAAAATCCGACGACCTCGGCCGGGTTTGAACCAGCTATCTTGGGCTGAATGACCAAGCCTCTCAACAGAAATAACAACAACGCTTTGCTTTGGTCTTAATTTTTCGAGGAGTCGGACCTTCGTGTGGTGAGATATCTTCTCGATCAGCACAATATGCTCCATCCGCTTTATGGGAGAGAGTGGGGTTGGGGTCAGCTATCTCAGTGACTCAAAACCAGTGATGGAAGAAGCAAAGATGATGTAAAAAGTAGGTTGGTTCAGGCAAGGCAAGCATTTCAACAAAAAGGGAATCTTTTGACATCAAATATAGATTTAGGCATTAGGGAGTCACTTTTAGAAATCCTTTGTCTGGAGCATGGCGCTCTATGGACGTGAAACTTGGACTATTGGTGCAGCAGAAAAGAGTAGAAATGAAATGTGGTGTTACAGGAGAATGATGAAGATAAGATGGGTAGGCCTAGATAGAGTTACAAATGAAGAGGTATTGAGACGAGTGGGAGAGGAGAGATGTTTCTGGCGACTGCTAATGAAGAGAAGAGATAGGTTAGTAGGACACATACTAAGACACCCAGGAATAGCAAGCTTAGTGATGGAAGGAAGGGTCGAGGACAAGAACTGTAGGGGTAGACCAAGGTTGGGATATGTTAAACAGATTGCCTCGGATGTAGGGTGTGGTAGGTATGTAGAGATGAAACGATTAGCTCAGGACAGGAAGGCATGGAGAGCTGCATCAAACCTCAAACCAGTCAAAAGACTGAAGGCTCAAACAACAACAACAACAGCAACAGCAGCAGCAGCAGCAGCAGCAGCAGCAACAACAACAACAACAACAACAACAACAACAACAACAACAACAACAACAACAACAACCACCACCACCACTGTCACTGAAATATGTTGAAATATTCTGAGTGATCTCTTTTTTATAGAAATTTTTAATAACTGCTTATTTTTATTATTTTTTATGTGGTTTAGAAAAACATTTAAAAGGAGGGAAACAGTACACAATATGAATCAGTTCAGGGAAACCATGCAATTAGATCGTGGATAGCAGGCAAACATTACAAAACTACTTACACTTTCATCTGCATCACCACCGCTCTATTTTTCATAAGTTTCATAATGAACCCTCAATATCTTCAACACTGTCTTCAATGTCACTGTCCGACTTGACCAAATACCCTCAAATGTCAACTTATGATAGCTTGCGGAATATTCTGTACGAAACACGGTAGAGCGGGAATTGCGTTGCGAAATATATCGCAAATGACACGCAAGACTAAGGTATTAAAGCGGTATATTCCTGAAAAGGTTAATACAACAGAAAGCAGCGATATTGGCTACAACTAGGATAGTTTGTACCAGGGGCGTATATAGAGTTTTATTAAGGGGGGTGCCCAACCGGGGGTTAGGGGCATGGAATAGCCCCCCAAAAAATAGGGGGCCGGGGTTCCTACCTGGGAAACTTTTGTATAATTTGGTGCAAAATGATGAGTTTTAAAGCTATCTGGCATCGCTTTTTCAGCCAATTTGTTGTGATGTTTTATGTTTGGTTAATGTCAAACACAATTAAGACCATTTTATGTTACTTGTTAATACTACCATCTTGCTCACTAGATAGTGTTTAAAAGAATTAACATTACTGTTTTGAAAAAGATGGTACCGGTATATTGGCTTTCACGGCCGGTGAATTAAAACTCAGCAATTCTTCTAGGTTTGTGCCGTGTCTTGTGTGGGGTTTCGCCTAGGACAACAAGCTGGCTCATCGGCGGGCTCTTGGTGTCCCCGCCCGGACCCCCACAGGAGTATCGAACTGCGCGATACCTCCCTTTATATAGAGTGCAACTGCACTCCTTGACTGCGAGAACCCCACACAAGACACGGCACAAACCTAGAAGAATTGCTGAGTTTTAATTCACCGGCCGTGAAAGCCAATATACCATCTTTTTTGGAAGCCTTCATAGGGAGGTTGAGGCTGCTTGAGCTTTTGGTTCTCGCAGTCAAGTGGTGCAGTTGCACTCTATATAAAGGGAGATATCGCGCAGTTCGATACTCCTGTTGGGGTCCGGGCGGGGACACCAAGAGCCCGCCGATGAGCCAGCTTGTTGTCCTAGGCGAGAACCCCACACAAGACACGGCACAAACCTAGAAGAATTGCTGAGTTTTAATTCACCGGCCGTGAAAGCCAATATACCATCTTTTTTGGAAGCCTTCATAGGGAGGTTGAGGCTGCTTGAGCTTTTGGTTCTCGCAGTCAAGTGGTGCAGTTGCACTCTATATAAAGGGAGATATCGCGCAGTTCGATACTCCTGTTGGGGTCCGGGCGGGGACACCAAGAGCCCGCCGATGAGCCAGCTTGTTGTCCTAGGCGAGAACCCCACACAAGACACGGCACAAACCTAGAAGAATTGCCGAGTTTTAATTACTGTTTTGATTTACAACTAACACTATAATATAAAGTCAAGATTTCTTGAAGCATTAACGAATCAGTTTATACTGTAGCTTCATCGCCAGTGACGTATGTCTCTGAAACAATGCTAGACTGTTGAGTCTGTTTTCAGAAGTTGAATTTCCTTAAGTATGTTTTCAACCAACTCAAACTCAGTTCGGCAGAACCAATAGCTACAAAGAGAGGCAAATTTGCCAAAAGTTTGATAAGAGTATGAAAGTTAGGGAGAAAACTTTTGTCACACGCTTCAAGGGCACTTGTTGCTGTTCTTGGTTCGTTCTTAAGAGCGTAATAAGAGGTTATGTTGTTACACATAAGATCAGAGCAAACTGATTGTCACACTGTTTACATCGCTCTACCTTCGCCTTGCTTTGCAACGTTGCCATACGTCGCTTAGTAACAATAGTACCTTGCTTTGCAACGTTACCATACGTCACTTAGTAACAATAGTACCTTGCTTTGCAACGTTGCCATACGTCACTTAGTACCAATAGTACCTTGCTTTGCAACGTTGCCATACGTCACTTAGTAACAATAGTACCTTGCTTTGCAACGTTGCCATACGTCACTTAGTAACAATAGTACCTTGCTTTGCAACGTTGCCATACGTCACTTAGTAACAATAGTACCTTGCTTTGCAACGTTGCCATACGTCACTTAGTACCAATAGTACCTTGCTTTGCTACGTTGCCATACGTCACTTAGTACCAATAGTACCTTGCTTTGCAACGTTGCCATACGTCGCTTAGTACCAATAGTACCTTGCTTTGCTACGTTGCCATACGTCACTTAGTACCAATAGTACCTTGCTTTGCTACGTTGCCATACGTCACTTAGTACCAATAGTACCTTGCTTTGCTACGTTGCCATACGTCACTTAGTACCAATAGTACCTTGCTTTGCAACGTTGCCATACGTCACTTAGTACCAATAGTACCTTGCTTTGCAACGTTGCCATACGTCACTTAGTACCAATAGTACATGATTATATTGGGTTTAATGTTTTAATTCATAAACAAATAATATATGTGACAAAAATTTGGGGGGGGGGGGGGTGCACCCCCATATATATACGCCCCTGGTTCGTACATTCATTGGCAGTGATCTAAATTAAGGCGATGAGTATGCTTTGATTCAATATAATCTGCATAATGTTTTGTACCCGGTGTTTTTGTCCAGCACTTTGTTCAGTTTTGGCGCAATACCCGCAGCAGTTTCGCCGACAATGTTGTTGTTGTTGTCTTGTTGCAGGTCGAGGCCCACTCACCAGTGCTTGCCATAATGACGCCGACTGTGTGACCAAACACGCCCACTGTAAGACTGGCTTCTGTGAGTGCAGGCTCCAGTTCGTCCCCTCTCAGCTCCGAGATACATGCTTGCCGGGTGAGTGTGACACATTCCCACCCCCAGGGGCTCACATCTAGTGGGACGTGGCTTGGTGACCACGGGACCCCAGCTGAGTCCGGCATTGCTTCCACTTACTTGTGCCGGGCTCCTCTCTGTTCTCTTTCCTGTCGGCCTCCCTTGGTCAACTCTTGTTCGCTTCCGACCCCGACGGTATTAGGGTATCCGAGGCCTGGGGAATCTCTTCCTTTCCCGCCTTCATTGGCCCTTCTCTCATCTTTCCTGACACCTCATTCTTCTAGGGATCAGCCTTCTTTTTCTTTCCATTATGGGTATTTCCTTCCCTCTTTAAGATTCCCGCCCTTTTTATGAATTGGCTCCCCATGTCTCTAAATCACATTTTGTGAGTATTTTGAATCTCAACCACATTTTGTAAGTATTTTCAATCAACATTGCACTTTGTAAGTGTTTTCGATCTAAACTTCAATCTCCAATCTGTCAGTACAGTATTTTGAATTGTGGGCTTCCACATATTGTGAGTATTTTGAATCTAACATACAGTTTGTGAGCATTTTCAATTTCAATTGCATTTTGTAAGTATTTTGAATTTCAATTGCACTTTGTGAATATTTAGAGTCTGAATCGGCCTTTTTCAATCTAGCTTGCATTGTGTATTTTCAATTTCAATTGCATTTTATAAGTATTTTGAATTCCAATTGCATTTTGTAAGTATTTTGAACCTCAATTGCATTTTGTACGTATTTTGAACCTCAATTGCATTTTGTGAGTACGAATCTTCATTGCATTTTGTAAGTATTTTCAATCGTCATTGCATTTTGTAAGTATTTTGAATCGTCATTGCATTTTGTAAGTATTTTGAACCAAAACTATATTTTGTGCGCATTTTGCAATCTATTCCTTTTGTGAGTATTTTCCTTCTAAATTACCTAATGTAAGTATTTCCACTCTACATTTTATGAGTCATTTCAATCGGAGTTCCATTTTGTAAGTATTTTCCGTCTCACTTAATTTCCGTTATGGTTTCCATTTCATTGTCATTTTCGCTATCACCCAGACAGCTAGGGGCTGATAACCTACATGTTGGGTCCCTTAAAACAACAATTATTATCATCATCTTGACATATTCCCAGACCCAGGATTACAATGTTCATGTCAATAGAGTTCTGACACTTATCAGACATTTTACTCCATCTGTATGACTTGCTTTCCTGTCGATCGACACGAGTGTGCCCAATTAGATTGGATGAGAGGTAATAATTTGTTGTTGTATATTGGCTTTCACGGCCAAGTAATTATAAAACTCAGCAAATCTTCCGGACTTTTGGTGTGTCTTTTGTGGGGTTTCGCTTAGGTGCACCAAGTCAGACTCATCAGTGGGCTCTTGGTGACCATGCCTGGACCACTGCAGGGGTAATGAACAATGCACTATGTCCCCTTATACGAAGTACATTTATTCCTGCGTCACGGCGGTCCAGGCATGGTCACCAAGAGCCCGCTGATGAGTCTGACTTCGTGCACTTTTCAGTATGAAATTGTTAATACGAGCAATATTGTTGGGAAATCTGGGCCTTCCCCTTGTCCTCTTTCTTAGCCTCCAGCACTTGTTTTTGGTATTCTTCCCCGTCCATTCTCATAACATGTCCGAACCATCTCAATTTATTCTTCTCCATCTTCTCATTGAATTATTCTACCCTTTGGTGGACAGCCGAGATTGCAGCAGCCATTAAAGATCGTCGACGTGCTTTCAAATGCTATCGGAGGCAAAACACTATGGCCAACCTTATCACCTTCAGAAGGATGCGTGCTAGAGCCCGATATCTGATTCGGGAGAGTAAGAAAACGACATGGGAAAAGTATGTGTCGTCCATGACGGCGCATACTCCTTCATCTCAAGTGTGGACTAAGCTTCGTCGGATCTCCGGACACCCGACATCACTATCGATACCCGGAGTGTCCATCAATGGAGACATCATCACGGACCATCTCGCCATTGCCAACAGCATTGGCTCGCACTTCTCCGATGTATCCTCCTCCGGGAGTTACGATCCTACATTTCTGACTCTGAAGCGGGAGGCAGAGACTCACCCCTTGTCCTTTGCCACTGCTGCTTCGGAGTCCTATAATGTACCATTCTCTGAATGGGAACTGCGCAGTGCGCTTGCACTGTGCAGGGATACGGCTCCTGGACCGGATAACATACATAATCAAATGTTAAAACATCTGTGCGAATCCAGTATTAAAAAACTGTTGATCCTCTTCAATCGTATATGGATTGAATGGGAGTTTCCATCTCAATGGCGAGAGGGGATCGTGATACCGATTCCCAAGGCTGGAAAGGATCCCAAGTTTGTAAGCAGCTATAGGCCCATTTGTTTGACAAATGGCCTATGTAAGCTGCTCGAAAAGATGGTGAACCGTCGACTGGTGTGGTTCTTGGAGGATAAAGGTCTCCTGTCTGAGTACCAATGTGGATTTCGCTCTCATAGGTCCACCACTGACCATCTGGTGCGACTTGAGAGCGCCATACAGGAGGCTTTTTTCCGAAAGCAGCACCTAGTCACGGTTTTCTTTGACCTCGAGAAAGCCTACGACACCACATGGCGCTACGGGATCCTTTCCACCCTTCACAAGTGGGGACTCCGTGGTAACTTACCGACTTTCATTGCGAATTTCATGTCCGTCCGACTCTTCCGTGTAAGGATCGGTAGGACATTATCGCAGTACTATACCCAAGAAAATGGAGTTCCTCAGGGTTCAGTGCTGAGTGTCACCTTGTTCGCGATTGCCATTAATGGCATTGTTGCCGCCGCCGGGTCCGCGGTAGTTCCATCGCTGTATGTAGACGATTTAGCTCTGCATTACAGCTCTGGAAGTATGGCAGTCGTGGAACGACAATTGCAGCTAGCCATCAACCGGGTCGACAGGTGGGCTCACGACCGGGGTTTTCGTTTTTCAGCAGCGAAAACCTCCGTCGTCCATTTTTGTCGGCTACGGAGGCTACATTTACACCCTGAACTACATCTCAGGGATGCTGCGTTGCCGTTGGTTGACACTCATCGCTTCCTGGGGCTCCATTTTGACAGCAAGTTAACGTGGCAGCACCATATACGGCAATTGAAAATGACATGTCTCAGGAAACTGAACATGCTCAGGTTTCTTAGTGGCACTACGTGGGGGGCTGACCGTGCGGTGCTGCTACGGTTCTACCAAGCCCTCGTCCTGTCCCGGCTAGACTATGGTTCTGCGGCATACGGTTCAGCAAGGCCGGCAACCTTGAAAATGCTGGACAGTATCCACCATAGTGGCGTTAGGCTGGCTACCGGTGCCTTCCGGACCAGCCCGATACCCAGCCTACTCGCCGAATCGGGAGTTCCACCTTTAAATTATAGACGCCAACATATGCTGTTAGCATATGCTGCCAATGTGCGTCAAATGCCGCAACACCCGACCTATCAAGCTCTCTTCGGTACCCAAAACCACCAGGGGTACGCCAACCGGCCTCGTGCCACTCGGCCGGTTGGTATTAGACTTGATAGCTCGTGTACCGAAATAGGAGTGGCTGTAGGTCCCTGTATGATCCGGACGTCTAGCGAGGTGCCTCCGTGGCAAGTCCCGCGTCCGGAAATTCGGTTAGATCTGCACCGAGGTCCTAAGGTGAACACGGATGCCTCCGTTTACCGGAGGCAGTTCCACAGCATAGTTCACCAATTTCCGGACGCTGGCATTCTATACACGGATGGTTCGAAGGTGGACGAGAGGGTGGGTTGTGCTTACGTTATTGATGGTGCAAATACCAAGATCTCTTTGCCTGAGGCCTGTAGTGTGTTTACTGCGGAGCTCGTTGCCATCTATGAAGCTCTGCAGTTTGCACTACGGGATGCTCGAATCCACTTTCTCGTGTGTACCGACTCTTTGAGTTCGTTGCAGTCAATTGCTACATGTTTCCCGCAACACCCCCTAGTGCAGCGAATCCACGACCTACTAGCCGGGCTGTGCCACGCTGACACTCGAATCACCTTTCTGTGGCTTCCAAGCCACATGGGAATTGCGGGAAATGAGTTAGCAGATCAAGCTGCAAAAGAGGCGGTATCACTACCACCTCGACCAATGGAGGTACCCGCTAGAGATATTCGCTCTCAGTTACGCCTACAAGTTCTGGCTTTTTGGGAGAGTCAGTGGCTAGCTGACCCACTGCCCAGTAAACTGAGAGCGATCAAGGGAACTACTCGCGTTTGGCGGAGCTCCTTCCGGGCCCGGAGAGAGTCCGTCATTTTGTGTAGGCTAAGGATAGGTCATACAAGATCCACCCACTCGTACCTAATGAGAAGGGAAGACCCCCCACTTTGTACCTGTGGAGCCGTATTCACCGTGGCCCACATTTTCACCGAGTGTGTGGATCTTGCTGACTTACGAAGAAACCTTGGTTTGCAGACGACACTCAAACTTATATTAGCCGATGACGCGGTGGCTGCTGATCGCGTTATCCGCTTTATAAGTGAGAGTGGGTTAGGGCCAGCAATCTAAATTTTCCAGTGAACTTTGACTCAACGACTTGTTCGTTTTTGAATGATAATGTTTTGTTTTTTCCGTAATTTTTGTTTATTTTTATATTTTTTTTTTAAATTTTATTTAATTGTTTGTTTTTGTTTTATTAATTTTTGGTCTTTTTAAATTTAGATGTCCACCTCAAAATTTTAAATTCAATTCAAAATTTGTATTCTTTAATCTGTGTTAAGAGGGGCAGATGACCTCGTAGTTCCGCCCCTTAAAACAACAATAACTAACTAACTAACTACCCTTATTTCTTTCCTGACCTCATCATTTCTTACTCTGTCTCCTTGTCTTCCCCACCATACTCCTTAGGAGCTTGAGTTTTACTTTCTTCTCTTTTGGTCAATGTCCAGGTCTCTGATGCATATGTTAATATAGGGGTATAGTCAGTGGCGAACCGACGTGGGGGAGGGGGATTAGAGTTCAACTCCCCCCCTCCCAGAGATATTTCTTTAGTTGAACCTTTATACAGGGTGATTCTCTATGTAGTTTACAACTTCAATAACGTGTAATTATTTATTGGAACCACTTACAGACTTGGTTTATATGTCATTACATAGCAAAACACTTCAAGTTTTATTGACAAATCCATTACGGATCAATGTGTGCACCATTTATCATCCTGGACACATCCCAATGGAAGTTGATTTCCCGCCACGTATGAACCAGCATTTCCTGGGTAACAGAGGCGATGACTGTTGTGATGCGATGTCTCCGTTCATCAAGATTTGCAGGTAGGGGAGGGATGTACACCCTATCATTCACAAAGCCTACAGAAAGAAGTCCAGTGGTGTGTAATCTGGGGACCGTGGCGGCCAGGTAATTGTTTCTCTCGAAACAGCGCAGAAAACGTTCAGTTTGGGGCTGTCACATGGTGCCCATGTGGTTTTTCCATGCCCCAAATACGACAATTGTGTTGACTCGGCCAGAAATGTGCAACGTTGATTCATCGCTGAAGACCACATTTTTCAAGAATGACTCATCACGGCTGATGCGATCCATCATTTCAACACAGAATGCATGTCGGGTATGTTTATCCGCTTCACTTAGTGCTTGAACCAAGGGCAATCGGTATGCTTTCATGGCCAAATGTCGACGCAACACCCGCCAAACAGTGGTCTGAGGGATACCAGTTTCGATTTTCCGGACTGCGGGCGAACCTCTTGATCACTTTCGTGATACTTTCAATGTTTAGCTTGGCCCATTTGTCGGTCAAATTTTTATTTCTTGTTACCGAGATCCCCGAATGGTAATTATTTATTTGTAAATGTATTAATTGCTTAAACCATATGCATAATCTTGTTATCAATCACCTATCCATAGATATTATAGTTCTCACCTTGAAGTGTTCCAGTCGCTCGCTACCTCAAGCTTCCTCACTCCCGACATACAGTGCATCTACTGGTTGATCTGCTGTCTGCTGAGCAGTGTCGGCTGACGTCACCCTGACTTTCGTTCGACCAATCGCAGGTCTTTGTCTGGTCGGGCAATCTCCAGCTTCGAGATTGTTCCATGATCACTATTTAAGACGCCACTTGCTGGCGTTCTTCATCACTTCTGATCAATCATCACTTCTGATCACTTCAACCTGCTGGTCACCGCTACTGCATCTCATGACACCATCGCTAGTCTCTACGCTACCTAGCAGTTACGTCACGAGATCTGCACCCTGACGTATTGCTCAAGATGGCAAGAATAATTGCCAGCTGTCGTACTCTTCAAGCCGTACCTTAGATGGGGTACTTTGATTCGTCTTTCGAAGTAGCTGCAGTCCTTTCGGCCGCCAACCAATTTTCAAAATGCTACTGGATCACCACTTGGACGCTATAAATGTCATTCCTTCGCAAGAGAAGAAGTGAGGGTTGACCTTTTTATCAATTGTGTACTTATCTCTAGGCCATGTACGCCTCCTTCAGAAGAAACTGTGAGGACTTCTCAATCAACGCTTATGCTAGCTGGAACTTTTAAGGAGCTGGCTCTTCAACCCCTTTGAGAAGATAAGTTCAATTTTATGAAGAATTTAAATCATACTAGTTATTTTACACTCTTAATCAGTTTTATGGTTCTCTCTTTTTATAAGGTGCATTTTTTTATGTTAAGCTCAACTTCTCTCGAATTAAGCAAGCTTGTTTCATTGGCATTTCCTTAGTCTGGGTTTCTGTCATCAGGCCCTCACACTTTGTTCCATTTATAATATTATTCATTTCTGTGATAAGCACTTAAGTGCAATTTGTTTATTGGTTATAAATTTATTATTAGAAATAAACATTGTTAATGTATGGTTACCTACATTGGTTTTCTAGTGATGTATTTCATGCCCACTACCCCGCACCGCTTCAGTCTAATTTTCTTGACCAATTGTAGTTATTTTGTCCAGGCTCTCGCCTGATGCGTTCTCCCGTATGGGGAAGTTTTAGGGCAGAACTTCTATCCATATGTTTGGTGCCTCACCCCCGGGAAACATATCTGTTGCACCCTGGGAATGTTACAAGTTTCATATCTTGGATTTCACATTAACAATTTTTGTTCATTGTGTTTCTATACTAATGCACATTGTAAGTTTCAGCCTGAGGCGCATGTTCAGCAGAGGAGGAGAGAAACGTAAGCTAAGCCGGTTTCTTCCGCATCAGACTAAACCTTACTACCTAGCAAGCTGTCATCCTCTGGCTTCCAGTACTCGAAGTCGCAATATTGACGTGAGTAACAAACAACTTTTAACATGCCTAACCTTGATGAAAAACTCAGCAACGCCAGAGCCTCTTGTAAGGGCAAGCTCACACGGTTTCGTACTTTCTTAACGGAGCTTGAACCCCAAGAGCGTAATCTTGACATAATTTCGCAGAGGCTTAAGAATTATGAACAAGCCTTTGAGAAATATGATGAGATACAATGCAGTATAGAAACTCAGCATCCGGACCAGCAAAGTGATAGGTTGGAAGTTGAAGAATTATACTATCAGGGATTTGCTGAAGCTAAACAGCTTATTAGGGCTTTAACTTTAAAAGAAAAACAAGAAGATCAAACTTCTGCAGCATCTTCTACATCTTCTTCACGCATTATATTACCCAAATTAGAAATACCCAAATTCCCTGGTAAGGACATAGAATGGGAGCCATTTTTTGAATTGTTCAATTCTTTAGTACATGAGAATACTTCTATACCAGTAATTCAAAAATTTCACTACTTGCGTCTGGCAGTTCAAGGCAACGCACTTAACCTGATTCAAGCACTTTCTTTGACCAGTGATAATTATGAAGTTGCTCTGAATCTTCTTAAGGATAGATATGGGAACATTCGTTTATCTATTCAACGCCATATACAAAGCTTATTCGAGTTACCTAACGTGCAAGCAGATAACAGTTTATCACTTCGTAAGTTGATTGACACTGCAGAGCTACACGTCAGAGCATTGTCCAATTTAAACCAACCTGTAAATCACTGGGATTTATTTCTAGTTCACCTCATTTCTGCAAGATTGGATGCAAATACATTAAAAGCCTGGGAAACAGAACTTTCCCAGAATCTGCAATGCACTTATGAGGCGATTATTAACTTTTTGAAGGCTAGAAGCCAAGTCTTTTCCGCCATAGCTAATCAAAAAACTAGTATTTCAGATTCAAAAGCCTTCTCAAAAGATAAGGTTAGCAGTTCTAATCAAAGAATTTTAAGATCACAGGCTCTTCCTGTTGATGCTCGGTCACCTAACCAAATGCAAACGTGCGGTCTGTGTCAGCAATCGCATAATTTATACAATTGTGATGAATTTAAATCTTTATCAGTAGATGAAAGACGAAAGTTCATTACGAACAAAAAACATTGTTTCAACTGTTTGTCAGGAGCGCATATGATAAACAATTGCCGTTCACAACGTTTATGCTTTCATTGTAAGGCTAGACACCATTCCCTTTTGCACAGACATGAAAGATCACGGTTATCAGGACCAAGCAGTTCCAATACCAAGTCTAATTCTGAGACTTCTCAAAATAGTGCGCAGTCGTATGCTCAAAGTTCTACCTCGCTTGGCAAAGTCCAGGTTTTATTATCTACCGTGCAGGTTCTATTGAAAAATTCTCACGGGAAATGGGTATCTGTCAGGGGATTATTAGACAATGCCGCTACCAACAATTTTATTAATGAATCTTTGGTAAAAAGTTAGGCCTCCCAAAACATCCTACCTCAATAGAGGCTACAGGAATAAACTGCTCTAAATCGCAATCCTTAAGCTTTGCTAAAGTGGATCTAAAGGACTCTAATAATCTTGGTACGCAGTTGCAATTAGATTGTTTGATTATCAAGTCTATAGGCAACAATATTCCTGGCACTTCTTATCCTATTCAAAGTTGGAATATCCCGAATTTTGTCCAGCTAGCTGACCCTCATTTCAACAGATCTTCGCCCGTAGAGCTTCTTTTCAGCTCAAGCGTATTTTGCCAATGTCTTCATTCCAATAAAGTAAAAATTGCTCCTAATGTTTTCTTCTGCGAAACTGATTTTGGTTGGATCGCTACTGGCCAAATATACCGTAATCCTATTCAAACTGTATCGAATTGTTATTTTGTTGGTACCGATTTGAGTCAAGAGCTAACCAAGTTCTGGGATCTTGAGAATGTTCAGGCTACTTCTTCTTCTTCTAACGAAATTTGTGAAAAGTTATACAAGGAAACCACTGCCCGTACTGCTGAAGGCAGATTTATAGTAACTCTTCCACGTATTCCTAATCCTCCCGCCATTACGGGCTCGCATTCCAGAGCACTTAGGGCACTATTTGCTATTGAAAATCGGTTCAAACAAGATGCTTCTGTTAAAACTCAGTATGCTTCCTTTATGGAGGAATACGAATCATCCAATCACATGGAGGTAATTTCTAAATCAGAAGAAATTGACCATCCTTTAAATGAAATAGTTTATCTAAATCATCACCCGGTATGGAAAAATTCCTTAACACAAGACAATATAAGAGTAGTTTTCAATGGCTCATCACCAGATTCCAATGGAGTCTCTTTAAATGATACCTTGCAATGTGGTCCCGCGATTCAAACAGATCTCACTTCTGTTTTGCTTAATTTTCGACGGTTTCCTATTGCTGTAATCTCAGATATTAAGCAGATGTACCGGCAGATTCTCGTAAATTCTGAGCAGCAAGATCTGCAAAGAATATTGTGGCGCGATGAGAGTTCCAACCCCATAAAGATATTTAGATTGAAGACTGTGACATATGGCCTGAAGCCTTCAGCCTTTCTTGCGATTCGGTCTCTCCACATGTTAGCCGAGCAAGATGGTCATCTGTATCATCCTTTGGCCTCTGAGTCATTAAAAACGGCATTTTATGTTGACGATTTCTTGTGCTCTTTCCCTAATATTTCTGAAGCACTCCTTGTGTGCGAGGATTTGAAATCCCTGCTCCTAGGAGGTGGTTTTCCGCTCCATAAATGGACTTCAAATTCTACTGAATTTATATCAAAATTTTCATCAGAGGTCCCAGTTGATGAATTTGTTGCTATTCCTACTGATGAAGCAGCCGTGAAAGCATTGGGTGTTTTTTGGTGTCCTTCTTCTGATACCCTTTCTTATCAGGTACATTTGTCAGAATCTCCCCCTGTAACTAAGAGACAAGTTCTGTCAGAAATCGCAAACATCTTTGATCCTTTGCAATATATTGCTCCTATAGTTATTGTTGCAAAAATGTTCCTGCAAAAGCTTTGGTCATTAAAATCAGACTGGGATGAAAATCTCCCCCTTCCTCTTGTAGAAGAATGGTTAGAGTATCGCAGCAGTTTGCTGGATCTCTCCAAGGTTTCTATACCCCGCCTTTTAATTTCTAATCCCTTATACCAGCAGTATGACCTGCATGTATTTTCTGATAGTTCAGAACGGGCTTATGGCTGTTGTGCATACATAGTAGGACGTTCCTCAGCCACTTTCCCTGGATTTTCTAATTTAGTGTGCGCTAAATCAAAAGTTGCTCCACTTAAAACGGTATCATTGCCGAGATTAGAATTATGCTCTGCTTTAATGGCAACAGAATTAGCTACTAAACTAAATGTCAGTTTAAAGTTAAAATTTTCCCGCACATTTTTTGGAGCGATTCTTCTATTGTATTAGCTTGGATTTCCAAGCCTTCTTCTCATTGGAATACCTTTGTGGCAAATCGCGTTTCTAAGATTCATGAAGTCTCTCATACTGAACAATGGAGACATGTTCCTAGCCGTGAAAACCCCGCGGATATACTATCACGTGGTTGCACGCCTAAAAAATTTATTTCTTCCGACCTGTACTGGAATGGTCCTCCTTGGCTAAGTCAGGAATCATCTTGCTGGCCTCGCTTAGCTAATCAATTTGCAGAAGAAATACCTGATGCTCGTAATGACCCTGTCACGTCGCATCTTACTTCTACTTCTACTAGCCTTTTTCATAGATACTCTTCATTTAATAAATTGATTCGTGTAGTGTCTTATATCTTCCGATGGAAATATTTAGTAATTGATCAACCATTGAAGCCTCAACCCTTTCTCACCAGAGTAGAGTTAGAATTTGCTACTTGCAAGATTTTGTTACTTGTTCAGCAGGAAGTATTTGCTCCTGAAAAGCAAGCTCTTATAAGTGGTAAAGATTTACCCAAGTCTAGCAGGCTTTCACCACTCACTCCTTTTCTTGACCAGGACGGCATAATACGTGTGGGTGGAAGATTAGCTATGTCTAGTTGTGAGGATGGGAAAAGCATCCCATCATCCTTCCTTCAAAGCATCCTATCACTACCCTTATAATAAAAAAGTTTCATTATAAACACCTTCATGCTGGCACTCGCACCTTGCTCTGTCTAATTCGTGAACTCTACTGGATCATCAATGGCGTTCATGAGGTTTCTTCTGTTGTCAAAAAGTGTATACCTTGCTTTAAGGTTAAACCACGGCCCGCCACGCAGATTATGGGTAATTTACCTCCATTTCGTTCAGAACCTAGTAAGCCCTTCGCTCTTACTGGGATCGATTACGCTGGTCCTTACGTATATCAGACCAATCCCTCTTCATCTAAGCGCAAAATCTTAGGTAAACTTTACATCTCGTTATTTGTATGTATGGTGACGGGAGCTATCCACCTTGAGTTGGTTACGAACGCTTCTGTATCTTATTTTTGGCCGCCTTTTCTAGATTTGCTGCTAGAAGGGGTGTCCCATCTGAAGTCTTTTCAGATAATGCAAAAATTTTTGTAAGCGCTTCTGATCTCTGGAAAAAAGTGTTAAGCTCCCCTTCTGCTAAAGAAAAAATGTCCAACTTTTCCTATTCTAAAGGTTTCAAATGGCATTTCACCCCGCCTTATTCTCCCCATCATGGGAGCCGATGGGAGTCCTGCATCAAACTTACTAAAAGACAGCTTAAGAAAACGCTTGGTCCTACCATACTTTCTTATGAGGAATTCAACTCTTTAATTATTCAAGTCGAAGGTATTGTAAATTCCAGACCTCTGACTCCTCTTTCAAACGATCCTAAGGATCTTTTACCTTTAACACCCAGTAACTTCCTGATTGGATGTTCGCTTGCTGCTACTCCGCCTTTGCTGGTTCGACGCTGTGATCCTAACCTACCTATCTTTTGGAGAAAAATAGAATCTTTGCGCTGTTCTTTTTGGCGCCGATGGAAGTTAGAATATCTCAGCTTGCTAAATAGGCGTGAGAAATGGCGGCTTCCTCAACCAGATGTACGAGTGGGGGACATGGTTCTTCTTCGAGACCCATCTCCGCCTCTCGTGTGGAACCTAGGCAGAATTATTCACTGCCACTTTGGCCGTGATAAACGCGTCAGAGTTGTTGATGTTTTAACTAGTAAAGGTCTTTATACTAGACACATTTCTGCTATCTCTTTTTTGCCTTTCGAGTCTTAGTTTCTCCTCGTCTGTTATCCATGTTTTGCTTTGACTGATTCTTTTGTTTGTTTTCATTCGGAGTTCTCGGAGCATGATCACTTTCGTGATACTTTCAATGTTTAGCTTGGCCCATTTGTCGGTCAAATTTTTATTTCTTGTTACCGAGATCCCCGAATGGTAATTATTTATTTGTAAATGTATTAATTGCTTAAACCATATGCATAATCTTGTTATCAATCACCTATCCATAGATATTATAGTTCTCACCTTGAAGTGTTCCAGTCGCTCGCTACCTCAAGCTTCCTCACTCCCGACATACAGTGCATCTACTGGTTGATCTGCTGTCTGCTGAGCAGTGTCGGCTGACGTCACCCTGACTTTCGTTCGACCAATCGCAGGTCTTTGTCTGGTCGGGCAATCTCCAGCTTCGAGATTGTTCCATGATCACTATTTAAGACGCCACTTGCTGGCGTTCTTCATCACTTCTGATCAATCATCACTTCTGATCACTTCAACCTGCTGGTCACCGCTACTGCATCTCATGACACCATCGCTAGTCTCTACGCTACCTAGCAGTTACGTCACGAGATCTGCACCCTGACGTATTGCTCAAGATGGCAAGAATAATTGCCAGCTGTCGTACTCTTCAAGCCGTACCTTAGATGGGGTACTTTGATTCGTCTTTCGAAGTAGCTGCAGTCCTTTCGGCCGCCAACCAATTTTCAAAATGCTACTGGATCACCACTTGGACGCTATAAATGTCATTCCTTCGCAAGAGAAGAAGTGAGGGTTGACCTTTTTATCAATTGTGTACTTATCTCTAGGCCATGTACGCCTCCTTCAGAAGAAACTGTGAGGACTTCTCAATCAACGCTTATGCTAGCTGGAACTTTTAAGGAGCTGGCTCTTCAACCCCTTTGAGAAGATAAGTTCAATTTTATGAAGAATTTAAATCATACTAGTTATTTTACACTCTTAATCAGTTTTATGGTTCTCTCTTTTTATAAGGTGCATTTTTTTATGTTAAGCTCAACTTCTCTCGAATTAAGCAAGCTTGTTTCATTGGCATTTCCTTAGTCTGGGTTTCTGTCATCAGGCCCTCACACTTTGTTCCATTTATAATATTATTCATTTCTGTGATAAGCACTTAAGTGCAATTTGTTTATTGGTTATAAATTTATTATTAGAAATAAACATTGTTAATGTATGGTTACCTACATTGGTTTTCTAGTGATGTATTTCATGCCCACTACCCCGCACCGCTTCAGTCTAATTTTCTTGACCAATTGTAGTTATTTTGTCCAGGCTCTCGCCTGATGCGTTCTCCCGTATGGGGAAGTTTAAGGGCAGAACTTCTATCTACCTCTCCTTAACTGTTTCCACCACATCGCCAGTCAGAGGTGCGCGGCCTGGCGCCTTTGTGTGTAGCACAGAACAACCTGTTTCGGTAAATGTCTGGTGCCATTTGTACACTGTTGGTCTGCTGGGTTGGTCTTTGCCAAATTCTGTGTGAAACCTCCGCTGTACACTCGTTGCTAACTTGGTTTCTTCAAACCAGAACACGCACTTCGCTGTTTCCACTCCAATGAAAGACGCCATTTCCAACAAGTGACAGGTGGCGTGCGTGGCGGACGACTGTGCAACTACAAACTACGTGAGTCAAAACTTGAAGTGTTTTGCAATATAACAACATATAAACCAAGTCTGTAAGTGGTTCCAATAAATGTTTACACATTATTGAAGTTGTAAACTACATAGAGAATCACCCTGTATTGTCCCATCTATCACCTGTTTTACGCTACCACTATTGAGGCTTCTTACTCCTGTATATATTTTAAACGTGGTCACGTTCCTCACTTGGTAAATGTCCTGCACTCTACTCGCAGCGAGACTCCTCCTTCAGTGTTGGAGCAAGCCATGGATCAGTTTTGCTGTTGAAGTGTGCATTCGGTAACTTTTATCACATCCCTTCGGGTTGCTTTAATTGTGTGTCCGTTTCGTTAAAGATAATTCAGTACATGAGGAGTTTCTGCAATTTATTCCAATTAATATTACAGATAAAGTCATCAAGATAGGCAGATTTTGAGAGTCAATAGTGACGGCAGTAGGAGCACGGAGCAAAACATTATTTTTCTCTCACATAATATCAATATTATAAGAAACCACGTAACTATGGTCATGATGTATATTTCATATGACATACAGAGGATACAGTAATACTATAGAAAATGAAAATCCACAGCCTGCTTCCAGTCTCCGACCGGGTCAGGAATGGAATGAATGAAGCCCCCATCTAGCGGCGAGGATATGAACTGTGCCGGCTGCCGAGGCCTGACGCACTCCTCTGGGGCAATGATTAAATGAATGACAGATGAAATGAAATGATAGTGGAGAGTGTTGCTGGAATGAAATTATGACAGGGAAAACCGGAGTACCCGGAGAAAAACCTGTCTGCCTCCGTTTTGTCCAGCACAGATCTCACATGGAGTGACCGGGATTTGAACCACGGATCCAGCGGTGAGAGGCCGGCGTGCTGCCGCCTAAGCCACGGAGGCTATACAGTAATACTATATACAATATTAATTTTGTTTTACAAGTAATAAATATCTAGTAATATCCACTATTCGTGATCACTAAAAGTCACAGTTGAATGTCCATAGAAGTAAATAATCCACTCCACTGCATCATCACTTGCATTCTGCAGGTCGTCACATCCTCCTTTGAAGGACCGTGAAGGGCATTCCGACACAATATGATGGATTGTCAGCACTGCATTGCCACAATCACACTGAGGACTAGAAATTTTCCCCCATTTGTGGAGCCAAAAGTTACATCTTCCGTGACCGGTCCCCACTCTGTTCAGTGACGTACATATCCTTCTTGGAAGATTGCAACCAGGAGGTCTTCTGCAGGGATCGGTGATCAATCCTAGCTCATCGTCCATATTGAACTTTCATTCAAGAAGTATCTTGCGTAGTTGCAATGACGGATGTTGAGATTTTAATCTCCTTTGCTTCTGTGGATTACAGACCTGATGTATGGGTAAGAGATCATTTGCAGCGCATTTTGACCATTCCCTTTTTAGAGCTGTTAGTATGGTCATTTCAGTTTTAATATTTAGTTATTGTTTCCTTCTTCTTCTTCTACTTTATCCGATACGGACGTTGGCTACCACCATGGCTAACACCTTCTTATCCTGTGCAATCCTGAAGAGTTCCGTGGAAGACAGCTCAAACCACGTTCTTAAATTATCCATCCAAGTTATTCGTCTCCTTCCCGGTCCCCGCTGACCTTCAATTTTACCCTGAAGTATAACTTGGAGCAGACGGTATTTTGGATTCCTCATCATGTGTCCCAAGTATTCCAATTTCCACTTCTTAATTGTGTTGAACAGCTCAGGTTGGCTGCACACACGCTGAAGAACCTCGGCATTACTCACATGTTCTGTTTCCACATTTATTTATTTTCATTTTTTATTGTGTCGAAAAAATGAGCCCTATCGTTTTAATGGGCGGAATAGCAAGGTCATCTGCCTTTTTAATAATGTACACAATTACCTATTATATTAATGAAACACCCCCTCCCCAGAAGGAAATCCTGCGTACGCCACTGGGTATAGTACATCTTGTACACTTCATGGGGACTTCACTGTTCCACAGCAGGTTTCTTACACTCTGGTACTTGTACCCTTCTGTTGGTCCCTTTTTCCAACCTTGAATCTTGCATTATTTCACTTCCCAGATATTTGAAGCATTCAACAAATTCAAGGTTTTGGCCCCTGATATTAACAATTCCTATTCATTAACATTCTCCTCTTGTCATCACCACTGTTTTGCTCTTATCCACACTGATTTTCATACCATATTTCCCAATATTGTCATTTAAGGCCTCTAGTTAAATTTGAACTTCTGTACTGGTGGCTCCCCAGATCACTATGCCATCTGCAATATCATAAAATATCTCGATTCAAACTTAAAAATTGTTTATAAATGTTGAGCCACTCTAACCCTAACCTGTGACATTCACCACGAGGTCCAGAGCTGAGCAGTGCCCTAGGTGGGACTCCAGGCTTAAACCTGTTGAGAGGACGGCTGGTGCATCACCAGGGGTCTGGTTTGAAATAGACTGCATGCATGGAAATAAAAGAGCAAAAGGTAACTTTGACTAAATATAATTAAATCAAGAACCATACATAATGGGTACACAAGGAACAAGGGCTCGACTAGAAATGAAAATATATATATATGCAGGATGAAAAACCCCAAAGGCAAGGTGTATTAGAACCCAACGCAAATACGAGAGGTGAAACAACTTGCGGAACGAAATCCGTTCCTAAAGTACAAGCATGGATATGAATCCCCCATGGCGACACATGATCACGTATACTTCTATACTTATAGAAAATAAAAATTCACAAGAAATGTTAGGTAAATACACAAGAAATGTTCCCCGGCAACAAGCAAGATAAACAGTTAAAATATAATGCTGTAACAAATACAGATGCTGAGGTGTTACATGTTAGAGGTTTAAGAGCCACTTAATGCGACTGAACTGTCCCTAGAATCGAATGCAAGAACAAGGGGGCGCTGGCTTGTCTAACAAAGGTTACGACCACGAGGTAGCCCCCACCCCTACTTCAAGGAACAAGGAAAAACCGAACTGTTTTCCCAGCCCAAAAATACAAATTGCATAACAACATAATACACACAAATTTAGAGTGAAGGCTATAATATTGCCCGCAAACAAGGATATAAGTTAGTCTCTTAGCACAAGAAAATATCACACGCAGTAAGTGATGCAATGCTCCAAAGTTGTTTTCTTGAAGAAACGCGAGAATCGCACACAGGGGGACGATGGAGTGCAATTTGTTCCAAGTTGGCATAATTGGTTACTGACCAAGAGAGCCTTGCTAAGCGTAGTAATATACTGCGCGTTAGCACAATGCGATGTTGCCGGTTCGTAGACAACTTTGAAAAGTTTAGCGTGGGAATTGAAGCTTTTCACATTTCTCTCAGGACTGTCCACTGTTAGTAGGGGTACACAAAGTTCAGTTGATGGTCCAATTCCAGATTTGGAAATAAATGGTAGTAGGAACAAGGGTTTTATTAATTCCCTTATGGTTACACAATCTGCAGGGATGTACAAACACAAGTCCAGGGTTTTGCAAGGTTCAGGTCCAAGGTTCGATCCCCGCAAGTAGCCTGGAAGAATAAATCCTCCCGGGACCGAATGTCAATTTGTCCCTTGTGACAATGCAATTGGCACAAATGTGGTACACAATTCTTGTCATTTGTTTTCTTTAAAGTCATTCTGTTCTAATCATTGATTATTGCAATTCACTAGGATATCTGCAGGACCGTCTTTCGGGCTGCTCCATTAATATTCAACCTGTGACATAATTTTGGAACTACAGTATTAAGGTTACAAATTCCCCCGAAATGAAAGCTCCGTGGAATTTAGCTTTTCCGACTAAATATTAATAAATGTACTTTGTTTGTAGCTACAATATTCAGCCACTCTCTTTTTCTTCTTTTTTTTTATTTGTTGTCTCTCATTGGTAATTCTGTTACCTCAAGTTTTTGATCACTGTGCATTAAATTTCCACTTTTGTTGTATCTGAACGCATTGAGTCACCTCAAGGATAAGCCATATTATTCCTTTCAGAAATGTATGACGTAAAGAGTCATTTTTTCTCAGATTGAATTATTTCATAGAGACTTTATGATGCACAAAGAGCTGTTGAACTTTGCTATGTTATAAATTAAATGGACAACTCTGGCAACTTTGCCGTTACCCCGGAAGAAAAACGGGATACATAATTGTTATTTATAAAATTAAATGAGAGGACCAGAGAATTAATGAAGGAGGAACCATTACAGGATGGTATAGAGAAATCTAGACTTAGATGGTATGGACATGTAAAACGAATGGAGGAGAAGAGGATACCCAGGAGGATACAAGAACAACTGGAAAGTGGAGGCTTTCAGCTAGACTATTGTATTGTAGATGTTTAATAACTTCTGGTTTTTATTTACAAGTTCCTTCTATATTTTTTAGCACTCAGAATTTTATTAATTGGAATCTGTCATTTCTAACATTTCAGTGGCGTCAAAGGGCGGTGCATGTAACGAGACGGAGCAGTGCTTCAGCCTGGGGGAGCTGGGCGTGTGCCAGCAACAGAAGTGTGGATGTGCTCAGGGATCTGAGTGGGACCTGCAGCACGAGGAATGTGTGTCCTCTAGTGGCGGTGAGTACTCTCCCTTGCATAGAACGTGCTACCCCAGTCTCCTTCTCCCTCACCAGGTGCAGCTAAGCCTGCCTCTCACCTAGAGGCCCCAGGCTCCATTCCCAGCTCTGTCAGGGAGTATAGAAACTGACGTGAGGGCTGGAACGGGGTGCAGTCAACCTAGTGTGGACAAATAGTAGCTGTCTGACAGTGAGGCAGCGCAATAGTCTTGAATTCCACTTAACACATTTACAAACAAGTTCCCTAGACACATAGTAGGCTACATGCAGGTTGGAACAGGGACGAATGCATAGCAGACAAGTTCTAAAGTAGAGGAAGTCTGCCTTAGGCTATTTGCACCATTGGCAAGGGCTGCTACCACAGATCTCTATACATGGATGGCTAGTAGCTAAGGCAGCAGTAAGCCGAATAGACGATGACAGGTAGGCTATAGCAAGTTGGCAGCGAGCGCATGGTGCTATATTGCGAATCCGGGTCTGTGATTGGTTACTGGTAGTTTGATGTTATGTACATGTAGCCTATTTATACTGGCAGTAAATATTTTGTGTTTCTTGTAATTGTAAAATGGGCTGAATTTGATTATTTAAAGCGTAAAATCATAGTTTTAAGTACCATTTTGGTGACCCATCATCCCAGGCAAGCCGGTAATACCTTTACTTCTCAGGCAGATAGGTCACTTAGCCGTAATTTTGAAGCTGTTGTGAAGTTAAGTATACATATGCAGTGGTGCTGAAGCAGACGTGATCGTGCTAGGCTATTGCGTGTTTAAATTTTATCCCATTTCAAGGTTTTTAGGTTTTGGGTGCGAATAATTCGCTTAATAGTTGTGAAAAGATGGGGAGAGTATATTTTGAGTAGGTTTTTAGTTGTGTTAAGTTTTATGTGGAGCTGAGGAGTGAAATTGATTTGGCTTAAAGTTAATTTTCGGCTTTGATCTACTTCCCGTTATTATTAAGTTTATTGTGCTGCTAGCGTAATGAAACGCTGTAGTATTTGATGTAGAGTGCTGGGATTACTTGGGGGAGGTGTTGGTTATTTCATGGAAACAGTAATTCATTACCAAGCACCGATTACGGTATGTCGAATCTAGGCCTGTATAGTGAGCTACATTTATAGGTACATCATTTGAAGAATGCATAATTTCGTGGCATATATACATGTATACAGTATATACAATTTACAAGAATGTTTCCAGAAATTGTTTTTCACTCGTTACTCTGTTACTGATCGCTAATTGCGTGTACTCAGCACCTAAGTTGATATATGTCAGCCGTTATTATACATTCATTTTTATTGATATTCCGGAGATTTACTGACCTCAGAATGCTGTGTCAGTGATCCCAATGCCCTTATGCTATGAGTGAACATATCTCTATATTTTTATTTGCTCCAAAGCACCATTAATTACGATTTAAAATCGACTAGATTATCATTGCTTCCCGATAAGGGGAGCTGGAGAATGGGTACGCCAACATGGCGGACCGCGCGCTCAACCTGGCGTACTTTCTCGTGCAGCGGAGAGCACGAGTGGCTGTCGGCTTTAGTACATTATGCTATAAGTTTTGCAAACTAACATGATCCAAGGACTGAGCTGGCTTGTCATGCAAGTTAATGTGATGGGAAGACTGCACTGTTGCATAATGTTTTACAGAATATTTATTCATCATCATCATCTTGAACCGCCTCATGCCATTTTTCTTGTATTTCTTGACTAGAGTTACTGCCTTTTCAATCAGACAGCTATGCAATTGTCCTCATGTAGCTGGTACATGTGTTCCAGCCCTCGTGCGAGTTCTGATAGAGCCAGCTATTGAACTCAGGACCTCCTAAGCTACCCCTGATGTACTTTACTGTATGATATTAATATGCTCATAATTTGCCTGTGTTTCAGATAGAGCAAGCCAGCTGCATCTTACCCTGGCGGCAGCACTGATTGCAGTATATGTCTGCACTCAAGGACTCAATAAAACATAAATAATGTATATTCACATCTCGAACCTGCGATACCACTTCAGGGTGATCTTCTCCGGATACTGATCATTCACATATTAGGAATGATAAGATCATGGCATCTGTTGACTTCCACTACTGTGCAACACAGTTGTAGCATTGTGTTATGATTTACTCACCACAGTGAGTCTGTGGCCTGTATCCACACCCAAACTTCCTGCCCCTAACAAAAATAAAGTACAATAATGTATTTTTAAATAATTGATGTACAATGTTACCTAGTCACGCATAATAAAGGCAATGTTCTGTAATTCATTCGTTCATTTTCATTTGAGGCTGGTTTTGATTTTAGCGTCCAGTCTCTTCTGCAAAGATTTGTTTGTGAATGTGTTACTCCCGAGATCACCTATTAGCAGTTAGCACTGCAGCCTCCTCTGCTTATACACCTCACACATTGATGACCGGCTACGTAAGTTAACGTTTTCTTACAGTGCTTCTTCTTGTGTAATATTCTCCTGTCCGACGTTCATTAATCGAAATACTATGTGTTATTTACAAACTAAGGTCTTTGTTGAACGAAATGCAGATAGGTATATTGTTGTCTCGCTAATGCTTCGGTACAGGAAGTGAGGTTTTATAACACTCAGTTATCGCGTGTATTGTCAAGTGTTAGCATGGCGCACGTAGAACTGACAGAGCGATAATCAGTTCAGACAAGTCTGTTGGCGATAATAATACGAGTGAAAGTAGTGAGGATGAGGTCGATGGATGGACAAGTAAGTAAAGTTACACGTATTTATGTTTCATCTAACTTCTCATGCTAGGTGTACTTCAGTTGCCCGGTCAGCAGTAAGGAATAGAGTAGCGCGCGCCCAGGCAACAATGTGTTAAACTTGAATCTACCAATACCTCCTAGGTCTACCCTCGACAGTATGGCTGAGTTCATTAACCTCCTCCCTCATTCTCATTGCATGACCGGGGGACGTGGTGGCTCAGCGGTCTAGCTGTATGCCTCTCACCAAGGTGGTCCGGGTTCGATTCCCGGTCAATGCGAGTGAGATTTTTGAAGTGAAATGCCATGTCCTGTAGTTCGGATTCCACGTAAAAAGGAGGTCCCGTGGCTCATGATCTCAAGATTAACGGTCACGTTAAACTACAAGCTTCCTTCCTTCCTTCATTGCATGACCCCACCATTTGAGTTGGTTGACAAACAGCTTCATGTTGCATGTTCATTTCTAACTTAGCCTTTCTCTCTTCATTATGAGTACCCTCCTGCCATTGCTCCCATCTATTAGTTCCAGCACTAGCGGCTTCATTGGCTTAGTGGGTAGCATGCTGAGCTTCTGTGCCCAATATTGCGGGTTCAAATCTGGCCGAAGTCATCGGATTTTTTCAGAGCATTAAAATCCTTCAGAATGCCGTCCTTCGGAGGGGAAGTAAAGCTGGCGGTCCCATGTCATAGATTTATGTAAAAGAACCTTCCACTAATTAAACTTGTGTGAAGCTAAATTTGCAGGTTAGATTTCGTTGAAATGCTCTATGAAAGTTCCAACATTCACCACTAGGTGTCAGTGACATCTGGTAGTGGAAGTTGGAATTACTTGAAATTGAACGGAACTTGTAGCTCACCCCATGGATGTCCGCATTGAAGCATCTACAGCCTCTGGAGAGTCAAACATGTCCTCGGATACTCCCGGCACTAAAAACCCTAGGCTAAATAAATAAATTAAGTTCCAGCAATCATTCATGTTACCTTCAGTTTATGTATGAAGGAAGGTTGGTGTAAGCTCTGAGCGAACACTAACTTCTTTCTTGCAGAATACTGTAGATCGCAACTGCATTGGCTATGATGGATCTATATTATTTAGAACTCAACAATTCTATCATCATCATCATCATCTTAATTTCCCCTTTTCCAGCTGACACCGGGTGGGGGCAAATATGGTTCCTATCCACTTTGTTCTGTCGTTCCACCATTCCTCTTCCGACACAGTGTTCCAATCCAGGTTCCGTTTTCTAATGCTATTCTTCACCGAGTCCATCCAACACAATCTTGTTCTTCCTCATCCTCTCTTTCCTGTCATCCGTCGTTCCAGTGCTCGTCTTGGTAGCAATTCAATATGACTAAAAACTTAAAACTGCAGGGCATTTGTTGTTGGTGCTTATTTTAGGGGCTGCGACATTGTGGTCGTATAGCCCCGTGTATTTCGGTGTGTCTGGAATTTGTGTGATAATCTGTGTTATTGTTATGGCTGTACAATAGTGTATGTATTTTGTACGATGGGGATAGAATTGCGAAGGAGGCGGCCATGGCCTTAAGTTAGGAACCATCGCAGCATTTGTCTGGAGTGGAAGTGGGGAAACCATGGAAAACCACTTCCAGGATGGCTGAAATGGGATTCGAACCCTCCTCTTTCTCAGTTTTGTCTCACTAGGCCGAGTGTAGCTGATCCAGTCTAAACTTACACCAGTTAGGAATCAAACCCGGACCTATGGTGTGACAACCAGAATGCTATCCACTACACCACTAAAGGGCTTTTAAATAACATCTTAAAGATGGAAAGTTTTGGTTTTTACAACCGAGGTAATTCTTCATTGTCTTATGCAGTGTTTGTTGGGTTCTCACCCAGATCGGGCTCATCAGCAGACCACCTGGAACGCTTAGCAACTGATTGCTGCATTTAATATATTTAAAATGTGTTTTTTCCATGTACTTTGATGTGATCTTGCTACAAATCATTTTGCTCAACACAGGTTCGTAGCACGAAGCTGCTGAACATTGTGACAGCTGCAGCCACGAGAAGAAAATCCTGAAAATTCACCAAGAAATCTGGGAAAAGTAGAAGTTTGTTTCAGAGAAAGTGAAGGTCCCTGGTCAGCAAAGATGTGAAAATAGACCATTTGCTTATCAATGCTGTGATTTTGTATTTATAAGCAGTCCAGTTGTGGTACAACATGGTATATGAATCACACCAATTCGTCCATATTATCCTTCCCGTGAGAGTTTGACAGCTCATCAAATTTAAAACATTAACATGTTCGAAGCGAAGCCTCCGTGGCTTAGGCGGCAGCACGCCGGCCTCTCACCGCTGGGTCCGTGGTTCAAATCCCGGTCACTCCATGTGAGATCTGTGCTGGACAAAACGGAGGCAGACAGGTTTTTCTCCGGGTACTCCGGTTTTCCCTGTCAACATTTCATTCCAGCAACACTCTCCACTATCATTTCATTTTATCTGTCTTTCATTTAATCATTGCCCCAGGGGAGTGCGTCAGGCCTCGGCAGCCGGCACAGTTCATATCCTCGCCGCAAGTTGGGGGCTTCATTCATTCCATTCCTGACCCGGTCGAAGACTGGAAGCAGGCTGTGGATTTTCATTCAACATGTTCGAAGCCATTTTCAGTGTTGCCGTAGTACTCTAAATTCATGTTTATAGATTTGGTCATCATCACATCCACGTGAAATTATTAATCTCATGTAAATGGTTTTCAGATTTAGAGTAACACAATAATGTACAAGGTACAATGTATAAGGTACAATAATGTTGACCAACTGAAAAGCATTAATTTTGATCAAATTTAAAAGTAAATGAAATACTTTGAAAATTTGGTACTGGTTTGCCAGTGTTTCAGTATCTGAATATTTGGAAGTCAATATGGGACCTCAATTAGAAAACCAATATGGCTTTTATGGCTCATTACTAAACTTTCTATCGCCTCTCAGATGATCAATAACAAGATTTATATCTCATTTTCAAGATGTGATTAGTTTTGCATTGTTGACTCTAATAATTTGGCCACCTACTGTCGACCAAAATATTATGTGCACTCGAGTTTGAAGGTCGTTTGTGAAGTAACCAAGAGACCTACATAAAATCCAATAACATCATCATTTTAGTCGTTCTATTTCAGGTTAGTTCATGTAGGTTTGGAATGTTTAATGTCATCATCATCATCATCTTGCACAGTTTCCAGCCACTGGCCAGGTCTGTTTGGAACATAAGCCTCTCCAATGTCTTCTGTCTTCCCACCATCTCTCAGCCTCCACCCTTGTCCAGTCTTCTCCTCTCTTCTTCACGCTTTCTTCCACCCCATTCAGCCACCTGTCTCTCGGTCTCTTTCCTTCCCACTTCGTCTCGTGTACTCTCCTGGGTATCCTCTCCTCCTCCATTCGTTTTACATGTCCATACCATCCAAGTCTAGATTTCTCTATACCATCCTGTAATGGTTCCTCCTTCATTAATTCTCTGGTCCTCTCATTTCTTATTCTGTCCATCTTTGTAGCTCCAATACTGCTTCTCAAGAACCTCATCTCACTGGCCTGTATTTTGCTCTTCTCCCTTCCTTTCATAACCCAGGTCTCCGAGGCATATGTCAGGATAGGGATATAGTACATCCGATACATGATCCTTTTGCTGTTCTGAGGGACATCCTTGCTCCATAACATGCTTCTCACACTCCTCCGAAATGCTTCTGCCTGCCTCCCCCGCTCATTTATTTCTCTATCGTTTCTTCCGTTATCTTGTATCAGGCTTCCCAGATACTTGAAACTCTCCACTTTCTTCAGCTGTTCCCCACCAATTGTTATTCCCGTTGTGGTTCTTTCCTTCTTCCTTGTTGTGATCACCATCTCACTCTTATTTATGCTAAATTTCATCCCATATCCTTGTATTATTCCTTCCCACACATCCAACTGTTCCTGTACCTCCTCCTCCTTGTTTCCCCAAATCATCAAATCATCTGCAAACACCATTGCTTTCATCTTTCCTTCCCCAATTACTTGTGCCACTCGGGTCATTATGTCATCCATCACCACAATGAAAAGTAACGATGACAGTGTACTTCCTTGTTTCAGGCCGTTTCTCTGTTCCAACCAGTCCGATCTCTCTCCTCCCACTTTCACACAGCTCATGCTTCCCTTGTACATCTCCTTTATCCTCATTAAAGTCCATTTTTCTACTCTATCCTCCAGGGACTTCCATACTTTGTTTCTGCATACACTGTCATATGCTTTCTCAATGTCCAGGAAGGCCATCAGTAGATCTGTTCCATACTCATAGTGCTGTTCTTGTAACTGCCTTACAGCAAAAATCAAATCCACTGTGGACCTTCCTGCTCTGAAGCCATGTTGTTCTTCCCTCATCCCTCCTTCTATCCTTGTCCTAATTCTCTTTTCCAAAACTTTCTCGAAGATCTTTGCACAATGACTCATCAGTGTTATTCCCCGATAGTTTCTGCAATCTGTTCTACTACCTTTCTTGAAGATCGGGACAATTATTCTTTTTTTCCAGTCCTCCGGGGTCTTCCTTTCCTTCCATGCTGTCCTCATCACTCGGTACAGCCACTGTATCCCCACCTCTCCTGCTGCTCTCACCATCTCCACACTCAACTCATCCACACCCGGAGCCTTCCCTCCTTTCATCTTGTTCACTGCATCTTCCACTTCTTTCCATGTTAAGTCCTTTTCTGTTTGCAGTTCATCTTCCTCTTCCCCGATTTCTTCCTCCTCACCATCTTTTCCGTTTGGGTTCAGAAGTTCTTCAAAATATTCTTTCCACATTTTCTTCAGTTCTTCCCTATTTTCTATCTCTTGTCCCCTTTTGTTCACCATTCTAACATAATCCGTAGGATCCTTCCGCCTCTTTACCATCCCATACAGGACCTTTTTGTACCTTCACTATCCTCCATCATCTTTGTCCACTCTTCCATCCACTTTCTTCTCTCCTCAGCCACTACTCTCTTCGCCTCCTTCTTTCTTACCTGGTACTCTTCCCTTGTCTCTACCATCCTATTTTGATACCACCTCCTAAAGGCTCTATTCTTTTCCCTTACTATATCTTTTGTCTTCTCATTCCACCATGGTGTTTCCTTCCACCTCTTCTTACTACTTGTCCTCCCACATACTGCTTCTATTTCAATATTTTTTATCGCAGTTGGAACACAAAAAGTGCACGTTTTTAAGGGTCTTTCAACCATGCGTCACATTTAAGATTTATTAACTCAAAAACCTGTCATCAGATCGAATCCAAATGTTAACACAATATACATTGGAATGTTGTATAACTGGTTTATTAATTTCAAAATTTTGTGTGTCCAAGAAACAAAGTTGTTATCATTTTTGTAAGGTAACTTTTTCTCGGCTCGGGGTGGTTGGAAAATGTAGTTCTTGATTGCGTTGGAATCCTTATACATCAAATAATTATGCTGTATGACTGTAAAGTAAGTAAATTAATTCAGTTATTTTATATCGGATTGTAATTGTACATTGAAATAACACATGGTTCACCAGCTAGCCGCTCTGGGCAAAGCTGTACAGCGTTGCTGATATGGAGCCCATCACTTCCGAGCGAGGCGCGCCAAGATGCGTGATAGGCTGCATTTCGGCAACGTTGTACAGCTATTACCGGAGTGGCTAGCTGGTGAACCATGTCTTATTTCCCCCTCCAAATACAGACCGATATAAAATAAGTGAATTAATTTACGTATTTCACAGTCATACAGCATAACTTTTCGATGTATAAGGATTCCAACGCGACCAAGAACTACATTTTCCAACCACCCCGAGCCGAGAAAAAGTTACCTTACAAAAATGATAACAACTTTGTTCCTTGGACACACAAACTTTTGAAATTAATAAACCAGTTATACAACATGCCGGCCCCGTGGTATTGGAGTAGCGCGCCTGCCTCTCACCCGGAGGCCCCGGGTTCGATCCTTGCTCCGGCAGGGATTTTAAAACTGACGTGAGGGTTGGAACAAGGTGCACTCAGCCTCGTGAGGACAATTGAGTAGCTGTCTGACAGTGAGACAGCGCCCCAATCACGAATACCAAGATTAACGGCCGAGGGGACCAGACGCGCTGATCACGCGTCACCCCAATATCTGCAGGCCAAATGGCTGGGCAGCGGTCGCTTGGTCGGCTTTAGCCCGTCATGGGCAGGATAGTGCCAGGGGTTGTTTTTTTTTATACAACATTCCAATGTATATTGTGTTAAAATTTGGATTCGATCTGATGACGGGTTTGTGACATAATAATTCTTAAATGTGACGCATGGTTGAAACACACTTAAAAACAGGCACTTTTTGTGTTCCAACTGCGAAAAAAAATATTAAAATATAAATTAAAAATTTCAAACCTACATGATCTAACGTAAAATAGAACGACGAAAATGATGTTATTGGATTTTATGTAGGTCTATTGGTTACTTCACAAACCACCTTCAAACTTGAGTGCACATAATATTTTGGCCGACAGTAGTCAATGTCCTTACAAGTAGGCCTACATGTTTCCAGTGGTGGCTGGCTGGGTGTTGTACTATTTTCAATAACGGGGGGGGGGAGGAAGGTGGTACATGGGTGCCCGCAGGTTTTTTCCAGGGGGGGGGGAAAGCAAGTAATATTTTTCATTTAATTACCTACATGTCATTAGGGGATATTGAGACTTATACCCCTCAACCTCCCCCAACCTCGCAATTTTCGTTTCACTTCTTACTTGCTTCGTGATATTCATTATTTTGACTGCTCTTCAACTGTTGGGTACATTATCTTTATGGGATGAATGGGAGGAATTTTTTTTTCGTTCAGAATGTTTGTCCATAGGAGTTCGCTTTTCTTTGTGAATCATCGTCATAATGTACATTTTTTTTTAACAGGCAAAATGTAGTTGTATCACAATGTATCGACAAAGATGAAAATCAAGCAGCAATAAAATGGTGATGTTAATCCAGTTCACCAATTTTTTAAATAACTGAAGATTTTTCAAATAATCCCACATTACTAAGTTAAATAAAACTGTGGAATTACCCTTACATCTAAATCAGTTAACCATCAGTAACTTCAATTTTTTGAAATAAACAGGTGTGAAAATGAACAATCGAAATATTCTCGGGATTCCAAGGGGGGAGACACGGGCCGTCCTTGCCCCCCCCCCCAGTTTGCGGGCACCCATGAGGTGATGGGGTAAAAGTCTGCTGGATATCAGAGAAAACCGTACCGGTACCTCATTCATCACAAATGCCGCAGTTCAGAGAACATCATGCAGTTTCATCGGATTAAATGGAATATAAGTTGGTCTACATGAAAACCTTCACGAGAACAAAACTTAAGTTATATACGAGGGACGAGAACCTTGAGTGTCACAAGTACGCGCAACATTGCAAGACAAGCACTTGACGGAGCATCACGGATGTCTCCGTCCGCGCCTCGGCTCCCTTGTTGCAATCAGCGGGTAAAGACCAGCAGAGTTAACTGTTGGGATGTGACTTACTCGGTCTAGCATCTCTGCCATACCCTTCACTACTGAGATCTGGTCGGTGCTTGGACCTGACAACGACCAAATGGACGAGCGCTCCCAGACAGTTGGCGCGCTTCGCTTTCTCAGGCAGTTCCCAGTAACTTATAAGATTTCCAGAATTATTAAAGAACAGAAATATGAATTGCTATTCATATAAAAGGAAACATACAGCTTTTATTACTAAACATATTATTACGGTATTAATTGTTTTTCTTGAATTAATCTGGTCATTGTGCAGCACTGCAACCTTATTACCGGCCGCCACTGTATGTTTGATGACTTAAATAAATTGCTTGATCTTAAAAAATCCTTTAAAATACATTATTATGAAGATGTCCTTGCACAGAAATTTAAGCTATTTGCATTCAATAACCTTTCATTAGCACTTTTCTAAGGTGGAACAATTGGTATTTTTAATTGTGTACTTGAATGTCTTACATTTGCCAGCAGAGGCAACCTGCAAGTGCATCCTGAATTTTACAGAAAAATTCATAAGTACAGTAGAATGTCGTTTATCCGGACTAAATGGGACTGAAAGTGTTTCGGATAACGATTTTTCCGGATAATGAAACGTGCATTTATTTCACAGGAAAAATCATGCACAGTACATTATGGTGATAACCACCAAGCTTCTCATTTAGCAGCAACGCGTTCTCACATAACAAAGGTCCAGAAATGGGATCTCCCTTACTTCGTCTGAATAAAACATACATACACCGCTTTTTCCAATTTTTTCATCCGTAGCTAGTTTTTCTCTTTTTAGGCCATTCACTATCTAACTTCGATGCATAATTCAGAATTTCACCTTCTCTGTTCTTGAAATCATAAATTTCAGATTTTCTAACACTAAGTTTTCATTAGACACCGCACACTCTTACCTTTATCCAGTTTATTAATGATCTCCACCTTCTTCTCGATCGATAAAACGTTGCGATTTCGTTTGTCCTTTTTGCCACTCGTAGAAGCCATTTTAACAACGTAATACAGTACAGTACGCACACTCACATACTGGAACACGTTGAAACATAAACGATCGGTAGGAGACAACAATTGAAAACGAGAACCGACTCACTACTGTAGGCAGCGCGCACTTCCGCATAACAACAGTAAGAGTGCACTGCTCCATCTTTTTTTAATTTTTTTATTTTTTTGCTCGTGCGGATAATTGACGCTCCGGTTATTTGACGTCCGGATAAACGACGTTCTACTGTATTGTCTTTTTTAAAAGAAACTTTTATTTGGAAAGTTTTCAGTCAAGAAATTAAACTATTCTTCAAAGTAGAGACTATCAGATTCAATGGTCTTGAGCCATTTTTCGGCGAGGTTCTTTATCCCATGACGGTACCAGTCTCTGGGTTTTGATGCGAAGAATTCAGCAAGACCAACTTCCACAGCTACAATGTTTTAGAAATTTAGGAATGGGCCATGGATCGAAAAAGATGGTAATCTGAAAGTGCAAGATCAGGGCTCTAAGCTGGATATGGTAGCAGTTTGACTCCTCCCAATTCCTGAATATTTGCTATAGTTGTTCGTGCAGTATGAGATCTCACATTGTCCTGCTGCAAGAGAACTCTATTTCCATTAACTAATGCTGGGTATCTCCATCTCAAAATTTCATGAACTCATTCCAGTTGTCCAGAATAAAGATCCGCATTAACTGCACGCCCGTTTCGAACAAACTCCCAGTAAATCACTCCTTCAAAATTCCACCATACACACATCATCATTTTGGGACTGAACCGATCCTTTTTAACAATAACGTCGGCAGATCCACTGTTTCGAGGCTTCATTGTTGCGGTAATAAACCCCAATTTTCATCACATGACAATTCTCCTGATAAATCTATCATCCATGGGGTTACCGATAAACTGACGACAGATATCCACTCCAAGTTGAGCCTGTTCAGAGGTCAATTCATGAGGTACAGATCTACAGCTTGTTTGATTTTCCAAGTTTCTTAATCTGGAAATGTATAGTATCTTTTGATGCAGCAAGTTCTTCCGACAGCCTACGAGTACTACTTTGCAGATTTTCTTCCAAAAGTCTGCGTGTATTCTCATATCCCATAGTTCAGGTCTTCCAGAACGCGGTAAATCTGTAATCATTTTCTTCTCCAGTGTTGAAACGTTGGAACCATCGTTGTGCGACACACTCTCCTTCCACTTCACATATTCTTCGAGCCACGGCAGCAGATTAGTTATCTTGTTTCCAGTAGTGCTTTAGAAGGACCCTAACCTCCAACTTTGTAAGTTCCATTTGTGATTGTTTATCAACAACTGACGACTGATACATTCTCCCAATATACGCAATTCTACAGTCCAGCCGGCGAGTGTCCGGCTCCGACATTTCTCATGAGGGAGGGAGACAGCGTTGCCGGTTCTGTACTGCGAAATATAAAACAAGGTGGACTACACAAAATATTTCACATGTTTTTAAATGAATTCTGACGAACCGCTGACCATATTACTAAAGTAATATGCTTACACACAGTTAACCGGTAAATGCGCACACACAAGACAATAAAACAACAAACCTGCACTAACACTCAGAGAGCTACGGAAGAGAGCCTTGGCAACATCGAGCTAAATTTAAAGACTGTCTTACCGGGTACAGGTGACAACATTCTTCATGGTAGTGACTTCGCCAACATAGGCGGAATTCCACTGCGATCCAAGAATTTAGGTTTTGTAACCGCAAATGTCGGAATAACAAAATCATGCATAAAATTGCAAATGCGGTGTGGGACTTCCACGTCACATACAGGAGACTCTAGGGAAGAATTACAAAGATAGCAAGTTTCATGTTCTACCGTATTTGCTCGCGTATATCTCGCCCCCGCGTATATCTCGCACCCCATTTTTTTAGTTGAAATTTCAGGGGGAAAAAAAGTACTCGCATATATCTCGCATTCATTTTTGACGCCGTCATGTAAATGACCGTTATAACCTTGAGGTATAAACATGTTCGATTTAGCGCGCCACAAGTCGTCATTGAAAAAGACGTTATAAGCTCGTTAAGGATGATTCAAGGCAGAAAAGGAACTCCAGCAGTTATATTGGATACGATCGATCATGTTCCATATCGATTCCTCACTACATGTACGAGCGAGCTCGATCTTACCCGACCGCGGCTGAAGACACAATGTAGGCCTAAAGCGTGCTAACAGTCACGCCGGCGCCGCATCGCATGCTTGCGCGAGGTCTGTCTGAGTTTGTACGTTCGTAGCGGTACTACAGTATAGCGTCAGTTTACGCAAGTTTGCATCAGTTCGTGTGTTATGGTTATGCGACATTAAGAACCTATTGTAACGTGTTTTTCGAGGGGTTTTTATGCAACTGGCATAAGTCAGTAGGAAGCCATTCTATATTTATTTACGCGGCAAATTGTTCAGCCAAGAGAATTTTTCATGTTAATTTATTATTATTATTAATTTATTATAATTATTATTAAGATATTTTCGGAGCATTTTATAAAAATTATAAGCATACAGATAGGTTTTCTATGTCTTAGAAAACGCTATCAAGCAAATTATTACGAACGACAATATCAAAGAAAATTACATGATTACGGAATTTTACGGAGTTCTTTCAGTTAGGGTATTTGAGAGAGTTGAGTCACGGGGAATTCAAATACAAGCTGATTCCTGTCGGGAAGCATGACGCAATCCGGGGTCGCATCGTCAAGAAAAGGCGAATAGTTGGAACGGGATACGACTTCCCCTTACCGCCGAGTGTAATGAGCCAGAGTGGGGATCTAGCGCGTAGGGTGCAGCCAATCAGTGGAGACCACGTAAGCTAGGAGTCGGCTGAAGAGTGGGGGAGCCGACAGGAGGATATATCGTTCGACGCGCCGTGGAACGTGGACAATCTGTGTAGTTCTTGCCGAGTGTAATTATACGCGGGAGTCGCTCCGATGTTCCGTGGAACGTGAAGAATCTGTGTAGAACTTGCCGAGTATGGTGTACGCGGGAGTCGCTCCGATGTTCCGTGGAGTGGAGGACTAACTTTTGTAAAACTTAACCAGTGTGGTTGGACGAGTGTTTGGGTCCGATGTACGGACCATAGAATTATCTAATCTACCAGAATATCATCAAATAACGAAGAAGATGGCGACGTCCAGGAGACTGTGGGAAGCACACAGCATCATCCAGTACGAGGGAAATGCTTTAGCAATTTCCAGTGGTAAGCGCAAATGACGCAGAAATACGCAATCTCTCATTTTTCTTTGTTTTATATTTCATATTTCAGTAACTTCATAGCTTGGAAATAAGAGTAAAATCAATTTATCAGACTCCATTTTCACGTAATTTTCTATCGGTAATATTAAAATCGCAACGCTCCAATTTAAATTTTATACTTATTGTTATTATTAATTTTGCTATACTTGTTTTATATAATAAATTCATTTCTTTTACAATGCAATCTTTGCTTTCAGTAGGTAGCATTAGATATAGACCAATTCCTTCTCCTGATACAATTGTTTGTTGGGTTAATGATCAAATCATACCACGATCTGAGTGAATAGATTCTTGAAGGTGTTCTACCAGAGCTAGACGTTGTTAAATACAAATTTAGATTTCAGCATTGCGTTGAGGTCTTGGCGCCCATTAAAACAACATAGCTTAGGCGAAGGTCAACAGTAACATTTATCTCCCAACAGTGTGGGCTAGCAAGACTGCTACATTTGTCGCTCAAAGTGAGGGCAATAGAAACCGTTTCATTTGTCGCCGACAACTTGGGGCTGAAAACCTAATAACATTTGTGGAAGGAGAAGGGTATATATTTCTGTGCCTGTATTTTGGGGGTTATTTGTCTGTATCAGTGTATATCATTATGGGGGATGAGAAAGAAAGACAGATGAGGTTACGTACTGGTCATCAACGGGAGAGTGATGATACGAGCAGTATGTGGAGTGATGGTAGTACCGGGGTAGCGGAGGTAAATCCCGATACTGAAACAGGGAGTGTAGGCGGCCAACCAGAATTAAAAACTTTACTTCTCGAGTTTATGTATCAGAACAAAGTTAGTAGTGATGCCTTAAATGCAAAATTAGAACAAAACAGTAGGGAAAATAAAGAAAGTACAGACGCTTTAAATGCTAAACTGGAACAAAACAACGCTAAATTAGAACAAAACAGTAGGGAAAATAAAGAAAGTACAGATGCCTTAAACGCCAGATTAGAACAAAACAGTAGGGAAAATAAAGAAAGAGTAATGAAACTTTAAACGCCAGATTAGAACAAAACAGTAAGGAAAATAGAGAGAGTACTGAAACTTTAAATGCTAAATTAGAACAAAACAGTAGGGAAATGAGTGACAAATTCGAACTGATTAGAGGTGGGATCAGGGGGGTGATGGAAGAAAAGGCTAAAGAGATTATTGCAGATGTAGACAGAAAATTAGGAAAAGTACAGGAGGAGTTGGAAATTAGAATCAGTACACAGGCTGAAAATTTAAAAGAACTAGTGCAACTGGAAACACAGCAGGTCAAAAAGCAATTGGGGGGAGAAATTGACAAAATTCAGGTAGCAACTAAAGAGGTTAAGGAACAGCTGGGGGGTAGAATTGAGAAAGTCCACTCGCAAATAGTTGCAGAAGTAAATGATTTAAGAGAGAGTAATAGAGAGAGCATTAGCAAGATTGAGGAGAAACAAGCAAAGCTATATGATAAAGTAGAAGAATCAGAAGGAAACATTAAATTAACAGTAAACAGTATTGAGAGGAAGGCTGAGGAGAAAATCGCAGAATTAGAATTAAAAGCTAGGATCAGGCAAGAAAATAGTCAGAATAGGCCAGTTTTTGTGAATAGCACACACAGGGAGGTAGAACTGGGTAAGTTCAGCAATCGACAGGGGTGCCCAATGGAGTTCATGAACACTATAGAAAATAAATTCGGGGAGAGGTTGGAAAATGGTAGTATTGAGTGGTGCCAGGTAGTTGAAATTTTAGAACAAGTGTTTGTGGGGGAAACGAGGAATTGGTTTGCTGTCTATAGAGACAAGTTTACTGATATCAATGATTTTAAAATGAAATTCTGTGAAAAGTTCTGGAATGAGGTTATTCAGTCGCAGCATCGTGAGGGAGTAGTGTGTGGTAAATATAACCCTAAAGGAAGCTCCACCATGACCGAATACTTTTTAGGGCAGGTATTAGTGTGTAAATATCTGGATGGGTTGAAGGAGGAAAGTGATGTGGTAAGGTTGCTACTTAGGCACTTTCCCTATAGGATCAAGGAGGCTGCTTGTATCCAGAATGTAAAGACTATATCACAAGTAGAAAATTTGTTAAGCACATTTGATGCACTAGGGAGAGGGGGTTATGAGGACAATTTCAATAGGAACCAGGGTAATAATAATAATAGACCTAACGAAGCCAGGCATCAGGAAGTTCAAGGAAACGGTGGCGAAGGGGCCAACGCTCAAAATAGAAATAATAATGAAATGAAAATCCACAGCCTGCTTCCAGTCTCCGACCGGGTCAGGAATGGAATGAATGAAGCCCCCATCTAGCGGCGAGGATATGGACTGTGCCGGCTGCCGAGGCCTGACGCACTCCTCTGGGGCAATGATTAAATGAATGACAGATGAAATGAAATGATAGTGGAGAGTGTTGCTGGAATGAAATTTTGACAGGGAAAACCGGAGTACCCGGAGAAAAACCTGTCTGCCTCCGTTCTGTCCAGCACGGATCTCACATGGAGTGACCGGGATTTGAACCACGGACTCAGCGGTGAGAGACCGACATGCTGCCGCCTAAGCCACGGAGGCTCCCAGAAATAATAATAATCAGCTAAATCAGAACAGAGGAAATGGCTATGGTAATCAGTATCAAGGGAGGAACAATGATTTCAGGGGAAATCAAGGGAGGAACAATGATTACAGGGGAAATCAAGGGAGAAATTATAATGACAATAATTACAACCAGAATAGGGGTCAAGGAAGAGGACAGCCTAGTGGTAGTAATATACAGCCAAACAATGACAACACAGCCCAGAACAACCAGACCAGTTCAGTAGTTAGTAGTACTACGGCCAGCTGTAGAGGTTCTTTAAACGCGAACCAGGCTGCGAAGTAAGGTCAGAATCTCAGTCTGTAGCATGCCCTGTCCATACAATTATACAGGAACCCTATGACCTAAATGTAAGAAATGAATTATTACATGAACTAAATGATGAAGGTATTATTCAGGAAGTGGTTAGTAAGAGCCCCATAGTTAAATTTAACGTGTCCGAGGCGTACACAGATGTTTTAATTGATAGTGGTTGTATGAAGAGTTGCATAAGTAGTGCATTTTATGATAAAATGAAAGGAACTGGAGTAAATTTTGAGGAGATGCCAATTAAAAGCACTTTTGTTATCACAGCTGTTGGGAAGAGGTCTAAAGTAATTTCTAAGCAAGTTTTAGTAGACATTAAAATTGATAATCATGTAGAGAAGCAGATTTGTCTTGTAATTCCAAATTTAGTATTCAGTGTTATCTTGGGTTCAGAGTGGCTAAGTAGAGTGTCTGGTAACTTATGTTATGATGTAGGGAGTTTGAAATTTAAATGGGGAGATTCTGAAGTAGAAGTAGCGTTCAATGACCATATTCAGAGGAGTAGTATTGTAGGTGCGATTTGTACTTTAAATGAGATATCGCCAGCCGTAGAGCGGGGTTCTCCATGTTTTGTGGGCAGTGTGATTACGAACGGAAGTCTAGAGGACTCGTTACGTGATGCTGCATTTCAGGGAAATATAGAGGATGAACAGTGTGTTCGGCTCTATGATGTGTTATTGTGTAATAGGAGAGTTTTTGAGGATCGCATTGGTATGGCCAATTGCTATACCCATTCATTGAACGTTATTGATAGGTCAGTATTCACAGGACATAGATATCCTGTACCTTTCGCTTATCAGAGTGCAGTTGAGGCACAAATTAATCAGATGCATGAAGATGGGATTATTGAGCGCACTAACAGTCCATATGTTAATTCTTTGATCACGGTACCCAAGACCGACGGCACTGTTCGTATTTGTTTAGACGCTCGTTTGGTTAACAGTAGAATTAGTTCAGATCAGCTGAAATCTATGTCAATAGAGGAATTAATGCAAACATTTGAGGGGAAGAAGTATTTCACTTGTGTAGATTTGAGTTCCAGTTTTTGGCAAGTGCCACTTATGTACGAAGATAGACCATTTACAGCTTTTAGTCATAAATATAACCTTTATCAATTTTGTAGAACACCTTATGGGTTAAAGAGTAGTTCAGCAGCTTTAATTAGGGCTTTAAACATCGCATTAGGGGATGACACAGGAGAGTTTGTAACCATTTACATAGATGATATGGTAATTAGTTCACGCAGTTTTGAGGAGCATCTACGTCATTTAAATATAGTTTTTCAGAAGTTAGATCAGGCAGGGTTCACTTTGAAGCTGTCTAAGTCGTCATTCTGTCAGTCAGAAGTGACAATTTTAGGTCATAGAGTGTCGAGTAGAGGTGTAACACCAGAAGAAAGTAGGGTTAATAAGATACTTAACGCAGAGGTGCCACAGAATGTTAAACAGTTAAAAACTTACCTGGGAATTTGCAACTTTTTCAGGAGGTTCGTTCTTAAATACTCAGGGTTGGTAGAACCATTCAGGGAATTGCTTAAAAGTGGGACTCTGTGGAGATGGGAGTCCAAGCATGATCAGGCTTTTAGAGCGCTGAAGGAAGGTTTTGAGAAAGCTGTAGTGCTGAAATATCCTTTAAAAGATAAGGAATATGTGGTTATGACAGATGCTTCACATATAGGCATTGCTGGAGTATTATGTCAGAAAGATGATGAGGGTAATCTGTGCATTGTATCTTTAGCCTCGCGAGGACTGACAGCAGCAGAGAAAAGATACACGATTACTGAGTTAGAGCTTTTAGGTATTGTTTTCAGTTTAGGGAAATTTAGAATGTATTTAGTAGGGGGGAAATTTGAGATCCACACAGATCACCATGCATTACTGTGTATGAGGACTTGTAAACTCAGTTCTAACAGAGTTAGTAGGTGGATTCTTGCTCTGCAGGAATACGAATTCACAGTAAAATATATTAAAGGTAAAGATAACATTCTTGCAGACATGCTATCGAGGGACACTAATTTATGTAGGGATTATCCTGTGGTTAAAGCAGAGGACGGTATTTTAATATGTGCATGTGTGGACAGTAGCAACAGGGCATCGTTACAGACACTGAGAAATACGCTAGGTAGAGCAACGTGATGACGTTCATTTAAGGGAGCCACTTGCAAGGTTGGAAGCAGGTGACGCAGAAACATTTATAGTTTCCAAACGTATTGGGAAAACAGCATATGTGCTGGAGAATAGTGAGGAAAACAGATTATACGGAACGTATAATATACATAGTCTACGAAAATATGTGTCATAAAGCGAGTGTGTTTAGCTGGCGAGCCAGCCTATCAAATGAGTAAGTGTGGTATTTGGTGCGTGGGAGGAGTTGGGTCTTCCAGGCAGGCGTATCAGAAGTCACACAGGGGGGTAGTATGTAAGTAAATGAGAGTTTTTAAGGTACAGGGAAATATGACGGGATTGTCGGATGCTCTTGAGCACTAAAATGTCTCGATACACCAAGGCCAGAATTTGGTAGCGCTGGTGAATTCCCATTTGCCTCCAAGAGATGGGTGAGCGCTTGTACAGGGTATTTTTGCTTAAGGCGTCCACGAGGCAAAAGATGGGCCATCAGAATGCGAGACAGTCCTTCATGAAACTCATACATATCAGCACACGTGATTTCTGTTTACGGCCTCGCCATGTAAGATTTGTAAGGGTGTAATTTAAGGCAATTTGTATAATGGTATTATTTGTGTGAGGAGAACGGGTCTGTGTTGAGATCTAGTATTAAGTAGAATATGGTCTACGGGAACTTAACAAGACAGGGCGATTACGGCACAGAAATATTTGGTGTTATATGTAATGTGCACTTACTGTTTTTTTTTCAGAAGTCAATATTAATTTAATCTACTTTAAAGAGAGATTAAGTATTATGGTCACGAGGCGCTGCCACAATAGTGTGATCGTGTGCTCAGTGATAAGTGAGATTAAATTTCACCATAAGGAAGGGACCTCCAGTGAAATTAGGAAGTTCTATGGTGATATAAATATATCAGAACACCTTCAATGCGTGTGATATGACATCATAAATACATAGTGCTCACACATTAATTATGTCTATTTTTCCAACATAGAGAAATTTGAGAGGCGGAAATATCCGTGGAACACTGTTCTATATGAAAAACATTGGACTGGTTGCAAAGTGCAATTCATAGTGACAACAAACTTTGACGCAAAGTGTGTGAAGAAAAATTATGAGTGTATATAGGGTGATTTCATTTATGTAATATGTATTTTGGATGGGGTTTATTAACGTGTCTGGGATAATCGGATAATGGACCGTTGTCACGGTAAATCATCCGATGATCCGAGGCGAATATGTAACGTGTTTTTCGAGGGGTTTTTATGCAACTGGCATAAGTCAGTAGGAAGCCATTCTATATTTATTTACGCGGCAAATTGTTCAGCCAAGAGAATTTTTCATGTTAATTTATTATTATTATTAATTTATTATAATTATTATTAAGATATTTTCGGAGCATTTTATAAAAATTATAAGCATACAGATAGGTTTTCTATGTCTTAGAAAACGCTATCAAGCAAATTATTACGAACGACAATATCAAAGAAAATTACATGATTACGGAATTTTACGGAGTTTTGTCAGTTAGGGTATTTGAGAGAGTTGAGTCACGGGGAATTCAAATACAAGCTGATTCCTGTCGGGAAGCATGACGCAATCCGGGGTCGCATCGTCAAGAAAAGGCGAATAGTTGGAACGGGATACGACTTCCCCTTACCGCCGAGTGTAATGAGCCAGAGTGGGGATCTAGCGCGTAGGGTGCAGCCAATCAGTGGAGACCACGTAAGCTAGGAGTCAGCTGAAGAGTGGGGGAGCCGACAGGTGGATATATCGTTCGACGCGCCGTGGAACGTGGACAATCTGTGTAGTTCTTGCCGAGTGTGGTTATACGCGGGAGTCGCTCCGATGTTCCGTGGAACGTGAAGAATCTGTGTAGAACTTGCCGAGTATGGTGTACGCGGGAGTCCCTCCGATGTTCCGTGGAGTGGAGGACTAACTTTTGTAAAACTTAACCAGTGTGATTGGACGAGTGTTTGGGTCCGATGTACGGACCATAGAATTATCTAATCTACCAGAATATCATCAAATAACGAAGAAGATGGCGACGTCCAGGAGACTGTGGGAAGCACACAGCATCATCCAGTACGAGGGAAATGCTTTAGCAATTTCCAGTGGTAAGCGCAAATGACGCAGAAATACGCAATCTCTCATTTTTCTTTGTTTTATATTTCATATTTCAGTAACTTCATAGCTTGGAAATAAGAGTAAAATCAATTTATCAGACTCCATTTTCACGTAATTTTCTATCGGTAATATTAAAATCGCAACGCTCCAATTTAAATTTTATACTTATTGTTATTATTAATTTTGCTATACTTGTTTTATATAATAAATTCATTTCTTTTACAATGCAATCTTTGCTTTCAGTAGGTAGCATTAGATATAGACCAATTCCTTCTCCTGATACAATTGTTTGTTGGGTTAATGATCAAATCATACCACGATCTGAGTGAATAGATTCTTGAAGGTGTTCTACCAGAGCTAGACGTTGTTAAATACAAATTTAGATTTCAGCATTGCGTTGAGGTCTTGGCGCCCATTAAAACAACATAGCTTAGGCGAAGGTCAACAGTAACATTTATCTCCCAACAGTGTGGGCTAGCAAGACTGCTACATTTGTCGCTCAAAGTGAGGGCAATAGAAACCGTTTCACTATGAGAAAGACGTCATGAGCTCGTTAAGGACGATTCAAGGCAAAATTTAGAGCGCAGACGCGTAGCGATCGATATCTTCCATATTGATTCCTCGCTACATGCCCGAGCGAGCTCGAACTTAGCCGAGCGCGGCTGAAGCGTGCTAACACCCACGCGGCGCCGCTTTATATGCTTGCACACGACTGAGCTCTGAAGCAACGCAATCCGTAAAGACGAAATCATTGAGATTCGAGAAGACTGAACTGCGTTTCTTTGCGATGTAACAGTAGGCCTACTTGCACAATCTTCGAAACATACGAGCATGTTGGTGCGAGTGGTATAGCACAGATTTCCTTATCTTCAAAGCCCAAACAATACAAGAGGAATACGGAAATTCCCCGCGTATATCTCGCACCGACAAATTTCACTCGTATTTTCGGCTCGCGTATATCTCGCACTCCATTTTTTTAGTTGAAATTTCAGGAAAAAAAGTGCGAGATATACGCGAGCAAATACTGTATTAACAGCTCCTCACTGCCGTAGGTTGGCTATATTGTTCTCTTTACCTCTCTTCTCCCACCATCACCAAGTGTCGGAGTCGGACACTAAGCGGCTGGACTGCAGTCATGGCCTCCTGTAAATAGCATTGGGGAACCAAAAAAAAAAAACAATTCTATCTTATAAGACACCATAATAACATTACTTTCGAGACATCCTAATATTATGCACTGTACATTACAGCAACCTCAATCTTATATAATAAAGGAAATGGAACAATTTATAAATGATACAACACAGCTGTGTAACATATTCAAGTTTATTTAAAATAACTGTAAAAACTGTACACAAAGAGTGTAGAAATATGGTTGATATACATTTCTTTTAATTGATACTCATTAAGGAATTACAACATTCTGTTGCATTATTTTTGTTTCATCTCTACCAAACCAAATAATTATAACAACTGAAATCCAATAGTGAGCATTCTTTTAAATGGCACCAGACTTTCATAGAAGAGGGCAACAAAACAATCTCAACAACGGGATGGAAAAGATGACTAGGAGTAAGAAAGAATGGGGAGGTCTATTATTAGCAGCCATAGCTCGCATGATATGAATGTAAGCAGCGAGAACTAAATTCTTGTCATTTGATCACATTCTCTACGAAAAACATCTCCAAAATATAAAAAACAAAATATATCCTTTCATTTATTTCTTCCCTTGAAAGAATACCATGTAGAATCTTGGTTTTAGATGGCAAGTGGCCCGTTTTAAAAATTATTCAGCTTGTATTTTGTCGTGATCATTTTGAAATTCTCACATGCGGCAACAGAGATTTAAACCATAGCTAGCAACATTGTTGACAGTGTTAGGCCAATTGGTAGAATATTGACAGCCAAAGCCAAAGTTTCAGGTACAATCCCCTCAAGCATCATAGTATTTTATCTCTACCTTCCATCTATACCTCATCCACGGAAGCTGTTAAGTAGGTTTGCGCATGACTGTCACACAGAGGAAGTGGAGCCCTGCAGCCCAGGCCAACCGTTGCGGGAGTTGGTTGAAGCCAAGGTCATGTCTCATTGGCCAGTCAGCCGAGTCACTCCTGTGCGCAGACTACGTGTCTTCATACTGGCACTTCGCAGATTGCTTGGACGGAGTTTATATGGCCTGTAAACAATGTACACAATGCAACCTAATAGCTGGTCTTTATAAGACAATCATCCAGTAACAGAGGACTTTGGATGTTCATTCTATTGCTTGCTCACAGCTGGCATCTTGTACTGTGTAAGATCCTCTCCTGCCGTCACAGGTTGCGAACACAAACCCCGGTGCAGTCAGTTGGCAGGCGAGGGTGTCTGAACTCGAGAGAACTGTGCCGGTAGATTCACTGATATATTAAAGATGCCCTTCTGGGCAAAAGTCCCGCACTTCGGCGTCTCTCAAGCCATAGCAGTCAAAAAGGAAGTCAAATTCAGATCACCATATTCATCATCATCATCATTCAGTAGTCCAATCCACCTCTGATTCCAACTTCATGGGGTTTGAACCAAACTGCCTGAAGGGCAGCCAGTGTCACATATAGAAACTACCCAACAAAATAAAATCTCATCCACAGGTCACCCGGGTGGAATTCTTGGTTTCATTGTTTAGACGGCATCTAGAGATCATCACCATGGTGGAACACTTCGCCAAAGTTGCCCAACAGAGTTCTGCTTCCTCTGCCAGATAGCAGCCCAAAACAGCACACGTAGAAATTATAGAGTAGATCGCCCAACACTTGGGATCTACACAGAGTAGCTGAGGCTAAATGATTATAGTCAGTGCTTGACTGTCTTTTGGAGCTGGATCGTAAGGTTATTATAATAAATCGTTAATGTTATAAATAACAATAATATTTAATTAGCATAACCTCATTGCAGAGCCATGGTAGCTAATAATTAGGTTTACAAAGGGAAATCAATGAAAACCAGAAACTGTAACATGATCTTGTGAGCAATTCTGAATATAGAGACAGGCAAAATGCATTACTTAACAAGGTGCTACCAATAACAACTGAATTAAAAGAATAAAAAAAGATAGCAATATTGGTTTAAAAGAAGTATATAGCCTACCTAGGTCCTGTAGTGTTTTATAAAATAAAAGGCAAACATTCCATATTTCAAAAAATAATACAATATCAGATCTCTCTATGGCGGTAAAATTCACATACATAACTTGGGCAACTAACCATTTTCACACACGCACACACAAAAGTAATTACAGGTTTAATGAAGTAATTCTAATTACATTAAATGATTCTGAACAGTTAATTATTACAAATCTTTTGTCATCAAACTGGTCTGATGAGTATTCTTACTGGGCAGATGTTAAAACAGCCTCATGAACTAATAAACCAAAGTTTGGAGCAACCTGTCTACAATCTAACATGGGCTAACAATGGCTGACAATACAGGGTCTTCCTTATAAAGTGATAACGGCATGTGGCGGTCTTGTTATCCGCTACTGCGGTGGCCGTGGCCCCCTGCTTTAAGCGTGTGTACAATCCTGTGTGAAATGTTATCTTATAAAAGATGCTGGAAGTGTCGTCCTTCTTGGATTATACAGGCATTGTATCTGGTAACCACATTCTGGCTGACAAGAGTGAGTTCTGCCACTGTAATATTTCTGATTTTATGTTTTTTATTGAGCACTGAGTCAGTAGTGTCAAACTTATTCACAATTACGTGAATCTGTGCTAGTGAAGATGGCACTTCATCAGGAAATTGCTGAACAAATGCATCACGTACCTGCCGAGCCGACTCTTACTTAAAATAAGTTTTACATACAAAAATACTATGTTGCAATGATAACTGTCTCACCATGTTAGCATCTGAGGTTCAGACTGGCGACTGCATGCTTATTCCAAGGTCAACTATATACTATGCGCGCGCTTTAAATACTACAGCAGGGGCTACAATGTCGGCCAAGGCCACTGCAGCAGTGGATAACATACCCGCCGCTCATTGTTCTTACTTTATATCAAAGACCCTGTACAAGTACCGTTCTTTCAGGTCAAATGCGAAGTCTAGAATTTTACATCAAACAAAGGCAATCTTTTCCTCCAACAATAAAATACCTTAGGCCTGCAATGCGAGTGTTTTTCTCCTGCACTGTGAGCATTTAATAATGTCAAAAATAATGACTTCTTAGATAAATTTTATTTACAATTTTAAACTGCCAACTTGAAATTTGTTCAGTAGAACAACAATACCGTACTTTTCTTCGAATGTTCACTCTTCATGAACAGTAAGATATGTGCAAATAAATTCAGTGATAGCAGTCAATGTTTTAATAAGGTGAATGGAGATATTACATCATGGCAGTAATTGGCTGAAATGCATGTACGGACCCTCACAAAATAAAAGACATTGCTGTGAATATGAGAAGTTGGTGCCATCTATTTACTACATTCTTGTACACAGAAAACTAACTTCTAAGGTTTACATTGACTGCTAAGACTGAATTTATTAAGAGATTAAATTGATGAAAGTTAGCCAAAATCACATCGTCTTAGTGAAGCATTCTGATAGCATTGGTTTTGAAAATAAAGAATTGTTGGAAGGCAGAAGAGGTTTCAAAAGAAACCAGGGCTCATTCACTACAGATAAAAAATAGTAACTAAATCGTCTGCTAATCTGGTCTACTTTAGATATAGGTGATTTTATCTTTTATAGCTAATATAAAGGCACTTCAAAAGGTCAGGCTTGTGCTGGGCACCAAGTTTTCTGTCAGCACATGCAGCCTGCATCACCTCATATGAATTTCTTCCTTCCACTTTGTAAAGAAGGAACAAAAACTGGAGTGGTTTAATATTTTTTTGATTAAGCCAATCAAATAAATAAAAAGCATTCAACAGGGTCCTTGTACTCTTCAGCATTGGGGACTGTCTCTGGCCGCGTTTCCTCTCCGACTGCATGGCTACATGTGTAAGGAGATATCAAAACAATCCTTCAGAGCCTCATTGTTATGGTTGCTTGAAGACTCGGAAGAGAGCTGAAGAGTCGTGGTGATCCCGATCCCTGGACGTTACGGTTTCTTCAAGAGCAGTTCTCACAGAGGCCGCGTGAAGTTGGCAGGGAACATTCCTTTCTCATTCGAGTTCTCTTTCACTCCCATCAGCCAGCCTTCCTCCTGTACCAACACAACATAATACATAACATAATTTACCCATTTGATGAGAGGTCAGTCTTGAGCTACAAAGTGTGTGTTTATATATATAGGGTCAGGAGCCATGCGCATTATTACGCCGACAGGGTGAAGATGTCTTGGGTCGTCTCAAAAAGGCCGTGGCTAGTTTCTTTGTACTATGGCAATACCTAACCTGTACCAATTTCATATTTCAGTTTTTCCTATCTGCAGGGCATTTTCTAAATGTCTTTGGGTTTTAAACGATGAGTTGAGAAAAAGGGAGGGGGGTGTCATTGGTTAATGTTCGTGGATTATAGATCTATTTGTTGGGAAGTAGCACCTTTTGTTTTGCATTTTGTTGTTGGATTTATCACCTTTCATTTCTGTTTAATGATTGGGGTTGTATGTGCATGTGTTACCTTGACCAAGGTGAATCTAGAATAAGATAATTACATTCAAGTTTTCCTTAAAATCCTTTTGCGTCCTAACCTGAAGAATTTGACGAAGTACGATTTGGATTATGTACTGGCAACAGAAAGAAGAATCTAATTAAACATAATATGGGAACTTTGATAATTTTAATTCAATATTTGTAATTGTGAATAGATTTAATTATTAAAAACCCTCTTTTAATTAGCTAAACAACCCTAGGAAACCAAATAATAATAATAATGTAATTGGTTTTACGTGCCAACACGGCCTCAGGTAGGCGCACCTGCTGGCTGATCCAGGCTCCTTATCCTCGTCTCAAACCTGCGAGGTGATCAAGGGTTGAAATGTGTGGGGACGTAACATTTTGCATGTGTTATTGTACCCAAAGTTCAACCACACATAGTTATTTTTCTTTCGGCGTGGTGAATTGTCCTCTTTTTTCTTTCTTTGTTTTATCAGCATTCGGTCTACTGTGTTGGGCATGAAATTGTTCTTTATTACCACGTGTTTTATCGTTTCAACTTCTTTATTGAAGTTCAAGGTTGGCATCGGTACACTGATAGCCCTATTCACCATTGAATTGTTCCTTATTTATCAGTGAATAATAACTAATACAACTCAGCAATTTTTCTAGGTTTGTGGAGTGTCTTGTGTGGGGTTTCGCCTAGGACACCAAGAGCCCACCGATGAGCCAGCTTGGTGCCCTAAGCGAAACCCCACACACGACACGGCACAAACCTAGAAAAATTGCTGAGTTATAATTCACTGGCCATGAAAGCCAATACATGTAAATGTTTTTCAGAAATTATATATATTGTCCCCCCGCCATGAATAAATTAAATCCCAACATTTACTGTATTCATGACTGTGATTTACAAATAAATGAATGGGAGTGCTCTTATGAGATGAGAAATACAGGAGCTGTTTATACTCATTCCAGCAAACAATAATCTAGATAATCAATGAATGATAATTCATGACTTTTCTTATCACAATGGTTCCCTAACAATTAAATAATTATACCTGTTCCTCAGGATCGTCGTATTCCACAACTTGAATGGTTTCACCAACATCAAAAGATAGCTCATCCACATCTTCACGAGTGTACTTGTAGGTGGCTTTCACTCGATACAGCACACCTGGAGGTAGATTATCAGTCGTAGCACCTGAACACAGGAAGAAACATGTCACAACACTGCCATTTCTTTCATTACACCTACAGTAAGTTACGATGAATCTTTTGAATCGGGGTGCAAAAATGATAAGATATAACAGCCTTTCTACGGCAGCAAACATTAAGCCAAGATGCAGTTATACATTTGGTAAGCAGCTAAATTACTCTTCTTGTAGTAGCATGCAGAGCAACATCAACAAAGATCTGGTTTTATAACAGACTGTCACAAACTAGCAGAGAATGAGAGAGTCTCACTGTTGAACATACCTACCAGAAATACAAATAAACCAATTGTACCACTCCTGATGATTATTCAAACCATTTCCTTCCCTTGAATAGTACCTTCTTTCCTTTAAAGTATGGATATATGTAAAGGTACAGGTTATCCCACAGTCTATGCCATGGAGACGTTAGTGATAAAGTTCTGTCCAATAACTTTCATATCATCAAGTTAAAACTCAGTGGGTCAGAGTTCCATATCCACAATCAGTAGTGCCCCATTGTCTGTACAAGTTTGAAGTAACCAAGTAATAATGAAGTTCTATGGCCCCTTTCACACTGAAGATGCAAGACGCAAGATTCATGCATCTTTAAACACCAGACTATGTAATTGAACGAGAGGTTTCACACCGAAGATGCAAGTGGCTGGTGATTTCAGTGTGCATCTTTGTTGTGCTTGTCTTGCATACTCGCCCCTCCCTTGGAAATCTGACTTGTTAAAAGTTTAAAGGTCAAAATCTCCATTTTATAATACGCCTGAAACTTTACTGGACAGTAATTGCTGAGACACAATAGCAGCGCTATGCTCTCCAGCATTATCCCAGTATGGGTGCTGCCATAAATGATTCCTTCTTTGTCTTCGTCTTTATCTGACTGCACAAGCCAGAATTATAATTTCGTCGTCTGAAGAGTCTGTCTGTCTGTCTGTTAGGTAGTCAGCCCGAAGGCTGGTTGGATCCTCAAAAAGCACCGCCGTTACGTTATGTGAGTAGATACACACAAAACCCAAGGCAGCGCTATTTTGAGGCGTTCTAGGCAAGAAGAGGGGTGAGGTAGTTTGCCATTGCTTTCCTCACTGAGTCAGAACAGTAGTCCTAACCCTATGAGTAGAACCTTTCACAGCATTCACAGGCACTGACTGTGCCCCGAATGCCATTACTAAGCACCACCCATACCTCAGTAGCTTCCATATAATCACAGCCATGAGTGAGACTGAGACATCGGTGAAAAGCCACATTTTACTCTAGCCTGTGCCAACTGACAAATGCAAATGTACTGTATTCATCAAGAGATGGCAAACAGGCCGTAGGATGATTGATTATTCATTTTTCAAACTCACGTACTAAACTAAACACAGATAATGGATATTAACAGAAGATGCACGTGGCACATGCATTTTTGGTGTGAAAGCCCTTTCATCAAGAATCACATGCATCCCGCACCCAGGATGAATGCATCTTGCGTCTTGCATCTTCGGTGTGAAAGGGGTTTAAGGGTGAAAGTTGCCACAGATAATAATAGAAAAAGAGGAAATTCAGTGAACTCTGAGAAAGGTACAAGAAATTGCATATTCTCCACCATATTGAACTACGGTACTAAAATCTCGTGCAACAATTTTGCCACTAACAGTTTTGCTACCATCTTCGTTGAGGAGTCACATGGTGACATGCTAAACCAACATGGCTATAAAACAAAATCAAGGGGTAAAAGAAAGCTAACAAATCTGCAAATAAAATGTTCTGTTTCACTCAAACTACAAAATATACGATTAGAGTAGAATTAGTCTACAAAAGTATCGGATGACAACAGGATGAGATTCTGGGATAATACTAACACAAACAGATTTAAGAGCCGAGCTAAGATAGTTAGCGTACAGTAAAGAGAGATCATACTTTAACTAACCAGCACATGAGGACTCATTTCTAGGAGCAAAACTTTCTGGTGGTGGCAAAAATATTGACATATAATGACAGGTGAATTGGTACCTTTCTAGTATTTGATCATTATTTTGGACTCAAGACTGATTACATGAAATACAAATGGAATGTTCTGGTTGAAAAAAATCTAAAACCTGTCAAGCAAGTAATGAAAAAAAGGAAGCTTGCAGTTTAACTTGACCGTTAATCTCGAGATCATGAGCCAAGGGACCTCTTTTTACGTGGAATCCGAACCACAGGACATGGCATTTCACTTCGAAAATCTCACATGCATTGACCGGGAAACGAAAAGCAAGTAATGAATAACCATGGGAAGTTGCAAATAGATAGTTCATTTTCTTCCTTCTTTAATAAACGAAGTATAGTTTTCATGCCTTCTTTTCAAGGTGTAGTGAGCATATATCCACCTGTCCTCACAGAGATACATTTATGGTAATACACAAGTAGATCTTGTTGCACGAGTATTGTCAACTACAGAAAAGTAACTTAAACATGTTTTTAAAATTTCGATCTGACACCATCTTGATTTTTGAAAGCAATTGAAGAACATTAGATATAACACTAACCTCTGAATAATAATAATAATAATAATATCATATGGCCTCGGATGCCGGGTGCAAGCTTTGTTATTTGACACCCAGAGGGTAGCTTGCATGTCGAATTTTGTTGTTCCTTGAAGCACTGTGAAAGTCAATGAGGTTAGTTATCTAAGCTTCTTGAACACTATAGCGCTTTCTAGTAGAGAAATGAGGAACTTGATGTTGGCGGAAACTCCTGAGATTAATTTTGCCACTATGAATACGGCCTACTGAATTCAAATGGGTTCTTTGACATGCCAACATAGTATGACATGCGTGTCGTAATTTTTGCCGCCTTTCAAAAATCACTTACCACGGCCAGGAGCGAACCTGCAAGCTTGGGGTTAGTAGACCGAAAGGTTAACCACTCACCCACCGTGGCAAGCAACCTCTGAATAAAAGTTCGCTGTGTCGAGTTCCACTGCTAGATGCTAGATGCTAGTTGGTTAGATCGCCAAAATAGTCAATTTAGTTATTTAGAACTCGTAAGACTGCCATGTTGTTTTTCTGTTTATCAGGTTTTTGAAAGTCACATATACAGGGTGTCACAAAAATGTACGGCACAAATTGCAGGACACATTCCTCACACCTAGACGAAGAAATTATGTTATATGAACATGGGTCCGGAAACGCTTTGTTTCCATGTTACACCTCATTAAAACTCAGCAATTCTTCTAGGTTTGTGCCGTGTCTTGTGTGGGGTTTCGCCTAGGACACCAAGCTAGGCTCATCGGCGGGCTCTTGGTGTCCCCGCCAATATACCATCTTTTTGGAAGCCTTCATAGGGAGGTTAAGGCTGCTTGAACTTTTAGTTCTCGTAGTCAAGTGGTGCAGTTGCACCTTATATAAAGGGAGGTGGCGCGCAGTTCGTCACTCCTGTGGGGGTCCGGGCGGGGACACCAAGAGCCCGCCGATGAGCCTAGCTTGGTGTCCTAGGCGAAACCCCACACAAGACACGGCACAAACCTAGAAGAATTGCTGAGTTTTAATTCACCGGCCGTGAAAGCCAATATACCATCTTTTTACACCTCATTGTTTCCAACTCATTAATCATGGGAACACACAAGAACAGAACGTACCAGCATATGTCAAAATGTAACCATGATTGTACATAACTTTTGGTAATGAATTCACTTTTTTATTTACACTGGTCATTTTTTTATGTACCATCAGAGGTTGAAATAACCCACCCTCATACTTGGGATCAGGCAGTGGCATTGAGTTTGGAGCTCAACTGGGAGACCATGATGAGAGTGAAATCTGCATCTTGTATTGGTAAACAGAAAATAAGTGGAATGAACCGACAAGACGGGTACTCACCCACGGGTATATCGTACAGCTCCTCGACTTTTTTGTTGTTATTGGGCGACCCAGGGCTTGGCGGCTTATCGTTACCATTTACCTGGGCAGGTGACGACAACACTGGACTGTCCCCATTGGTGGGTTGGGGTTCGGAGCTGAGGTTGGGTTTGTGTTCGGTTATGGTGGCATTTATCAAGGCAGGAGGTGGGCTCGTGGGGGTGGTGGGAGGGGTGGGGGAGTCGTCCGCTGCAACACAACACAGACACACTGTCAAAACAAACACATGCACTGAAAACACAACACAGTTAAAGCAAACCCATGGGATTATCAAATTAAGGGGAGAAATACACATACTGTTTACTCAATCAAAGCACTTAAATTTTTTCAAATCAACAAAGTAGCCGTTTTAATAGATTAACTCACATCGAGGACCAAGAATTGGAAGCATTGATTTTCAAGAGACTTTTTAACTACACACACAGTTTAGGGGCAGTGCAGCCCTCACTCGGATTCCATCCAATCACGTTACTTTTTGAAATGCTTTCACCAACGACTAATGCATCTTTAAAATTTTTAAATTGAAGCACAGTAAAACCTGTCTTTTACGGAATCTTTAACAAGCGGAATAAAACACCTGTCCCATGAATTATGGTCTATTATTCCTGTTAATTTACCTGTATGTAGCGGAACCTGAAACAAATTACAGTTTATTTGACGGAAAATTGTATGTTGAGCAGTATTTCATTTACAAAACAGGAATGTTTTACGAACTCATTCAACAATCCTTTTTTGCGTGGTTTGGACATTCTTTGGCGAGATTCCTGAAGACTTGTGCAACCTTTACTTCGCAAGGGAATGCCCCACATTCTTGTGAGATTAACATACATGGGTAATGAGGAGGAATTACAGATCCAATGAACAAACCAGAACTGCTTCTGAAACAATACAATTTATTATTTACTGTGATTCACTCGTGCTATTGTTAAGTCTGTAAGTGATGGGAGGGAAAAAGCGCATTGCTTTAGATTTTCGCTATTATTTTGCTATCGTTTTACCCTCCAGGGTTGGCTTTTCCCAAGGACTAAGCGAGGGATCCCACCTCTACCGCCACCGAGGGCAGTGTTCTGGAGCTTGAGACTCTGAGTCAGGGATACAACTGGGGTGTGTGACCAGCACTACGCCCAGGCGGCCTCACCTGCAAAGCGAACAGGTTGGTGGAATTGTGCTCAGATGAGCCCTGGTTTTATAAACTGACGACCAAGATTCCATCACAGTTCCTTATTTTGTTTACATTAATATACAAATGCACAGAGTATAATTTTAAAAAATAAAAATAAAATACATTTTCCAAAACAAAATTTATGAACTATATTTTTATATCCCACCTGTTTTTGTTTGAGAAGCACTCTTGACTAGTTTGATGCAGCTCTCCATGCATCCCTGTCCTGAGCTAATCGCTTCATCTCTACAAAGCCACCACACCTCATATCAGAGGCAATCTGTATAACATATTCTAACCTTAATAATAATATCGTATGGCCTCGGGTGCAAGCTTTGCTATTTGACACCCAGAGGGTAGCTTGCATGTCGAATTTCGTTGTTCCTTGACTATAGCGCTTTCTAGTAGAGAAATGAGGAACTTTGTGTTGGCGGAAACTCCCGTGATAAATTTTGCCATTATGAACTCTGCCTACTGAATTCAAATGGGTTCTTTGACATGCCAACATCGTATGACATGCGTATCGTATTTTTGCCGCCTTTCAAAAATCACTTACCACGGCCAGGAGCGAACCTGCAATCTTGGGGTTAGTAGACCGACATGATAACCACTCACCCACCGTGGCAAGCATTCTAATCTTGGTCTACCCCTACAGTTCTTGCCCTCGACCCTTCCTTCCATAACTAAGCTTGCTATTCCTGGGTGTCTTAGTATGTGTCCTACCAACCTATCTCTTCTCTTCATTAGCAGTCGCCAGAAACATCTCTCCTCTCCCATTCGTCTTAATACCTCTTCATTTGTAACCCTATCTACCCATCTGATCTTTCCAAACCTACTGGTCCCATAGCACTATACCGTGTGTATCACAAATGTCAGTCTGATGACAACCCATAATTCTAAGTTGAGTGTAAGTTGGTATCGCAATCCCTCGCCGTTGTTCTGCGAGGAGAGTCTATACAACACCGAGGAACCTTCTTGTGAGTACCCCCTTCCATCACCTCTGCACCAATAGTGTGCATGATATACAGGATTGTGCAGCTGTAATAGGGAATTTCCCATATTAAATTCGACAAAAAACAGAAGCAATTTCTTCTGCACATTCCCAAATTTAAAGCTCACTTTACAAGAAAACTATACAGGGAAAAGTTTCTATTACTCCGAGATATATCGGTATACAGAGAGTCAGAGAAATCAGAGCAATATTGAAATACTTAAGTGAACCCCAAACAAGACATTCGTTCATGGGGATTCTGTCCAATTTAATGTGGAGAATTCCTTGTTACTGCTGTGTCCTCGTCAAAGCATTTATATTAAAATGAGGAAGACTATATTCGCTAACGTTCAAGTAGCTGAGGCATCGTCTTGTCACCATTATTGTTCTTAATGGTGATGGATGACATCATGAAGGCAGCAATGAAAGAATATAGTACGGCAAAGATGAAGGTAATGTTGTTTGCAGACCATGTTGTGAACTGGGGCGAAGATGAGATGGAGGTGCAAGAACAGTTAAGACGTAATAAATGAGAAGATTGAGCAATGGGCATTGAAGATGAGTGTGGAGAAGAGTAAAACAGTGGTGGTGAGTAGAGGTAAGAAAGAAGGAAAAGGAGTAATCAAAGTCGGAGATAAGGAATTGGAAGTGGTGAAACACTTCAAATACTTGGGAAGTGAACTGACTGAAGATGGAAGACTAGATTTGGAAATTAGCAGAAGAATACAACTCGGGAGTGCTTTCTACCAACAGGTACGGGGACTAGTATGGAACAAGGATATATCAATTAAGGCTAAAGAAATTATGTACAAAGCATATTATGTTCCTATAATGACATATGCAGCAGACACTTGGACAATGACTAAGAGGGATGAGAGCAGAGTACAAGCAGCTGAGATGAGATTCCTGAGAAGTATGGTCCAGAAAACGAGGAGGGACAGAGTGAGAAATGAAGATATACGGAAAGAACTGGGAGTACAGGAACTAAATGACAAACTGGAGCAAAACAGATTAAGATGGTTTGGACATGTCAAACGGATGAATGAAGTGAGGCTACCAAGACGAGCACTGGAACGACGGATGACAGAGAAGAGAGGACGAGAAAGACCAAGAATGCGTTGGATGGACTCGGTGAAGTATAGCATTAGAAAACGGAACCTGGATTGGAACACCATGTCCGAAGAGGAATGGTGGAACGACAGAACAAAGTGGAGAGGAACCATATTTGCCCCCACCCAGTGTAACTGGAAAAGGGGAAATGAAGAAGAAGAAGAAGATGATGATGATGAGAGTTTCTACACAACCAGATTTGAAAGTAGGTTCTCAAATAATTCAAATCCGTTCAATACAGAACTTGTTGGATATTCTTTATTCTTTCACTCCTTGCTTAACTTATTTCAGACCTGGGCTGTTACATGGCTCATGGTTACAGTCTAGTCGTCGTGGCGCAGTGGCTAGCATTCCCAGAGATCCAGGTTCAATTCCCAGCTCTACCCAGAAATGTAATTGTGGTCTGAGGGCTCAGCCTTGTGAAGCAGAACTGGGTTCCATTCCCACCTCAGCCTTCTTAGAAGTCATTTTCCATGGTGACCTCTCACTTGTCATCAGACAAAGGCCACGGCCATTTCCTACCCATTACAAATATGTATACTACTACATACATACATCACAATAACACAGGTTATAGAGCACACTAAATAAATTAAGAACAACATGTCTATTATTTCCTATCCATCTGACAATCTTTGATCGTAGCCAGGTCAGAGTCTGCAACATTCGCTCAATCTTCCTTTTCTTAATCTCTGGACTGGTTTTCTTGCTCGTATCCATTTTACATTAATGTGTTCTTCCCATGCTTACATCACTTCACTCAAGTATTGGAAAGTAATGTCTAATGATTCTTCTCAAATATTAGCTTGTAAGCAGCAACTTGAGTGGGATTACATCTTTCCCAGCCTTTGTTTCCCTGGGAGCCTTACCATTAAAGAAGCTTACAAAATAAGATCCGTATGACCTAAAACCTAACAGAAACAACATGTGGTATAATCAAATTATTAACACTGCAAACAGCAGAAATACGACAATACTACAAAAAGACAGTTCCACCACTTCCACAGATCAAAAGACAGGATACATCTACAGCCTCACAGCATAGTTGTACTTCTGGAATGGAAAACTTCACAGTGCAAATTATAGCCACAGAAGACCGCAACCTCCTACATTTCAAGTCACTTTCTGCAACTGGTGTGTTGTACCAAGTGATAGAGATTAGAGAATGTGAGAGTCAAACTCAGAACCTTTGGCTTTGACCATCATTTCTTTGGTATGCACTTTAACAGTTGCAAACAGAAACTACATCTTACAGCTATTGTCCATCACAAAATCAAGGATTGACAACACCACTTCGGACTAGCAAGAAATGAAGAGACAAACACAGCAGCCAAGGAAGTTAGCACACGCCAGCAAGCAACGAATGTGTTGTAAGCGAAGGAACAATGAACTTCACTAAAACGTGAAAAGGCGTACATGCTATGCAGGATCAAACTAAGAAGGGAAACTGTAACTGAACACAGGACATGTCTGCTTTCCGACTCACCACATCTTCAGTTCAGAAGCTATGATATACGATAACACCTACAAAATTCAATCACTTAGCAATGTCAGGTTCTTTTAGAAAGGACATGAGTCTACTGTTTCACAACGTTAACTTGGGTATCTCCAATCCATTCCTGAATACATGAAAATATCTTAAATGTGAAATGAATCTAACAACAAACATAATGAAGAGCTATTGAGAGGACTGATGTAGGGGTGTCCAGCAGTGGAGACTGTCCTTGTCTTTTCTTACTTGCCCTCACCTGCCTGTCATTGTGATTATCCATTTTCTTTCTTTCCATCAACACCTGTAGATGATCTAAATTTCAAATACCAAGAGAAAATATCACTGAAACAATCAAGAGATATGGCAATAACTGGAAACTATACCTTAAAGCCCATATTCAATAGTTATCAGCAAAGCAAATACAAGTTTGAATAGACACTGAAGAAAGTGAACCTGCCAAGCCCTAAACATTACTGTCGACCAAAATATTATGTGCACTCGAGTTTGAAGGTTGTTTGTGAAGTAACCAATAGACTAACATAAAATCCAATAACATCATCATTTTACGTTAGTTCATGTAGGTTTGGAATTTTTAATTTATATTTTAATATTTTTTATCGCAGTTGGAGCACAAAATGTGCCTGTTTTTAAGTGTGTTTTAACCATGCGTCACATTTAAGAATTATTATCTCACAAACCCGTCATCAGATCGAATCCAAATTTTAACACAATATACATTGGAATTTCAAAATTTTGTGTGTCCAAGAAACAAAGTTGATATCATTTTTGTAAGGTAACTTATTCTCGGCTCGGGATGGTTGGAAAATGTAGTTCTTGGTCGCGTTGCAATCCTTATACATCGAAAGGTTATGCTATATAGCTGTGAAATACGTAAATTAATTCACTTATTTTATATTGGTTTGTATTTGTACAGGGAATTAAGACATGGTTCACCAGTTAGCCGCTCCGGGAAATGCTGTACAGCATTGCTGATATGGAGCCCATCACTTCCGAGCAAGGCGCGCCATGACAGTAGTTTCGTGTTGCAGTGCTATTGGGAGGTGGCTACTATATGCTACATCCTTCCCCATCTGTGTTTGAGTATTCGTAGTGCTTCTAGTAAATCCAGTGTCACATTTAGCATTGAGGCTAGTAGTTAAAAGCAGGGGCCGTGCGTCATTAAGGGCCGAAGGGGCCCCACCACTCAGGGCCGTTATGCTTCTCTATTGCACAAAATTTGTTTAATAAGTCTTCAAAAATTAATTTAAATTACAGATATTCTAATTAAAATAAGTGGTTTTCCTGTATAGATTCTCTAAAAAGTATTCAGTAGACATAATTCATCCCCAGCTTAAGATTCTGACAGTCTCAAAAGGTGTATCGTCATAGCGAGGGCCACTCTACAGAAAGTTCCACGTAAAGAGTGTAATGTGTGGCTTGATGGGCCGGGTGAGAAAACAGTGGACATAGCACTGTCTTGCACGCGAATTCCTCTGTGCTATGAAGGAATTTTTCCCTCTCTCTTCAAGGGCCCATAGCATCACTTTGAAGCGAAATAGAAGATGTCTCCGTTTCACTTCCTGCTTCTGTCTCTGTCAAACAGGATTACAGGAGAAGGGCCCACCCCACCCCACCCCACACCCCTAAACAGGTATTAAGCCATTGTTCGAAGCTTGCTGACTGAGACAAAAATATATTTATACATTTCCAGCTGTCTGGTGTTCCAAGTACAGCACAAGTGTCTTTGCCAGTTCTGTGGATGAAGTCAATTTCTATCAATTAATGTGTTTTCAACTTTTATGTAAGTACGTAGTTATTGTGTGCGACTTAAAATAGTGGAATTTGTATTATTAACAAATACTCTATTTTCTTCTACATCCCTGAAAACCAAGTTAGAAATTAAAAATATGGACCTCACCAACCAAACTGATAAGATATATTTCCTTTGTCCAAGCACAGCAGAGGAGAATATATTTACAGATAAGGAGCCAGGTGAGTACAGCTTTTAATGCATGAACTTTTTATTAAAATGTTTTTCAAATGTTGTGTTGCAAGGAATTATGATAATGTCAATATTGGCAACAATGAATGCCAAATATAAAACAATTTTTAATAAGAAACAACAATAATATCATCATAGTCAGGAGCCGCCTCTGGTTAAAAGTAAACTAAAGTGAAACCCAAAGTGCTAATCATCCAAGGCTAAGAAAGGGAGTGCCCATCTCCTTTTGGTTCAACATGGGTTGGCAACACTGGCTGTAGGTAACGAGGCAGCTGGTGATAAGGAAGGAGGAGAAATGAAAGTTTTGGCAGAGGTGATCACTAGATCATTTCCTGTGGGGCTAGCCTATCTCAAGGATAGTGTGTATCCAAATCGGCAACAAACAATTGAAGATTTGAAGACCAACAACATCACTCAAATTGATGACATAGACTAGGAAATGTTGCAATGAAACAAGGAGCAACGGGTGCAGCTGTGCCTACAGGAAGATGGAGGTGAATCTCCTGGAGTTTCTTTATATTTAGAGCAAAATAGCATCACCTTATCTGCTACCAGGCCTAGTTGAAATAATTCACACACCTTACAAGGGTGTCTGCAAGACATGAAACATTCCAAATTTGTAGAAATTGTCAGTTCTCTGTGAATACCTTCACGATGCCACTGCTGCTCTGTTACATCAGATAATAGCCCAGCAAGAGATTAATGTAACCTCTCCAACTCCAAATCATCCTCTTTCTACTCATGGTTATCCTGCTGGCAAGCAAACCATTCCACAAAAACACATGATAAAGCAAGAAGGGTCTGTCACTTCATGCTATTGTATGGTCTTGCATTCAACTTGCTCAGGCCAAGGTTATTAACAAACAAGAGGCCAATGCACCATGCAACGGAACAGAAGCATCACTTACCTCCTCTTGATGGTGATGGTGGCAAACTCTTGATCATGCTGTAACAAAACCTGCAGTTAATATGAAACGTCACAAGAAGTTCGCCATCTCAGAGAATGGTCAATAACATAGGCAACCCTAGGCAAACTACAGGGTGGTGCACAAATAGTTGACACATTTGAAAAGCAAATAAAAAATGCATCTTATGTTCTATGTTGTTCAAACTTCACTCACACCTTCTTCGTTTCATAGAAATCACTGTAGAGGTGACACTGCTGCTTTGTCTCCAATTGCTCACATTCCAGTGAGCTTTCTGCCATGGCCGAGCACGGCCGACTCGCCGTTCAGCAGCGCGCCAAAACAGTTATCTTTCTTTGTGAATCAAAAAGTGTTACGTCACTCAAAGGAAATTTCGAGCTGTATTTCAGACTAGGTGGGCAGCAGCAAGGAACACCATCCTTCGCTTATACCGAAACTTTGAAGAACAAAGCAGTGTCAAGGAAGAAAAGCGACCACGTGCACCAGCAGTTCGCTCTCATGAAAACGTCGCTGCGCTGAGGGTCGCGATGCAGCACAGCCAACACAGCGAGCTTCAAGAGAAAGTATTGCGCCGTTAAGTTCAAAGAATATTACAGGGTAACCTTAAATTGTACCCGTACAAAATGACTGTACTACACAAGCTAACGGATGTTTACAGGCAGAAAAGATTGCAGTACGCCTCATGGACGCAAGATAAAGATGAAGTACTATTTAATACTTGGTTCTCTAATGAAGCTTATTTTCATCTGAACGGGGCAGTTAAACAAAATGTGTGATTTTGGGCTACAGAAAAACCAAACATTATTTATGAAAAAACCATGTATGGGGCAAAAGTGAGTGTGTGGGTAGCTCTTGTCAAGTCGTGGGTTAATTGGACCATTTTTATTCCATCAGACAGTTAATAATAATATCGTATGGCCTCGGGTGCCGGGTGCAAGCTTTGTTATTTGCGCCCAGAGGGCAGCTTGCATGTTGAAGGAGGTTAGATATGCATACCTGCCAACTTTTGAAAAGGGCTATCAGTAAAACTCACGCGCGAAAAAAAAAACTAACGATTTTCGACATACCCCGGCTTGACGAAAATAATAATACTTCTGGGCTACAAAATACAATAGTTCATGCTTTCAACAGGATACTTCAATGAAATCATATCTACTTACATGATTTGTAGATGAACATAACAATCAAGAAGAAATCCATGTTAATCAGCAGCAGGCGAAGTGAATATTGGTTTGGAGCAGACATAACAGGACTTCTTTGATAGATTAAGCTGATATACGATAATTGAAAAAGGATTTAAACAATAAAACTTGTTTAACGTAACACAGGCAAGAAATAATATAATACACACTGCAAATCACATGCTAGTTCGACTTTAAAGTCATGGTTGTGGCCATTTTAGCTTCCTGCAAAAAGTCTTGAGAAAATGTTTTGTCATAACAGGGACCAGAACTCCTGGTCTTCAAAATAGAAATAGACTCCAGAGATTCATAGGACATGGATGACCTGAACCGTGTTCTATTTTTCTTCACAAGGCTAAAAACACGTTCACATTCTGCATTGCTATGGGGTATGGTGAGAATAGAGAGCAATACTCTAGAAATTCGGTTACACTTAAGAAGTCCATCGGCTCCACGAATTCTTGATATTTGTGCCCAACTGCAATCACTTGCAGCATCTTGATGTGCAGCCAAAGTGTCATCTACCTGAAGAGCTGTGAACTGCCCCTGAAGCTCATTCACCACCTCATCTGTAGTTTCATTCTCTTCCTTGCATAACATGATAGGAAACTTTTCCAAGAAAAAACGAATGGAAGAAAACTGTGCATCTTCAATTTTGTCTAACCTAGCAACTTGAGCATTCTTTAACACGTCATCCTTGAGTGGAAACTTGTTGATGATTTAGTCACAGGCAGTACAAAAGTAGTTTCTCACTGATGAAAACAAAAGGGACTTATCTGTATCCGGTCCGTTCTGAAGGCACTTAACAACTTCAGATGATGCATTTTTTGCCATTTTATTTACAATGCACAACTATATTTCTTTGCAACTTCCGATGTGGGAAACATCTTCTTAAATAAAGCACCAGCATGATCAGCCGCACTTAAGGGCACATTGTGTTCCACCAAAAAGGAAGTAAACAGACACTCGGCCCTAATTACGTCACTGTCAACGTTTCCAGACTTAGCAAAAAAGGTGTTGATTTTCTTGCTATCTTCCTTCGATTTAGCATGTGTTTACCGCACTTCACATGATTACTTAAATCGTTTTTTCCACCATGTGCAATATTAATATCACACCCACATACCGTGCAAAAGGCACATTTTTCTCCCTTTCTTGATTTTAGTATGCACGGAAAATCAACCGAGTATGATTATTTAAATGTCTGGAAGTACTGGTTCTTGTTGGATTTGTTCATTCTCGATATCTACTAAAACATCGAAAGGAACCTGGATCATTGAACGTCACATAAAATTATAACATTGAACACAATGCCAAGCTCGTGAAAAAAGAATATGCACATTGTAGAAAAAAACCACACACACACGTGGAACGAAGGTAATTAGTCCAAGGAATACAGGAAACTGCGAAGCACGAAGTTATAGCACAAAAACTCGAACGCTTCATTAAAATATGCCATAACCTTAAAAGACGGAAACATTCAAGGAACGCCAACTTCGCGAACAATGAACAACTAACGTGGTCAAAGAATATGGTTTAAATCGCAACGAGCAAACGGAGCGGAACAAAGAATATGCGAAGCAGAGCCTGTCGACACCTAAGATTCACATGGAAGAACGGTTATCCCGGCTTCAAATTCAATTACAATGACGACACAAACATCACACGGTTAAAAGTACGAATCATATCAAAGAACGAGTTATCGACTATCGTGGACTTGCCTTCGACCCACGCAAACAATCGATTGTACGGAAGTGGGCGGTATTATCGAATGTAAATTATCGTTTCAAATTTTTGTCCGCGAAATCGTAAAATGACACCGTTCATCCGTAAAACCGTAAAATGCTGCAATTTCCGTAAATTTTACGGATAAACCGTAAAAGTTGGCAGGTATGGATATGTAAGCTCCTCGATACCATAGCGCTTTCTAGTAGATAAAGGAGGAACATTGCGTTGGCAGAAAATCCCGAGTTTAATTTTGCCATTATGAACAACGCCTACTGAATTCAAATTGGTTCTTTAACATGCCAACAACGTATGACACGCGAGCCGTGATTTTTGTCGCCTTACAAACATCACTTACCACGGCCAGGAGCGAACCTGCAAGCTCTGGGTTGGTAGTCCAACACAATAACCACTCCTCCACTGTGACAAGCATCAGAAAGTTGATGCACAGCGATACAAGGACATGCTGGAGAATGATTTCATGCCTCAACTTCTCACTACAGAACTTCCTATTCATACGCAGTGGTTTATGCACGATGGTGCAACACCTCACACAGCTAACAATGCTCTTGAGTTTTTGAGGGGTATATTTGGAGACCGTGTAATGTCTCATCGTTACCAGCAGTACAACAATAATGGCGGATTCGTTTGGCCTTCTTTAAGTCCAGATTTAAATCCTAGTGATTTCTTTTTATGGGGCTGTTTAAAAGAAAAAATCTTCGCTTCAAGACCTCTAAACTGCATGGAAATGCGTGCAGTTCTGCAATGAAATTCATGAAGACCTGTGCCGCAGAAACATGCGTACTTGTCTCGAAGAGGTTACCCGCCATAATGGAGGCCACATTGAACATGTGATATAGTGAAGTGACTTTCCAGCGTCCAAGCTACCAGTGTGTATGTATGTCAACCCCTTATTATTCCAATTTTTCGACGGGATCGGGGATAAGATGAAATTCTATGTGGCGGATGGTTTTTACATCAGGATGCCCTTCCTGATGCCAACCTCATGAGAGGAGTTAATGAGAGATGAAATGAATGAAGATGAATTAAACTGGACAAGGATGTGGAGGGAAGCAGCCGTGGTCTGTCAGAAGGTACCGTCCCAGCATTTGCCTGGAGTTGAAAATGGGGAACCACGGAAAGCCATTTCAAGGACGCCCGACGGTGGGGCTCGAACCTGCATCTACCGAGTCACCAGAGATCTTGGCCCCATGGCCTAACGCTGTGCTTTAGCGAGCGTAGCTACCGCTGTCCACTCGACCCATGTCTAAAATTTAATTAGTGTTCTGTGAAAAATAAAGGTGTTATTCTAAGATTAAATGTGTTAACAATTCATGCGCCACCCTGTAGGGTCATAAAGTTATAAACCATACAATCTAAGGTTTTACATGGAATCCAAGAACACGAACATGATTTTTCATTTAGAAAAATCTCAATGTTCCATTTGTAATGTTACCTAGCAGAGAAACAAGAACTCCATTGGTGGCTGAAACTTATTTACTGTAATTTCATTTTATCACCAACTGTGAAATGAGAGGTCATACACATATTCTACTTCCTTGGCTGGGAATCATTAGTCACTCTGAACATTGATCCATCACGGAAGCTAGCAAATAATTCCATCATATTTCCCACTTAAGATGATCGTTCAGCAATTTTAAAATTATACAGAATTATTGCCATGAAGGGATAAATCATTTACAGATTTTTCAAATGAGCCTTCACTACAACACACATAACACATATTCTCTAGAAAACTTAATGAAATATTAATTAACCAAGATATCGAATCCAATAAATCTATATAATGTAAAGTTACTGTCTGTTGGCATCTTTCTTTGCCTGTCCGGAATTGGCATCGAAATAGCAGTAGAGTTCCAATTGACTGTTTTAAAATCTGTGTACTTGGACCTTGTTGATTTAAAATGTTCGGGTCACACATGTTATGAACCTAGACTTCATCTGTGGGTCGACTTAGTACCACATGAAAACTATTACTACGTGAAAGTTGCCAGACCGGACTGTAACTCTATCTGGTGGACGACCAGATCATAGTGTTAGGCCTAAAAGGGATTTTATGACAGTGGTAGCAGAGCGTGGTTTCAGGATTAAAAGGGATTTTATGTCAGTGATACTGGGTTGAAAGTCAGCCCCCAGAGTTATAGTCCAGTCTGACAACTTTCATGTAGCAATAGTTTCACGTGGTACTAAGTCGACCCACAGATGGAGTCTATGTTCTTAACATGTGTGACCCGAACATTTTAAATCAACAAGGTCCAGGTATGAAGATTTTAAAAGGTGTCTCCCAATCGTAATGAAATTGGGAATTTCAGGGCATAAGATTTCCAAAATTGTTCTGGGCTTTGGGGAATACCTTTTAGTAATTTGAGCACTAAATGAGCAAGTGATATTTTGTATATTTTGTAGAAAGGTCTGAATAATACGCTATTAAATTCTATACAGTTTCGGGTGTATGAGAGAGCGGGGAGGGGGCCATATAACCATCTTTACAAGGTATGAACATTTCAGTCCTAGACTGTACCTGCAGTGAGCTGATAGATCACGTGATTTACATGCACACACAATGGTAATGTAATAATCTTAAAGAGCCCCCCCCCCCCCCCCCCCCCACAAAGCCTCAACTTGATATCTACATACAGTTCTGTATTACGAAAATTTTTAATAGCATGGCATCTGTGCAGTAGCGAATCCATAACGACCTGGAAACTGGAATAGAGAGGTGACATCAATTTTTGTGTGAAACTCATAAAATCGACAACTGAAACCCATAGAATGTTGATGCAAGGCACGATTCAGGTGAGGTGTTTTTAGTGGTATCACATTTTAAAAAGGTTAGAACATGATGACCTTACACGTCCAATACTCCCAAAAATGAGGTAAAATTTAGACATATTTTGTGTAATGATCAACGCACGACTCTTGAAGAAATCGCAATATTGTCAAATGTCATTTGGAGAGGTTCAAATGATTCTTAAATGCTGCATTTACATTATTTTTGAGACAAATGATCATTTAAACATTTAATTAATAAATGATCTGTCGGAGCAGGAGGCTGAAAGAGTTCAGGGCTTTCATATTATTTTTAAAAGTCATTGTTATTCGACGTTCATAAAGATATATGTTACAAAATTTCAGACTAGTTTCGGAGGAACACTAACAGTTATCTGAGTGATTGAGATACGGGGGACTTTACAAAATGTCTTCAACAGCATGGACTGATTTTGGTTTCCTCTCCTTATTCAGATGGAATGCTAGTATATAAATTGAAGAAGCCATTATCTACACAGCTTGTAGCACGATACGTTGGTTGGTAATGACAGTTTCGTAAAGGAAAGTGGAAATTTGAAGCCATTCGTACAACGGTGAGTTCCGTTTTTGTCTTGACGGTTTATTTTATAAATAAAAAACAATATAGTAGTAATGACCTGGGAATATCAGATCTGCTTGACATACAGTCTGCGAGGCGTGCTTTGAAGGGAAGTCCATGGTTTTCAGGACAAACCTCGGAAGAAAGGTACCCCCTGGACTACTGAAAGAAAGGAGTTACAGTGGCAGAAAATGCATCAATATTGGGTGAAGATCAAGACCCTACAGTTGAATAAACATGGTCCTAAGTAGGCCAATTCGAGAGAAGAAGAAGTGAGTCAACAAACAAACCTGAAGCTAGCATGCACTATATGCACTGTACTTAGTCGACTCGTGGAATTTCACGGTGTTGAACTAGTCGCGTGGCCTCTCGCTAGCCAACTACTTTTTTATTTGCACACACACGTAAATATACATATTTTACACATTTATTACGTAATTCATAAAATAAACAGTCAAGACAAAAACGGAACTCACCGTTGTACGAATACAACCAAGACGAACTACTACAATACTCTAGTAGGAATTTAAATTAATTAATTATTTAGTGAAAATTTTAACCGCTACACAGTCAACAGGATCTGATGATGGCCACTTGAGGGTCGAAACGTTTAGGCCTATACTGCCCATTTAAGTGTGATAATTAACTAATACAGCCTTTGGTTGTGGCACCATACGCAACCATTAACCCGGCTCAAGGGAGATAGGGTCACCTTCCCTATTCTCCACTTGAGTAATTCTTGCCTGGCGTGTCCACGTCACGGGGGTGGGCATCCTACACTTCAGTAGGTCGGAGTGATAGGATGGCGGAGTTCAGGCAAGGACCCAGTCCCGTGGGGTATAGCACGGAACCCATGCCCAGGGTTACGGGTGAAGTCCTTAATGGCAGCGGCGGCGGAGGAGGAGACTTCGGTACGGCAAAGCTGGCAGACGAGGCAACCCTCCCTTCTGGGGATTAAATGAGAAGGGGAATTTTTCCTCAGCTTGTGTAGGTAGCAGTGAACAGCTCTGAAGGCGGATGAGGAACAAGTGTCCCAACGGCAGAGAAGGCGGAAGAACTGTCACCAGCAGCGTCTGTACTCCAGAGGAGCGGCTGCAAAAGGCGTCTGTTCCCCATGTTAGGGGCGGTCTAAAGTAAAAACCTGGCAGTAGGTTATAAAATGCCTTTGGGTGTGGCGAGCCCATCGAACAAATAGCCTATATTATGAAAGTTTGTGAATTGAGGCCTCGGAAACAGCTAGGGCGTCCCCCGGAGGCGACGCGCAGCTCCCGGTGTCCTGGGGGAGCTGTGAGAACTAGGCTACCAGACGTAACGAAGGTTGGTTTCATTAATGTCATGACACTCAATAGAAAGGTAGAAGAGCTGGTTCATTATATGGAGAAGAAAGATATAGCGATGCTGGGAGTGAGTGAAACGAAATGGAAAGGGAAAGGGCGAAAAGAAGTGAAGAAAGGGAAAGGGTACAGATTATATTGGAGTGGAGGACAGAAGGCAACGAATGGCGTTGGTGTCATATTGAGAGAGGACCTAGACTAGTATGTTGAAAAAATTGACCCGATTAGTGACCGGATTATCAAAGTCAGGCTTGGACTTGAGAGTGGTACAAAAGATTTTATACAGGTTTATGCTCCCCAAACAGGGAAGGTAGATGAATCTCTAGAAGAGTTTCTAGAAGAGCTGGAAAAGTGTATAGAAGACAAAGAAGTGATAATAATGGGAGACATGAATGCACATGTGGGAACAGATAGACAGGGAAAAGAAGAGATTATTGGCCCGTTTAGCTATGGAAATCAGGATGAAGAAGGAGACCTGTTAGTAGATTTCTGTAGGAGGAATGGATTAACTGTTGGAAATACGTGGTTTAGGAAAAAGAACTCGCAAAAAATAACTAGGTATGGATGGGGAGACAGGAAGACAAAGACAATGATTGACCTTATTCTGGTGGAAAAGGATAAACAAAGACAGTTAGTAGATGTGACAGCTATGCCCAGAGGAGATTTTGAAGGAGACCACAAAGTGGTGATAGCCAAAGTAAGGCTTGGTAAAATCACAAAACTAGTAGAAAAAAGGGAAAGAAAAATAAAGGTATGGAAACTAAAAGAGGAGGAGGTAATGGAAAAGTTTCAAGAGGAACTAAAACAGGAAATTCCCAAAGATGAAGCAAAAAGCATAGAAATGGAATGGACATGTTTTAAGAATGGATTTGTGAAGTGTGCAGTAAACACTTGTGGAAGATTATCAGGGAGAAAAAAGGAAAGGGAGACTCCTTGGTGGAACAACAGGGTAAAGGAAGCAGTTAAAGAAAACCAAATGGCATGGAGAAAGTGGATATGCAGCAAAGATGCAGAGAAATGGCAAAAATATAGAGAAGGCATGTCAAAAGATTGTACAAGAAGAAAAAAGGAAAAGCTGGGAAAGTTTCACTGAAACTCTAGAGGAGGATATCAAAGGAAGTAAAAAGGTTCTATATGGGCTAGTAAAAAACAGTGTGAAAGGTAGGGAAAACACAAAATTTGTAAAAACTGAAGCGGGACAGATATTGTATGAAAGAGATGGTATATTGAAAAGATGGGAAGAATACTTTTCAAAGCTACTGAATGTTAAACACATTGAACTGGATGAAGAAAGGGAACAAGAAGGAACAATGGAGGAAGAAGAAGAACAAGAAAAGGAGATATCTATGCTAGAAATAGAGGAAGCCATAAAGAAGATGAAGAGTGGCAAAGCACCTGGAGTGGATGAGGTGACCACAGAAATGATAAAAGCAGCAGGACCAGTAGGGTTGCAGTGGCTGTATAGATTATTTAGAATAATTTGGAAGAAGAAAGAGATCCCAGAAGAATGGGGAAAGGGTTTAATTATCCCACTTTTTAAGAAAGGTGACAAAAAGGAATGTAACAATTACAGAGGGATCACCCTTATTGCCCATGTAGCCAAGATCTTTGAGAGAGTATTGGAAGGTAGACTGAGGAGGCAGACAGATGGAGAGATGGAAGAAGAACAGTATGGTTTTAGGAGAGACAGATCAACTTTTGATCTAATCTTTACACTAAGGCATATGATGGAGAAAAGATGGGAGTTTGGAAAAGACATGGTGATGACTTTTATTGATATTGAGAAAGCTTATGACAGTGTGCCTAGACAGGTGGTGTGGGATGTATTAAGAAAAAGGCAAGTTAACAATGCAGAAGTGCAAATGGTGAAAGCTATGTACAAATATTGTGTCAGTAGCGTAAAGACCACTATAGGAGAAACAGAATGGTTCAAGGTGGAAACGGGTCTCCGTCAAGGAAGTGTATTGTCCCCCTTACTATTCATCATAGTCATGGATGAAATCCACAAGAATGTTAAACAGAGATTGGGACAAGAGGCAATAAAGGCCATGCTGTTTGCAGATGATATAGTGATATGGGGTGAGGATGAAAAGGAAGTACAAAAACAAGTAGATGTATGGAACCAAGAGATTGAGAAGTTTGGGATGAAAGTTAGCACAGAGAAGAGCAAGACAATGGTAATGTCAAGGGGAAGTAAGGAGGGAAGAGAAAAGATAGAAGTGAACGGAAAAATTCTAGAAGTGGTGAAAAGTTTCAAGTACTTGGGAAGTGTGATCACAGAAGATGGAAAGATTACTGAAGAAATTGGAAAGAGAATACAACAAGCGAACAGCTTCTACCAGAGTGTTAGGGGTATTCTGTGGAACCAAGATGTCCCAAAGAAATGTAAGCAGGTATTATATTCAACCTATTATGGACCCGTACTAACATATGCAGCTGGAGCATGGACCACTACAAAAAGAGAGGAGAGTAGAATACAAGCAGCGGAGATGAAATTCATAAGAGGTATAGAAGGGAAGACCAGAAGAGATAGAATCAGAAACGAGGAGATAAGGAGGAGGACAGGAATCTTGAAGCTGCAGGACAGGATAGAAACAACCAAGTTAAAGTGGTATGGACATATGATGAGAATGGGAGAGGAGAGAGTGCCAAAGAAAGCTTTTCTGGAAAAGGTTTCGGGGAAGAGACCGCGCGGAAGGCCCCGAAAGAGATGGGCAGATACAGTGTGGGAGTGCGTGGAGAAGAACGGAGGAAAACCTGAAGATGTACTTAAAGAGGGAGAGGAGTGGTGGAGAGACAGATAACGTTGGAGGTCCTTGATTCACAACCCGACCCAGGAAGCTGGAAACGGGAAATGAAGAAGAAGAAGAAGAATTAACTAATACATGTAATTTTTTCTAGGAGTGTGTTTACATATTTATAATTTGTACCCCGCCCAATTCATTGGGCACAACCGAGTTGACCGACTGAAAAGCAGCAAAAGACAGTTTCATAAAGTACCGCAATTCCCCAATTTTTTTTACCTTTTATGTGCACACAGTAAGGATAGGTTTCCATTTTGGACTTCCAGAAAAATGATCATATAGCATACCAATAGTTGCAAAAATGAAGATTAATTGAGAATAAGAACCAAGTAAACATGCATACATCCCATGGCAGGCAGGACACAACTGAACAAAATATGCAACATAAATCTACTGTATACATACTTATTGTTTCCTGTAGGTGACTTGGGAGATTTAGGTGAGCTTTTCTTCAGTGTGTAAGAACCTCGCTGGCAGTCACTGGCCAATTTGTCTACAATTGCCTCCAGCTCCGAGTAAACCTGGAAAAATAAAACAAAGATTTCATTAATTACGATTAATATTTAGCATAGCAGAGTAGCATTGAAGAGCTATTGACTGGATTGATGGTGGGAGTATCCATGTTTCTATCCTCTTTTCCTGTCCACTTGATTCGCAGTACAGCAGACTTCTTGTTTTACAAAATGTAAACCATACGAACTATCAAGAGCTACCAATCAATGTGAAGTAAAACACACAAATTGGAAATAATGTTTATTTTAAAGCGAGTTCAACCAACAGTCTTATAACTGAAGGTTGGAAGGGCCTGGCAGATTATAATCCTCTATGAGTGGGAGAAGGTAGTGTTATCATATGGGATGAAGTTCTCAGCACAAAAGAGTGAAGTGGTCATCACAACGAGGAGGAAGAACAGACTGAATATGGGCATAACACTTGGAGGACAGCAGTTGCAGAAAGTAGAATGCTTCAAGTACTTGGGAAGCATAATTGAAGAAAAGGGAGGCAATAGGATGGAAATAAATGAAAGGGGAAGGTGCGCAGATGGATTTTTCAAGAGTGTTAGGGGGATGATATGGAATCAAGATGTACCACAAAAATGTAAAGGAATCATCTACAAGACCTACTTTGTGCCAATTTTGGCATATGGTTCAGAAACATGGGTGATGAAGGAAAGGGACAAGAGTAAAATACAAGCAGTGGAGATGAAGTTCCAGAGGAGTAGGGTAGGAGTAACAAGAATGGACAGAGTAAGGAATGAGAGAGTTAGAGAGATGGTAAGAGAGGAACCATTGCAAAATAGAATAAAGCAGTCTAGGTTACAATGGTATGGACAAGTGAGGAGGGTGCGAGAGGAGAAGATACCGAATAAGATGTTTGGAATGGAAATGAAGGGAAGGGACAAGGGGAAGACCAAGGGACAGATGGACAAAAGGAGTTAAAGGAAGGAAGGAAGCTTCTAGTTTAACGTGACCGTTAATCTTGAGATCATGAGCCACGGGACCTTCTTTTTACATGGAATCCGAACCACAGGACAAGGCATTTCACTTGGAAAATCTCACATGCATTGACCAAGAATCGAACCCGGACCGCCTTGGTGAGAGGCACACAGCTAGACCGCTGAGCCACCACGACCCCTCAAAAAAAAAAAAGAGTTAAGAAGAGTGTGGAGGAAAGAGGAGTGTACTGGGACACAGTGAAAGACGAGAGATGGTGGATGGACGGGAAACGATAGATAGGATTATGTTCCAAGCAGACCCGACCAGCGGTCGGAAACTGCTCAAGATGATGATGAACTTTCTTGTATAGTAGTTTCAGTCCTTTTTCAATGTCTATTATTAATCTTTAGTCCTGCTTGTCCACAAGCTTTTTGCTCACTTACCTACTGCCAATTAATGTACAGGTACAGTATTAGAACATAAAATATAGAGTATTAAAGAACTTTTTCTTTTCCAAAATTAATTAAATATCCAAATAAAAATTTAAAGAAGATTGAATACTGTCTAATTTCAGCAATCACTTTCCTCCCCCAAATTACCTTCTTCATTGTATAATTTTAATTTGTAATCGCTGGTATTACACGTCTGACGAATCCTTGCCGGCGGAAGATGTATGAACTACGTGTTGTCAACAGTGTGACGTAATGTGTCTTCCCGGAGATGGTGGGACAGTCTGCAAAGTATATTGGTGGATCACTGTGGCACGAGCTTGGCGTTTGGCCAGTTGTGTACTTGAAATTTTTGTATTGGAATACTTTTAAGGCATTCATATGCTTAACGGAAGAGTAGTTTATCATCACAGAATATTATCACCAGTAGCAGAAAAGCTTACAATCTTCTAGTATTAATAACGCTTGATGTGGAGAGTACATGAACTTCCCTCTTGTCTCACAATAGCCCTGACGTGCTGATGGACAGATGTAAATGTTAGACAGTGCACTCACTTCAGAACAGCAAAGACTCGTCAGACGGGTAACAAATATTGGCGTATTCAATTGTTACACGTTCATGGAATTAGATTTGATCCTGATCGAGTGCATCCCTTTTACCTTTATGTCCAGCCGTGTAGATACACTCAGTATTTCAATCTGAGGTTTCAAGCTTGCTATGAAGTGTTTTTTTCCAACTTTCGAAGCTTACAACCCATGGGGCAGGAGATCTTTATTTCTGTTATTCAAACGTGCACGGTCAAGTTGCAGATGATATATCGGCAGACGAACTATACTCTCAGATTGAATCTGAAAGTGATAGATATGACACCCACCAACAGTAGAGTTGACTGTAAAACAGGTAGCATCATCAGTGTAAGGCATTTTAGATTTGTATATTGTTGTAATGTAGCAGAGAAAGTGCCAGTAGTTAAATGTTTAACAGGAAATTAATGAAGGCCAGCAAAATGCAAATTTAGCAAAGAAAGATGGTTCATAACTCCCGAGGCGATTGTAATTTTATCACATTGAAATCTGTTTTAAACAGAAATTATAGTTGCTGGTACATTGTTATTTATAGAAAAATTAAGGATATTATTGATTGTGATGTATTGCAAAGGGATTTGGTTAGGACAACCACAAAGGACAGATAGTTAAGAAGATATACAAGGCACTGCAGGTGTGTAAAGGTGCTTATCTGTCTTTAGTAAGACCTCAAATGGTGTGTGGTATACACATCAATAATACTTAATAAACGAGTTGGAAGAGGTCCAAAGGCAAGTACTGCAGGACCACAGGTTGACAGTGTTATGAGTGAAATGATTCAGAATTTTAGCTGGGAAAGTTTAACTGATAAGACGTTCTGGAACACGATTGAGGGGTGTATCTAATCAGCTTGTAAGGGAGAGAATGAATGGGAAGATAATTGATGGAATGGTGGGGAGTATATTAGGGCAGATTTGATCATTCTAGTAAAATTAATCGAAGTCAATGGAATAATAACCGGGGGAAATATAAGGTGTGTTCAAAAAGTAACGAGCCGGAGGCTGTAATGCGCAAACCGGTGACTACACCGGCTAATCGTGGCGTGTGTAACGAGGTGTGGTTCCGACCAGAGCGTAGAAGGTCACAGCCCGTCACTAGAGGGCACGCGTGTAAGTCACGTGACGATACAAAGCGAGCAGCAGCATGCATCAATCGTCCAACCAAGACCAAGACAGTAGGCCATTCGACATGCTTCCATCCTGGTGTAGTTGAAGACTGCGGGGCACCCATTCGGCACACACTTTGCGCAAGTGCAGTCGTTCCTTCATGATGGTGTGCACATTTCTGATGCTCAATTCGATCACGGCGGCTATGGCGTTCACTGTCACTCGGCGGTCCTGGGTATCGAGTGCATCAACCAGCTGGACGTAGTCATCGGTAATGCAGGGGGGTGCCCCAGACCGGGCATCATCGGCTAACGACACCCGTCCTTCCTTGAAGCGCTTGTGCCACGCCTTGACCCTTGCAAGGGACATGCAGTGTTCGCCGTACATTTGTGACATTCGGGGATGAATGTCCGTTCCCCCTACTCCTTTCGCTGTCAGAAACCGAACAACACCTCTTCGCTCTTCGTTTGTCGCCTCCATGTCACTGTTTGCAATGTGACTGGCAGCGTTGGACGATTGATGCATGATGCTGCTCGCTTTGTATCGTCACAAGACGTGCACGCGTGCCCTCTAGCGACTGGCTGTGACCTTCCACGCTCTGGTCGGAACTACACCTCGTTACACACGCCACGATTAGCCGATGTCGTCACCGGTTTGCGCATTACAGCCTCCGGCTTGTTACTTTTAGAACGCACCTTATAGAATTGAACTGTTTGCCAGAGGACATTTTCAGCCCTATGCCTCCAAACGTTTGGAGGTTCAAGAAGTGTCAACTAAACGGAAGTTGTGATTAGATTAGTGAGTTTGTGTTTGTTGGGGTTGGATTAGGATCAAGCCTTTCCTTGTAGCATTTCCAGGCATGATATCCCCAGCAATCACTGTGGACATGGGTATAAACTCTTGCACATAACATGGGAACTATAGAGGTATAATACATTTAAATTAAATAAAATTTTACACTTGAATTACCAACAGTCTTGCAATGACCCACAGTATATCTCACTGACCTGGGGTCCTTGGTTTGAAATCTGTCCTCATATAATCTGGCCACATAAACAATTATGAAACTAAGTTTAAAAAATGTGTCAGTAATGGAATTTCCACAGTTTTCACAAACTATACACATATTTATTGTTTAATTTCCTGAGGTCCCTGGTTCAGTGCCACTTCAGCATCTTTTTATTCCTCCCGGTATTAGGCACATTGGCCCATACTACAAAAATTCCCAAATCCTAATTTAAATATGCAAATATATACATCTCGGTAGTCTGCTCCAGGGAGTCCTTAGTTCCTAATGTTCCCATTGCCAGAACATACACGGGTGCTTCCGGGAGCTTTACCAGAGAGCAGTGACTTTCATATCTTGGCACATTCGGGTGCTTTCAGAAGGAAAGGGTTAAAATAATTGTTATTTATTTCTTTCTGCAGAAAAGTCCTGTTTCTCATTAATTTTGGGTACATATTTTAAATTGTAGTTCTATTGTAAGTTTACTACCAGGGAGTGTGTCCCCATTTGCAAATAAATCTATCATTAAATGTAGGCTCCACACATGTTCTTGTATTTATTCCCTACTCTAGATAGAGCTCAAGATACATTTGTAGACCTTTCAAGATAATTCATTTAACGGAAGTACGACAAATCAGGATATCTACCACAACCAACTCACAGATTTTTCGGACAATTCCCTGATTTTTCCAGGATAAATCAGAAAATTTCCTGAGTAACAGTTGTGGCCATAATCTCTACTTATGACCGCGTTGTCGCCAGTAGTGGCTTTTCAGGTGCATCAGGTACAGCCCGGCTGCACTAACATTTCTCAAAACAATTGTCTATCATTTTCTGAATCCCTATATTTTCTCTTTAAAACCTACCGTATTCGTTAAAAAGAACGAAGAGTGCGCTTTATATGTTGTGATTACACAACCGGTGCAGCGCTCATACTTATTAGTAATTAAGCAAGCACCGCAGTCCGTTTCCTTCACGATTGCGCCTTGCCTTCTGAGTGCAGCCCTGCTAATGGTCACAGCAGTATGGGCTGACTTGTGACGTGTAACTCAACGGTTGCCATGACAACGCGCCGAACCGCCTGCGGTATGTGTACAGATGTATTCCGCTTGGTGCTGCCCAGCGTGCAACTGGAATATCTGGCTGCCTCGCACGAGCTGTGACGATATTATTCCGAACGCACCCGAATATAACCCGCGCTCTCCGCTCCTAGACCATTGCTGCCAATGTTAGTATCTCAATCACGCTAAAACACTATCACGCAAAGACATATTTTGTCGCGAGAGTTGTTGCTACTGTTCCAACAGTTACAACATCAAGCTTGTTATAAATTTGAAGGCATGGTGTACGAAGTATTCCTTTATAGTAAAAATTGTGCTGTTAAATTGTGATTCGTGGCCGTGTGGCGCATTAATTGTGACGTGTTGGTTGTCTCATGGTAAACTTTTAAACGTGGTTGTCGAGGAGTGGGAGGGATTGAAAGATATTTTTGAAAGACCAATGGACGACCCTCAGTCAGACGAGAAAACAATTCGTCAACCACAACTTCAATAGCTTCTAATTAATATTTTTATCAATAGTATTCAATGACATTTTTGAGCTTGCTAATATATTATTTAACGTGCTCCAAAACAAGTCTCTGCACATTTACTTCTGCCTCTCAAAAATAAACACCACACGGCAACTGATAGCCTACTAGGTAAAAGGAATGAAGTAACGTTTAAAACCTATTTTCATATCGCTGAGAAGAAAACTAAAATTTAACGAGGTTTCATGATATGCAGAAGCTCCAGTTTCTTTGCTTAGGAGATAGCTCTAAGTTTGAAGAATATTCTAAAATCCTCCCTCTTGACGCTCTGTCTAGAGAACTTAAAAATCTCTTATCCCACGACATTTGACACACACAGGTTAAAAAACGAACTTCAGTACATCTATTCTGATTCTACCTACAAAGATACCAGATTGGAGGAAATAATTGTGTCGCTCAATAAGAATGAACTTAAGGACGTGTTCAAAGAAGCGTATAAATTATTGTATTTAATACTTACTATACCATCTGCCAGTTCATCAGTAGAAAGAAGCTTTTCGTGCCTTAAGCGGATAAAAAGACACGGATAGTCAGTCTGAAAGACTGGACTTTATATAATTTTAAATGCTAGCAGCCGAGTACCAAGAAGGCAGTGCGAGAACAGAGTTTCAAGATTCTATTTTGTTTCTTCACTGCCTACTTGATTGTTCTCGCACTGCCTTCTTGGTACTCGGCTGCTACATCGTACTATGACGTCACACACCTCAGTGCATTCTCGGTACATTTCGTCCCGTCACCGTAACGTAACCCCAGACCTCAGCGTAACGACGAAGTCGACAAGATCATTTAAAATGATAAAACATACTTAAGGAATTCAACATCCCAGGAGAGGTTGACTGTGCTGGCAACCATATCCCTAGAGAAGTCACTGCTCAACGATTTAATGAATACAATGCCCTTTTACGATGACATCATAGACAAGTTCCCTGCTTCAAAGGACCGAAGAATAGATTTAACATACAAGCAATAGACGTGACCGAATGTGAGTGATGTTTGTTCTTTTAGTTAATATATACGTTTACTGCACACGAGCGTGTGTTGGGCTGCACCGAACTTACATCCCAAGAGCCGCCGCTGGTTGTCGCAGCCCCTAAACTAAGGAAGGAAATCTCTACTTAGAATAAAACAAAGTCCCCGATTCTTGGATGTCACGGGTAATCTCGAGAACCACTGGATGGATTTTGATGCGGTTTTCACCATTCTGTAAGGATGAAGTAAAAATTAGTTACTTTTTAGGTACCTCTTAGTTACCTTTTAGTTAATTTTAGTTACGGTACCTTTGAATTCAAGTTACGTCTGCGGTCTACAAGCATAGGCGCTTATCACGCGGTGAAGAAAAACAACAATGAACTGTTTTTAAAGAAGTTTTTTATTTATCGTATGGCTTTTAGTGCCGGGAGTGTCCGAGGACATGTTCAGCTCGTCTGAGTCTGTAGCTGCTTCCAACGGACACCCTTAGGATGAGCTACAAGTTCCGTTCAATTTCAAGTTGCTACCAGATATCAATGATACCTAGTGGTGAACGTTGGAGCTTGGATAGAGCGTTCCGACGAAATATAACCTAACAATTTAGTTTCACACAAGTTTTGTCTGTGGAAGAATCCTTTACATGCCATAAATCCATGACATGGACCGCCGGCTTTACTCCCCCCCCTCCCGAAGGAAGGCATACTGAAGGATTTTTAACGCTTTTAAAAAATCCGACGACTTCGGCCGGGTTTGAACCCGCTGTATTGGGCACAGCAGTTCAGCATGCTACCGACTAGGCCTACACCACCGAAGCCGCTTTAAATGAAATTCACATGATGTTATAAAAATTTAAAAAATAATAAATACATACTAGATATTTAATATCCAATGAGTTGTTTCAGCTAATATGTTGTCTTGTCCACAATATGTTGTTAAAAATTACGGTACCAAGAGGTTGCTCAGCTCTTGACCATTTGGCGAGATTTCCTTCGTCCCCGCGGTAGGTCGCGAAGAAATGTATGCGATGTTACGCGATCGTCACCGAATTCTGTCTTCGCAGTCAAATGCGGAGGAATATCGAGATGTTACACGATCGGCGCTGGTCTCAGTTGTTTGGTGAGCTTCCCGTAGTTTTCACGATAGAACACGGAGAAAAATCGCGATTTAGACAATCAGCGTCACTTTTAGTCATTCCGCGAGATTTCCATTGTCCTAGAGTTCGGGCACAAGAAAATATAGCATTATTACGCAATCGGCGCCACTTGCTGTCCGTTTGACAAGAATACAGTTGTCCTCGTCATTGAATGCAGAGAAATATCGCGATGTATCGCAATCGCTGCCGCTCTCGGCCGTTTTACGTTGTCCTCGAGATATTACGCAATCGTCGCCGCACCCGGCCTTTCAACGATTGTCTGCCTGTCTGTCTGTCCTGATAGAATGGCGGAGGCAAGCTCAAGGTTGGGCATGGTTAAAATTGACGCGTAGTTATGAACATGTTGTTCGGTCGGCGCCGTGATTCCCTTTGTCCCTATCCTGTAGTTGAGAGTTCAACAGTTCAGGGTGGATCACGAGGAGGATTTAGTATTTCGATGCTACGTAGGCTGCCATTTTTAAATGGGTTGATGCACTTCTCGCTCCCCGCACGCTTATAAGTATACGGTCATGGGAAAAGTGGCAAGTAGGTTTCGTGTTGGGTGCCCCGTGATGGGTGCCCAATCACCTTTGACAGGATTCCCGCAGTCCTCGTGGTCACAAGTTCACGATAGGGGACGGGTTTTATGATTTTACGCAACTGACGTCGATCTCGGTCCGTTTGACGAGATTCCCGCAGGCAAGTCATGCGGTCAGCCGACCGTCTTGAGAATGCGATTTTGGAGGATGAACGTTCGAAGTAGGTACGGTATCGAATATTACGAATTGTTCTAAGAGGATTGTACTGAACTCGAATTCTAAATGATTCAGGATGGACAGGATGCTATTTAGGACGTTTTGGTGAAATTTGGAGAAGATTGCGATATTTTTGGAGGAATTACGATATTTTTAAAATTTTAATACAGGAGGAAGCTTCAGATTGTGTTGGACAACAACAAAATGGCGAAGAGAAGCCGCTCTTGGGCAATGCTGCGTAGTATTTTCGCTAGGCCGCCCATAGCAACTTGTAGAGTTCGAAGAGAAATGCGTTGATTGGCTAATCGAATTGCCAGAATCAGCTAGGGTAGGAGATATGAGCGCGCTTGATGAGGAGCTTCGTCAATTTATAAACTGCCATTTATTAAAGAAGAGAGAATCTGCACATTTAAAACTATTGAGAAAGGATCTAAATTAAAAGGATTTATGATAGTCACCCAGAGATTTTTTTTTTTTCGTGTGGCCTCATGAGAGGCCGAGTGCAGGTCTTTCTATTCGACGCCCGTGGGCGACCTGCGCGTCGTTATGAGAGATGGAATGGATGAAGATGAATGAAACTGGGCAAGGATGTGGAAGGAATCGGCCGTGGCCTATCAGAAGGTACCGTCCCAGCATTTGCCTGGTGTTGAAAATGGGAAACCACGGAAAACCATTTCAAGGACAACCGACGGTGGGGCTCGAACCCACGCGTCTACCGAGTCAGCAGAGAGCTTGGTCCCATGACCTAACGCTGCGCTTTTAGCCAGCTGAGCCACTACTGTCGGTACCCAGAGATGAAAGTTGGATAATCCTGTAAGAAGTTATAAGTTATGATTGGTTTGCAGCTTCTTTTCATGAGGCGCCATTCGATTGGTTTTGAGGTGCGTGGTGACGCGCTGCCGATCGAGGTCTTTTGTGCGGAGATAGCAAGTGGATCGGACCTGCGGCAGAGGAGCTCCTGAAATTAGCGTGCGCGAGAGGGGTCTCACGCTAACATAGTTTGTCGGCGATGGAGGCAGTTCCATCGGTCAAAATTTAACATGGGAAGTCCGGCGAAGATGTGGGAAACAGAATATTGTCATAATATCAGTTCTCGTGTGAAACTAGTGTTGAACGTTTGACTAAACTAAAGAGAAACATTGTGTGCACTTTATATGAAAGTTTCAAGGCGATATTCGAAAGAATAAGATAGTTTTCTTTGTTGAAGCACATTCGTTATACAAGCACGTTTCGCTTGGTGCGTGTCAGCTATACAGGCGAGAAGGCAAGGCCCGTTATCTGCCTGTGCTAACATTTGTAAGACAGCAGCACTCATTTATAGCAAGTCTCTGCATAGTGACGAGATTTTTATCGAAATGTTCGACATGCAAGCGTTGAGGGGAACAGTTAACATTGTATTTAACGCTGTAGTGATCATGTTTTAAGCCAAGTTATGCGCAGGGAACGTGATGTTACACTGCCGGACTGGGATACCGGGCAACCGAAATTAATCTTAAAATTATAAGATGTGGTGTAACAACTTCAAGGCTACATTCCAACGTTGCGAGATGGAACTTGATTACCGCGTCATGGCTAGATATTATCAGACCCGAAGCGAAGCAGTCCATTATACTTCGAGACTGGGGGATTCTTGCGGTTCCGCTGATCGAGGCGAGCTCCGTGTTCGAAGCCAGCCAGGGAGATTGACGATCGGGGAGCAGGGTTCGAGTCGTGGCAAGGCAGTCTTCCCAAGAATGAGGATGAAGATTAGTAAGTGTGGAATTGCTGGTGTCGTCAGTAATTCTCTCCATGCTTCTTCTACAAGATGTCATCGCAAGGTAGAAAAAGTTATCCTCATTAGTAGCTGTTGGTTTTTTTAGTAGCTAGTTGTAGACTAGAATATTAGAGAGCATGACACCATTTCAACGATAAATTATTTTGTTGCGTGTGAAATAGTTTAAGCCCAGAAATTATTTTTCCGCGTTGGACATTTAAACATTAATTTTCTTTTAGTGAGATTTTCGGATAGTAACATTTGGATTTTTGACTTATAGGTTTTGAGATTTAAGTTCATTTTATTAGTAATTTCGTTCATCGAATTTCTTTCGATCCACGTATCTTTGGGAATTTTATTGAATTTTATTTGAATTTTATTGTATATTATTGAATTTTATTGGGAATTTTATTGAAGTTTATTGAACATTATTGGAATATTATTGGAACTTTATTGGATATTATTCAATATTTTAGAAAATGGTATTACTTTACCCAAGCAACTTAGACTTTGAAAAAAAATGTTTATTTGGAAATGAATTATTATTTGGACATTTCCAAGACTTTATAGTTATCTTCAAGTCTGACTTCGCTCAAGTAATTATTTAATTAAACATTTTGAATTGGTGGAAGGATGAAACATTATTTGGACATTCCACTTTAGCCAGTTATAATTAATAATAATTTATCTGTGGATAAATTATTTTATTTTATTTGAGAGATCTTATCTGCTCGGACAAATTAGCACATTTGAGTATTCTACGGAATTTTACAACACTCTTGGAGATTGTTATTGACTTTAATTGCATTAACGCAATATTTTGGAAAGACCAGAGAGAAGTAACGAATGTTTATATTTATTAAATGTTAACAACAATTATTTGAAATCTAAAGTAACTTATACTAGTAAACCATTACGTCATCACTGTTTAATAGAGTCGATTATTATGTATTTTCACAACATCTGAAAGAGCTATACGCTGTAATTATTATAAGTGAATATATTATGAAAGCAAGGCATTATATGCAATTTTAATAAGTTGTTATGGCAGAATACTGTATTAAGAGATTGAAGTGAAGAATTATAGCAGCTATATTTGTTTAATATCAAGCTGAGGAAAATGTTATACGGAACTTACGTATGTAATTGAGAGAAGTTGTTGTTTAAGTATTCTGTGGATATTTGTTCAGTCTATTTGAGAAGGGAAGGTCCTTATACGCGTTGTGAGCGTTTATTTGGAAATTATAAGTAAATATATTACAGTAAAGAATTAAGTAAGACCTTAGTTGTCAAGTATTATTGTAAAACGACTCTCAGTTGAATTGATTAGTTCTATTGGCGGAAAATATTTGGGAAACGGATTGAAAGTGAAACTGTTGTTAATTATTATTAAGATATTATCAAGGATAAGACATTAATTATATAAGCTTAACTTAACCGTTCGGCGATGTATGTATGCCCATTTATGAAACGAAAGATCTTTACTATGATGATAGCGATATGAAAATGTAACAGTGATACTTTATTTAAGAGCATAAAAATTTGGGATTGTCAGTAGTTAACCAGAGAAGGAAGGTTGGATGATTGAGAATCATCACGAATTATGTAAATAACATAAGACATTTGTTAACAATATTTAAATACAATACTATTAATAACTAGGAGAATTTAACGATATAATAAAGTTAATTGAATAACTTTCTTTATAAATATCTGACCCTAAAACAATAATAATAATATGGTTTATTATTTGGGATAAAATGATTAATAATTATTTCTAATAATTAATAAACATTTAAATAACGAACATTTTACAAACTAATTAATAGTTTGGAAATATTAATAGTCTTTAATTAAATTATTTAATAATAATTTCTACCATTAATCATTAAATAATTTTGGGAACCTTAGTTGTCAATTAAACGAAAGTTTAATATACTTTAAACGTTTAAACCATAAATTGGAGTGACGTTTAAAGAACGTGACGACGTTCTTTAAATACAGTAAGGTTGTTTACTGGTGTGTAAAGGTGATCTTATGGAAGATCAGTATGAAATTAATCTCTATTAATTTTACCAATGGAGGACATTGGAATAGTAAGTAGAAATGTCATGGGAAGACATTGGATGTATTAAAATCGATCTTTGTTCATATATTACTAGGGAACAAGAGTAATATTTAAGAGCTGTGGTGCAAACAGCTGATTGATAATTTGTTTATTCAATTTTATTTAAGAAGTGGAGTACTTCTAACGTCCATGGGACGATGATTTAATTCTATAATCTTATTATAGGAATTTTCGCAGAATCATTTGCGGATTACATGTAATTATTATGAAAATATTTACTAAATTGATTTCATTTATTATCACTTCGTTAATAAATTTATTTGTTAATTTTGTAACTGCGTGTTGATGATTTATATAAGTTATGAAGAAGGATTATGTTTTGGTGCATTTGAGGTTTTATTGAACCACTAATTTCGCCCACTTAACCGAGAATAGTTAGTATCTCGAGCTATTCGTTTATTTAGTTAATATACCCATTTTGCTTTACCAAAACATGATCTTAGAAAGTGTGCACTCCCCATTTAGCTATTGTTGGTAGGATTTCCAGGTTTTTGAGCCGGGGACCTCGAGATTCTACAATCCAGCTGATCTTCGGATACGACAAGCAGCTCAAATGGTTTAAACGGGTACACATTAAATGGCAGCCCAACGTTTAGGCTCGAACAGTGGTTCGTAGCGACGTATTTCGTGACGTCAGGCACGATTAGGCTTGTTGAGGCTTAATTGGGCGTGATTGGGTGCAATTGTTTTAATTTTGGAAGATTAGATTGAAAGAAATCCTGTGTAAGGAAGAATAAGTCGAGAAACAGAAAGCTGACTTATAATCTAAATCTGATGGTTTGATAATCCGGTTGTTGACATTTCAGTCACAGTCATGTAACGTAAATGATCAAAATTAATTAATAATAATAGAATTCGGACTTCATGATTTGAATGAATCATTAACAGAATTACTCTAGGGTTTAGCATAAGTCTGGTAAACAATAAAATTCCCAAATATTAAGTTGAAAATGGTTGCTCTTTGGTGTTCTAGTTCTGCAGTGTATGTCATGTTCCCGTAGCAGTTGAAATATTTGTAATTGTTGCAATGGCAATGAAGATTGAAGAAGTATATAAGATGTTTTCAGATGTCCAAAATAAGATGGACAATCTGACAAAAGATGTGGAAGGTGTTCGCACGTACACCCAGAAAGGTTTTAAGAGTGTTAAAGAGGACGCTGAAAAGAAATTTAAGTCTGTTATGGAAGAAGCAGAAAGAAATAGGGACACTATTAAAGAATCTGTAATTGAAAGCGTTAGAACAGAGGTAGATGCTGTTAAAGAAAGTGTTAGGGACACTATAGTAGAAAACATTGCTGACACAGTAAAGGAAAGTGTTAAAGACAGTATTAAACAAGATCTAGGTGAATTACAAGAGTCTTTGGAGAAATTACAAAGCAGTGCTACTTCCGTTAGCAGCGAGGTTAATAAATTGCAAGTTAGTTCTACACAAGTCACGAACACAGTCGACAAAATACAGGAAAATGTTGACAAGATACAAGGTAATGTTGACAAGATACAGGGAAACGTTAGAAAGGCCCAAGATGAGTCTACATTACTCAAAGAAAGAGTCATTAAAATTCAGAACAACACCGTCGATTTACAAACTAACACGGAACAAGTTCAATCAAGATTAAGTATGATAGAGTCTAACATGCAACATAAGTTTAAAGAATTAGAAACAAGTAATGAGAATTTCCAGACTGAAATCAGAAAAGAATGGGAATCCAATAAACAACAAGCTGAGGGAAACACATCACAAACTAACATGAGGTTAACAGAACTTAAAATAGTTGTTGACAGTTTGAAAACACAAGTACAGGATCACAGTAAATTGTTGAAAGATGGAATTGATGTAGACGTGGAAAATATTGTCAAGAAAAGTTTGGAAGCATTGAAAGATGATTGGAAGAAACTCAGTTCCGATCATGTTTCAAGCATCAAACGTGATATGGAAACCAAGATAGTTTCAACTGAAGCTAGATTAAATAAGGATGTTTCTGATGCAAGGGAGGATTTAATTAAAAGAATCAATCTTGTACAGAAAACTCAAAGTGATGATATGTCAGGAGTAAGAGCAGATCTCGATAGAGAAATGAATGAAACTAAGTCTTTAGGGGATAAAGTGAATCGAATGGATTATGACTTGACGGACGATAGGGAAAGGAGGTTAATTGAGCTTGAGGAAATTAAAAGGGGCATTCAAAATATTAACTTAGGCGATGCATTAACGGCAGAAGCTATTAAGATTTCATTAAGGGACGAACTTAGGAAGGAGATCCAGGAATGCATAGGAAATCAGGTCGAGACCGAAAACGAAGTAAAGGAAACAGATCAAGCTAGGATGACACGATTAGAAGATGAAATTAGAGATGTTAGAGCGAAACAAACTCCGATAGGACTTTCGATGCAACAAGATATAGATATAGGAGAGAATGATTTCGGGATAGGAAGTCTAAGACAGGTACACCCTTCGAACAGAGCATCTAATGTCACTATCATTAGAAATTTTGAAGAAAAACCACGAAAATTTAATGATAAAGATGGTCTTACACCAATTGAGTTCGTTAAGCATCTCCGTGATTATTTTTATGAAAATCATATATCTCAAGATAGAGAAATGCGTATCGTGGAACGCTATCTCGAGGGATCACCTTTGGAGTGGTATCGTGCATTCAGATATACGTTCGGAGACTTTGAGGAATTTGCCGAAGCTCTAGTCAAGAGATATTGGAGTGTGGAAAGACAGCAAGATTTGAGAGCTGAGGTTTATTCTAAGAAATACTTAGGTACTCTCCCAACTAAGTACGCTGATTTCTTTAATATGCAATTAGCGAAACTACGTTACCTTCAACCCCCTTTGACACAAACTATTTCTAGGCAGCTTCCGGTCGATGTCAGACGTAATTTAATATCGTCAGGAGTCAATGATCTTGCCAAGATGGATCAACTACTTCATAGACTTGACTACACAAGCTCCATGCCTAATGTAATTCCTAGAAACAGGCAGGATAGTAGAGAGGTGAATACGATAGTCATTGATCAGACCCAACAAACGGAAGAAGTAACGAAACAAGTTCAAACTAAATCAGGTCCTGATAGGAACAATTACTTTAGAGACAGACGGTATGAACCAAGATACCGCCGATTCAGAGAAGGCAGACCTTACCAGCAAGAGGAGCGTAGAAATGGAGAAAATAACAGAAGGACAGGTTATTTCCGCAATAACAATAACTATAATAACAACAATTATAGGAACTACAACTCCAACCAACGAAATGATCAGAATAATCGAAACAATAGAGGTTATAGCCGCTATAAAAACTATAACGATGATGTATTTTCTAGACAGCAGTATAATGAGAGGTATCGTGAAGGTCAGGAGTACATTAGAAACGCTAACCAGGGGAATACAACTCGAGATTCCAGAAATAACAACAGGAGTGAAGTTGACCCTAAACCAGGCACTAGTCAACAGGGAAGAGCTGAAGAAACAGCCCCTGAACAAAAAAAAAAACTCCAATCACAAAGCGCAATTAAATGAAGGTTACTTGTCATATCACAATGTCACGATTAATGAGATTTACCAGGTCACTGACGAAGACTTACTCTTCGAGGAAGATATTATAAGAGAGGAAAGGAAAACAGAATTACCCATTATTAATATTCATGTGGAAGAGGAGAAATGCAAATCTTTGGTTGAGACTGGGGCAGTAGTTTCGATTTTGTCCGAGGAATGTTATTTGAGGCTTTTGAAAGGCAACAGTATGACGATTTTGCCAGCTTCAACGGTGAAGGTGAGGGGTATCTTTCAGGATAAGACGGTCAAATGTAAAGTACAAGTATTGTTAAATTTCAAGATCAATGAGAAAGAGTATGAACATGTCTTTATCGTGGTTCAGAAAATCAACTTTGATATGATTCTGGGAATAGATTTTATTGGAAAAGTAGGAGCAGTTATCGATTTGAAGAATCGAGTGATGAAACTATACGAGAATAATTCGGAAGCGGAGAATTTGGAAGGACAGGAAATAAGTACAGATCTAGATACAGATTATAGGGAGGATGTTTTAGAAAACATTGTGAGTGAAGTAGAAAGAGAAAGAGAATATCATACTCAATCGATTGAAGGGTTCGAGGACATCCAAGAAGAATTTGAAGATTTGATAATCGAATTCAAAGACATTTTTGATGAGAAACCAGGTCTAATTAAAGATTTCCAGTATCGTATTCGATTGACCAATGAAATGCCTTACCAGAAAAAGATATACCCTATTCCTGAAAAATATTACGAGGAAGTGAAAGGAATTATTAGGAAAATGGAAGAGGATGGAATAATTAGAAAGCAAGCATCATCCTATATCAATCCTATAACTGTTGTGAAGAAAAGCAATGGACAATTACGTTTATGCCTCGATGCAAGAAGTATCAATGCGTTGATTTTGCCGGAGACAGATGGACCACCGAGGATTCGAGATTTATTAAGAAGATTTAAAGGAAAGTCATGTTTCAGTGTACTGGATCTCACAGCTTCCTTTTATCAGATAGAACTCTCTGAAGATAGTAGACAGTATACCGGGTTTTTATTCGACCAATCGAGCTACGTATTTTTGAGATTACCTTTTGGTATTGTCAACAGTGGACCAGCTTTGATAAGAGCTTTGGACAGTAAGCTTAGTGACGAGGTGAAGGAAAACACAATGTGTTATATTGATGATCTTATCATTTCATCCGAGAATGAAAGGGAACATTTGGAACATTTAAAGAAGTTGTTTTTGGATTTGAGAGAAGCAAATATTAAGGTAAATTTTGGCAAGTGCCACTTTTTGAAGGAAAGAATAGATTTCTTGGGTCACACCATTGATCAGTTTGGCTACCATCCGAATGAGAAGAAAGTAGAAGCTATTGTTCGATTCCCTAGACCTACAAAAGTGAAGCAAGTTCGAGAATTTGTAGGCATGTGCCAATTCTTGAGTAATCACTGTAGCCGATATTCAGAGGTCATGGCACCATTGTATGATCTTCTAAAAAAAAAATAGATGGAAATGGGGTCCCGCAGCAGAAGAGGCATTTGAAAAAGCGAAAGAAATGCTTAGAAATAATATTAAATTGGAGTATCCAGAATTCGACCGTATATTCTATTTAGAATCAGATGCGTCGAGAGTGGGAATCAGTGCTGTGTTATATCAGAAGGATGAGAGTGGAAATAAGCATTATATTGGATTTTGCAGTAGGAAACTGAGGAAACATGAGGAAAATTATTTTACCACTGAGTTGGAGGCGCTAGCCTTTGTAACGGCGTTGCAGCAATGGAAGAAAGTCCTGCTGGGACATCAAATTGTTATTTTAACTGACCATAAAGCTCTCCAGTTCATGATGCAGTCGGATTTATCCAGCGATCGATTAACAAGATGGACTTTGTTTGTTCAGCAGTTTAATGCGACCATAATCCATCAACCTGGTAAGGATAATCTTTTAGCTGATGCTTTATCGCGTAATCCTGTAGAGAATATCCAGATAAATGCGATACAATTGGAGCCGAAAGATCAAGAGGCTTTGGTGAAACTTGAGAGGATCAATGTATCACAGAAAAGATGCACTCCAATAAGGATCATGTATCGGTTTTTGAAAGGTTATATGGATAATGCTGATCCACACTATGAGAATGTCCGAAGACGCTCGAATCGATATGTTTTGTCAGGAGATTTTGTTTGCAAGTATGTCGATAAGGAGAAGACAAGAGTCAGAGTTATGGTTCCTCCCAATTTAGTAAAACCTTTGGTGTGGTTGACACACCACAGTATAGGCCACGGTGGTTTGGATAAGACTGTCAATACTTTACAGGAAATGTTTTATTGGAAGAAGTTGAGGAATTCGGTGGCTGAGATCATTCGAACTTGTGAGAAATGTCAGAAAGGGAAATATACATCGGAGCTTCTTAAGGAAAGACCTAGGTCTATTTTACCATCTAAACCCCTTGAACTATTCGCCTGCGACATTTTTGGTCCATGTCCCAAGGGACATAGAGGAAATCAGTTTGTATTAGTAACGATAGACGTATTTTCAAAATTGGTATCTTTGGATCCGATCCAGAAAGCTACAACAAGGCAAGTTTTGAATAGAATTGAGAGATCAGTAATTCCGAAGGCAGGAAAGCCGGAATTTATTTTAACTGACCATGGGCCTCAGTTTACGTCTATGGGATTTCAGGATGCCATGGAAAAGCTAGACATTAAGCATATATTTTCTAGTGTGCGATGTCCGGAGACGAATCCCAGCGAAAGAATTATGTCGGAATTTGCAAAATTCTGCAAAATTCTGTAGGATTTTTTGTCCTAATGATCATCGAAGTTGGGTTAGATTCGTTCCCATCATTGAAGAATGCCTTAATACAACGTTTCACGAGAGTTCGGCGGATGTTCCGTTGATGCTCCACTTTGATAGGAAGCCAGAGAGGCCTTGGAAGAATTTGTTTGATTCCATACCTAAAGATCCAGAAATTCCGAGAAGAGAAAGGATCGAGAAAGCCAAGGATAATTTAAGAAAGGCAGCAGACAAACGTATGAAGAGGATTCGGGGAAAACGATTCAGTGCACCATTTAACGTCGGAGATTTAGTCCTGATTAGGAAACCAACGAAAGCTGATGTAGCTCAGAAGATATACACAAAATTTTCGATCGTATACATGGGTCCGTTTAGAGTGGGCACTGTTTTTGGAAACAACAGTTATGAAATTTTGGAGATTGATAGCGATAATTCTGTGGGAAGATTCAATGCTAAGAATCTGAAGAAATTTTATGAGAGAGTGGATTAACAAACGAATTTAGAATTCTATTTCAAAGTTTGTTTTATGAAACCCGAATAAAAGCATTGGTCACGCTTTGATTCAAGCGTTAAGGGGAAAATGAACTCTAATTCTAAATGATTCAGGATGGACAGGATGCTATTTAGGACGTTTTGGTGAAATTTGGAGAAGATTGCGATATTTTTGGAGGAATTACGATATTTTTAAAATTTTAATACAGGAGGAAGCTTCAGATTGTGTTGGACAACAACAAAATGGCGAAGAGAAGCCGCTCTTGGGCAATGCTGCGTAGTATTTTCGCTAGGCCGCCCATAGCAACTTGTAGAGTTCGAAGAGAAATGCGTTGATTGGCTAATCAAATTGCCAGAATCAGCTAGGGTAGGAGATATGAGCGCGCTTGATGAGGAGCTTCGTCAATTTATAAACTGCCATTTATTAAAGAAGAGAGAATCTGCACATTTAAAACTATTGAGAAAGGATCTAAATTAAAAGGATTTATGATAGTCACCCAGAGATGAAAGTTGGATAATCCTGTAAGAAGTTATAAGTTATGATTGGTTTGCCGCTTCTTTTCATGAGGCGCCATTCGATTGGTTTTGAGGTGCGTGGTGACGCGCTGCCGATCGAGGTCTTTTGTGCGGAGATAGCAAGTGGATCGGACCTGCGGCAGAGGAGCTCCTGAAATTAGCGTGCGCGAGAGGGGTCTCACGCTAACATAGTTTGTCGGCGATGGAGGCAGTTCCATCGGTCAAAATTTAACATGGGAAGTCCGGCGAAGATGTGGGAAACAGAATATTGTCATAATATCAGTTCTCGTGTGAAACTAGTGTTGAACGTTTGACTAAACTAAAGAGAAACATTGTGTGCACTTTATATGAAAGTTTCAAGGCGATATTCGAAAGAATAAGATAGTTTTCTTTGTTGAAGCACATTCGTTATACAAGCACGTTTCGCTTGGTGCGTGTCAGCTATACAGGCGAGAAGGCAAGGCCCGTTATCTGCCTGTGCTAACATTTGTAAGACAGCAGCACTCATTTATAGCAAGTCTCTGCATAGTGACAAGATTTTTATCGAAATGTTCGACATGCAAGCGTTGAGGGGAACAGTTAACATTGTATTTAACGCTGTAGTGATCATGTTTTAAGCCAAGTTATGCGCAGGGAACGTGATGTTACACTGCCGGACTGGGATACCGGGCAACCGAAATTAATCTTAAAATTATAAGATGTGGTGTAACAACTTCAAGGCTACAATCCAACGTTGCGAGATGGAACTTGATTACCGCGTCATGGCTAGATATTATCAGACCCGAAGCGAAGCAGTCCATTATACTTCGAGACTGGGGGATTCTTGCGGTTCCGCTGATCGAGGCGAGCTCCGTGTTCGAAGCCAGCCAGGGAGATTGACGATCGGGGAGCAGGGTTCGAGTCGTGGCAAGGCAGTCTTCCCAAGAATGAGGATGAAGATTAGTAAGTGTGGAATTGCTGGTGTCGTCAGTAATTCTCTCCATGCTTCTTCTACAAGATGTCATCGCAAGGTAGAAAAAGTTATCCTCATTAGTAGCTGTTGGTTTTTTTAGTAGCTAGTTGTAGACTAGAATATTAGAGAGCATGACACCATTTCAACGATACATTATTTTGTTGCGTGTGAAATAGTTTAAGCCCAGAAATTATTTTTCCGCTTTGGACATTTAAACATTAATTTTCTTTTAGTGAGATTTTCGGATAGTAACATTTGGATTTTTGACTTATAGGTTTTGAGATTTAAGTTCATTTTATTAGTAATTTCGTTCATCGAATTTCTTTCGATCCACGTATCTTTGGGAATTTTATTGAATTTTATTTGAATTTTATTGTATATTATTGAATTTTATTGGGAATTTTATTGAAGTTTATTGAACATTATTGGAATATTATTGGAACTTTATTGGATATTATTCAATATTTTAGAAAATGGTATTACTTTACCCAAGCAACTTAGACTTTGAAAAGAATGTTTATTTGGAAATGAATTATTATTTGGACATTTCCAAGACTTTATAGTTATCTTCAAGTCTGACTTCGCTCAAGTAATTATTTAATTAAACATTTTGAATTGGTGGAAGGATGAAACATTATTTGGACATTCCACTTTAGCCAGTTATAATTAATAATAATTTATCTGTGGATAAATTATTTTATTTTATTTGAGAGATCTTATCTGCTCGGACAAATTAGCACATTTGAGTATTCTACGGAATTTTACAACACTCTTGGAGATTGTTATTGACTTTAATTGCATTAACGCAATATTTTGGAAAGACCAGAGAGAAGTAACGAATGTTTATATTTATTAAATGTTAACAACAATTATTTGAAATCTAAAGTAACTTATACTAGTAAACCATTACGTCATCACTGTTTAATAGAGTCGATTATTATGTATTTTCACAACATCTGAAAGAGCTATACGCTGTAATTATTATAAGTGAATATATTATGAAAGCAAGGCATTATATGCAATTTTAATAAGTTGTTATGGCAGAATACTGTATTAAGAGATTGAAGTGAAGAATTATAGCAGCTATATTTGTTTAATATCAAGCTGAGGAAAATGTTATACGGAACTTACGTATGTAATTGAGAGAAGTTGTTGTTTAAGTATTCTGTGGATATTTGTTCAGTCTATTAGAGAAGGGAAGGTCCTTATACGCGTTGTGAGCGTTTATTTGGAAATTATAAGTAAATATATTACAGTAAAGAATTAAGTAAGACCTTAGTTGTCAAGTATTATTGTAAAACGACTCTCAGTGGAATTGATTAGTTCTATTGGCGGAAAATATTTGGGAAACGGATTGAAAGTGAAACTGTTGTTAATTATTATTAAGATATTATCAAGGATAAGACATTAATTATATAAGCTTAACTTAACCGTTCGGCGATGTATGTATGCCCATTTATGAAACGAAAGATCTTTACTATGATGATAGCGATATGAAAATGTAACAGTGATACTTTATTTAAGAGCATAAAAATTTGGGATTGTCAGTAGTTAACCAGAGAAGGAAGGTTGGATGATTGAGAATCATCACGAATTATGTAAATAACATAAGACATTTGTTAACAATATTTAAATACAATACTATTAATAACTAGGAGAATTTAACCATATAATAAAGTTAATTGAATAATTTTCTTTATAAATATCTGACCCTAAAACAATAATAATAATATGGTTTATTATTTGGGTTAAAATGATTAATAATTATTTCTAATAATTAATAAACATTTAAATAACGAACATTTTACAAACTAATTAATAATTTGGAAATATTAATAGTCTTTAATTAAATTATTTAATAATAATTTCTACCATTAATCATTAAATAATTTTGGGAACCTTAGTTGTCAATTAAACGAAAGTTTAATATACTTTAAACGTTTAAACCATAAATTGGAGTGACGTTTAAAGAACGTGACGACGTTCTTTAAATACAGTAAGGTTGTTTACTGGTGTGTAAAGGTGATCTTATGGAAGATCAGTATGAAATTAATCTCTATTAATTTTACCAATGGAGGACATTGGAATAGTAAGTAGAAATGTCATGGGAAGACATTGGATGTATTAAAATCGATCTTTGTTCATATATTACTAGGGAACAAGAGTAATATTTAAGAGCTGTGGTGCAAACAGCTGATTGATAATTTGTTTATTCAATTTTATTTAAGAAGTGGAGTACTTCTAACGTCCATGGGACGATGATTTAATTCTATAATCTTATTATAGGAATTTTCGCAGAATCATTTGCGGATTACATGTAATTATTATGAAAATATTTACTAAATTGATTTCATTTATTATCACTTCGTTAATAAATTTATTTGTTAATTTTGTAACTGCGTGTTGATGATTTATATAAGTTATGAAGAAGGATTGTTTTGGTGCATTTGAGGTTTTATTGAACCACTAATTTCGCCCACTTAACCGAGAATAGTTAGTATCTCGAGCTATTCGTTTATTTAGTTAATATACCCATTTTGCTTTACCAAAACATGATCTTAGAAAGTGTGCACTCCCCATTTAGCTATTGTTGGTAGGATTTCCAGGTTTTTGAGCCGGGGACCTCGAGATTCTACAATCCAGCTGATCTTCGGATACGACAAGCAGCTCAAATGGTTTAAACGGGTACAGTACGAATAATACGACAAGAGGGCAAGTTTTATTTCGATTGAGAACCACGAATTATCAACAAATTGTCGAAATAATCGGTTAGATTATATATCCGATGGAACGAAAGTTCGAAGGAAAAATCGACTTATAACGGAATTTCGAATTAACCATACTGAATGTCGCAAATTTACTTGACATATTTTTTTAAATAAGTTATATGTATTTCGAAGATTTTTCGCATTTTTTTCGAAACGGTAACATTTCGCAAGATTGCGACATTAAATTGTTTCGCGTTATTTCTGGACTTCAATTTGACATAGTTTCCAAATAACAGAAATGAGGGATTTCTTTTCAGTTTCGGAAGTATTCGCGAATAAACGTCTCGCGAAAAGTCAGGTTTCCTAATACAGTAACACAGAAAAATATTTCACACGAAACTTGAGACTTCTTGATGCCGAAAATATACGTTGAACCGATGTATACCGCTCAAGGTGTCCTTGTATGTATTTCCTTGAGGTCGGGCACGGAGACATATAGCTTAGTACTTTGCAATAGGCACGGCGCCGCTTGCGTGAAACTCGCAATCTCTGAGCCTAGCGACGCGAGTTTAAATGATTCAACCCGCCTTCAGAAAATTTTCGTTACCCGTTTGTAAAATTCGTTTCTTTTTCGTTACTTTCGTTAGCCATTTGTAAAATTCGTTACTTTCGTTACTTACGTTACCGGTAGACACCCTGGTGAAGGATATCTCGAGGATGATTTCTGTAGAAAATTATTTATGTATGATCCAAGGAATCCGAGCAGTAACGATTTCAGTGGAAAAGTCGAAAAAAAAAACTGGTGTCCGAGCGCTTTGTAAGCTTACGCTGGGCAAACCATTAAAAATATCTAAATACTATGAGCGTAAGAATTGTTCAGCATGAAAAGTTCTACAAAAAAGTCCACGAGAGCATATCTCTATCTTCAATACATCGCCCACTATAAGTGTTTTTACGTTTTAATTTCTTGCAACCATGGTTTAATCAGTTGAAACTTTCCGTCAAATCAATACAAAATATTTTGCGCTATTATTGCGCTAAGTTAGGTACATGTCTTTCTGTGCTTATGAACAAGTGAAATGGACTCTCAGAACTTTTAACATGTGTTTTTAATATGTTTCGTACAAATTTTTAATGTAATGTTTTTAATATGCATTATTAGTGTGCATGCATTTTTGGATTTTGTTCAGTGTTTTTTGATGTGTTGCCATTTGTGTGAGAGGCTGATGAAGGACCGGCATACAAGGTTCGAAACATGTACCTAACTTAGCGCAATAATAGCGCAAAATATTTTGTATTGATTTGACGGAAAGTTTCAACTGATTAAACTATTTATATACGTCAATACGGACCAGAAATGGCAACTAGTATTCCCATTACTTGCAACCATGTCCATTCAACCTCTGAGGTGACAGTTTACGTGCTAGCTAGGGGCGAGTCTATCACCTCAGTTACAACTTAGCTAGTGGGCGAGCGTATTGTCCCAGATACAGCCAGCAGCAAACTGTCGAGTAGTTGAGTTAAGAACTTCAGAGAAGAGTGGTTGTGTTTGGAGTTTCCCTGGAAGTGCAATTCGGCTTTTCTTCATTTCGCCTGTGAACTTTTCGTTCCGCAAAATTCACAGTCAAGTTAAGATTGGACGGAAGGGGGATTTGTGTTTCATGCACCTCGACATGCATGCTAGTTAAATATATAAAACAGAGTTTGTATTTAAAGAGCATTTCAAAAAGTGCTTGAACAATAAAGGTTAACATGACAAAGTTGAAAAGACAAGAAAAAGAAAAGAAAAGAATATATTATTTTTCTATATTTTGCCAAATTCTAAATTTTCCATCCAGAAAAACTATTGTACTTGTGAGTATAGAAAGTAGCTCGTTAATAGTAATGCTCTCATACAGTTACACAGTGTGCTCTATCTTGCAAGAAATGAGAGCTTACATCTACAACAATCATCACCACAATATACTTTTCCTGGGTCAAAATTTAAATGGTTAATTTCAAATTATTAAAGGTTGGGCCTTGTAAAACTAAAATCCCCCGAGTGTCATTAAAATACCCTGATAATTCCCCGAGTTTTCCAGGATTTAAAAATTCCCTGAGTATTCCCTGTTTTCCAGAGAGGTAGACACCCTGCAAATATAGTTTTTGATGAAGCAAATGACAGTACCTTGGCAGTCTCAGCATGGAACACTTGCTCAGCAGCGAATAAGGTCTGGAGATTGGTCACAAGGAACAAGACCCGTGAGTCATGAAGTGCTGGCAATTCGTCGTGCAGCTCACTGTTCAGAACCTCGTACGTCCTCTTCGCCTCTTCCAGCGATTCCTTCGCCTTGGCCACTTTGATTTCGTCACGCTTCTTTGGGTTATTTTGCAGAGACTGGTAACTATGTCTTTGGCTGTCATAATCCACCAGCTTGCGGCCTCGTTTGTCGATCTTTTTCTGTCAACACACACATTTGCATTCACAAGAGGGAAACAAAACATCTTAAATACAATCCTACTCATCTCCTTAATACTGCATTGAAAACATGATTAATAGAGCTTGGAAGTAGTTTTCTTTGTTTTTGTGTGTGGGGGGGGTGTAAAATTAAGAAATGTTTATGTATCTTTGCATACTGTGTCCTGTAAGTATGTATGTACGTACTTGTGTTGTTGGTTGTAACATCTCCGTTTAAAACAAAAACATTGGAAAAAATATTATGAAGTTAACTTTGTATGACACGTCTTCACATGATAGGACAGGATTCAGAACCAAAATTGCAGGTGTGAGGAGACCCACGCAACGATTGAGAAGGAGCCAGAGGCTGAAAGATCTTTGGCAGGAAGCTAAATGACAAGGAAGAAACAACTTGAAGAACAAACCCTGAATGGTTGTTGTGTAATTGTAGTCCATAGGTGGCTGTATCAAATAATAATAATTTAACCTTAAACCAAGACTATTTGACTTTATCCTCTTGTCACATACTTTCGAAGTTCAGCTAATCGGTAATAAATTTCAGAACATCCAATCCAAGTTCCCCTTCAAGTCACATCTAGTGGCCCGCAGTCGACATCAGTAGTAAATCAAGAAAGCTTCATTGTTATTTAATTCATCGGTGAAGTAGTATAAACAGGTTAAAAGTTCCGCCTGATCAATACTTTTATTAATAAAAATCACTGTGTGGTCATCAATGGGACACGTTTCGAGGCCTAATTAATAGTTTTGGCCCCTTCATCAGCCGATATCAGAGAAACAATACAAGAATATTTTTTTTTGCGTAGCACTTAAAATTCCCTTAAAATTGAAACTTGTATGGTGCACCATGAAGAGAGATTGAAACATTTATGCCTAATATGAGATATGTCAAGACTCTTATGAACTAGGCTATGCAAAAAAAAATATTCTTGTATCGTTTCTCTGACATATTGGCTGATGACGGGGCCAAAAATATTAATTAGGCATCGAAACAAGTCCCATTAATGACCACACAGTGAGCATATTTAATAAAAGTATTGATCAGGCGGAACCTTTAACCTGTTTATACTAATTAGTTTATCAATACGAAACCAGATTGAACCTTTTAAGTTCTAAAATCATTGGTGAATGTTCGATAACCTGTGTTATTGTAATGTCTGTCAGTAATGGGGGCTAGTAATGAGAAGACGGTTGTGTCACGAACATAAGTAGCATCCTGAAGTGTTCCGATACACAGATGTACTTTCACATTGACGCCACTGCACATCACAGCCAATAGTGTGTGCACAGAGCAGTCATCACATTGGTGACAATTGCTATGAAATGTTGTTATATTTAATAATGCATTTGTTATTGCTAGTGCATGAACTTCAGGTAGCATCACCAACAAAGGCAGTTCACTAACACTGTACTCAATAAGACCTAGGATAATTGGACAACATACGTCAAGGGTGTGACTATGAACAAGGGGATACAGCAACAAGCGGTGCCAGTAGTGTGTGATGTTATTTGTGTCCAAGGAACTCGCAGGAACAGTATTCAAAGACAACCAAGAATGAAAGGAATGCACTCGATAGCCAAGAGACCTCACGGAAAACATGGCAGTGCCTCAAGCCCGTATCACACAACACTTGCTGGTCAGGAAGCTGGTACAAAATCCTGTATGATTCTGTTCATCCTCGTCAGCACACCTACTTATGTGACCGAAGTGTATCACACACTAGCATTTCGTGCGCCAAGTTGTAAGAAATAAAACATGACGAAGGGTTGTCGTTTGAGGGCAATATTTGCAGTGGATTCGCATTATTAACGCAAAGTGGTCGTGAAAATTGCTTTAAGTGAATTTGCAAACATGCCATGAATGCAATTCAATCAATATTTAAGATCTACAGTAACTGTAACAATTGGATATATAGCCATACTCGTTGATATGATGTGCAATAACGAGTTCTGGAGTCCGTTGGAAAAGTGTGCGAGTGGTATCACGCCTGTTCACTGTTTTAAAGATCCCGGGTTCAAGGCTATCCAATGGCGGGAAATTTTACTGCTTTTTAATTATTTTATTATATTCTCCCTACCTCATAAAGCAAGTTTTCAACTTAGTTTTATTCACATGGTCAACTAGGACGATTTAAATGAGAAACATTGGTAGAGAAAATTGTTTTCTTCCCTCATTCAAATTTGTACTTTCCCTACTTCCTGCACAAAACCACGGATGGTTACTGTTCGTAACAGCTATTAGAATGTTAATAACTCAGCATTTACTCCAGAATAATAATAATAATAATAATAACATGATACGTTCTGTGTTTACTGTATGGTAAGTGTTTAGGTTCTTGTACTTAATCTTCCATGCAAACTGCCGGGAAAAATGGCACCTGTTCAATTTTGTGAGTTGCATGGAAGCTATCATGGAAGGTACAAATCAAACAGTGCTAGAAGCATCTATACCAGCGTATATACCCGTACTGGTTGAAGCTTCCATGTGAACGAGTGCCGTGTGATACGGGCCTTATTCACCTAGGTGAATTCAACTTGGTATAAAATGCACTGATAAAAGTTGAGTTTATCTCTGTGATATCTGTTTATAAACCACCAAAAGTTTCTTTTTACTTCACAAATCCAGTTTACATGCAAGACAACAACATCTGTCTCATGTTTGTGCGTGATTTAAATAGCCGTAGCCCAGTGCGGGGACATGAGAAAGGTAATACAGATGGTGAGGCTGTGGATCGAATCAACAGACCTTAATACATGTTAGGAAGCTCCCACCACCTAAACAGTGGCAGATGATCATGTAGATACAATCTGGATCTCATATCTGTCTGAAATCACATTCTGGCACTTTGCGAACCCATCCCCAACACACAGCACAGAACTATTTCTGTTGTACACCCTCATACTGTACCATTTCATACAAGGTAGAATTTTAAAACTTGTACGGGGAACTCCGATTACCAATAGAAATTATAAGAGGTAGACTCCGATGGGCCGGACATCTAGAGAGAATGGAGGTGAAACAAGCATCACACCAAGTATTCCATCAGCATCCTGAAGGAAGAAGAATAATAGGCCGCCCACATAAGAGATGGTTGGATGATGTACGACAACTGGGAATTCATGGATGGAGATGACTGGCCCACGATCGTAAAGCATGGAATGATTTGATTGAGCTGTAACGCCGATGGGTAAGGTAAGAATTTTAAAATGGCTAACTGCATAAACATTATTAAGAGACTAGAATCACATATTGATCCAGATGCATCTGTTTACACTGATGCTGTGTAGAAGTGTTTCCGTAAGTCAATACTGCATGGCTGCAGAACTCACTACTCGCAAGATTCAAGAGACAAACCAGAGAACTACCTTCCACTCTTTGAGGATCATTTTATATGAATCAAGCTGGCCGGCTGATGATTCAGTCCATAGGTGAAATAAAGAAGGACAGATGGACTGGTTTGATTGAAGAACTGAATATATCAAAGAGCAGCAGAGAAATCTGAAACTGAATTAAGAGAAATACCTGTTCAAAGAATTTACTCCCTTGCTGGTATAGCTCCACTTGATATTCGCCGTGAAGCGACTACTAAACAGACTCGCAACATCATGGCTCACTATCTCTTCAACATCAACCACCACCGGCTCAACTGAAATCCAGGAATAGTTTCTCACAATCAATTATGCCACTCAAAAGTAGATACAAAGTAAGTCCGTCCCATGTACCAGTCTTGAACTGGTTGATGCTGACGCGAATCTGGACACAGAAGGTTTGAGTACCTTTATTTTTATTGTACAATGTTGTTTCATTTTCATTTGTGTATTTATTAATGTTACTGTTCTGTTGTATGTAAACAAGTGGGATAAAAGTAGCCTTACAGTTGTCTCAATATTCAATAATGGTTTAGGTTTTGTTCTATGTATGCTTCTTTCTTTTTACAGGTAATCATTATTAGCAGTGTTCTTTCAACAAGATGGTGCACCTGCCCATTATATTTTGGCAGGAAGGAACTACCTTCACCAAACCTTTCCAAAGAGTCAGTTCAGAAGTGGTCACCACAGTCACCTGACCTAACACAAATGGATGTCTTTTCTGGGGTGTCATAAGGAACATGGTTAAGGAGAGAAATCCCCACACCTTGGAGGAATCGAAGGAGTACACCTCATGAAACTGATGAAGTTAAGGTTTTGTGTCGTACTGTGTAATAAAAAAAAAATGTCCAATGTTGAAGGAGGGCATTTTGAGCACTTACAATGTAACTGTGTTGATTGTGAGATACATACCCTCATTTCAGGAAACTGACTCTGATAGGTGTTGAGAGGGATGAGGACTTGGTCTCCCATCTTGTGACTGAAGTCTTGCCACAGCATCTCGATGTTCTGAGCCTGAACATAGAGCAAGTCGTGTCCCACCCAGTTGCTCTCGTAGATCTCGTTCAGAGAGTCCATTAACGTTTTACTTGCTGTCTGCACTGCTGCAATTCACAAATAAATGGCATTACACCAACAGGTTCAAAATAAAAATTTGTATCAGGTACAACTCGAAAAAGAAAAAAAAAAAAAACTATATACAAAGTTTGTGGTTTTAGTATTCATCATCATCATCTTGAGCAGTTTCCGACCGCTGGTCGGGTCTGCTTGGAACATAAGCCTCTCCATCGTTTCCTGTCCATCCACCATCTCTCGTCATTTACTGTGTCCCAGCACACTCCTCTTTCCTCCACACTCTTCTTAACTCCTTTTGTCCATCTGTCCCTTGGTCTTCCCCTTGGCCTCCTTCCCGTCATTTCCATTCCAAACATCTTCTTCGGTATCCCCTCCTCTTGCATCCTCCTCACATGTCCATACCATTGTAGCCTAGATCGCTCTATTCTATTTTGCAATGGTTCCTCTCTTACCATCTCCCTCACTCTCTCATTCCTTACTCTGTCCATTCTTGTCACTCCTACCCTACTCCTCTGGAACTTCATCTCCACTGCTCGTATTTTATTCTTGTCCCTTTCCTTCATCACCCATGTTTCTGAACCATATGTCAAAATTGGCACAAAGTAGGTCTTGTAGATGATTCCTTTCCATTTTTGTGGTACATCTTTATTCCATATCATCCCCCTAACACTCTTGAAAAATCCATCTGCACACCTTCCCCTCTCATTTATTTCCATCCTATTGCCTCCCTTTTCTTCAATTATGCTTCCCAAGTACTTGAAGCATTCTACTCTCTGCAACTGCTGTCCTCCAAGTGTTATGCCCATATCCAGTCTGTTGTTCTTCCTCGTTGTGATGACCACTTCACTCTTTTGTGCTGAGAACTTCATCCCATAAACACTACCTTCTCCCACTCATCTAATTGCTCTTGTACTTCTTCCTCATCCTCTCCCCATACCAGAAGGTCATCAGCAAACAACATTGCCTTCATTTTCCTTTCCCCAATGCTATTTACCACTTTTCGTATGATTTCATCCATCACCACTATAAATAACAGGGGTGAGAGGGCACTTCCCTGTTTCAGACCACTCTCCAGTTGAAACCATTCCGTTCTCTCTCTTCCCACCTTTACACAGCTTTTGCTTCCCTCGTACATCGCTTTCACTCTTGCCACTGTCTCCTTGTTCACTGCCTTTGCTCTCATTGCTTCCCATACCTTGTTTCTATTAATACTATCATATGCTTTCTCAATATCCAAGAAGGTCATCACCAGATCTTTCCCATATTCATAATGGTGTTCTTGTAGCTGTCTTACTGCAAAGATGAGGTCAACTGTTGACCTTCCTGGCCTGAATCCATACTGTTCTTCCCTCAGCCCATCTTCAACTTCTGTCCGAATTCTTCTCTCCAGTGCCTTCTCAAATATTTTGGCGCAGTGGCACATGAGTGTAATTCCCCTGTAGTTCTTGCATTCCTTCCTACTTCCCTTTTTAAATATGGGTATTATTATCCCTCTTTTCCAGTCCTCTGGTATTTTCTTCTCCCTCCATATCACTTTCATTACTCGAAAGAGCCACTGTGTTCCTATCACCCCTGCTGCTCTCACCATCTCCACACTCACTTCGTCTATTCCCGGTGCCTTTCCCCCTTTCATCTTCTTTAATGCTTCCTCCACTTCTTTCCATGTCAATTCCTTCTCTGAAATGTCTTGGTCACTGTCTGTTTCTTCCTCCACAATGTCCACTACGCTGGTTTTAGTTGGATTTAGGAGTTCCTTGAAGTATTCTCTCCAGATAACCTTTACTTCTTCCATATTTTCGACCTCCTTTCCATTCCTGTCCACCATTCTGACATTTTCCCCTGTATCTCTTCTCTTTGCCTTTATCATTCCATACAACACTTTCTTACTGCTATCACAGTCCTCCTCATCATTTCTGTCCATTTCTCCAGCCATTTCTTTTTCTCTTCCTTCACTACTTCTCCTGCTTCTTTCTTCTGCTCTTGGTATTCTTCTCTTGTTCTGTCTGTCCTCTGTTGGAACCATTTCCTGAATGCTTCATTTTTCTTTTTCATTGCTTCCTTAGTTCTGGGGTTCCACCACGGTGTTTCCTTCCACCTTTTCTTTCCACTAGTTCTGCCACACACGACTTCCGCTGCTTCTACCAACACGTCCTTGAACCTATTCCATTCTTCTTCACCTGTTTTCGGATCATCCTTCGGTAATTTGTTCCTCACTAATATCTGGAACTTCTCCTTATTTCCATCCTCCTTCAGCTTCCATGTCCTTATTCTTCTTTCTTGGTTCTCAGTTCTCCTCTTTTCCTTCAGTCCTCTCACCTTGGCGACCAGCAGACGGTGGTCACTGTCCAGGGCTTCTGAAGGTATTACCCTTATATCCGTGATACTCTTCTTTGTCTCCTTCCCGCATAGAATATAGTCCACCACTGATTTCCTAGTCAAATCCCTGCTGTACCAAGTAATTTTATGGCTCTCTCTCTTCTTGTACCATGTGTTTCCAACCATTAAAGCCGTTGCTCACGGTAAAATTTTCCTTCAAATTTATTGTACAATAATTTAATTTTATAAAATTTATGTTGCTCACGGTCAAATTCAAGTTTTATAAAACCTTTGATAAAACGTTTCATAAAATAGGACATGTACTATTCCGTAAAATTAATTTTACGAAACGAACCAATCAGGGAAGCTGACATGAAGATGATGCTGGCGCCACGTGGTGAGAAGATTGTGAAGCTCGCTTGTAAACAAGCTCTTCGAAAATAAAACATGGAGGACGGTTGTCGTTTGGGGGTAAAATTTACAGTCGATTCGCATTATTAACGCAAAGCGGTCATGAAACTTGCTTTAAGTACATTTGAAAATGTGGGTGGTACTGAATGAATTAATTCCAATCAATATTTAAGATATAATTGTAACAATTGGATATTTAACCATACGCGCTGATAAGGAGTGCAACAAATTGCTGTATCGTCAGTTGGAAAAGTGTGCTAGTGGTATCGCGCTCGCTTGCTGATCAGAAGATCCCGGGTTCAAGGCTAACCAGGGGCGGAGATTATTACTTCCTTTTAATTATTTTATAATTTCCTCCTTACGTCGTACAGCAATATTGCAACTTTGTTTTGCGTTTTCTCCCATTTAAAATTTTTATTTTCCCTAAATACTGTAACCATGGACGGATACCATTCGTGATAACTATTAGAATTTAAATAGTTAAATATTTATCCCAGAATAATAATAATAATAATATGATACGTTCTGTATTTACTGGATATAGCTAGCGCTTATCACACAGACGCCGTTTAAAGAAAATATAGTTTAATTCTGATGTATTTATTCGTAGGCCTACCCACATAACAAATCTACTTGTTTATGTTGCCCCTAGGATAACTACCTGAACGAGAAAAACAATCCGATTGGTTGTTGTACTCAAACTTCCATGAAAACTGCCAGGAAAAATGGCACCTGTTCAATTTCGTGAGTTGTATGGAAGCTATTATGGAAGGCAGAACCTAGCATGGAAGGTACATATCACACGGTGCTAGACGCGTCTATACCAGCGTGAACACCAGTACTGGTAGAAGCTTTGATACTAACTAGTGTCGTGTGATACGGGCTCCCAAGCTGTTAGTGTTTTACTGGACGAGTACCAGAAATATCCGTGTTTGTATGAGGTTAAAACGCCCATATACCACAATAGAAATGCAAGAAGGGAGGCGGAAATCTCAATCGCCGAATATGTTTCACAAATTCGACCGAACACAAGCCAGGCTGATGTGAAGGCGAAGATAAACGGGTTTCGAACTCACTTGCAGTCTCATTTCAGGAGAAATAACTTGCCTCATGTTAAGTGTCCTGTCGAATAATTTTGGGACTAACGAGATCTAGGAGTTTTTTTTTAAACTGCTTTCCTCCATTCTTAGAAAATTCCTATATGAATTCTGATTTCTAACCTCAACTCATTTTCGACCAAGGAGAGTATTCCTCTACTCTTCTCTTCTTGTTATCCATTCCCGAGTCCAGGACTTCCTAGCATTTCTTTTCTTCCTTTTTACCACCGTACGACATATAATTGTAGCTAAAGCAGCAATTTTTGCAATGTTTGCTTTGTTTGTTGGAGCCATACTCTCAAACCAATGTGTGTTGAACAGCTTATTCTTGGTTCAGAAGTTTATCGGTAGATGGCGATCCTGATACATCCACGGATTTTATAAAATAATTTTACCGTGAACAACACAGCTTGCTTTCGTCAAATTTTTATAAAATTAGTTGTAAAATAAATTTTAAGAAACATTTTACCGTGAGCAACGGGCATTAGCCCATTTATCTTGCACAGTTCCAACAATCTCTCTCCTTCCTTATTCCTGTTTCCCCATCCTTCACCACCAATCACTTCCTCAAAACCTCTTCTATCAGTTCCGACATGGGCATATAGGTCTCCCATGACTATCAGGTCTCTCCCCACTAACTGCTTCTGCAACTCCTCTTCAAACTCGTCCTTCTCGCCTTCTGTGCATCCCACCTGTGGTGCATAGACTTGCAGAATGTCCAGGTTTCTACCTTTCACAGTGATTCTGGCTCTAATTATTCTATCACTTACCCTCTTTACTTCCTCCCTCAGCCCTTCTCTCACCACCATTCCCACTCCATTTCTCTTCCCCTCCTCATTTCCTATCCAGTATAGCTGCAAGCCATTTCTCAGTTCTTTTCTTCCTTCCCCTCTCCATCTGGTCTCTGCCAGTCCGAGTACATCCAGTTTTCTCCTCTCCATCATATCCACAACCTCCTCCACTCTTCCCGTCAATGTAGTTATATTCAAAGTTCCGATTCGTAGTCCATTTCCATAGCCAGGTCTGCTTCCTTTAGATCTGTCCTTTCCGAGGCCCGTTCCCGTTTTAAAAGCAGTTTCATATCCACTACTGGCTTGCTAGGCCTAACGTAGCTTCACCATAACCCTGGCAAGGGGCCTGTTTTTGGTCCGCGAGAGGTATTTTATTTCCCTCAAACCCTCCGGACAAGTCCGGCGAGCCCCCCTATCCGCCACCTGGGACGCGCCCGATAGAGGAACAGGCAAACCCCCACGGGGTTTTAGTATTAGTGATGCAAAATTAGTCTAAAACTCAATTGATAAACCATTATTTTGTATGACACTGCAAGCAAATTATAGCAGTTCTCAATTATCAAATTTTAAAAAAGGAAAATAAGAAATCATATTTTGCTAAATGCAGTAGTATATTTTGGTTCTCTACCAAAGCAAAATAACCAGTGATGGACGAAGCAAGGAGGATATAAAAAGTAGGTTAGCTCAGGCAAGGAAAACATTTCTACAGAAAAGGAATCTGTTGACATTGAATATAGATTTAGGTATTAGAAGTCATTTTTGAATGCCTTAGTCTGGAGCGTGGCGCTCTATGGAAGTGAAACTTGGGACTATTGGTGCAGCAGAAAAGAGGAGAATTAAAGCGTTTGAAATGTGGTGTTACGGGAGAATGATGAAGATCAGATGGGTAGATAGGGTTACAAACAAAGAGGTATTGACATTAGTGGGAGAGGAGAGATGTTTCTGGCGACTGCTAGTGAAGAGAAGAGATAGGTTGGTAGGACACATACTAAGACACCCAGGAATAGCAAGCTTAGTTATGGAAGGAAGGGTTGAGGACAAGAACTGTAGGGGTAGACCAAGGTTAGAATATGTTAAACAGATTGCCTCGGACGTAGGGTGTGGTAGCTATGTAGAGATGCAACGATTGGCTCAGGACAGGGAGGCATGGAGGGCTGCATCAAACCAGTCAAAGGACTGAAGACTCCAACAACAACAACAACAACAACCACAACCAAACTAATTACGTTTCAAATAGTACAATATTATTTCATTAAAAAGGTTTAAAATATTAATTTATCCGTTGGCAATTTTTTACCTTTTGCCCATGTGTGTGTGTTTGTGTGTCCCCTAATTAAATCTAAACGGCTGGAAACTCGACAAGGTCATAGTGTTATTTCGTCCGACCCCGACCGTGCCCTTTAAATTTTATTACGTCTTACCAACAAGCCTGTTTGCCATCTCTTGATGAATGCAGAACATTTGCATTTGTCTGTTGGCACAGGCTAGAGTAAAAGGTGGCTTTTCACCGATGTCTCAGTCTCACTCATGGCTGTGATTATATGGAAGCTACTGAGGTATGGGTGGTGCTGAGTAATGACATTCAGGGCACAGTCAGTGCCTGTGGATGCTGGGCAAGGTTCTACTCATAGCGTTAGTATTGCTGTTCTGACTCAGTGAGGAAAGCAATGATAGTACGCTTCAATATAGCACTGCCACATAACCAAACGACGGTACTTTTTGAGGATCCAACCAGCCTTCGGGCTGACGACCTAACAGACAGACCAATCCAACATGGCGGCTGTGCGAAATATTTCACCGGCATTCTATATCTCCGAAACTATTACCGATATCAGCCTCAAATTTTGTACGGTGATAAAGGGCACTACTAGACGTTCACGTATGTGACTTTTAAAAACCTCCGAAGTACAAATCCAACATGGCGGCGACGCGAAATTCAAATATTTAAATGGACGTTTCTCGCGATTTAACCATCCGAGCGCAGTGAAACTTTGTACAGTAAATGCTTATACAAATTTTAATCCACTGATATCTAACAACAAGATGGCGCTGTGCGAAATTCTAAATCTCGTTTTTATTTCTTGTGTCCTAATCATGCGATTGAAGTTTTAATAATATACCTACTCAATAATCTTCATGTAATATAAAATAGCTCTAAAACCTACATATATAAAAATCCAACATGGCGACTATCCGAAATATTTAGACGGTTCTCAATATCTACGAATCTATTACAGCAATTAAACTGAAATTCAGCACATTGATGGAGGCAATTAACATAAGTAGGATATATGAAAATAGGCTATTTAGTTCTTCACGGAACTACTTGTATTATATTAGGTTGAATGCACTCGGGAGTTTCACTGGTAATTTGTAACCCCATGGTTCCCATGCTATGTGAGCCCTGGGGGAGGAAATCTGTGGGGATAGGAGTCCAAAGCAGAGAGAGAAGTGAAACCTCTATTAAGAGACCAGTGACGGTTCCATGGAAAACTGGTCTTTTGGAGGGGTGGTCTCTTAATAGGGGTAGGCATTAAAAACGAATTTTATACTGCTTTATTAATCAAGTACAGTTGGAACACTGCATTGGTACACATTTAGTACAAATTAATTACAATTAGTTATTTTCTCACCTCTGTCATTTAAAAAAGTCACGAATTGATCTCTGTTTCAGATTAGCACATCTTTTTTTAACAATTTTACTTTCTAGAATATCTCTGAATGAGTTCGGAAGTCCATTCATTTGTTCTGGGTTCGAACAATCTTCTAGGAGAGCCGGTTTTTGTGTTTTTATTCGTTGCATAACACTTTTTCTAATTACATTGTATGCTGATGCAGTTCTGTGCCAACAGAACCATTGTTTTCAGGGGTTCTCAACCTTTTTCAACCATCGTACCCCTTTAAAAAAATAAACATCCTGCGTACCTCCTACTAACCTTTCTTAGGTAGTAATAATGGTTATTAAAAATGTAAAAGGTATTTAGTTAGTATGGTTTAACCTTTGTACTTTTATAAGGAAAGGTATTTTAATAAAACAAAATATAGTTGTTTTTCAGTTCCTTTTCCCAAAGGGTGATTTTTGCAATCATTGCGTTAGTTTTCATTTCAACATAGAACATATCAGAAACACTACCTTGCATACACTTATTCCAAATGTTCAGTTTGTCAAACATATCACTTGAAAATGAAAATCCACAGCCTGCTTCCAAGTCTCCGACCGGGTCAGGAATGGAATGAATGAAGCCCCCATCGAGCGGCGAGGATATGAACCGTGCCGGCTGCCGAGGCCTGACGCACTCCTCTGGGGCAATGATTAAATGAATGACAGATGAAATGATATGATAGTGGAGAGTGATGCAGGAATGAAATTTGGACAGGGAAAACCGGAGTACCCGGAGAAAAACCTGTCTGCCTCCGTTTTATCCAGCACAGATCTCACATGGAGTGACCGGGATTTGAACCACGGACCCAGCGGTGAGAGGCCGGCGTGCTGCCGCCTTAGCCACGGAGGCTTCTCAAAAATATCACTTAAACAGGCCAATTTTAAAAGCCAACCAAAATCATCGAGTACTGATGATAAATTAGAATTGTGCTCGGTAAAGAAAAGATGTAATTCTTTGTGGAGTTCAAATACACGCGTCGTAAATAACTCACACAGTAGTCACGGCACGAAGCTCACTGCGCATGTGGATCGAGTAGAAGGATGGCCTGCCGCGTACCCCCTGAAATGTTTCGCGTACCCCTCCACAGGTTGAGAACCCCTGGTTTACATCATCACCCCCATCACCATCTCCAATGGGATGGCAGACGAGAAGTGGTCTTTTGAAAGAGTTCAGACTGAGAAAATGCCTGGTCTTTGGTCGGAGAGAGGGGTGGTCCTTAAATAGAGGTAACAAATACATTGACCTTATGAGGTTTTAAATCGGTTCCAAGAAAAATCGGTCTTTAAGAGGGGTGGTCTTTTAGAGAGGTTTCACTGTATTTGTTGTACGTCCCCTTTAACTACTGCGGCTTTTAGATTTGATTTGATTTGATTTATTTTCACTGCTACACTTAGAGCTTAAGAGCTCCTTTACAGTAGCGCCCTACATAAAATAAAGTTAGGGCTTATAAAAATAAAACATTTCACCTACATTACAATATAAATAATCATAGTCTAACAATTATAGTAACAAAAATATAGTAACAATACAATAATAATAATATTACTAATGATAATGGAAAAATTATATACAAAAGAGTGAGAGTGCATACAGACTATCAGCCCGAAAAACAAACACCATATACTATACAAGAAGAGCTATTGAACTAGACAGGTTGTCAGCTATTGTCCTTGTGTTATAATTGAACTTTAAAAAAGTATTTTAACATAATACAGTAATCAAATGTGAGAGGAATACTGCTCCAAGAAGCGGGATGAAAGATGTCTTTTGAAAGCTGCAGTGCTTGCAATGTTGACGAACTTATATAAATCGAAGGTGTTGAAGAGAGAGAGAGAGAGAGAGAGAGAGAGAGAGGCAGAGAGAGAAGAACTCACCTCGTATGCACCTAATATAATTGTTGAACTCTTTCTGTAGTCGATTGGCAGCATTCTGTTGCCTTGTAAAATTCTGTAAATGTTCGTCGAAGATTTCGTCCGCCGTTCGATCAACCTTACCCAGGTTTTGCAGGAACTGCAACAGGCAAAACATAAGTTTCTTTGTAATTTACAGAGCAAATAAACATAAACACTAACATAACAAAACATACAACAGGATAGGTAAGTCACAGGATAAAATAAAAACCTGCACATACTCCAAATCGTGATCGCAAGTGAGCTAGTGGTGGGGAAGATCGGTCAGTGTATCTCCTGGTTACTGCCTTTCGTGGTTCGATGCACTTCATTGTCGTTAATTCATTTAAGGGTTTATGAACACACCCTGTGTGCTTGGATGTGTGTAGATTCTGTCTCATTGTGTCATTGTGATGGATGTACTATGTATAAGTAATTGGGGTTAGGATTGTTAGGACAGGAGGCGACTGAGGCTATAAAATAGGAACCAATAGGAGCCATTTTAATGGAGTATAAGCAGTAAACGATGGAAAACCACTTCTAGAATTGCCAAGGTGGGAATCGAACCCAGTTCTGTCTCCGAAGGTTGAGTGTACCCTATTCCAGCCCTCAGACCAGAGTAAAATTTATTGGCAGAGCCGGGAATCGAACCCGGACCTCAGGGCTGACAGACGAGACTGTGCTAGCCACTGCGCTACAAGGTGGTCGCCGGCAAAAAGAAAACGCAACACCCTGATTCATTGGCAATGTCATTTTACTTATCGTTTGATAATATTCACAACTACGCTCAACTCTTATGACAACCAGATGTCAGTTTATGCCCCTCAATGCCCATTTGTGGCTTAATATACAAATTCATGTACAGAGGTGTGCATTATTTACTTATTTAGCGTATGGCTTTTAGTGCCGGGAGTGTCCGAGGACATGTTCGGCTCGCCAGAGGCTGTAGCTGCTTCAAGCAGACACCCATGGGGTGAGCTACAAGTTCCGTTCAATTTCAAGTAGTTCCAACTTTCACTACCAGATGTCACGGACATCTAGTGATTAACGTTGGAACTTTGACAGAGCGTTTCAACGAAATCTAACCTAGACGGTAGCATTTGGTAGCGAAAGTACGAACTACCGTACTTGAATTATCGTCTGCAGTCCTTACTTGAATTAAAAACAGATAACACACACTAATAGTCATCACAATTAACACCGGTTGTATCAGACAGATTCTACACACACGCGCGAAGTACACGGGGCTACATGAACACGTTGACTAAGGAACCAACCAACCAAGGTAAAACTTGACAAATTCTCCATGGCTGTGGCGAAAGTAGGACGTTGGAAACCCAGCCATCTGCACGTCTATAAACAAAGGTACATTCACTGATCTTCAATGATCGCCTTGCAACATGTAGCAAGGACTTTTTTGACACTCCCAGAGCCTTATATGTTCCTGGCCCGACCATGCGTGGGGCCGGCAGAGTGGGGGTCACGACCCCGGCACAACAACACTTTTTGTTACAATAGTCTGGAGAACATACTGTACACGATACATGAGCTCCCTGTCGCTTCGTCCCTTCAATCAATATGTTTGCGAAAATTACCCGAACAGCCTTTAAATCAATCCCATGGGGACGGCAAAGGAAAACAGGAGGGAGTAGAAATGACCGCGATGTTCCATCCCTTAAAACAACAATTACCACCAAAGAACAAAATAGGAGACCTATCGACACTGGAATCTCAGCTGTCCTCATGAGGCTGAGGTTCCCCGCTCCAGCCCTCCATGGCATGGTCGGGTTTCTAACCTAGGACCCTCCGGAGACTCCTATCCACAAGGGCGGTCAGAATTCAATCCATACGCTCTATAAAATGACAAAAATAGCATGCGGAGAATATGTGACCTGCGACAGGTTGGATGGAAGATCAACACATTTTCAGCTACAAAATACCTCTAAAAGCTGGCGGAATATGTCAATTTATAAGGAGTTTTGTATTACTATTGGAACTTTGTTGTACTGTTTCCTGGGAGTGTTAAAAGTTAAATTTCATCAGCAGAAGGCTGAGGCCAGCCAACCAATTCCACCTTATTAAGTCCCTTGAGAATTAGAATATAACCTAAAACTTTACGTTCTAATAATGTTAAATGTTCAATTAAAACTCTCACAAATTAAAATTAGAGCTCCTACACAAACTAATTAAAAGTTCCTTCATCAATACTATTTGTTACTCCTTTGCATATTTTCACATGACTCGTTAATCTCGCAATCATAGGTCTCGCGATCCCTCTTACATTTTACACACTGGGCGAAATCTTCATTTAAAAATCTCAAATACATTACCCTGGAATCGAACCCTGTCCGCCTTGGTGAGAGGCAAGCAGCTAGACCGCTTCACCATCATGCCACCGGAACTGTTATTGAAGGAGAAAAATTGCTTGCGTCTATCAAAACACATCTGAAAAAAAAATCATCTACTCCGAAAACCATCAACACTGGTTTTTTTAAATTTTATTTTTAATATCTTCACCTTGAAAATATTTTTTTCATAACTACAGGCAGTACAGGCTGGTCCATAACAAAGAAAACACATAATTATTATATATATTTTTACTTTTAGGAAGAGAAAACCTCTGCAAAATTATTTAACTTTGAAGATTTTGCGACATACATCATCACGTTGTCCAGCAACACAGCGGAACACGCGACTGGTACCGTACGTCAAAGTCATAAAATGTGCACTAATTTTCTGACAAAACGACATCCACTCCCCCTCCCCTTCGCATCGGGAGGTGTCGGAAGTACATAAGAGTTGACCAAAAGAGATTGAGCAGAATACAGTATAGCCTATGGTTGCTAGCACCAGAAGAATGTTAGCCTAATGTAATGTCATTTTGCCAGACTCGGCCACCTAGTCGCTCGACGTCATCACACAGTAACCAGGTCAACAGTTGTTCGAAATGCATAACAATCTTGACGTGAGAGATACTGCACTCGTCCCGATGTTAGATGATACAGGTGAACGTTACGCAACTGCGTGGTGTCAGGAAGTGGGAGGTTGGCACGAGACACAAGGACTACCGCCCGTGGGAATCGACCTATGGCCCTCAGCTGTTCCCACATCACTCAATGTGCATGTGAGAAAGTTCCGCTGCTCGCGGCATCATCCAGCGTGATCGGTAATTTCTCTAGCATAATCAACGCTGCAGCATCACGAGGCGGACAGCGAATATAAAAGTCAATGAAAGTCAATATTAGTCAATAAATAAAAATGTAGAGAAATGTATAAGTGGTGGAGCCCCCTGATGAACTACTAGTGAACTACGGTATATACAAACTTGTACATTATCAGACAATCTTATTTGCCAAATACCGGTAGCTTAGAGCATAAATACAATAGAGGGCGCATTGCCACACTGCGCCTGTACTGTGACGTGAAACGAACATCTCGATCAGCTGACCGAAGGGTAATGGCTCAAGACAGACTACAATTGGCTAATGGCGAATGCTAAGCAACGTCAAGGAATACAAAAGGTGCTCCATATTGGATAATTCTATCACTATCCGCAGTTCCCTTCAGTCAGCTGATCGAGATGTTGGTTTCCACCCCTGGCCGTGGTTTCAACAATGTGACGTCATCAGCCATCTATTGAATTTATGGTCTAAGGTGTAAGCTAGTGGAGGGTTTCAATTAAATCTGTCCAATACAAATGTGGTATCAATTACCAAAGAGCGGCAAAGGGAAATACTCCAAAGAATATGAAACACTCTCCCCACAGATGATACACAGATATAACAGCTCTCCCCTCGAAATCGCAACTCTTTGTTTCTTCTTCTCCTCCTCCTTTCGCAACTGGAAAATTGTTTTGAAACCAACGATATGTTTAAATGTTTTGGAGGACATTTACGAATTTTAAGAAATTCCTCCCGGACCTTGGGCAAACGTTTGAATTGTAGGGCATGTCCGGAATTTTCCGGACGCCTGGTAACCCTAGCTGGAGGGATGAGTGGTTGGTTCGTAAGTTTAGGGGCTGCGACAACGCGGTCATGTAGCCCCGTGTACTTTGGGTGAGAGTAGAATCTGTCTGATAATCGGTGTTAATTGTGATGGCTGTATTAGTGTGTGCTATCTGTTTTTAATTCAAGTAAGGTCTGCAGACATTCAATTTTCAAGTAGTTCTACTTTTGCTACCAAACGCCACCGTCAACGACCAACTAGTTCTGAACTTTGTTACTAGATGCCAACGCAGTCACCTCCTGGCGACGAACGTTGGAAACTAAGAGCTTTAGTCAAATATAACCTATAATTAAGCTTCACACAAGTGTAATTAATGGAAGGTTCTTTATCATGCCATAATATGACATGGGACCGCCGGAGCTCCTAGTTTGGGGATACAAGGTTCCAATTCCGGCGCTGACATTTTGGGCACTTCCTGCAGGAAAACTCTGGGATGTTTCAAGTAGTGAGACCCTACAATACTACAGTAAAAATAGAAACACAGGTTCGCTGGTGAGGCTGATGACTAATATGTCCCAAGCTCCTAAAAATTAATTACCAACAGCTTTGTGAACGAGGGTCCTTAGCCCCTTTTGCATGAGCTTCTTGTACTGTAAATGACGCCCGATCAAAGCTTGCTTGCGGTTCGCCTGCCGTGATTGGTCCGTTTCACGCGGAAAACACGTGGCTTCCGTGAATTGACCAATAACAGAGCAGACGTTTAAGATTTCAATGTTTTGATCGGGCGTCAGGTTGTTTGGAACAGGGAGTAACATACATTACGATGAGGATGGTGATCGCAAGGTCTCGAGCCGAGTTTAACACTTAGTCTACGTGTGACAAGCTCCATCTTTCAACTTTCCCGTCCGACCGACCTTGGTGTATCTTCCATTTCCGACACCTCAGAGTAGTTAGTACGTTTACATGGCGAACTCAAATCGATCTGAGTACACTTAGCTTATTGAATACCGTCATGTAAACGGGACTCAGTTCACTCAGATCGTATTGAGTTTCAAGGTCGATACGATAAAATTGTGGGATCGAAGCGTATCCAAACTGGTGTTCAGGAACGTATCGTATTGAAAGGGATTCTGCGCGCTCTCGTCTGTCACCCGGCTCTCGAATCGCTTATTTTACTTTCCGCCCATATTCTTCGTTACTGTTTATGTTCCTGTCGTGATACATAAGCGTAGGTTGTTTGCATGAGTTTTTAGCGTTAATATATTTTTGTCTGTTTTACCTTTAATGTCTGGTGTAAACTGTAGTCAACAGAAAAAATGAAAATACACCATCTCACTTCGCCGCATAATCCGTTCCTTTCGCCATTTGTCCACTTGAACATAGACTGGCTGAGAGGCGCAGCGGTAAATAATCCGCCGCATAATCCGTTCCTTTCGCCATTTGTCCACTTGAACATAGACTGGCTGAGAGGCGCAGCGGTAAATTTCTCTCCTACTTTTCCCAAGGTAGCAGGATCGAATCCTGGCGCCTAAATGCGAGGGAGCCGTGTCAGTAGATTTACTGGCACGTTACAGATCTCATTCGGGGCGACATTCCGGCAGTCCGGCGGCGTCTCTAAAAGCTTCAGTAATTTAAAGGGACGTAAAACCAATAACATTTTATCATTATTAAACTGAACATCAACTTGTTAAGAACAAACTACATCAAAATCTTCCGCGCATCCATTTTTCATGTTTACAAACCCGTCAAAAAAAAACATCGGATGATAATTACGGGTCTTTTATGTGTTGCTGTCTAATACGAGTTAGTCAACATGGCCACCATAAATTATATACCGGATTGAAATCTATTTCAATACGAACTGAAACTGCTCATGTAAACGGGCATCATACTGAAAACAGGATCGTATTCAAATCGATTTGATCGCCATGTAAACGTAGTGCAGTAGGTATTCGAGTGTCCATGCACCAGCCTACGTGACTTTCATTTTTTAGTCCAATAGCTTATTCTTTGAGAAGCCAAAACTCTTCCTTGAGAGGGCTGATGACTTCGATGCAGGGTCCTTACACCTAAATTAATAACACTTTCGAATTTAGAGATACACATTCACGAACGAAAATTCCCCCCAGCGTATTGTTTAATTTCCTTCAATGTTGCTCGTCTTACGGGAAGACTACTGGGTCAACAAACAACAGAAAACAAGATTTCTCTGGCTGACTCAGTAAACAGGAAGACTTTGAGTACAGAAAGTAGCCGGCAGATAACAGACATGATAGCTGCACGGTAGAGGCAAAGCGCTGAATGCTGGATTGGGCGTACAAACACTGCTCTCATTACATGGGGAAGCCAAGCAGAAAGAATGTGTGTATTCTCTGCTAATCTACGCAATTTACAATGTCAGCGAAGCTACATGTTATTTGAACATACGGTACCGTATATTAGAAAAACACAGAAAAAAGTATCAAACGAGTAGCAGAATAAAAACTTACAATCACCTCTAGTGGAACTACCAAAGCTTTTGAGGTCAAGGATAGGTGCAAACTACGCTGGTCAGAGTTGAAAGGATTCATCGACCTCTCGAAGAATTGTGGTGTTGGGTCGAGACCGACTGATCAGCTGATTGATGATTCGGGTCAAGGAAATTTAATGTCAAGATTCATACCCCCCTTAGTAGGCCTAACCCACAGCGTAGCCGTGCGTGTCAAATCGCTCACCACGACCGTGATGAAAAGCTACAGCAAGTTCGAATCCCGGCGCCGACGACTATTATGAGTGTCGTTTTCCCCTGGATTTACCACGCCCTCAAGTCCCGAGGCACCGATCCCATTCTAGCTCCTAATGTTTCTAGTTACACTAATAGTCACCACGGAAACACATACCTAAGTACACGGAGCTGACGACCAAGATATCTCGGTTAACGGTTAACGATTATTTGTGTGCAAGCCGCATTAGCCAGCGAAATATGTGAACTGCTTTAGCCTATGTAACCTAGGTAGTCCGAGTCTTTTAAATTTCGCGGTGCAAAATCGGCAACGATGTCTCTCTCTCTCAAGAGAAATGTCAGAGCCGGAGACTCGGAGGCTAGACTATAAGATGAAGAAAATGAAAGATCTGAACCTGGCATAGAAGAGAAACCCATATCACACTAAGCTCGGACCCCGTAACAGTCATCCACATCTCGTCAGTTGCACAGATTTGGGTGGTTGAGGACCTGTCACAACCAATGACAGATGACCTCAATGTTCCTCCCAGTAAAAAACAAAAAAAAAACAACAACAACGACAACAACCACCACCGCCCCACCACCACAACCAACGGCATGGACTAATAGTAATGCATCCCAATAGTCAGTGTTCACTCAGAAGCAGTCCTTGAAATTTCCTGAAATTGGCAAACTTGCCCCCCACCCTCATGTATCTGCGGAAAGTACAATGACGTAGATTAATCAGCTGATTAGTGATTCATTTTACAGGATTTAACATTAGGGCACATCCCCAACAAATAAAAGAAAAAAGACCATAAAGTGAAATGTTTAAGAAAAACTACCCGCTGGTGCCGTAGATTTCCTGTTTTCTGTGGACTAGGATGCAGAGATCTGCCATGATCAACGGGAAATACACATTATAGATCACATAGACAGATGATCTACTCGTCGTGTAGTGTACGCCTCGTGGTTAACATTGATTACTACTCTAGAGACCCGGAATCGATTCCCTGCTCTGCCAAGATATTTAATTTCGATTTGACGTACGGTACTGGAATGGTACCTGTGCCTTGGAAGCGAGGGGAATGAATTGGTGGAAATGGATGGAACAAGCTTAAAGTCACTGGGTAGCTTCTTATGGTCATTGGTGTCGGACGATGGCAACATAAATGCGGAAATTAACCACAGAGTACAGTCGGCCTGGATGAACTGGAAAAGGATTTCTGGAATTCTGTGAGACAAGAGACTCGGCACAAAAGTGAAAGGAAAAGACTACAAGACAGCAGTCACAATGTAATAAACTGGATGTGACGGAGATGAAGATGCTTAGATGGATGAGAGGTGTCACTAAGAAGGACTGCATCAAAATGAGAAAATCAGAGGAACTGTTAAAGTGACAGAAGCATCAAAGGAAATCCAGGAGAAAAGACTGTTGTGGTATGGGCATATTATGCGAAGGGACGAAATCTATGTAGGCAGGAGAGTAATGGATCTGGTTGTAGATGGAACAAGTAATAGGGGCAGACCCAGAAGATGATGATGTGACAATATCTGAGAAGACCTGAAGGAGAAAAAGTTACAGGAAGATGTTGTGTGAGACAGGAAAATGTGGAATTGAACAGCCAGAAACATCGACCCCGTTTGAAGCGGGATAAGATGAACAAGAAGAAGAAGTACTGGAATGGTATCGTTGACATGCAAAGAGGAATCTGTGTCATGAGTTGTATGCAGTCAAATAATTATGATCTGGAAGTGAACCCCATCAGACAGGTGTTAAGGAAATAGGGCAGATTACCATGATGCGGGCGGATGATGCAGAGATGCGCAAGTATTGAGCACAAAATGACAGTATTCCAAGTGACGTCGAGTATTCGGGAATGGTGAAATAAAAAAATCGATCGTAAAATGTGCGCTCAAACTGTCATTTTCAAGTGCACAAAAACTCAGTTCACTCGGGAATACCAAGAAGCTGTTGAGTAACCCCTTCTCTCCCTAGCTCCTCAGCAGTTGAGTGATAATCTCCATCATTAGATTGTTTCTTATTCAAGAGCGTGATGATGCAGTAGTCAAGCGGCTTGCTTGCCTCTCACCAAGGCGGACAGGATTCGATTCCCGGTCAATGCATGTGAGATTTTCGAAATGAAATGGTCACGGAATATACAAGCTCCCTTCCTTCCGCTTGTTTCTTATTCATGAACGTATGAACTAGCCAAATGGATACTGGAAAAATGACGAGGTTTCCAAGAAAAAGTTTCCAATTTGAACCACACTAAGCGAGGGAACGCCAGTGTATGAATAACCAGATCTTCGTTCAGCCTTGGTCGTCCTACTGTCAGTTTCCCATCTAATGCCCAACTAAACTAAAATCAGTCTTTGCTACTATGCGCATATAACTTCGTTTCATAAAAGCTGCAGGGATTAGGACTGTAATAATGTAGTGTGGCCTCCTGGGAGGCCGAGTGCACTCACGTCTTAATGATGACGTCACATGCACCCGGTCGCCGGACCAGGGGAATTAACCCCAAGAGATTAAGCTCCCGGATGGCCCGGCCGGGAATCGAGCCTTGCACCACGGGGTCGGACTGAGCCACGGGCTGGTCTGAACATTTTGAGTTTCATCCCGCCTGGTCCATTCAGATGAAACTCAGGAGTTCATTCCAGCGTTTCGAACGAGGTAAGCTCCGTTTAGTACAAAACAAATCGAGAATACATTTTTGACCTTTAACATTTCTGGGCTGATGCCCGGCAAAAAAGTTTGATCCATGGAAGGCAGCTTGATGTTATCCCGTTCAATTTGTTTCTCAGGTTTACCAAACACCGGAATTTCACAACACAGGAGATCAAAGATTCTTCCCTCTGATCACTGTTGTCAAGGTACAAAATCCAACAGAGCAGTAGCGACAATGGAAGTTAAGTTGCCGTGATCCGGTACATTGATTTGACTTGCCATTTCCTTTGGCTCCGTGCCGAGCATTTCCATCTGACTCTGGTTGGTTGGTTGGTTGGTTGGTTGGTTGATTGGTTGGTTCCTAAGTTTAGGGGCTGCGACAACGCGGTCATGTAGTCCCGTGTACTGTGGGTGTGTGTAGAATCTGTCTGATAACCGGTGTTAATTGTGATGGCTGTATTAGTATGTGTGAGAGTGGTTAGTGGTTAACGTGTCGGACTACCAACCCCAAGCTTGCAGGTTCGCCCCTGGCCGTGGTAAGTGATTTTTGAAAGGCGACAAAAATCACGACATGGATGTCATACGTTGTTGGCATGTTAAAGAACCCATTTGAATTCAGTAGGCCGAGTTCAATGGCAAAATTAATCTCGGGATTTTCCGCCAACACAAAGTTCCTCCATTCTCTACTAGAAAGCGCTGCTATGTGTCAAGGAGCTTAGATATCTAACCTCCTTGACTTTCATAGCGTTCAAAGGAACGACGAAATTCGACATGCAAGCTGCCCTCTGGGTGTAAATTAACAAAGCTTGCACCCGGCATCCGAGCCCATACTATAGTATCATTATTATTATTAGTATGTGTTATCTGTTTTAATTCAAGTAAGGACTGCAGACAATAATTACAAGTAGTTCCTACTTTTGCTACCAAATGCTACCGTCCACGACACCTAGCTTGTGGACTTGACAACTAGATGGCATCGAAGTCTGACCCTGGCCGCGAACGTTGGAACTAATAGAGCGTTATCAATTCCAACCTGCAAATTTTGGCTTCACACAATTGTAGTTAGTGGAAAGTTCTTTTTCATGCCATAAATCTATGACATGGGACCGCCGGATTTACTTCCCCTCTGAAGTAAGGCATACTGAGGGATTTTGACTGTTTGCTGCCAAATTCTTCACTTACCTCCAAGTCTTTCCAGTTTTCCTGGCCTCCTCTTCAATGGTACATCTCCAGGTCTTCCTCGTCTCCGAGCCCCTTGAGGATTCCAGTCCAGAGCTCCCCTTTCCACTGCATCATTCTGTTTCCGCTGAGTATGCCCAATCCAGCCCCATTTCATCTTGTTTAATCTGGACTTCTATACAGTAGGTTGTTGGTTAGTCCTTTGCCACAGCTCTTCGTTTGGGGTTATATATCACCATCGTACACCCAGAATTCGACGCAGTCAACGATTGATGAATACTTGAAGTTGGTAACTTTTCAAATTTCACATGCATACAATAGGACAGCTTTCAGATTGGTATTAAAAGGTCTGATTTGCGAAAGGCACTATTTTAACCGTAGCGTCCTTAGCCATAATCCTTTCGGGGGAATGTGGTCTACATATAAACAAATCAAAGACATTCAGCTGATACCTGTGTGCCAACTCTTGATGAATGCAGTATTTTTGCATTCGTCTATTGGCACAGGCTAGTGTTAAATGAGGCATCTCACCGATATCTTAGTCTCATTCAGGGCTGTGATATAATCGAACTCACTGCCGTGTTCTGATGGATCACATCTCCTCTGTATGTACGTTTCGTCCTACCTGACAGGTTTAGAAAGTTGTTGTTCTGTCATCAGCCAAGTAGGAAGTGCACGTTAGGCATTGTGAAGAAAGTACGAACATGTCAAATTACACAGTGATAAAAACAAGTAGTTCCGTGACGAACTAAAGAGCCTACTTTTCTTAAAATTTTAAGATTCATGACAATGATTAATGCTATCTAGAATAGTGACGAAATTAAGTTGGTAATACTGAAATACTTACTTAGTTCGAAATATGCGTTAAATAGTGTAGTCCATTAGAGTCCAATGTTGAAGTCCAATGTATAGCATGGACGTTAAATGCAGTTAGACATTTTGGAACTATCAGCGCGTGTAAATTCATGATGGTGTTACGGCTGTGAGTTTGTGGCTGTGTTTCTATCTCCCAAAATTTTAATAATGACACCCCGTCGTGTTCGTTAAGCCGCCATTTTGGACACGATGACGGCCTAGGGTGGGGGCTTAACGAAGCCCTGAGAATCAGAACGATCTAAAATTTCTCCGAGCATGGTCTCCAATCAAAACGTCCCTGATTGGCTGAGCACTTATTGGGTCCTTCCCGCCACACAGCCGCAATCAAATCCGCCAATAACCTCAATTTAACATAACCTAAGTTTCTTAAATTACAAATATTAATAATGTTGGTGAAGGGTGGGTGACTTGTGGATTAGATGAGCCATTTTTAGTGTTGCCTTCTATAGATTTGTGGTTTTTTGGCAATCACGTTATCTTGTAGACCTTAAGATAAATAGTTATATTTCGGGGGCCTATCACTCAGTAGCGGTTTATCACAACAGTAGCAACTATTACGAATAGCTGTACAATAGTAAGATTTTTCTGCACCTTCGCGAAATAGTGGCGGTGGTTTGAGATTATTTTTGACTACCATTATGGGGTTTTACCAGAGGAGTGCGTCAGGCCTCGGCAGCCGGCACAGTTCATATCTTCGCCGCTAGTTGGGGGCTTCATTCATTCCATTCCTGACCCAGTCGGAGACTGGAAGCAGGCTGTGGATTTTCATTTATGGGGTTTTAATAGTTTTTCATAGAGCATTTTTGTTGTCTTGTAGGCATGATTGATTTGACATGTTAGGTCTGCGTGTAGCCTACAGTTTTTTTTCTGGTTTTTGGAATAATGCTCATTCTCATTACCATTAAGTGCAACCGTGTTGACCGACTGAAAGACATTGAATATTTCGTTTACTAAGGCAGCACTGAAATATGGGTTGCAACACGATATGGACTTGGAACTTATGTTCACTTAACAAAATAACGATACATCAACAAGTCATCCTTGTAATCTCTGCAATTAATAAAAATATTTCCCACCCAATATAGGCCTATTCATGTTGAACGGTAGAAAGTTATCAACCTTTATTAAGGCAACACTGAAAAATGTTCATTTTGATCTAGTGCTACTTGGAGTCATCTGCATCAATGTCCCTAGAGGTTCAGTTTTTTAAATTCTCCCTTTCCTATGGTCAAATAACACATGGATGTTCCCTATTTTTCTTAAGGGGATTCAATGATCTTATGCTGAACTAATTAAGAATAGGGCATGTACCCCAACCCCTTAAAATATGAAGTTATCAGGATAAAAATAATGTCCATAACCATCAGAAACTTGAGAACACAGATCAGGAGAATGTTGATCGACCATGGATGCAAGACCAGAAAGTCTTAAAGAGGAGTGTTTCATTTAGAGGCTTGGAACATCATGGTGAAGACCCCTGTACTTGGGTATGTGCTCAATTTGTTTGAAAACCCGTTGACAGATCATGAGTTAATCTGTGGCTGGAATCCACTCCGTCCTATGCTAAGCTGCGAGTACTGGGCACCATTAGTGTTCTGTGACTACTGTATCAATTTCTGAAAATTGTGTCATAGGCCTATGCATAGACAAGTCGCTGAGAATGTTCTCTGAATGGTGAATACCAGTAGGCTAGCCTACTTAGCTGCCTCCTTCACTAGCATTTCCAGGCACCTGGTTAGTTGGTAAAATGAAATAGAAAAATCACTTGAATGATTCAAGTTGTCCTTGATTGCCCTCGAGGGACAGTGTTACCCCATTCCAGATCTTAGTTCAGAATTAGTTTCCTTGACGGAGTTGGAGAAACAGTCACAATACCTATGGTACTACTAGACCTAGTACGGTACATGTAGATGGAAGCAACCACTAGGTAGCTTATGTCCCATTAGTTGGGAGTGTTAGGGAATGGGAGATTGGTTCAACATTTCAGCCTATATTGTTGTATATTTCATTAATATATGAGATCTAAAAGTGTATCATAGGAATATTAAAGCAAACCATAATATATTACCAGTTGGTCAATTGGATACAACAATTCAATGAAACATTCTGTTAATAATTAGGAAGTGTCGTAGGCAACCAGAGAAGCGACACAAGAAAAAACACCTGAGTCTTCCAGGCAGTTGTCATCAACTGTATTTCACATAGAGAAGAATGACTAAAATGGTTCCTCATGAAAAAAACAACTGGTCAATGGCTTGAAAGACAGTAGTAAGGACTTACATGCTGTCAGTAAAAGTGGAGTTAAGAAAGATGTCTGGAATATTTAAATCAGTAGTTGATAGCCATGATTTTTAAAATTACCCTAGTTAATTGCACCTTAATATGATTAGTAGCCTACCGGTATGTGCAAGATTTTAAATGGTAGGTTTTCCTGTGAACCAAAAACCAGCTCTTAACATGGATTATGTTCAGGTTAGGCCTACAAGTTATTGGGAGGGAGGTTTATTTTACATACCTGTTGCACATAAAATGAGCTTCTGATTAGAGCTCTGTGGGAATGTTTAAATGGTTTGATGATACAGGATTTATCAAGCCTCTTTCTATGCATCTTTTAAAAACATTTTAACAATTCATAAATTACTGTCATCATTGCTAATGCTGTAATCTGTCATGTTTATTTATGCAGCATGAGGAATTAGGAAACATTGGTAGGATTGGTATATTGAGTGGAGATATAGTAGGATAAAATGCAACTGTGTCATGGAAACCTAAGATGTATTTTTATTTCTCAACTTTATTTTCTGTAGACTCCAACACAGCCCACCACCAGGGCAAAAAAAAGTGTTGGTGATGTTTAATGAGAGCAAATCTTGAAATACTGTGATCTAAGTGGTTGGTATCAAAAGCTGTATAGGAAAAATGAAAATGTGAAGTCACGCCAAAGTTTATGAAGCCTTGCCAGACTCGGCTGAAATTATCTTCGATGCAAATCAAGTCTCAATAGTTAAAACTTTAGGACGACCTTTGACATGAGCACTATAATAGGCCTACATTTAGGATCGACATAGCCTGCAGTAGGTCTTGTGCTACTGTATGCACCTGGGCATGTTTAAAAAGAACTCAGCCTGCAGGTTAATAAGGTATTATATTACTATAAATCTATCTCAAGCAAATCCAAGAAGTTACCAGACTGAGAAACTACACATCAATATTTAAACAAAAAAAGGGTGGCAGTGCAAACTGCACTTTTAATCCTTGCTTCATTAGTTAAACCATAATATTTGTACATAAATACAGTAAGGAATTCACATTACAAACGGCCACTTAAATTATATGCCTTATTAGGCATAACCTACAAATTACATGTCATGAAATTGGTAAATATAAGCAGACAGCAACATCAATATGCAATGGTCTATAATGTAGTTTTATAGTGCACAAAAGGTTTACTGAATGTATTTCGAACTGATGAATAAAACTGGTGGAAACGACAGCCAATTGATTTACATCCATTACATCCAAAGTAGTAGAAACTTTCAGTTGATTGGCAAGAGTGTTGATTTGTACTTTTATTTTCACAAATTTTGATGAACAGTGTCACGCTTCAATTTAAATATAAACGCACATACAATTCCTCATCAATAAGTGATTTGCACTTCATACTGTCATGAACTGGAATAGATTTCTAGCAATTTAATTGATGTAGAAATCTATTCCTCTCGCCACCATATTGGTGATAATTGTAAACAAACCCGCGGGCAGCCAATGGCTGGTAATAATTGCCAGCCAATAACAAGCCAGGATGATGCGGATCATAATTCGCGTTTCACTCTCATTGCGTTTTAACTTGAGGTGAGGAATCAGCTGTTCGTTAACGCCACGGGGTGCCATTATTAAAATTTTGGGAGATAGAAACACACTCTGTGTCATCGCTCGCCGCATGAGTCACACTGCCCCAGGGCTGGGCTGCTCTCCCCCAGTGTATTGCGTGCGCCTTATGCAACAGGACTACTATGACAAAGGGATGGTCCAGAATCTTCGTGACCCAACCAGTGATGGAAATGTCGAGAAGCCGTGTGTCCTGGACGATTCTAGAATTTATTGAGTCACCAGCCTGCTATATAAGCGGATTCGACAGTGAGGGGACCGAGTTTTCTGTGGGGGGGTGTTTTTGAGCGAGTGCGACAGAAGTGTGGTGACGAAGCGCCGTGCGAGTTACGAAATCTAGTGACATTGTTTCCCCAGCTTGTGGACAGCGAAACAGCGGGTAGCAGATTACCGTAAGTAACTTTAGTTGGTGTAGATGAGGAAGAGGTGCAGGTAGTTTCTGTCAAGGCCACCGTACTCATTATGACGGTTTAACTTCTGTGGTTTGTTGACAAGTGAAAGGGGCAAGAGCGCTCAAGGAAGAGACTTGAGGAAACTGGAGTAAGGTTCTAATTGTTTGTATTTGCTGATGAGTAGTGTATCTTTCTGGCCACAATAAAGTTAATTATTTCTCTAAGCAGTAATTGGTGTTGTGCTTCCTACCCACCGTAATCCAGTTAACAAAAGTGCCACTAGGGGGGTGGCACGTAACAACTGGTGTCAGAAGCCGGATTACGAACTCAAGCACAAGCACAACACCTGACGGTCCTGGTTTCAAAACCCGAGCAGGTCATTTTTTAAAATTTTCCTGTGAGTGCATGCCCCTTACAAGACAAACAACTAAAATGGAGGCGCAATTGGCAGCATTGCTAGAAAAGTTAAGTGGCATGGAAGACGGCCAGAAGAAATTGGCCAAGGACCTGAAGGATGACCTGAAGAAGATGGGAGACGGCCAGAAAAGTTTAGCAGATGACCTGAAGGACGGTCAGAATAAGTTATCAGAGGACCTAACCGCCAAATTTCTGGATGGCCAGAAAAATCTGGAAGAGTGTCTGCTGACGAAATTAGAGGAGAGCCAAAGGAAATTAAAACATGGCCTACGTGAAGAAGTCGCAGCAGTGGAAAAGAAGTTCGACGCCTTACAAGTGGAAGTTGCCGAGCTGCGCCAACGCCCGCTGATGGGGGTGGAGGAGAAATTCAACGCCTTACATGTGGAAGTTGCCGAGCAGCGCCAACGCCCGCTGATGGGGGTGGAGGAGAAATTCAACGCCTTGCAACTGGAAGTTGCCGAGCTGTGCCAACGACCGCTGATGGGGGTGGAGGAGAAATTCAACGCCTTACAAGTGGAAGTTGCCGAGCTGTGCCAACGCCCGCTGATGGGGGTGGAGGAGAAATTCAACGCCTTACAAAAGGAAGTTGCCGAGCTGCGCCAACGCCCACTGACGGGGGTGAAAGAGATATTCAACGCTCTACGAGAGGAAGTTGCCGAGCTGCGCCAACGCCCGCCCACCGTTACACCGGGAATATCAGGAACGGGACATAGCAGAGTGACGCCCCCAACCTTCGACGGAAAGGTCCCGTGGAGCAACTACTTACGTCAGTTCGAGGCAGCCTGTTCCATAAATAACTGGAACAATACAGTAAAGGCTACAGCTCTCATTGTAGCGCTGAGAGGTGACGCCCATAACGTCCTTCAGGCCATCCCGACTGGATCCCAGGACTACGCTTCACTGATCGCCCATATGGAGTCCCGATATGGAGAAAGCCATCTTCAGCAGGCCTACCAGATGCAGCTCTAAACCCGGGTACAGAAGAACGCGGAAACCCTGCAGGAGTTCGAGATGGACATCGCACGCCTCGTAAGGCTCGCCTATCCAACAGCGCCGGCCGACTTTCTGGAACAGATTGCGACGCAGGCCTTCACCGACGGGCTACGGGACTCGGACACTCAACAGGCGCTGCGACTCGCGCGCAATAAGACCCTGGCAGATGCGCTGAGCCACGCACTTGAATTCGAGACGGCAAAGCAGGTATCTAGAATGCGCGCGCGGGTGCGTCAGCTGGACGTCGACGAACCAGTCAAAGCCGACAAGACCAAGCCCCTGGCCGATGAACTGATGGAGGCGCTAGGCCGGTTCTTCAAGAGTCGCAGTACCGCCAACAAAAACGTAGCCGAAGAACATCCTGAGAGGCGGCCCGGAAGAGGACTACCGACCTGCTGGACCTGCCGTAAGAGAGGCCACCTGAGCAAGGACTGCGGTGATCGCCGCCGCCAAGGGTTTCCTTCGGGACAGTCAGTCGTAGGGAAACCGCGCGGCCCAGGAAAGCAAGTATCAGCCAGCCTTGGGGGGCAGAGGTTGGCTTGTGACAGTCGTCAAGCCCCGGCAGTCCAGGTTCGTGTGACGAAGTTACGGAGGGACAATAGCAGCCTGATGGTCGACGGAGTCGTCAACGGAGAGAGCTGGCCTATGCTAATCGACACGGGAGCATCGAGGACCATCGTCAGTCCCACCGTGATCCCGAAGTGGAGAGTGCATCCCACACAAAGGAACCTCCAGCTAATAACCGGGACCGGAGAGACCGCACCGGTACATGGCGAAGCATCACTGGAGTTCGTCATTGGTCGACGGGCGATAAAGCATCCAGTGCTTGTGGCTGACGTATCAAATGAAGTGATCATCGGACTGGACTTCCTGGATCAGAACAACATCATCTTGGATCTGAGTACCAACACTCTGCACTTCGGAGGTGAGGAACTTGCTTTGCAACCTGCGCACGAGCCCATCACCGCACGACGAGTAAGGCTGAGAGAAGACGTCATCGTTCCCGCCAGGACGGAGGTCAGCGCTGCCGTAATTGTCGACGGAACTGCTGAGGGAGTGGCGGCTGTCGTCGAGCCAAAATATGAGGACATCCAGACAAAAGGATTGCTAGTTGCCAAGACTCTCATCAACACGACGTCTCGGCCGTACGTCCGCCTGTCCAACCTGAACGACTACGACATTACGGTTCACCGGGACACCAACCTAGGAGTCTGCGAGCCCATTACCTGGATTGCCCGCATCACAGATAAGACGGACGGACACCTGCAGACGGACAACCGAAGAAGACGCACACTGCCAGAAGAACTACAGAAGCTGTACCAAGGATCCCAGGACCATTTAGACGAGGAACAATCACGCCAACTTCAGGACCTGCTACGCGAATTCCAGGACGTCTTCTCCGTGGGGAGCAAAGACTTCGGCAGGACAAGCTTGGTCCAGCACAGAATCGACGTTGGGGACAGCGCACCGATTAGGGCCCCATTCCGACGTGTCCCGCTCGCCAAGCAAGCCGAAGTCGACCGGATGGTAGAACAGATGAAGGAGCAAGGGGTGATCGAGCCATCACATAGTCCTTGGAGTTCTCCGGTCGTGCTTGTGAAGAAGGACGGTTCCACCAGGTTCTGCGTGGATTACAGGCGGGTGAACGACGTCACGAAGAAGGACAGGTACCCTCTACCCCGGATCGACGACACGCTGGACACCATATCAGGATGAAGATGGTTCTCCATCTTGGATTTGAAGATTGGCTACTGGCAGGTGGAGGTCCACCCTAAGGACCGCGAGAAAACTGCGTTCTCTCTGGGCAGCGGGCTCTGGCAGTTCACCGTCATGCCATTCGGTCTGTGCAACGCCCCTGCGACCTTCGAAAGGCTAATGGAGTCCATTCTGAGGGGACTACACTGGGAGACCTGCCTGGTCTACCTAGACGACGTCATCGTTCTAGGGAGAAGCTTCGAGGAGCACTACAGCAACCTGAAGGAGATCTTGTTGAAGCTACGGGCTGCCCAGCTGAAGTTGAGCCCAAGAAGTGTCAGCTCTTCCAGAAGTGGGTCCAGTACCTTGGGCATATCGTCTCCGAGGAAGGGGTGCGCACCGACCCAGAGAAGACCGCAGCTGTGAGGGAGTGGCCAGTTCCGAAGGACAAGTCCCAACTACGAAGCTTCCTGGGACTCTGCACTTATTACCGTCGCTTCGTGAAAGGATTCGCTGACGTCGCCAAACCTTTACATCGACTGACTGAGAAGGACCAACTCTTCACGTGGACAGCAGAATGCCACAGTGCCTTCGAACAACTCAAGCAGGCTCTGTGCACCGCGCCTATTCTGGCCTACCCCAGACCTGGAACAAGGTTCATCGTCGATACCGATGCCAGCGACTTTGGTATAGGGGGAATCCTGTCGCAAGTAGAGGACGGCGAGGAGAGAGTAGTGGCCTATTTCAGCAAAGCCTTGTCAAAGCCCGAAAGGAACTACTGCGTCACCAGGAAGGAGCTGCTCGCCATCGTGAAGACCATTGAACACTTCCACAAATACCTGTACGGGCAGGAATTTCTCATCAGGACCGACCATGCATCCCTGCGGTGGCTCCTGAACTTCAAGCAGCCCGAGGGTCAGCTCGCGCGGTGGTTAGAGAGGCTTCAACAGTACAACTTTGAGATCCAGCACAGGAATGGCCAACTGCACTCTAACGCCGACGCCCTGTCACGAAGACCGTGCCCCGAAGACTGCATCTTCTGTACCAGAAGAGAGGAGAACACCGGGATACAGTGCCGAAGGACTACAGTGGAACTTCAGGGGAGCTGGAGCCGCGAATCTTTCACGCGGGCACAAGCAGAAGATGATGACCTGGGACTGATAGCCGAATGGAAGAGGGCCTGTGTCCCCAGACCCGGGTGGAACATTGTGAGTGACTGCAGCCCAAAGTTTAAGTCCTACTGGGCGCAGTGGGACTCGCTGATTGTAAGGGATGGCCTCATCTGCCGTACCTGGGAGAGCACCGACGGGAAGACATCTCGGGAACAAGTCGTTGTTCCAAAGGCTATGACGGAGGAAGTCCTGAAGGAAGTTCATGGAGGATCATCTGGTGGACACCTAGGGATAAAGAAGACCCTGGAGAAGCTGAGAGAGCGGTTCTACTGGATCGGATGCCGAACAGACGTGGAGAACCACTGCGCGAGGTGCCACGATTGCGCAGCCAGCAAGGGCCCAGGACGAAGACGACGGGGTCCACTGAAGACCTACAACGTGGGCGGCCCCATGGAGAGAGTGGCCATCGATGTTGCTGGGCCATTCCCGTTAAGCGAGGCAGGGAACCGCTACATATTAGTCGTCAGCGACTACTTTACCAAATGGCCGGAGGCGTATGCGCTCCCTAACCAAGAAGCCGCGACGATTGCAGAGACCCTGGTGAAGGAATTAGTCAGCCGGTACGGAGTACCCCTGGAGCTGCACTCCGACCAAGGGAGGAACTTCGAGTCGCAGGTGTTCCAGAACCTATGCCAGCTGCTGGGAATCCGGAAGACAAGGACAACGCCGCTACACCCTCAGTCCGACGGGATGGTAGAGCGATTCAATCGCACCATCGAGAACCATCTCCGAATAGTCGTCAGCGAGCACCAGAGGGATTGGGACAAACATCTTCCACTATTTCTCCTGGCCTACCGCGCCGCCGTGCATGAAACCACCGGGTGCACACCAACCCGGGCCATGTTTGGGAGGGAGCTCCGTCTACCTGTCGATCTTGCCTTCGGCCGACCTGGGAATGATCCGATCCCGGTAAGCCAGTATTGTCAAGAACTGTTCGACCAACTGGAGGACGTGCACGCGTTCGCGAGGAGGAAACTGCGGATCGAGACCGACCGAATGAAGACCCGATACGAACAGCAGACGGATGCCGGCGGATTCCACGAGGACGACCTGGTCTGGCTCTTCAACCCATTACGGAAGAAAGGCCTGTCACCCAAACTGCAGAAGTCCTGGGAGGGCCCGTACCGAGTCGTGAAACGGATCAACGATGTCGTCTACAGGATCCAGCGGAGCCCGAGGGCGAAGATGAAGATCGTGCATCGAGATCGCCTGGCAGCCCACGGAGGGACACAGACGGACCAATGATTGATCGGGACGATCAGCCTTTTTAGGAAGGGGGTGGTGTTACGGCTGTGAGTTTGTGTCATCGCTCGCCGCATGAGTCACACTGCCCCAGGGCTGGGCTGCTCTCCCCCAGTGTATTGCGTGCACCTTATGCAACAGGACTACTATGACAAAGGGATGCTCCAGAATCTTCGTGACCCAACCAGTGATGGAAATGTCGAGAAGCCGTGTGTCCTGGACGATTCTAGAATTTATTGAGTCACCAGCCTGCTATATAAGCGGATTCGACAGTGAGGGGACCGAGTTTTCTGTGGGTGGGTGTTTTTGAGCGAGTGCGACAGAAGTGTGGTGACGAAGCGCCGTGCGAGTTACGAAATCCAGTGACATTGTTTCCCCAGCTTGTGGACAGCGAAACAGCGGGTAGCGGATTACCGTAAGTAACTTTAGTTGGTGTACATGAGGAAGAGGTGCAGGTAGTTTCTGTCAAAGCCACCGGACTCATTAAGACGGTTTAACTTCTGTGGTTTGTTGACAAATGAAGGGGCCAAGAGCGCTCAAGGAAGAGACTTGAGGAAACTGGAGTAAGGTGCTAATTGTCTGTAATTGCTGATGAGTGGTGTATGTTCTGGCCGCAATAAAGTTAATTATTTCATTTAAAGGAACAACCTCTGTTGTGCTTCAACCCACCGGATTCCAGTTAACAAAAGTGCCACTAGAGGGGTGGCACGTAACAATGGAAACAATGTCACGAATGTGTTGCTCAGAATTAATCTGAAATAGTATGATCTATTATTGTGCAAATTTTGGATGAAATCCATTATGTTAGTACAGAAGTTCCATGCATTTAAAAATTGGACCTATCAGCAGGCTTGGAATTATGTTGGCAGCACTGACGTATATTAGTTACTCCAAATTAATCTATAACGTCAGGTAATATACATGTGCATAGTTTAGAGCTGTTAGCTTGCATAATTTCTGATATGTTGATATGACGATAAAAAATAGAGAGAACATTTATTAACAGTGGCCAGTCTTGCTGGCTCTTAAGAATACGCATAGTCATATCTGTTATAGTACACAAAGCACATACGAAAATTGGTTGAAACCCTTTTGTTGGTATAGAAGTTACAAGCATTTAACAACTGGACCTATCAGCAGGTTTAGAATCATGTTGGCAGCACTGACGTACATTAGTTATTCCAAATTAATCTAGAATGCCAGGTACTACACTATATGTGTGCAAAAGTTTAGAGCTGATGTGTTACATACTTTCTGATATATTGGTATTAGGATTTATTTTAAAGAGAGAGAGCACTTTATTAACAGTTGGCAGCCCTGGTGGCTCTTAAGAGTATGTATAGTCATATCTGTTATTGTACACAAAGCACGTAGGAAATTTGGTTGTAATCCAATAGATAGTTTACAAGTTACATTCATTCAACAATTAGACCTATCAGCATCCTTAGAATCATGTTGGTAACAGTGATTTGCAAATTACTACTACTTATCTGGAGTAACAGTGAACACGAAACTGCACGTAGCTCCAGCAAGGAAGAAAACCAGATAAGTAGTAGCCTGTAATATTACAGTTTAACCATAATAGATTTTTTACAATCATATATCATCATCTTCATTTCCCGTTTCCAGCTTCCTGGGTCGGGTTGTGAATTAAGGACCTCCAACGTTTCCTGTCTCTCCACCACTCCTCTCCTGTTTGTACTACTTCTTCAGGTTTTCCTCCTCTCTTCTCCACACACTCCCACACTGTATCTGCCCATCTCTTTCGGGGCCTTCCTCGTGGTCTCTTCCCTGTCATCTTTTCACAGAAAGTTTTCTTTGGTACTCTCTCCTCTCCCATTCTCATCATATGTCCATACCACTTTAACTTTGTTGTTTCTATCCTGTCCTGCAGCTTCAAGATTCCTGTCCTTTTTCTAATCTCTTCATTTCTAACTATCTCCTCTGGTCTTGCCCTCTATACCTCTTAGGAATTTCATCTCCGCGGCTTGTATTCTACTCTCCTCTCTTTTTGTAGTAGTCCACGCTCCAGCTGCATATGTTAGTATGGGTCTGTAGTAGGTTGAATATAATACATTTTTACATTTCTTTGGGACATCTCGGTTCCACAGAATACCCCTTATGCTCTGGTAAAAACTGTTCGCTTGTTGTATTCTCTTTCCAATTGCCTCAGTTATCCTTCCATCTTCTGTGATCACACTTCCCAAGTACTTGAAACTTTTAACCACTTCTAGAATTTTCCCATTCAATTATATATTTCCTCTTCCTTCCTTCCTTCCTTCCTTCCTTCCTTCCTTCCTTCCTCTTGACATTACCATTGTCTTGCTCTTCTCTGTGCTTACTTTCATCCCATATTTCTCTATTTCTTGATTCCATACATCTAGTTGTTTTTGTACTTCCTTTTCATCCTCGCCCCATATCACTATATCATCTGCAAACAGCATGGCCTTTGTTGCCTCTTGTCCCAATCTCTGTTTAACATTCTTGTGAATTTCATCCATGACTATGATGAATAGTAAGGGCGACAATACACTTCCCTGTCGGAGACCTGTTTCCACTTTAAACCATTCTGTTTCTCCTATACTGGTCTTCACGCTACTCACACAATATTTGTACATAGCTTTTAACATTTGGACATCAGCTCCGTTAACTCTCCTTTTCCTTAATACATTCCAAACCACCTGTCGAGGCACACTGTCGTACGCTTTCTCAATATCAATAAATGTCATCACCATGTCTTTTCCAAATTCCCATCTTTTCTCCATCATTTGCCTTAATGCAAAGATTAGGTCAAATGTTGATCTGTCTTTCCTAAAACCATACTGTTCATCTTCCATCTCTCCTTCTATCTTCCTCCTCAGTCTGCCTTCCAGAACTCTCTCAAAGATCTTAGCTACATGAGCGATAAGAGTGATCCCTCTGTAGTTATTGCATTCCTTTTTGTCACCTTTCTTAAAAATCGGGATAATTAATCCCTTTCCCCATTCTTCTGGAATCTCTCTCTTCTTCCAAATTATTCTAAATAATCTATACAACCACTGTACACCTATTGGTCCCGCTGCTTTTATCATTTCCGCGGACACCTCATCCTCTCCTGCTGCTTTACCGCTCTTCATCTTCTGTATGGCTTCCTCTATTTCTAGCATAGTGATCTCCTTTTCTTGTTCTTCTTCTTCTTCCATTGTTTCTTCTTGTTCTTTTTCATCTTCCAGTTCGATGTATTTAACATTTAGTAGCTTTGAAAAGTATTCTTCCCATCTTTTTAATATATCATCTCTTTGATACAATATCTGTCCTGCTTCAGTTTTTACAAATTTTGTGTTTTCCCTACCTTTTACACTGTTTTTCACCAATCCATATAGAACCTTTTTACTTCCTTGGATATCCTCCTTCAAAGTTTCCGTGAAACCTTCCCAACTTTTCCTTTTTTCTTCTTGTACAATTTTTTGGCATGCCTTCTTTGCTTCTCTATATTTTTGCCATTTCTCTGCATTTTTACTGCCTATCCACTTCCTCCATGCCATTTGTTTTTCTTTAACAGCTTCCTTTACCCTGTTGTTCCACCAAGGAGTCTCCCTTTCCTTTTTCTTCCCTGATAGTCTTCCACAAGTGTTTACTGCACACTTCGCAAAACAATTTCTAAAACATGCCCATTCCTGTTCGACACTTTTTGCTTCGTCTTTGGGAATTTCCTTTTTCAAGTCTTCTTGGAACTTTTCCATTGCCTCTCTCTCTTTTAGCTTCCACACCTTTATTTTTCTTTCCCTTTTCTCCGCATATAATCACTCCAAATTACAAACTCCGGATGTCTATCACCATTTAGCATTTCACCTAACATCATATAACGTATACTACATTTAGCATACACCGACAGTTGCAGTATCAATACTGCAACTAAATAATTGTACATATTGTAAATATTTTCACCTGTATTCTCAAACATAGATGTTATAGCCTAAGTGTAATGGATCTGATGATGATCGCTTGACGATCGAAACTGGTTACCCTAGTGTACTTATTAATCTCATGTAATTTATTCCAGGATTAGGACATAACCCAGCTCTTTTGGGTACATTCGTGTTGACCGACTGAAAAGCACTAAACTCTTGTTAACTAAGGCAACACTGAAAAAATGGCTTCAAACACCACAATACTATAAAACTTTGTTAAAGTCTAGGATAGCCTCTCTGTAACAATTAGGATAAGATTAAGTTAGTACATAATTAATAGCCATTATTGGTGTCTTGGTAATTGTTAATAACATTTAATACAATGCAAATTAGTTGTAGGTTTGTGTCTTATTTTTAAATTTATGTTGCGATTTATTAATCTTACTGAGAAGGATTTTTGTATTAGACTATTGGGGAATCGCTGTAATCACATGTATCGAGTGATGGTTGTGATACATAATATTCTCGTGCCAATCTCTGGTTATCCGAGATTTGGAACAGAGGGTACTATTCTGATTTCACGCTAGCAATGAAGATTCGTGAATTTCGCTAGACTTTATTTCGATATCTTGCTGTGGACAATATTAACAATGTATGTTCTGGCCCGTAAGACAACCATCCATCAGCAGCCGGGGAGCGAAGATGATGATGATGATGATGATAATTGTTGTTTTAAGGGGCCTAACATCTAGGTTATCGGCCCCTAATGATCTGGGTGATAGCGAAAATGACAATGAAATGGAAACCATAACGAAAATTAAGTGAGACGATAAATACTTACAAAAAGGAACTCAGATTGAAACAACTCACAAAATGTTCTTACAAAAGGGAACTTAAAACGAAAAGATTCACAAAAAGAATTTATTGAAAAATACGCACAAAATGTAGGATAGGTTCAAAATACGTACAAAATGCAATGTAGGGTCGAAATACTTACAAAATGTAAATGAGATCGAAAAAAGTACAAAATGCAATTGAGGTTCAAAATACCGGTACTTACAAAATGTAATTGAAATTGAAAATACACAATGCAATTCAGATTGAAAGATCCCAGTTCCAATCCAAATTAATCACAAAGTGCAATTGAAATTCAAAATACTTACAAAATGCAATTGAAATTGAAAATGCTTGCAAAATGTACGGTAGATTCAAACTACCCACTTGGATTGACAATACTTACAAAATGCAATTTAGATTGAAAATACTTGACAAAATGTAATTTAGATTCAACATACCCACAAAATGCAATTGAGAATCAAAATACTTGCAAAATGTCCACCAAACAAAATGCAATTTAGATTTAAAATTCTTGCAAAATGCGGTTTTGGTTGAAAATACTTGCAAAATGAAATTGAAATTCAAAATACTCACTAAAATGCCCGGCTCCTACATTGTAAGACTTACTAAAACGCAATTTTGATTGTCAATCTGTACAAAATGCAATTGAAGTTGAAAACAATCGCGAGAGTTAATTTAGATCGAAAAAACTTACAAAATGCAAGGTAGATTAAAAATACCTACAAAAAATCGCTAAAGGGAATTTAGATACACGGGGAGCCAAGTAACAAAAAAAAGTGCGGGAATCTTAAAGAGAAAAGGAAATATAACGAAAAGAAAACAAGCGGTCTGACCCCTCGAAGAAGGAGGGATCAGGAAAGATGAGACAAGGGCCAATTAAGGCGGGAAAGTGAAAGACTCCCTAGGCCTCGGATACCCTAATACCGTCGAGGTCGGAAATGAACAAGAGTTGACCAAGGGAGGTCGACAGGAAAGAAGACGGAGAGGAGCCCGGCACAAGTAAGTGGAAGCAATGCCGGACTCAGCTGGGGTCCCGTGGTCGCCAACCCACGTCCCACAAGATGTGAGCCCCTGGGGGAGCGAAGATCTTAAAGTTCGGTATACAGTATAACAATGATGAATTGAAACGGAAGTCCCACTAAACTACAGACGCAAAAGTAATTCGACGATGACAATCCAAACATGTATATTTTACGCCAAATAAAACAGTGAAGTGGAAACTTTTTAAGAACTCTTTTCCACTCCTAATTTTCCTTCCCCAGCACAAATGTTGTAGTGTGTTGGCTGATGGTCGTCAGTCACCGTGTGCTGCACATATAAGGTCCCAACACCTGCCCTCACCCACTCCGCAGCATCGCGGCGTGGGAGAGAAGGTCGTTCACACATGGACATGTCGGAGAGAGAGGGGCGGGGGGGGGGGGGGGGGGGGGGGGGCGCGCGCGCACAGGGCGACTCTCGCACAATGTTCCAGGGTGAATCGTTGGGATCCCAACAGCTACTGTTAGTGTTCAGTTTCTAGCGTCATTCATTGAAACATGTTCAGGAACAAAATATAGCGATTAAACGTTCCCCACGTTCTTTATGGATCGGCGCGGGCTCAACAACAACAACAACAATTATTATTATTAATATTATTATTATTATTTATTTTTGCATGCGCTTTTATATTCTCAGCATATTTGTTGGAAAGAAAACATTTACAATCCCAGGTATACTGTACATCATAAGTAGGGCTCGGATTTTTATGTGCTAAAAATCGGGAAAATATTTATTTTTTATGTATTAAAAATACCTGAAATATGTGACAAAAAAGTAAAAATATTTAATTAAAATTTAGTTTATTAATGTGCAGTACTCACGAATGTAATTTATGCTATTTCTCACTGACTCCTGAAGCATTACAATACACAACGAGATACATCTTCAGGTTGTCCATCACAAAAAAAAAAAAAAAAAGAAAAAAAAAAAAAAAGGCGATTATGGCGAAACGCTTATTCTAAAGGCGCGAAACTGCGGCAATATGTTTCTCGCCCTTGAGGTGTTGTGTAACTTGAAATCGCACTTCAGCCATGATTGCTTTCCCACATGGCTGGCAGAACAGAACGCCCCCATCAGAAGTAAAATTATCCTTAAATTCTGCAACAGACGATAACTTGTAGTTGTTTTTACTTTAGGCATCGTAGAACTGCCTTAAACTTCACAGTGCCATAAATGAACTGCATGTGAGTGACACTGGGGGAGGGGGATGGAAAAGGAAATCCCCGGTTTCCACAGTGAGTGGCACGGGGCGACAAGTTAAGAATAGCACAGTTGCAAGCGGACATACGCTCTGCATGAAGATTAAATAGCTCACAGGTTCTTCCCCGTTGAAGTAACACGGAACAAAAATGCAATAAACTGAAAGATCTAGCATACTGATTTTTAAAAATGTAAATATCATGTCTTTTTATGTGCTAATAAGTGAAAAGCAGGATATTATGTATTTATAGAAAAAATGCTTAAAATATGTATTTACCTAAAAAAAATATTTACCTAAAAATCCGAGCCCTAATCATAAGGATCAAATTCTTCAATCTCTCGGTCACTCTCTTCCCTCACTCCTTGAGGCTTGATTACCGAAGAACACCCTTACTATGTGACACGTTGAAAGCAAGACTGTCTTCTGCATAAAGCTTAAAAAGGCCCGGGTCACTTCGAATCTGATAGAGATTGCTTTAAGTTGGTCGGAATCACGCAAGTGCTGGAGATGATCATAGGAACTGATTTTTATATTATTGTGTGTGTTTCATTTTGTTTTGGCTCGACTAGTGCCTCGAGAAGACTTAGTCTGTTGTCATTTACACCCTCGTCTTAGAGCATACGTGTATTGCCTTTCTCTTTGTGAATACATTCATTCAGTTTATGTTTAGGAACAGCTGTATCAGGGAGTGTAAGTGAAGGAATGCAGAAGGAGGAGTGGTTTTGTCCTTCTGCCCCACTTTTCACTTGACAAATGAACAGCTCACTTTCTATTTAAATTCTTTACGTTCTTGAAAATTTCTTACAGCGCACTAATTCTAAATTTAATTTAATCGGTCGGAGCTAAAAAGCATTAAGTCAAAAATGGTCATTTTTAGCCTACTTATCACATTTTGCAAAAATGAGGAAAAAGTAGACTTATGAGATCGGGCAAATGTGTATCTGTCTGTCCTTCTGTCTGGCTGTGTGTCCCCCTATCAACTCCTAAACGGCTGCAGCAATCGAAACAAAATTTGGTAGGAGTAAAGATATATACCTGAATATCTCACGGCCATATTTGAAAATGATGTCAGTGCTACCAACTGCTGAAAAATCGCAATTGAAAGGTATGAATGGGAGCTATTTCAAAATTGGCACACGTATAGATAATAATATAGCAGTTTAATTTCCAGGAGGCCAGACATTGCAGTGTTGCCAAAATGATTATAAGCCTGCTGATAGGTCCAAATTTTAAATGCATATAACTTCTACACTATCAATTGGATTTCAACCTAATTTCGTATGTGCTCTGTGTACATAAACAGATATGACTGAGCGTATTCTTAAGAGGCAGCAGGGCTGCCAACTGTTAATAAATGCTCTCATTTTTTTTTGTATCGAAATACCCATATATCAGAAAGTATGCAAGCCGACAGCTTTAACTAAGCACACGTATAGTACTACCTGACATTCTATATTAATTTGGAGTAACTTATATACGTCAGTGCTACCAACATGATTCTAAGCCTGCTGAGAAGTCCAACTTTAAATACATGTAACTTCTATACTAACTAATGGATTTCATTCAAAATTGACACAACAAAAGATCATATTATTTCATATTATTTCTGACCAATACATGTAGGCTATGTCATTGTTGCCAACAAGATTTTACGCACGCTGTTAGATCCAATGTTTAACTGCATGTAACGTCCATGTAACGTTACATGCATTTTAAAATTGGACTTCAACCAAATTTTGTATTCTGTACTTGAAGAGATGGAACTAAGAATATATTCAGTCACCAGGGCTGCCAACTGTAGTTCTCTATTAGGCTACATAATGCCAGGTATACAGTATTTCGAACTAATTAGAAATTTCGATATAACCAACTTAATTTCGTCATTATTCTAGATAGATCCATATAGATTGATCATTGGCATGAATCTTACATTTTAAGAAAAGTAGGATCTTTAGTTCGTCACGGAACTCTTGTTTAATTAGTATTCTGAAGTATTGACCCAAGGGCCTTGAAACGGCATAGGAAAGAATTAAGTTAACCTTCTGTTTTTAAGCCAGAAACCACTGCTACATGTAGTGCGATCAGAGGAGAAAAGCATAAAGTCAATGACATTTTCCCTTTCAGCACCGTACTCCGTACTTAATGTTGGCCGCACTGCAAGATTCCCGCCTGTTACAGTGTTATTGTAAATTACATTATGTACAAGGTTTAGGTGGTTTTTATGTTACATATCCATTTTAAAATAAAATACAATGTGAAATATTCATTCTGGTTGGCTTTATGCTGCACTAAACTACAAATGGCATTTGTAGACTTAGAAAATGCTTTTGATAACGTTGATTGGACTAAATTGTTTGACATTTTGAAATCGATTGGAATAAAGTACATGGATAGGAGGGTGATATACAATCTATACAGAAACCAGACAGCAGTCATTCGAGTTGAAGGACATGAGAGAGAAGCTGGTATTCAGAAAGGTGTAAGGCAAGGCTGCAACTTATCACCCATACTTTTCAATCTTTACATTGAACAAGCAATGAAGGAAAGTAGAGAAAAATTTAAAGTGGGAGTGAAGATTCAAGGAGAAATAATTTCAACTCTGAGATTTGCTGATGACATCGTCATCTTGGCCGACAAGCCTGAGGATTTGAATGAGTTTTTGAATGGTATGGACTCCGTCTTACGGAAAGAATTCATGATGAAAATAAATAAATAAATGTAAAACAAAAATACTGGAATGCAGCCGAAATAAATCACAAACCTCTATGGAGATCAAATTGGCAGGTGAAAAGCTGAAGGAAGTAGGAGACTTCTGTTACTTAGGAAGCAGAATAACCAGTGATGGACGAAGCAAAGAGGATATAAAAAGTAGGTTGGCTCAGGCAAAGAAAGCATTTCTACAAAAAAAGGAATCTGCTGACATCGAATAGATTTAGGTATTAGGAAGTCATTTTTGAAAGCCTTTGTCTGGAGCGTGGCGCTCTATGGAAGTGAAACTTGGACTATTGGTGCAGCAGAAAAGAGGAGAATTGAAGCATTTGAAATGTGGTGTTACAGGAGAATGTTGAAGATCAGATGGGTAGATAGGGTTACAAACGAAGAGGTATTAAGACGAGTGGGAGAGGAGAGATGTTTCTGGTGACTGCTAATGAAGAGAAGAGATAGGTTGGTAGGACACATACTAAGACACCCAGGAATAGCAAGCTTAGTTATGGAAGGAAGGGTCGAGGACAAGAACTGTGGGTGTAGACCAAGGTTAGAATATGTTAAACAGATTGCCTCGGATGTAGGGTGTGGTAGCTATGTAGAGATGAAACGATTAGCTCAGGACAGGGACGCATGGAGAGCTGCATCAAACCAGTCAAAAGACTGAAGACTCAAACAACAAACTGACCTCTGTGCTGAAAGGCATTAAGTCACGTTTCAAAAGTTGATTTGAAAAACATGTTTATTAAATTAAAATTGATATTCCGCTAACACAAATATTACCTGAATAGTGTGTTTGATAAGTTCTGTTATGTCAATGACATTTTATCTGACTCCTGAAAAGTAGTGAAAAATGCCTAAATACTTTCCAGCTCCCGCCGGTTCAAGTAATGAATTCCTTATCCAGAATGAACCTACACCATGATAAATGAAGTCTTAAGCAGGTGTATACTGCTTTTTCAGAGTACAAACATTCCTGAGGAAGACTTATAAGAATCTAGCAATAATTTAGCAATGCACTGCAATTAATTTAGTTCATATTAAAAGAAAATACTAGCCGCCTTGATTTAACCCAAACATATATTTAATCATTGCTATTCGTCTGAAGCCTCCACCCAACAACTAAAAAAAACCACATGTAAACCTCAACCCTTTCCTTTTTACGAACCATTTTCGAACAGTTCACAAGACTACGTTAAAATTGGTCTCCTTGGCTACGGAAGGTACGTAAGAAAGTACATATTTTAAACATTCATCAGGATTTGTAAAATGACGTAAAAAGTAACATAAGATGAAATAATGAAATCGACTAAAAATACAAACATCGCAGCATTAAGAATCGCCTTCGTCAAAGGAGAGTGGATGTCTGTACTATGAGGTCAAAAGGATTGAAGTTATTGGCCTAATGGTTAGTGTAAAGGGTACGACAACATCTCACTTCGGAAGCACCATTCCAAGGTTGCATATACCCAACAGTATCATGAAGAATATAGCCCTTGCTGCCCTTAAAGGATCTACAGCAGACATCATCTGCACCAAAAAAATTCTCTCGTGAGTTTCTCTATCATGACTAGGGCTGGGATTATATTATATTTCTATGTAATTGCATATTTCTTCCTTTTCTCTTTAAGATTCCCACCCAGTTTTTCTGAATTGACTCCCCGTGTCTCTAAATTACACTTTGTGAGTATTTTGAATCTCATCCACATTTTATGAGTATTTTCAATCTACATTGCATTTTGTAAGTATTTTCGTTCTAAACTCCATTTTGTAAGTATTTTCAATTCCAATTGCACTTTGTGAGTATTTTGAACCTCAATTGCATTCTGTACGTATTTTCAATTTCAATTGCATTTTGTAGGTATTTTGAATTTCGTATTTTTCAATCTAAATTCCTTTTGTGAGTATTTTCCTTCTAAATTACCTAATGTAACTATTTCCACTCTACATTTTGTGAATCATTTCAATCTGAGTTCCATTTTGTAAGTATTTTCAGTCCAGCTTAATTTTCGTTCTGGTTTCCATTTCATTGTCATCTTTGCTATCACCCAGACAACTAGGGGCTGATAACCTCGATGTTAGGCCACTTAAAACAACAATTATCATCATCATCTTTGCCAATACAGCAGCCCATAATTTATTGTGGGAAGTCTTTAAATTAAATAAAAATGGCTTTGTTGAATTATGAAGAGAGTCATTCCACTTACACCCCGCTCACTATTTAGAGTTTGCGACAGAAATGTTTACGCCTCACAATGTCACAACAGATGATCCTATTGACATCATGTTCCGATGTTCACTGCGAGCTACACAGATCGCATGAGTATGTTTTATAGGAGTTACGTCCTTACCGAGTGCCGTGTACCCCCGGTAGTAGCACAGCTTGAACTTTGAACTAAACGACATTACTGACCATGCATGCATTTCGAGTCGACACTGGAAATTTAATCCAACTTCATCTTCCCACCCGCAGCGAGAGCGCTTAATAAGTGGCGTGACATAATCAGTAGATGATGTCAGGGCTTTGCTTGGTGAGTGAAGGATCCGAGGTCAAAATCCAGAGCTGCGAATTTTAAGTCCTCCGGATTCGCCACTGACTGCCATTGTTTCAAATTTTTAGGAGGAACAACGTGGTCATCGGACCAATGTATTTCTTATATAACAGACTTCACAACCGGTATGAAAATCTGCAGAAAACCCTTCAATTTGTTTGCCCGATGACACCTGTAAATGTTAAAAGCACATTAAAGTTACAACGGAGAACTGTTCTTAGTTGATGGCACGTGAGAATATTTTGCAACTCTGTAAGTCGTCACTTTAATTGCCAGCACGTAAGTAAAACTTTAATTGCCAGCACGTAAGTAAAACTAAGTTGCATTTTAAAACCCCGCATTAGTTTGATAGCAGATTCAACACAAAATTATAGTAACTACATTATTTTTAAACATGTATAACCCCTAACTCAGAGTCATATAATAGCATTTAATATTCTTCTGGGCAGTGCTTGATTTGTAAAATAAGAGGTTCCGGTACTGTGGACTACCGGGTGGTGGTGGGAAAGGGGGGGGGGGGGGGGCTTTATGGAATATTGAAATATAGAGTTCTAAAAGCGATATTTTATACTTTTCTGAACACCTTTAATAATTAATCAGTGGACAAAATAGCATTCTAATTTTGATTGCAATTTCAAATAAAATTGAGACTGCTGTAGCAACATTTTTCTTACCATAGCCGTTGGCCTATATTAAATTTTAATGTAGGGCAACGCTACCATTCAAACAATGTACATTATTTCAATTTTATTCTTTTACGTAATTTAAAAAATTAAATACATTCGGTTTGAAGGTACACAAAAGTTCACCAACAATCTTTTATTTCTCGTTTTATACAGTTTTCTGAAATAATTATTTATGGTAAAAGATACTGTATTTAAACTTGTTTTACCTCACAAATTATAAAATTGTCCAAAGTTTAGAAAAGTAGACCTTGATTTACAGCTAACGTTCCACAGTTCTAAAAATTATGTTATATATTCGACTTTTCCCACGATCAGAGGTTTCGGTACGGCGGCGGCGTATCGGTGCGCACCGTCACAAATCTAGCACTGCTGCTAGGGTAGAATAAGGTACATTACAGCGTATTGTAATCTTCAGAATCGAGGAACTTATTTTTACCAAATTAATGGTTTCAGCCAATACTTTCGCACTCAATTGTGTTTCTGCCTTTCTGTTAACAGTTAAAAGATCGGTAACGTGAGATATCTTCTGCAGAGCTGTAGACAAATCGACATCCTTACTCTGCAATGCATCGGACAGGTTGTAAGTTAGAGACAACATTTTACATAATGCAAAAGTAGGCAGAATAAACTGAAACTAACGGGCCCCTATGAATTTGCCTCCCTTGCCCCTCCCTCTCGACGGCCCTGGGTACTGCAGTTCGAGTCCGGCCACGATCGTGGTATCCTTTAATTTATTTCTTCACGCTCTTCATTACAACGATATCGAGCAACAGAACACAATATACTGTATACATAGAATACCTTCGTTAAACAAAACAAATGGAGGTGCCAGCGTTAGAAAATAAGATTGAAAGCCATAACATTCTTGAAACATTGTGTTGGCAGAGTCATGTTTCTAAATGCACTCCGTACTGACTTTGAAAATTAAGAGAATAAAAAAAAAAGATACAGTCAGTCTGAGAGACTAGACTTTATATCATTTCAAATGATGCATGCTACAAATGCTACACATGTTAGAAAGGCTCAGGGACTCTTTCAACAGCCTACATTACCCATTAGCTTACGCTTCCCGCGCGGGAACGGAGAGCGGGAGGTGCACTCTGCTGCATGACGTCACGCACTCGCCATCTCCGTATCGCATAACGGTAGACCAAAGCATAACGATGAAGTCGACAAGATCATTTGAAATGATTAAAAAAACTGTGCGAATTTAACAGAAAAGTTAGAAGACGTGTAGCTTTGAACATTTTGTTTTCGCTGAACGAACAGGCGTGATAGAATCTTGAACACGGTAGGCAGTCTAAAAACACTCAACAATTCTGAATCCCCTTTTAGCCAGTTACAGGATTAGACTCCAAGAGCACCCCCACACTCCCGCAGGGGTATAATTTGTGGGCTGTGGATTAGCGACCACGGGACTTCAGCCGAATCCGGCATCCCTGTGTTGTTGTTGTCGTCGTCGAGTCCAAGCTTTATGAACATTGAGGGGTGAGGGGAAGTGGAAGCGGGAAGAGAAGGGCCTGTCAACAGCTCGCCGTGTTATCCGGAATTCCTGTCTATTCCAATACTGCTAACATAGGGCCGTTGCCCAAACCACTGTGCGAATGAGTGAGTGAGTCACCGACCAATGTATTTTGTTCAGTTACTACGCACGGACCGGGAACCCCTCATATCACTCTTCATCGCCCGCGATCCACATTCCTCTCAGGTTCCCGGAGCTTGGACTTTAGCAGTACTTGGAACGGGTCCACCTCGTGACGTAGACTAGTGACTAGCATTCTTGGTTGTCACCGCGGAAGTCAGGATTCGATTCCCGGCTCTGGCAAGAAATTTAATTGAGGTCTGAGGATTGCAACGTGGTACACTCAGCCTTGCGAGACCGAATTGAAAAGTAGTGGGTTCGATTTCCACCTCAGCCATCCTAGGAATGGTTTCCCTGTGGTATCCAGGCGAATGCCGGGATGGTTCCTAACTATGGCCACCTCCTGCCCTAATCCCTAACCCCAATTACAAATAAATGCACTAGTAGGCTACAGCCATCACAATGACACAGGACAGGTTATCAGACACACACACAAGTACACGGGCCTACATAAGCACGACGCTGCCGTCTGAACTCGTTCTTCTTCAAGGCAATTTGAGGAGCATATGATCTCGATGATCCGCCCCCTTTAAAACAAGAAACTCTCAAGAAGTGGCGACTGTACATGCAACTTCGCGCAGAAGTTCCATCATTTATTTCTATTGCCATTTGAATGGCTCATCAATGACCAAAGATTATTACGACCACTAATTCATGGCGATGAGTCATGCAGACAAACTAAACTAATTTAATAACTATAAAAGCATTAAGTATTAGCCTACGAAACTACCTCACTCCTCTTCTTGCCTAGAACGCCTCAAAATAGTGCTGCCTTGGGTTTTTGTGGGTATCTACTCACATAACGTAACGGCGGTACTTTTTGAGGATCCAACCAGCCTTCGGGCTGACTACCTAACAGACAGATTAGCCTACGATTGCCGCCTAACTCGACTGCACCAGCGTTCGTTGATCATAGAAGCTGGAGCCTTGTGGGACGAGCAGGTGGACACAGTGATGACAGAGTGCAGTCTGCACATAAGCCAAGCAACATTGTGTTTTAAACAGAACTTATAACTCAGCAGTTTTTCTAAGTTTGTGCCGTGCCTTATGTGGGGTTTCGCCTAGGAACACCAAGCTGGCTCATCAGCGGGCTCTTGGTGCTCCCCACCCGGACCCCCACAGGAGAAGCGAACTGTGCACTACCTCCCTTCTTATGAAGCGCCTAACTGCGAGAAGTAAAAGCTCAAGCAGCCTTTCACCTCGCTATGAAGGCTTCCAAAAAGATGGTATATTGACTGTCACGGCCCGTGAATTAAAACTCAACACACAAGACACGGCATAAGCAGAAAAAGATCCTTTCAATAAAAGGAAGGAAGGAAGATTGTAGTTTTACGTGACCGTGAATCTTGTGATTATGAGCCACGGGACCTCCTTTTTACGTGGAATCCGAACCACAAGACATGGCATTTCACTTCGAAAATCTCACATGCATTGACCGGGAATCGAACCCGGACCGCCTTGGTGAGAGATCCTTTCAAAATAGGATCCATATACCACAGTAAATTACCAGACTAGCCTACTTAAAATCTTTGACTGAAGCTGGGTTCACAACGTCACTCTAGCTCAGAAAGTGTTATATTCTTAACTGAATTTTCATGAAGCATCCAAATGTTCAATGTTTGTAAATATGTGAATTTGCTGTGTAACATAATAACCTATTCAATTGGTGGCGCAGTTAGGGCTCTTGGCCCTCTCTTATGGATGTTCTGGAAATAAAAGAGTAGTGTATTGTGTTGAGATCTCAAGCTTTCCACTTGAAAACAACTGAGTTGCGTACAAGGATCATGTGATAGCGTAACTACACAGACCAACTACTTGCAATGTTCTTAACTGCTCTGCCTATTCGTTGATATCTTGTCTTTCGTTCTGAACAGCCATGGAGGATTGGGGAATTGTTCTTTAATTTTTTGAAAACTATTGAGCACTTGCCCTTTAAGTTGGCAACCCTCCGCTACGCATGGTTCACTGCTGGCCTTGAACCACGCCCAGGTAGAGGACATACGATATCCGCGGCGTACACCAAGCTTCCATTTCCAAGGTCATGGCTAATATACATATCTGCAAATCTGTTTAAACTCTTATGATCTCGGAAACAACCTAATCGGATTTCGTGCAATTTCCAAGAATACGCGAACACCTGCGGAGGTTTTGGTAAATCGAACATCACACTGAATTACTACCATATGTGCGTTTTCCTGTGTTTGTGTGGTGACACTTATTTAGCGTATGGCTTTTAGTGCCGGGAGTGTCCGAGGACATGTTCGGCTCGCCATAGGCTGTAGCTGCTTCAAGCGGACACCCATGGGGAGAGCTACAAGTTCCGTTCAATTTTAAATAGTTCCAACTTTCGCTACCAGATATCACTGACATCTGGTGGTAAACGTGGTGACACTACCAGAGCCCCAATCAGATTTTAAATATTTTTACATAGGCTACACAAAGGTCGCACAGGTGATCATCAATACGCATAGGACACACTTCCTTACATGTCGTTGCCATATACTCATTTTCGTGTTGTGGGAGCCAGAGGGGGACGGGCTCCTCTGTCTCTGGAGACTTTCGTTCGAGTCCAGGTGACGCCCACATTGTCAGCTCTTCATGACACGTTAGCCTGCGACGTATCGTTTCCATGCAGAGAAAATAAAATGTTTCTCTAGTTTAACCCTGGAGCCCTACACTGGAGCACTGGGTGCCCCAGAGAATTTTCGTTTTGTTCTGGGTTTGTGATGGCAACCCTTACAGCGTGCAGCCGCCGTGAATTTGCTTTCTGTTGCCAAGTTAGTTACCGTTGCAACGCATCGCTTCTTTGTTATAGGCTAGATCGGTTTTGGGGCACGGAGTACCCCAGTGTAGGAATAGTGTTACGTGTCTTGTTGTGCACTTTACGCGAACCAAGGACACCAAATCCCACTATGAAGTGTGCAGAGTGTAAGATGTTTGTATAAATAATAATAACCCCTGGCACTACAGCCCATGAAAGGCCTAGGCCTACCAAGCGACCACTATCCAGCCATTTGGCCTGCAGATAATGGGGTAACGCGTGATCAGAGTATCAGGTCCCCTCGGCCGTTAATCTTGGATTTCGTGACCGGGGCGCTGCCTCACTGTCGGACAGCTACTCAATAGTCCTCACGAGGCTGAGTACATCCCGTTCCAGCCCTCACGTCAGTGACAGTCTCTAAAATCCCTGACTTAGCCGGTAATCGAACCCGGGGCCCTCCGAGTGAGAGGCAGGCACCCTATCCCAACACCACGGAGCCGGCAAGATGTTTGTATGCAAAGGTTATATCTTATCAGTTCGTGTCAATTGTAGAGATGAAATTCAGGAAAACACTAAAATGTGAGGCGTTGCAAAATGTTGTCAAAGAGTGTACGTTTTTTAATATTATTTTATTTTTAGTATATAATGTTAAAATGTAGGCTAATGAAAATAACTTTTCCGTAAGTCTAATGAAATCAATGTAACCAGTTGTTATACTAAAGTCAATAAATATTGGTTTGTAATTTGTAAATCAGGCTTAATATTCTTGGGGCACTGATTGTAGGATTAGTGTCTGTAATAAGCAAGTGTAGGGTTCCAGACTGGTCTGTATGTGCGCTTGAAAGTGAGAAGCGACTGTGTCGCACAGGTGTCCGGTGACATACGGAGTAGAAGAGCATGTCGACCACTTTCCTCCTGGAATGTGTAATTAATGTGTATAGTTTCTCTAACCGAGAGCTGCCAACACGAGTTGGGGCCGCTCCGGTCACAACTTTCACTGTCAAAGTCAGACTAGCCACTTGCTGTTGCCCCCTTCCACATCATCACAGAACCGAATGGGCCTCCCATATCATTGGGAACAAGTGACATTATTTCGACATAATTCAACACAAAATACAAGCTCAAATTCTTTCATCGATTAATTTAAGAACAACGTTTACAGCAGACAACCAAATCAATAATGAGTTCACAACAAGACGAGATACATTTAATACATCTCGATTCATGAACAATGAAGACTAATTTAAAAAAAATCAACTTAAAAACATTAAGAATGCTATGAATATTAATGTTACATCATTACTTTTCATTTTGCCGCAGTCGCGAGGGCTTTCACATCCCTATTGCACGATTCTCTTATCTGTCGTAGCACTATTCAGGAAATATATTTGTAAATGTTCCCACAAAACGTTCGGACAGTCTAACAACGAATGAAAACATTTTGTAAGTTTCAGAAACTTGGTATTGTTGGATATCAAAGGGTACTTAGAAAGACTGGAGGAAAATAAAATGCAACGACTAGTTCAGTGCAGAAACTGCGAGTGTTATAGATGGGCCGGTCGTAACCGTAAGTGCGGGAGAATTCTTCTTAAAGCACTGAGACAACTGAATATGCACACTGCGCTGCCGAGGGCACATTACGCACTTTATTTCCGTTTATCACAAAGGTATGAAGGCTCACTGTGCATGGAGACACCAGTGGCTTACCGACACCCCCCTCCCACAGAGACATTTCTTTACAGTGACTACCAACAGTTTAAGACCACTAGCTTATTTTCAACAAATGCTTCCTGGCCTTATACGTTTGATTCAAATTTTGCCAAATATTTTATGAAAATACTTTGTTCTAATAGACATCATCCTGTACCAAGAACATTGTAATAAGGCTTTCAGTTTTTGAGTTTCAATTTTTTTATACAAGTGGAGTATCGAAGAAGAACGTAATTTTCAGCCACAAATTAATTTGTGGACACTAAACCAATGGGGTTACCTTATTGATTATTTTTATAAGTATTGTAGAATGTATACAAACGTTTAGGTAAATGAAAAGAAAATCCAAAAAAGTTCTTGCCATTTGGTATTGATTTTTGTACCTGGCTTCTCAGAATAGACGAGGGAAACTGATTCCAAGTACTCTGAGTGTTGATCTTGGGACTGTCTCTATCTGTTGACAACATGCTTCGCTGTGCCTGGTGAAAGTTTGGGTCCGCTAAGTCAACCGTCACAGAAACTATTAACCAGTGGACGCTTATCAGTCTTAGCTTCAATTCGCTACAAAAAGTACAAAAATCACTACCAAATGGCAAGAAAATGTTTTTTTTTATATCATTTACCAAAACGTTTCTATACATTCTACAATACTTATAAAAATAATCAATAAAAATAATCAATCATTGGTTTAGTGTCCACAAATTAATTTGTGTTTGAAAATTGCGTTCTTCTTCGATACTCCACTTGTATAAAAAAAATTAATACTCAAAAACTGAAAGCCTTATTACAATGTTCTTGGTACAGGTGGATGTCTATTAGATCAAAGTATTTTCATAAAATATTTGGCAAAATTTGAATAAAAAATATAAGACCAGGAAGCTTTCGTTGAAAATAAGCTAGTGGTCTTAAACTTTTGGTAGGCACTGTACTTGAATCTTTATTTTGTCCCATCTATCACCTGTTTTACGCTACCGCTATTGAGGCGTCTTAACTCTTGTATATGTTTTAAAAGTGATCACGTTCCTCACTCTGTAAATGTCCAGCGCTCTAGTCGCAACGAGACTCCTCCTACATTGTTGGAGCAAGCCATGGATCAGTTTTACTGTTGAGTGCGATCGGTAACCTCCTTCACGTCGCTTCGGGTTGCTTTAATTGTGTATCCGTTTCGTTAAGATAATTCAGTACATGAGGAGTTTCTGCAATGTATTCCAAATAATGATACTGATAAAGTCATCAAGATGGCAGATTTTGAGAGTCAATAGTAATGACAGTAGGAACACGGAGGGCGAAACATTATTCTTCTCTCACATTAATCAATATTTTAAGCAACCAAGTTAACTATGGTCATGATGATACCACTGCATCCTTTCAGTTTTAATATTTAGTTCCTGTTTTCCATATTTTTATATTTTTTCCATTTTTTTATTGTGTGGAAAAAATAATGAGCCCTAAAATAGTTTTCATGCAAAGAGAACGGTTGTTTAATTATTTTTTAATGAATATTGATCGAATCATTTTTATTATGATGATGACTACCGTTTTAAGGGGCGGAACAGCAAGGTCATCTGCCCCTTTAATAGTGTACACAATTGCCCTATTATAATAATGAACCCTCCAGAAGGAACGAACCAGTTATAAGCGGCGACTCGTGGTCCACGAGGCAATATATCACAAGACAAACGAGAGGCTAGTGCACACATAACCGGGAAGTTGGCACAAGACTCAAGGTTCGTGCCCCGGCCGCCCACGATCAACATGAGAGTGTAGGCTGGTGGGGCCAAGACCGGCCATGTTCCCGCAGACACCAAGCAGAGAAACAATCACAAAAGCTTAAACAGATTTCGACAGCGAAATTAGGAAAGTTTATTTTACAATCTAAACTAAAGCGGAACGCAATCATTCCGGATTTATTTTTCCGTTTTCACAGGTTTCCGTTTTACAAAGGGTTGAGTGTTAATAAGGCAAAATACACTACAAGGAAACACTGTGTTATCGCATAGGATTACAATGAAATAATAATTTAAAATAATAGGTCTGTAATTAAAAAAGAAAATAGGTTCACATGTATTTTCAACTTACGTACAAAAAAATTCAGTTCCTCTGTTCGTTTCTTTGTTTCCACGTGTCTTTCAAAGAGCATTGTCACGACTTTTTTACAAGAGAACGTTGTATGATCTCCTTTGGATCCTGCATTAACTCCAGGAGTTCTGGAACATTCTTGGAAGCCGCAAAATCCTTAGGGTCACACACAACAGATAGTGCTTCTCCAAAAGTGTGAGTTTTTAGCTCCCTTTCGTTGTCTCATCGTCCATTTCTTCCCTGACTTCGCCCCTGCTGTTTTCGGCAGCACTATCAGCTGCACTCAGTGTCTTCAGTCGTTAAGGTTTCCTAGAACGGTGGTGCAAGTACAGTCGCACTCAAAATGTACTACTGTACATAGCATTGTATAAGGTGCGTTCAAAAAGTAACGAGCCGGAGGCTGTAATGCGCAAACCGGTGACGACATCGGCTAATCGTGGCGTGTGTAACGAGGTGTGGTTCCGACTAGAGCGTGGAAGGTAACAGCCCGTCGCTAGAGAGCACGCGTGCACGTCACGTGACGATACAAAGCAAGCAAGCAGCATCATGCATCAATCGTCCAATGCTGCCAGTCGCATTGCAAACAGTGACATGGAGGCGTCAAACGAAGAGCAAAGAGGTGGTGTTCGGTTTCTGACAGCGAAAGGAGTAGGGGGAACGGACATTCGTCGCCGAATGTCACAAGTGTACGGCGAACACTGCATGTCCCTTGCGCTTCAGGGAAGGACGGGTGTCGTTAGCCGATGATGACCGGTCTGGAGCACCCCTCCTGCATTACCGATGACAACGTCCAGCTGGTTGATGCACTCATTACCCAGGACCGCCGAGTGACAGTGAACGCCATAGCCGCCGTGGTCGGATTGAGCGTCGGAAGTGTGCACACCATCATGAAGGAACGACTGCACTTGCGGAAAGTGTGTGCCCAATGGGTGCCCCACAGTCTTCTACCACACCAGGAAGCATGTCGAATGGCCTACTGTCTTGGTCTTGGTTGGACGATTGATGCATGCTGCTGCTCGCTTTGTATCGTCGCGTGACGTGCACGCGTGTCCTCTAGTGACGGGCTGTGACCTTCCACGCTCTGGTCGGAACCACACCTCGTTACACACGCCTCGATTAGCCGATGTCGTCACCGGTTTGCGCATTCCAGCCTCCGGCCCGTTACTTTTAGAACGCACCTTATATTATGGATATGATAATACGTCTTAGTCAGGTTATTTACGCCTACAGTTCCGAAATTTATTTCCGTTTCCGCGTTAGGCAGTTTTCCGGTTTACAGTGTAATTTTACATAGTAAATACCTCCGTTCCGAATGTTATTTCCCGTTTGGCCAGGTTTCCGGTATATAAAGGCTCTGGTTTAGGCAGATTTTACTGTACCTTAGTTTTCGAGACATCGGGCTGCCGGAATTTCACCCTCGATGGGCTCATGTAAGCATTCAAAATGTCAACCGACTAAACAGACATAACCATTCCACTAGCCTCCAGTCTATTTCACGTCTTTGGTCGGGATATTTTCTGTTCCGCGTCCCCTTAATGGGTTCTTACCAGCCTACAAGGTCTCTGTTAGGCTTCTGAGAGAGGAATGTTGTCAACATATTTTTAAGTAAGGAAGCTTGTAGTTTAACGTGACCGTTTATCTCGCGATCATAGGCTACGGGTCCTCCTTTTTACGTGAAATCCGAGCAACAGGACATGGCATTTCACTTCGAAAATCGCACATGCTTTGACTGGGAATCGAACCCTTCAACACATTTTGAGACTCGTTTGGGCATGCCTGGTGGTTTCAAAATTTAAGATATTTTCCAATGACTATATAGGCTACTGTACTGTAGTTATTAAACTACCATAACACAATTATATCGCACATTACACATTTATTTATTTATTTATTTATTTATTTATTTATTTATTTATCGTATGTCTTTTAGTGCCGGGAGTGTCCGAGGACATCTGCCAACTCATAATCTGTTTTTTTTACATCACAACGTCAAATAATTGTTGGAATACAGAGACGTTCGTGAAAAAGTGTTACAGTGAAAGGTGATGATATCGTTTTATCTCTCTTCTGCTGCAACGCTCTCTCTCATCTATTGCTGCGATCGAGTGTCGCTACTGTCGTTTTTGGATGTCACGTGTGAACCTCCGGATGGATTTTGATGCGGTTTTCACCATTCCTTAAAGGATATTTTAAGGAAGATTTCTGTAGAAAATAATTTATTTATGATCAAAGGAAACCGAGCAGCAACGATTCCAGTGAAAACGTCGAAAAAAACACACGGCGTCCGTGCGCTTTTTAAGCTTACGCTGGGCAAACCGTTAAAAGTATATAGGCCTATATGCTATGAGTGTAGGAATTGTTCAGCATTAAAAGTTCTACAAAAAAGTCCACGAGGGCATATCTCTATCTTCAATAGATCATTCACTATAAGGGTTTTAACATTGTCATTTCTTCCAACAATCTCCATTCAAATTCTGAGGTGACAGTTTACGAGCTGGCTAGGGGCGAGTCTATCACCCCAGTTACAGCCTAGCTAGCGGGCGAGCCTATTACCCCAGATACAGCCAGCAGCAAACTCTCGAGTCGTGTGAATTAAAACTTCAGAGAAGAGTGGTTGTGTTTGGAGTTTCCCCGGAAGTGCAAGTCGGCTTTTCTTCATTTCGCCTGTGAACTTTCCGTTCCGCAAAATACACAGTCAAGTTAAGATTGGACGGAAGAGGGATTTGTGTTTCATGCACCTCGCCATTCTTAAATTACGTCTGACAATTCGTTGCACATGCATCTCCATGATAATACAATTAATAGTCCAGTCAGTGATTTTAACCCATCATGCAGAGACGTAAAACGGACATCATTGACGACCAGCACACGTGACGATGTTCTAGGAAGAAATAGTCAGCGTATAAAACAAGCGGTGAGGAGAACAGACATCATCCACCTACATGCCACCGTACAAGAAACTTATTCATGAATGCAGCCGTGCTGGCCTTGATTACTGTGATCAAACGGAAGGCCAAGGAGTTATTTTACATGCTGACAACATGTAACGAGCAAAAAGGCGAGGATAGTTGACGAAGTGCGCTGCATACGTACCTTTTCCAAGACACTAACGGGTCATGTCAAATCAGAATGCCGAAATACTTAAATTGTTTGTAAATATTTTTATGTCGCAATGAATCGTGACTGCAAATGTGAATAAACAAACCGAATGTGGCTCCTCAAAACCATATGTTTAATATGCGACGAAGTGCTTCAGAGTATGTTTGGAGATAAATGCAAGGAGTTCCCCTGGCCTCCCTGACTCACTGAGTAAAGCAATGACAAACTACCTCACTCCTAATCTTGCTTAGTATGCCTTATTTTAGTGCTACCTATGGTGATACTTTTTGAGGATCCAACCAACCTCCGGGCTGACTACCTAACAGACGGACAAGCTGGCCCCTCAAACATAAAAAGACCCAAGTCATTTTACCCTGGAGAGGATCTTTAACGTGCTTGTAAATCTAATGATTTAGGTCGTCTTACAATGAAACCATAATATAAACCAGTGGTGAATCGATGTATAATCTAATTTCAGCATTTTTAAGTGTCAACTGACTGCTGGGTTCGATCCCTTAACATCAGGCACTGTGTGTACTTGCTGCAGCACAACACTGTCGCTAATGTTTCACGCTAACTCATTAGCAAGGTGCTCATAAACAGCCCAACATTCGCTAGTAACCAAAGCATACTTTTTGAAGGCCGTCCGGGTCCATGGCTGAGTGGTTAGCTACTAGGCTTTGGCCCAAAGTGTCCTCACCCGAATTACATTCCTGACCGGGCCTTGAGGTTTTAATTTCGAATTATTATTAATTCTCTTGCCTTGTGAACTGGCTGTTTATGACGTCTTCATTATTTATTTCATCTCCATCAAGACGTCTATGGGCGAGGATATTAACTGTGTCGGCTGCCGAAGCCTGTCGCACTCCCCTGGGGCAATGATTAAATGAATGACAAATGAAATGACAGTGGAGAGTGGTGCTAGAATGAAATTTTTGACAGGGAAAACCGAAGTACCCGGAGAAAAACCTGTCTGCATCCGCTTTGTCCAGCACAAATCTCACATGGAGTGACCGGGTGAGAGACAGGCGTGCTGCCCCCTAAGCCACGGAGGCTCTATTTTCTAATTACTGATAGTAATTTATTACAATTACCTTCAAGTAGTTCTTCTCATTAATAATTTCCAGCTTTCCCGACACTTCCCGGCGCCAAGCAACACATGCAGTTGGTGTTCAAACAAGCGAGAGCGCGGCCAACTTCCAGTCATCCCATTAACTCGTGAGAACTGGCGCCGGGTCTTTCGACCCAGTAATTTTACACCTGGTGTCTTCCTATGAACTATTCCTAATATAACATGAGATTTATTTATATTTTTTCAAATTTAACATCCAGAAAAATGACAATATTCGTAACAATAGAATTGGCCTTGATAGTAGCGGCAAATCAGTCATCCCGATTTTTTGGAACAAAGGAGCTGATGACCAAGGTTTCTCTAGAATCTAAACATGACTCAACAAGAACGTGAGCTATGTGATGGCGCTGCACCAAAGGTGGCTTTTCTCCCTATGTTATTACAAATTGTTCCGACTAACTTAAGCCGGAAATTGTCACGCGAGGACTGGCGCCATGGGTAAATCTGACCCGACCGTTAATAATATACAAATAACTTGAGTGTCCACAAAACTACGGGAATGTTACTTTTGTAGGGTGAAGATTAAGACTACGAAGAAAGGTAGAGAAAGCGACAGGAAATAAGGGCTGACCAAAACGAAAATATAAAGCATTATTTACGCATCGGGTCCTGGCGGGTTAACAGTAAAGTCCATAAGGTCTTAGTGAGCAATCTGATAACAGTGCACCAACACGGGAGTCATGTTCTCATTCCGCTGAGTAGTGCGGGAAAACTCCCATCCAAGTTCCCACCAAGTTATATCATCTTGAAGTAATTACCGTCACGTCACACAGAGGCAGCTCAGCACGGCTGTTCTGTTTACACAGAATCTAAGTTCGAATCCTCTTTAAGAACAAGTAGGCTACACACCACTACCAAACGTCATAGGGTGAAGACAATCGTGCCGCAATTCAACGTGATCGCGATTCCAGGAACGGAAGGAAGATCTCTGAAGAGATGTTGACCCTTGCCATTGGGTACTAAATAACCTCTCCATCATCACGCCTCACAAATATTCGTTGGTTGGTTCCTCAGTTTAGGGGGTTTAGGGGCTGCGACAACGCGGTCATGTAGCCCCGTGTACTTTGGGTGTGTGTGTAGATTCTGTCAGATAACCGGTGTTAATTGTGATGACTGTATTAGTGTGTGTTATATGTTTTAATTCAATAATTTTAAGTAGTTCCTACTTTTGCTACCAAATGCTACCGTCCATGACACCTAGCTTGCGGACTTTCCTACTAGATGGCATCGCAGTCACCACCTGGCGGCGAACGTTGGAAGTAATAGAGCGTTATCAATTCTAACCTAAAAATTTTGGCTTCACACATGTGAAGTTAGAGGAAGGTACTATTTCATGCCATAAATCTATGACATGGGACCGCCGGCTTTACTTCCCCTCCGAAGAAAGGCATACTGACGTTTAATGCTCTTAAAAACCCGACGGTTGGGTTCAAAGCCGACTAAATGGTGGTCACACAATCCACTTTCGAATAATGTCAAAATATGATGATGATGATGATGATGATGATAATTGTTGTTTTAAGGGGCCTAACATCTAGGTTATCGGCCTCTAATGGTTTGTGTGATCGTGAAGATGATAATGAAAAGTAAACTATAACTAAAACTAACTACCAACTTATATACTAGAAGAAGAAATGGAAAACAAAAGGAGAATAAGGCAAATAAAGGACAGGAGGAAAATAAATGCCCTCAACCCTCGAAGAATGCGGATTGAGGGACTTGGAAGGAAGGAGAGCCATGAAAGGCAGATAGGAAAGTCAAATAGGAGAGGGTCCGCCCCACAGGTAATGGATAAAAGGTGGGAAACCGGACCCAGCTCAGGAATCCCTCGGGGTCGCCAACTCCCGAACTCACCAGCCGTGAGCCCCTGAGGGTGTAGCAATATCCAGGGTGCACCAGAAGTGGTGGGGGCTACACACACCGTGCCTCCTTGAGGGCCTTGAGCAGAAGGCAGGAGATAACAGGAAAAGAAAAAAGAAGGCTGACCCCTCGCAGAAGGAGCGTATCAGAAAAGATGAAACAAGGGCCAATTAAGGCAGGAAAGGAAGAGACTCCCTAGGCCTCGGATAGCCTAATACCATCGGGGTCGGAAGAAAACAAGAGTTGACCAAGTGAGTTCGACAGGAAACAAGACGGAGAGGAGCCCGGCACAAGTAAGTGGAAGTAATGCCAGACTCAGCTGGAGCCCCGTGGTCGCCAACCCACGTCCCACTAAATGTGAGCCCCTGGGGGGAATGTAAAGATAACCGGGGCTCTCTGACAGTCTGCATTCTTCTATTGGGATGTTCCATTGTTATGTGGAATGCAAGCAGTAAATGAATGGCTGCAAATGGTCACCATAGTCAGATGACGTGTGTAAGAGGACCTAACCACTAGTCAGTGTAATGCCGTATGATTGATCCAAAGCCTCGTGGGATCTGTGCCACATTCGAACCCCAAAGCGACGGGTACCGTGTCTTGTTGGTGCACGCCACATTATGCCAGAGACTTCAAGGAGCCCAGGTAGGTTACATAACCCGGTGAAACACAGCACCCTGGACAGTGACGCTACTGCCATCTCTTGACAAAGCATAGAGAGTGTGTATGTTATGAGAAGGGATGATGCAATATTACGTCGACTTACAAAGTGAAACACAGAGAACACGTACTTGAGAAGATGAGCTTCGAGTATCCTGAAGTACAGCTTATTTCCGCATAAACTTAGTAGTGTGTTTCACTTGGAAGCTGACAAATAATAACAATAAATGAAAATCCACAGCCTGCTTCCAGTCTCCAACCGGGTCAGGAATGGAATGAATGAAGCCCCCATCTAGCGGCGAGGATATGAAATGTGCCGGCTGCCGAGGCCTGACGCACTCCTCTGGGGCAATGATTAATTGAATGACAGATGAAATGAAATGATAGTGGAGAGTGTTGCTGGAATGAAATTTTGACAGGGAAAACCGGAGTACCCGGAGAAAAACCTGTCTGCCTCCGTTTTGTCCAGCACAGATCTCACATGGAGTGACCGGGATTTGAACCACGGATCCAGCGGTGAGAGGCCGGCGTGCTGCCGCCTAAGCCACGGAGGCTTCCGACAAATAATAACAATAATAATAATAATCCAATAAAACAGGTTTAAAGATTTCTGTAGAAAAAACAAAATTTATGACAAATACTAAAAATGCTCCAGAAACCCTAATAACAAAAATTGGTCAAATTAAGAGGGTAGACAAGTTCAAATATTTGGGGGAAATAATTCAGAAAAATGGCTTAGAAAAATCTGCTGTAGAAGAAAGAGTACACAAGATTCAAAGAGCATATGGTATAACCAGGAATATATATAACAAAAAATGTTTATCTATGAAATTGAAAATACAGCACTATAATAATAATAATAATAATAATAATAAAACCAGAATGCTTATATGCCAGTGAATGTCTAATACTAAATTATAAATTGGATAAATTAGAAGTATCAGAAAGAAAAATTATTCACAAAATTCTCGGTCCATTAAGAACTACAGAGTTTTGGAAATTAAGAAGTAAGGAAGAAATATATCGGAACATTGAAAACATAACGGAGACAATAAAGAAGAGGCAATTGTTATTTTTCGGACATTTATATAGAATGAATGATAGCAGAATAACCAAACAGATTTATAAATATCTTTGGAAAAAGAAATCGACAACAGCCTGGTTTCAAGAAGTAAAGAAAGATTTAGAAAAAAAAAATGTAAGAGAAGAAGGTGCACTAGAGAGAGAAATTAAAATAAAAAAAAAAGTATTCGGAATGGAAGGACTCCACGGAAGGCAATATAAGAAAACAGGCTCAAAATGGTCGGAAGAGAGAAAGAAGACACACAGCGAAAAGATGAAGGAGACCTGGGGGAAGAAGAAAGGACAACAAAGGACTAAAGATTGAAATTGGTTCGTGGTCCTCAGAAGATCCTAACGGAGAAAGAAGAATCACCATCGCCATGCGCATTCATCAATCTGGCTCGTCATTGGCATCACCTCGCCCATTATTATTATAGTTGGTAGCATGCTGAGCTTCTATGCCCAAGGTCGCGGGTTCAAACCCAGCCGAAGTCGTCGGATTTTTAAGAGCGTTAAAAATCCCTCAGTATACCTTCCTTCGGAGGGGAAGTAAAGCCGACGGGCCCACGTCATAGATTTATGGCATGAAAAAGAACCTTCCACTAACTACACTTGTGTGAGGTCAAAATTTGTAGGTTAGGTTTAATTAATGCTCTTAAGTTCCAACGTTCGTCACCGGGCGCTGGTTTCGATGGCATCTAGTAGCAGCTAAGTTCACAGCTAGGTGTCGTGGATGGTAGCATTCGATGGCGAAAGTAGGAACTACTTGAAATTATTGTCTGCAGTCCTTACTTCAATTAAAAACAGATAACATACACTAATGCGGTCATCACAATTAACACCATTCTATTATCATAAATACATAAATAGTCAACATTTGCTACGCAATGCTGATATTGTCATTCATGCTAACTAGGGACAAATGTTGTTGTGCAAATATTGCAGATATGATGATGGTAATGCTTTAAGGGGCCTAACATCGAGGTTATCCGCCCCTAATGGTCTAGGTGATAGCGAAAATGACAATGAAATAGAAAGCAGAACGAGACTGAAAATACTTACAAAATGGAACTCAGATTGAATCGACGCACAAAATGGAGGATGGTAATACTTACAAAAGGGAATTTAGTAGGAAAATACTCACAAAAGGAATTTAGATTGAAAAATGTAGTTTAGGTTCAACATACGTACAAAATGCAATTGAAATTGAAAATGCTTACAAAATGTGTGGTAGATTCAAACGATTCAATTGGATGGACAATACTTACCAAATGCAATAGAGATTGAAAATACTTGCAAAAAGCGGTTTAGGTTGAACATACTTTCAAAATGCAATTGAAATTCAAAATACTCACTAAAGTCCCGGCACCTATATTGAAAGACTTTCTAAAAAGCAAGTTAGATTGTCAATCCTTACAAAATGCAATTGAGGTTAAAAATACTCTCAAAATGCAATTTAGATCGAAAAAACGTACAAAATGCAACGTAGTTTGAAAATATCTACAAAGGAGTGTTGATGTAAAAAATTCGCTAAGGGGATTTCAGATACACGGGGAGCCAATTAACAAAAACAATGCGGGAATCTAAAAGAGAAAACGAAATAGGCTATAATGAAAAGAAAACAAGAGATCTGACCCCTCGAAGAAGGAGGGATCAGGAAAGATGAGACAAGGGCCAAATAAGGAGGGAAAGTGAAAGACTCCCTAGACCTCGGATACCCTAATACCCTCGGGGTCGGAAGAGAACAAGAGTTTGCCAAGGGAGGCCGATAGGAAAGAAGACAGAGGAGTCCGGCACAAGTAAGTGGAAGCAATGCCGATCGCAGCTGGGTGGTCGCCAACTACGTCCTCCTGGAGGAATATTGCAGATACATTTCGATTCATTTTACTGTTTGTATTTTCTGTTACTTTCAAGAATGTGGCTCCTGCATTGCGCTAGAAATCTTATATTTATTTTTCATAATGGCTTACTGCGTATTGGCTGGAATTCCGAGCATAATACGCTGCTGACAGTAATACACAACTATACCGATATTTTATTTCCCATGTCACACCTAAAGAACACAATTCAAGTGCATTTTCACCCCAACTTCGAGTTAAAGACACGTATCGTATGTCTGGGGAACAAAATAGCACGATCTAATACAGTGTAACTTGGATAATTCGAACCTCAACGGACCAGTAAAAAAAAATTAAATATCCAAATATTCGAATTAAGAAGTTCTTTGAAAAGGGTAAAGAAAATATTTTGTATTACGTTTACATAATGATTAACGTTCAACAAAGCAGATTGACAGACAACGGTACTGTAAAATGACTGTATCGTGATCAACCTCAAATGTTTCAAATTATAAAAAAAATAGAAACCAAAATTTACTATTCACCTATTTAACGACAGTAGTAATCCAGCAATCTGGTTAAGTCTTAGAGAATTCTACAGTTTTTCAAAAAAGTTTGAGGTTTTTACCTGTTTCCTACAATTAAGTCTCTCGGCCATCATAAAAGATTTAAGGAACGGAAAACAGAATCACTTACGTCATTTCTACTTTCAAAAAACGCCTAAGTTCTGTGATGTGGTTTGTCGTATTCCGGGAATTCCTGCCCCAACTGTTTGGCTTCCGATCGGATTTTTACACGTAAAAACTTCGAATTATCCAAAATAAAATTCGAATTAACCACGATTTTTTAGCATTGATTGTATATAAAATGCTAGGGACCGAGAGAAAAATTCGATTTAAAGAAGATTTCGAATTATAGAAGTTTGAATTAGCCACGTTTCATTGTAGTTGAAAGACTCCATTTGTCATCAATGCGGTCCTGCTTCGCTTAGAACCATAGGCTTATTTCTAAAAGTAATACCCTGATGACCAGAGCTATCTCATCGCTCGCATGATGACGGTGCTAGTGTGTGCTGGTTATAAAAACAACTGACAATGAGCCGTTTAACAAGTACCCAGTCGTTCCAAGTTTCATGACATGTCATAAAGGAACCTTGTGAAAGCTTTCTTATCATTATCTTCATTGCTCACTTTTCGTACATTGATTTCTTTCAAATATCACGATCGGAATAAAAATAATAATTAAAAAGCAATGAAATCACATTGGAAAAGAGAATAGGAAGGCTACCTTATTGTTTTTGTTTATAATAGCGGTGTGAAACATTTTGACATCTTTGCTCAACCATTACTGTTCATATGCTATTTTAAATTCCTTTCTGTCAGAAAACTTTTCCTTCTACACCTTACAGTGACCAATGACCACCTCCCCGTCTTCACATCTGTGCGAGTCCACTTTGGCAGAGAAAAAGGAACCGGGTTCTTTAACCTTTCCAGTGTCACTGGAATGTGCTGTACTATTCTTTGAGTGGGCTATTTTATTTTGCTAACTTTTATACTTTTTTATATTCTTTAGAAAAACATTAAAAAATGAAAGCAGTACAAAACATGGATCAGTTCAGGGAAACCTTGTAATTTACAACACGGAAAGTAAGCATACCTCGCAATACTACACTTGTATCTACATTACCACTGCTCCCCATCTCCATCAGTTTCATTGTTACTTGTAAATAAACCCTCAATCTCTTCAACAAAGTCGTCAAAATCACTGTCCGATTCGTCGAAGTACCTTGAAATTGTAGCTATATTTTTAACGTAAACGAGTCCACCATGTTACTGTTTACATTGTACGTCAGCTGATTCTGTTAAACTGAAGTAATTATCTAACCGACTCTGAAAAATGTAAATACAATAATTATTCACGTAGCCTTTCCTGGTTCCAGGTTCGTTCGTAAAGGTTGTCTGATTACTTCCCGTCACCTACCGTATTTAAATGTTGATTTATGATAGCCTGCGGAATATTCCGTGCGAAACTTGCTAGAGCGGAAATTGCGTTAGGGAGTAGTCTATATCGTAAATGACACGCAAGGCAAATGCATTAGCGCGGAATGTTCCGGAAAAGACACGGTAAGGGTTAATTCACTGGCCGTGAAAGCCAATATACCATCTTTTTGGAAGCCTTCATAGGGAGGTGAGGACTGCTTGAGCTTAGAGCTCTCGTAGTGAAGAGGCGCAGGTGCGCTTCATAAAAGAGAGGTAACGCGCTGTTCGCTACTCCTGGCTGATGAGCCAGCTTGGTGTCCTAGGCGAAACCCCACACAAGAAACGGCACACACCTAGAAAAATTGCTGAGTTTTAATTCACTGGCCGTGAAAGCCAATATACCATCTTTTTGGAAGCCTTCATAGGGAGGTGAGGACTGATTGAGCATATGGCTCTCGCAGTGAAGAGGCACTGGTGCGCTTCATAAAAAAGGAAGGCAGCACGCAGTTCGCTATCCCTGTGGGGGTCCGGGCGCGGACACCAAGAGCCCGCTGATGAGCCAGCTTGGTGTCCTAGGCGAAACCCCACACAGGACACGGCATAACCTAGAAACATTGCTGAGTATTTTATTAATCACATGTAATTTTGTCAGGTTATTTTTCTCATGTCCCAGTGATTGTATTGAACGACTGAAAACGAGTAGCGTAATATCATTTAAAACACAATACTTTTTATTGCCATGACATTAGTTTGGTTAAATAAACAGATTTTTTTATCTGGAATATATTCTTGTTCAAATAAAATTCATACTCAAACGATCGAAACTGATCATTTATTAATCTCTTGTATTTTTTTCAGAATTAGGGAACCACCCATTACAATTGGGTACAGTCGTGTTGACCGACTGAAAAGCAGTACATTTCTCATACTCAAATGTTGCTTAAAGCAACAAATAACCTACTGTCAACCAAAATATTATGTGCACTCGAGTTTGAAGGTTGTTTGTGAAGTAACCAATAGATCTACATACAATCCAATAACATCATCATTTTCATAGTTCTATTTTACGTTAGTTCATGTACGTTTGGAATTTTTAATTTATATTTAATATTTTTTTATCGCAGTTGGAACACAAAAAGTGCCTGTTTTGAAGCGTGTTTCAACCATGCGTCACATTTAAGAATTATTATCTCGCAAACCCGTCATCAGATCGAATCCAAATTTTAACACAATATACATTGGAATGTTGTATAACTGGTTTATTAATTTAGAAATTTTGTGTATCCAAGAAAGAAAGTTGTTATCATATTTGTAAGGTAACTCTTTCTCGGCTCGGTGTCGTTGGAAAATGTAGTTCTTGGTCGCGTTGTAATCCTTATACATCAAAAGGTATGCTCTATGACAGTGAAATATGTAAATTAATTCAATTATTTTCTATAGGTTTGTATTTGTACGGGGAAATAAGACATGGTTCATCAGCTAGCCACTCTGGGGAAAGCTGTACAGTGTTGCCAAGATGGAGCCCATCACTCGTCATGACGCGCCTCGCTCGGAAGTGATGGGCTCCTTCTCAGCAACGCTGTACAGCATTCCCCGGAGTGGCTAGCTGATAAACCATGTCTTATTTCCCCGAACAATTACAAACCAATATAAAATAAGTGAATTAATTTACGTTTCAAAGTCATACAGCATACCTATTTGATGTATAAGGATTACAAAGCGACGAAGAACTACATTTTCCAACCACCCCGAGCCGAGAAAAAGCTACCGTACAAAAATGATAACTTTCTTTCTCGGACACACAAAATTTTGAAATTAATAAACCAGTTATAGGCCTACAACATTCCACTGTATACTGTGTTAAAATTTGGATTCAATTTGATGACGGGTTTGTGAGATAATAATTCTTAAATGTGACGCATGGTTGAAACACGCTTAAAAACGGGCACTTTTTGTGTTCCAACTGCGACAAAAATATTAAAATATAAATTAAAAATTCCAAACCTACATGAACTAACGTAAAATAGAACGACGAAAATGTTGATGTTATTGGATTTTATGTAGGTCTATTGGTTACTTCACAAACAACCTTCAAACTCGAGTGCACATAATATTTTGGTCGACAGTAATAACGCATTCAAACGAGTATGTTTTTACCAGTGAAATGGTTAATTTCAAATTTATATAATTTGCAAGATATCTCACCATTCTATGAAGGCGAGTTCTGACCCTCCACTTACCAACACACGGCCAGCAGCTAGTCCTATCCAGGTCGGCCCACAAAGCCTTGTATGTTAATAGAACCAACAGCAGAGTTCTGTTTACTAACTCGACCCGTTTAAGGCTGAAAATGAGGATCGTTTATATTCTGTCAGCAATAGCGCTCGTCTGCTATGGCAGCGATCACAAACCTGGCTAAATACGTACACGATGAATTATATATATTCCCACAACAGAATGCCAACATTAAAAACACGCTGGGAATACAATCACAGAAAATCCAGGGTTTCAAATTGGATATGAAACTATAATTTATTAGTCCCCAGTAATAATCAACTGGTGGCTGAATTAAAACCACATATCCCAGGATTGCAGGTCGTCATACACAATAACCCCCCTTTGTATAAAGTAATGGTTATCTAGCCTTTCTTACCTAAAGGACAATTTTACAATATTGGGTAATCGGCACTTCCTTGCAACATAACAATCAACATTTCATTCTACTGTATTTAAGTGTATAGGCTACACTGCCAAGACATAAAAATTCACGCCCCAAGAAGAAATTGTTACAAGGCTTAAAAGAACGGCGCAACGGTATTACCCATTCAACATTTGATTGCCGCTGAGCGTGACTATTGTACTCGTAGCATGAGCCCCGCGGGACGAGGCGGATGACACAGCGATGACAGAGTGCAGTCTGCATATAAGTCAAGCAGCATTGCGTCAGATAAGCGTCACAGGAGCTCATGTTACCACGAACAGTTAAACGATGACAGGTTACTGGAGCTGAGTCATATCCTACTCGCGCAACTGTACCTGTCTACGAAGCAGGCTGACGTGTGACACAAGTAAACATAGAAAACATCTGCCGTCAAAATATATGTGTTTATGCAGTGTTAGCAATTACCATGAGCTTGCGCTAGGCCTCCCAGATGACAGATGGGCGGCGTTGCCAAACGTAATGACACGGCTTGAGAATAATTGTAGATGGCGATGTTCGAACACGTATTAAAAAAACGAAACAACGGAATGACATAAATGTGCATTCATTAGAAGCGTCAGGACAAATGGCGTTCCGCAAAATAATCCATTAATATCCAATTTTAGTGAAAATAATGAATTAATGGTCATAAAAACAGAAAAATTTGTCGCCTATCGACGGATCGTTTTGTCATAGACCTCTGCACTTGATCTGCAAGAGTCGACACTTGGCTCACAGTTGTAATTTCTTAGTGCGGCGGCTTCGGTGGCGTAGTCGGTAGCATGCTGAGCTTCCATGCCCAAGATTGCGGGTTCAAACCCGGCCGAAGTCGTCGGATTTTTAAGAGCGTTAAAATCCCTCAGTATGTCTTCCTTCGGAGGGGAAGTAAAGCCGGCGGTCCCATGTCATAGATTTATGGCATGTTAAAGAACCTTCCACTAATTACACCTGTGTAAAGCTAAATTATATAGGTTAAGAATGTAAACAACGCTCTAGGTTCCTACGTTCGTTGCCAAGAGCTGACTGCAGTGGCGTCTGGTAGCTAAGTTCAGAACTAGTAGTCGTTGACGGTGGCGCTTGGCGGCAAAAGTAGGAACTATTTGAAAAATTCAAAGTCTGCAGTCCTTACTTTAATTAAAAAACAGATAACACACACTAATACAGTCATCACAATTAACACCGTTTATCAGACAGATTCTGGACACACCCAAAGTACACAGGGCTACATGACCGCGTTGTCGCAGCCCCTAAACTGAGGAACCAACCAACCTTTCTTAGTGCTTCCCCACGTTTCCACTTCACAATAATATCGCTAACAGTGGATCCGTGCACATGGAACTCCCGTGAAATATCCCTGCCAATTCCCGCTGTTGACTTACAAACACGTCTATGATGTTGAACGTACTCTTGGGTGCATACACTGACGTCAGACAGTGCAGGTTGTGTGGGTGCCAATTGAAATCACGATGAGATATTTGGAACTTGGTTGTAAGGACCACAGATTGGATACCCCTGGTTTAAAGGCTATCTCTAGACCAGACACGGGCAAACTTTTTAGTGGCAGGGCCAGATGCGATACAAAATAATCTAGGTGGGCCGAAAAAAAGAACAGCACATGTTTCTAGATAGGTTATAAACTTACTGAATGTTAAATCAAACAAAACTCATAGGCTACAAATGATAGAAAACTAAGGAAAAGAGAATACACCATTATTTGTTAGAAGAGGAGGGAGTATGTGACAAGTGAAACTGTGACTGTGCTTCTAAAACTTTTCATACTCCGGTTGAAACTGGAATAAGCTGATTCTTAGTAGCGCAGCTAAATGGTGGTCTGTCAATCTATTTCTGACGCTATTTTTGCGAAGCTTCATTGTAGAAAACACCTGTTCACAGATATAATAAGATGCGAACATGGTAGTTATCTTCTGTGCAAGAGATTTCAAGTTTGGGAAGTTCGATTTTGGGTGGGCCTTGTGTAGAACTCAATTTTCGAAACGTTAAGGAATAGTTGCTTTAATTCGTTGTTACATTGTAAATCATCACTTCTAGCTGCTACTCTGGTTTTACTGTTTCACAGTCAACGTTAAATGGCATGCTGAAAACGTCAAGTCCTGTTAAATAAGATTATGTTCGACGATGTCGAAGTGTAAATATTATATGTCAAAAAACTGTACTATAATGAGGCTCATTATGGAACAGTTTCTCCCACCAATCAGAGCTCAAGAAACAGTTGTTTGACCAATTATGTAAGGATAGCATCACACATGCGCTGAGTTCCAAGGCCTTCTAATTTAAATTTCACTGTGTGGCCTAGTGTCATAGTGGGGTAATCGAGGAGGTCATGGTTAAATACAAGGTGTTTTCTGCGTCCCATGTCCTCTGTTCAGTACATAAAACTGGCGAAATCTCAACAGATATTCATGAATATTTATGTTCGAACATAAAATAGTTATAATAATTATCGGTCGAACATAAACGGTCGTATGCAACTCACCTATAATGGCAATAATTAAGACACGAGTATGTTCATAAAACGAGCGTATGAGAGTTTTATAATTTCCATACGAAACGCATAAACACAATGAGATTGAGATAGTTTTTCACTTCTAGATACATAGAACAGGAAATATGACCTACTGTATGTGTAATTGTAGATAGTATAATTTGAAGCCATATCGCGGGCCGCATTAGACTAGCTCAAGGGCCGCAGATGGCCCGCGGGCCGTACTTTGCCCATGACAGCTCTAGACTATGGAAGATTCTCAAACTAACAAAACACAACAAGTTCAATTTGACAAAAGGTTTAGGTTGAGGTGCACCAATCCAATAGATCCAGCTACTGTAGGCCTCCATGGCCTTTAGAGACAAAGGGAACGAGGGCAAGCATGAGTTGCATCTGCCAACTGCGGGCTTTTATAGCTCGCCATGCTGGTGCACAAAGAGAGGGTGGGTCTAATGTCATGCGAACAACGAGTAGCATCCCGACTACGGAGACCTTTCCACGTGAATAATTACTTACCGGCTGGGTTAGCTCAGTGCGCCAAAGCGCTAAAACATAGGACAAGGTTACCTCCCAACACGGAATATGAAAGGGTTCGAACCCCACCATCGGCCAACTTTAAAATGGGTTTTTCGTGCATTTTCATTTTCAACTTCAGACAAATAACCAGACGGTGTCTTCAAGCTCAATTTTATCAATGATTGTTAATTTCATTTCTCATTAACACATGTGACGAAGTTGGCGCTAGAAAGTTCATTCAGTCGTGAAAAAAAATCCTCTCGGCACACCGGAAGTAGATTTCACAGGGCAAAGAAAATATTCTGAATTCAATAAATTTGCCAATATTGTTGCACACCTATGAGGAGTGTCCAAATGAAACGATACTGTGGGTACAATTTATTCGTTATTCAAAAGTAATCACCACAGGCCTGTGCACAGGTGTCCCATTGCTTCACTAGCCGCAGTATTCCCTGTTCCCAGAAGTCTTGTGGTTGTGGCAGGAGCCAATCCTGTACAGTGTCCTTTAGTTCGTCGTCCGATTGGAAACGTTTTCCCTTGAGATGAACCATTAACAGTGACGTGTATTGTGCGAAACTCCGCAGCCTACGCAAGTCCATCAAGAACAAACGGCCTAGACTGCTCAAGAAGGGGGTGATTCTGCTCCACGATAACGCTCGCGCACACGTCTCTAACGTCACACAAGGTGTATTGGCCACGTTCAAGTGGGAGCAATTTAAGCATCCGCCCTACAACCCGGACTTGTCACCCTGCGACTTTCATCTGTTTGGTCCGTTAAAAAAGTTTGAACTGACGGTGGTTTTGGGGTCTGGGGGATGTGAAACGCGAAGATATGTCGCAACATGGTACCCATTGCAATAGGTACGGTATTTCTCTAATGAATTCCACCTAAAAAGTATTCAGTATACAGATTCACCTTATCACCAACCCCGTATGAACGGGAATAATGCCCAAGGTCGCGGGTTCAAACCCTGCCAAAGTCGTCAGAATTTTTAAGAGCGTTAATAATCCTTCAGTATGCCTTCCTTCGGAGGGGAAGTAAAGCCGGCGGTCCCATGTCAGAGATTTATGGCATGAAAAGGAACCTTCCACTAATTACACCTGTGTGAAGCTAAAATTATAGGTTAGATTTGACTAACGCTCTTAAGTTCCAACGTACGTCGCCAGGAGCCAACTGCGGTGGCATCTATTAACCAAGTTCAGAACTAGTTGGTCGTTGACGGTCCTTACTTGCCTGCAGTCCTTACTTGAATTTTTAAAAAACCACACTAATACAGCCATCACAATTAACACCGGTTATCAGACAGATTCTACACACACCCAAAGTACACGGGGCTACGCAGTCCCTAAACTGAGGAACCAACCAACCAATAATACGGCTAGTAATGCAATGCGAAGTAAGACGGCTGTTGGCTAAACAAGCTGGGCTGGCTCGCTTCGTGGAACGTCTCACCTGCATTAACAGCATTCCAGCCGCTGGACAGTACTTGCGAGGCGCCCTGTGCCAATCAGATGGGCGTGACGTCACGGGAACCTGAAGGTCGCTTGCTCGACAGCCGCAGCCCTTTAAAAGAGTGACGTAGGGACCTGGTATAGTCATGTAAATTACTAGTTTCATTATCCCTGCTCAGAGATTATGGTCATATACCCCGCTTCTCACCAAACCTGTGCATATGACCCAGTAGTTACAAATTACCACAACATGTTAGTTTAATAGAATACCTAATGTATTTACGTTTTATGTAACTGTACCGACAAGGCTAACTCGGCGCTATACGCTCAGGTGGGTTCGAATCCCTCCTTGGTCATCCCGAGGTATAATATACCCCCATAACGGCTTCGGTAGTGAACTTGGTAGCATGCTGAACTTCTGTGCCCAAGATAGCGGGTTCAAACCCGGCCGAAGTCGTCGAATTTTTTAAGAGCGTTAAAATCCTTCAGTATGCCTTCCTTGGAGGGGAAGTAAAGCCGGCGGTCCCATGTCATAGATTTATGGCATGTAAAAGATCCCTCCACTAACTAAACTTGTGTGAAGCTAAATTTCTAGGTTAGATTTCGCTGGAACGCTCTAACAAAGTTCCAATATTCACCACTAGGTATTATTGGCATCTGGTAGCGAAAGATGGAACTACTTGAAATTGAACGGAACGTGTAGCTCACCCTATGGGTGTCCGCTTGAAGCAACTACAGCCTCTGGCGAACCAAACATGTCCTCGGACACTCCCGGCACTAAAAGCCATGAAAATCCACAGCCTGCTTCCAGTCTCCGACCGGGTCAGGAATGGAATTAATGAAGCCCCCATCTAGCGGCGAGGATATGAACTGTGCCGGCTGCCGAGGCCTGACGCACTCCTCTGGGGCAATGATTAAATGAATGACAGATGAAATGAAATGATAGTGGAGAGTGTTGCTGGAATGAAATTTTGACAGGGAAAACCGGAGTACCCGGAGAAAAACCTGTCCGCCTCCGTTTTGTCCAGCACAGATCTCACATGGAGTGACCGGGATTTGAACCACGGATCCAGCGGTGAGAGGCCGGCGTGCTGCCGCCTAAGCCACGGAGGCTCACTAAAAGCCATACGATAAATAAATAAATAAATAAATAAATAAATAAATAATATACCCATTCTCCCTTTTAAATAAACCTTGTAGCGCAGTGGCTAACATTCTTAGCATTCACTCCCTAGGTCCAGGTTCGATTCCCGGCTCTACCAAGAAATTAATTCTGGTCTGAAGGTTGGAACGGCGTACACTCAATTCAGCCTCGTAATGCAGAACTGAGTAGTGATGGGTTCGATCCCGATCTCAACCATCCTAGAAGTGGTTTTCCGTGGTTTCCCACTTCTACTCCAGGCAAATTCCGGGATGGTTCCTAACGTATGGCCACGGTCACCTCCTATCCACCTCAAATATAAACACACACACACTAATACGGCCAGGTTACTAGCACACACCCAAGAACACGAGACTCCATGACCACGATGTCGCAAAGCCCTTAAATGAATGATCAACAACTAAATATAACCCAGTTTTTGCGCAGAAAGAATCTAAGTGCATTTCCCTTCGAGTGTCAAGAACTGTTCGGTCCCTTTAACATTCATCGACGGCTGTTGAATTCACTTTAAATCATAATTATTTTGAAGCCAAAATCATATTTAACTGTATGTTGCGTCGCTTGTTTATGTGTGTAGCTGTACGTTGTACGTAATGTGTTGTATATCTGGTTATATGTAAAAGAAGGCCACTGACCATAACATTGGCATATTAAATAAAACAATTGAGGAGCGCCGGAACAAAAACCAGTATGTTCAACAAAGCATTTCTGAGAACAGAATGCAATACACACTGTTAACGATGCCATAACAAACAGTGTTTTAAGGTAGATTGAACAGCTTTTGATAGAAGATGTTTGTAGCACCCAATACTCTCCCCAGAACCACACAAACACGAATGTAGGAAGAGTGAATTTATTGTTTATTTTTGTTAAAAGGCTCCTCGATTATTCAATCAATATCTTGTTGAACTGAACCGAGCAAGGAAGTTTCAGCAATTATTAAGACTTTCCTCGTTCAGATCCAGCGGAGGGCCAAACGTAACTTAGATTTCGTGTTTTTTCAAGACATGTCTTCGAACAGAAAAAGGCTTCCTACTTCATTGTTGTTGATGATGATGACTGGCTGCATGGCGCTGCAGTAACGTTCTCGCCTGCTGTGCTCAATGGTACAGGATCGAATCCTCGCGCAGCCAGTTGGCATTTGAGGGTGCGCAAATGCGAGGGAGCCGTGTCAGTAGATAGCAGGTTAAAGATCCCCTTCGGGGCAAAATTCTCATATCCCAGCGTCTCTACAAGCCTCAGTAGTTAATAGGGACGTAAAATCAATATCATTAGGCCTAAAAACCATTGTTGATGTTAAGGAGCTACGGAAAAGATATAGAAAATAAACTTAAGGCTTGAAATTACCTGCCATTCATTGAGGCCAACCTTAGTGAATTCCGGCTGTTTTCAATACTGGATAGGGACGGATTCACACAAATCCAACTCAAAACGTAGAGACTTTTAACCCACCTCCAAAAACAAACAATGTGGAAATTAAAAACCAACTGAATATGACAAACATTATCACTGTTTCACTAAATCTCTTTTGTTGAACAAAATATTTTTTCCTGTCTTTGAAAGTAGAAATATCCGTCCACATCCTCTCAAGGGAGTCTGCCCTGAACCATTTAATTAATGGAATTCATTGTTCATTCATTCATTCATTCATTCATTCAATTTCGCTAATCAGCCAACTAGGGACCACGATAAGCCTCATTTTACATTCTGGCATTTGTTCATTTTTCGCTTGATCCACATTGTCTTCCTCAGCACACTGTGTTTAGCACGACGTTCTTCTGTCCATTTCGCACCAGTTGACCGTTTTTCGTCCCGAAGTCCCAAACATCTTGAAGGCTGCTCTATAAAGATTTCGGTCTTGTGCATCTTCTGCTCGTATCCCCATTTCTTTAAGATCTTTCTGGACTTTAACGTACCATGGCATTGTCGTTTTTGGTTTTGAGTCAAAGATACTGAAGATACGTTTCGTCCATCCATCGTATATGGCCGTAGAAGCAAAGTCTGCGTTTTCGCATTGTGTCTGTGATCTTCTCTATCATAGAGTATATTTCTTGCCTGGATTTTCTGATGTAGCCTAGATGCCATTTTTGTAGTCCGGGCCAAGTATGATGTGTAGGATCTTTCTTTCTTTTATCTCTAAATTCACGAGCAACCATTCCTCGGATAGGATAAGGCACTGAGATGCATATAACATATTATTATTATTATTATTATTATTATTATATTTTCCAAAAAGAATGTATTTACAATTTATGGACGGCAGATGGAGAAGGGGTAAGCCCGACAGTGTATCCATCTCCGTCCATTAAATGTACCTATTCTAAACAGATCTGCAAGAGAATGTAGATTCCAACGACTCCAGGCTTTGTTATAGAACTTGAATACTAATATGGGATAGGACAGCTGAGAAGAGTGCCGGATTCGTATCCTACTTTCGGTCATTGTAGAACTGGCTTTTCTTGGTTTCCCAAGGTACATTCACACCGCGGCTGCCTCCTTCCCTATCTTAACCACCAATTACAAGCACACGGACTTGTATGGTTTCCATATACATTCAAGTAGGCCTACCTGGGCTGATGACCATGAGGTCGCGAAAATGAAACAAATAGTAAATCGGTAGGGCTGGCTTTGTTTAAAGGTTCTTCACCAGTGTTGTGCCAATAAATATGTATTCACTCTGTCCCCGCTTGCCACGGTGGGTGAGTGGATAGCGTGTCGGTCTACTAACCCCAAGATTGCAGGTTCGCCCCTGGCCGTGGTAAGTGATTTTTGAAAGGCGGCAAAAATACGATACGCATGTCATACGATTTGGCATGTCAAAGAACCCATTTGAATTCAGTAGGTCGTGTTTATAATAGCAAAATTAATCTCGGGAGTTTCCGCCAACACAAAGTTCCTCATTTCTCTACTAGAAAGCGCTATGTTCAAGGAGCTTAGATATCTAACATCTAACCTCCTTGACTTTCATAGTTAAGGAACAACGAAATTCGACACGCAAGCTACCCACCGGGTGTCAAATAACAAAGCTTGCACCCGGCACCCGAGGCCATACGATATTATATTATATTATATTATATACTCTGTCCCCGTTTCATGCATCTAGGATAATTCCAATATTGCTCCATTTGAATTTTCATTACTTAGTTACGATTACAAGTAACGGCGTTACAGTTACTTAATTTCACTTGAGTTGGCAACACTGCTGGGCTTAAACACTACCACCATACCGCAGTACAAGGAGCCTAAATATAGATTGTTAATGTTTTTGTTGTTTAAGTCTTCAGTCTTTCGACTGGTTTGATGCAGCACTCCATGTTCCCCTGTCCTGAGCTAATCGTTTCATCTCTACATAGCTACCACACCCTACATCCGAGGCAATCTGTTTAACATTTAAATATAGGAATAGTAGAAAATTTAAGTCTAGGAAAACTGCTGATCAACTACTCACACTTGGGTGCGTGATGCTGCAGTGGTCCAGCTGCTTGCCTCTCGGGTGCGGTTCCAGGTCAATGCATGAGATATTTTCGAAGTGAAATATAACGTCCTGTGGTTCCGATTCAACGTAAAAATAGAGGTCCCGTGGCTCATGATCGCGAGATTAACGGTTACGTAAAACTGCAAGTTTCCTTCCTACTCACATTCGTGACAAGTGAACTAGAATACCTTGGGCTATCATGAAAAACACGGGAGTCATTCAAGTATTTCGTAACGTTCAAGCACTGATCAGTAGTGAACAGCAATACCGTCGTCACGTCGTCCTTGTACAGTATTCAGGTTCCTATCCAGCACTCGTTGGTTGGTTCCTTAGTTTAGGTGCTGCGACAACGCCGTCATATAGCCCCGTGTACTTTGGGTGTGTGCAGAATCTGTCATAACCGGTGGTAATTGTGATGACTGTATTAGTGTGTGTGATCTGTTTTTAATTCAAGTAAGGACTGCAGACATTCAATTTTCAAGTAGTTCCTACTTTCGCTACCAAACGCCACCGTCAACGACAACGAGTTCTGAACTTGGTTACTAGATGCCACCCCAGTCGGCTCCTGGCGACGAACTTTGGAACCTAGGAGCGTCAGTCAAATCTAACCTATAATTTAGCTTCAAACAAGTGTAATTAGTGGAAGGTTCTTTTACATGCCATTAGGCCTAATCTATGACATGGGACCGCCGACTTTACTTCCCCTCCGAAGGAAGGCATACTGAGGGATGTTCAACGCTCTTAAAAAATCCGACGAATTCGGCCGGGTTTGAACCCGCGACCTTGGGCATAGAAGCTCAGCATGCTACCAACTACGCCACCGAAGCCGCAGACCTTTCATTTAATCTTCTGTTCTTATCTCTTGTCTACTAATCAATTAATCGATTCTTCGGTTCAAAAAGTAACGAGCCGGAGGCTGGAATGCGCAAACCGGTGACGACATCAGCCAATCGTGGCGTGTGTAACGAGGTGTGGTACCGACCCGAGCGTGGAAGGTCACAGCCCGTCGCTAGAGGGCACGCGTGCACGTCACGTGACGATACAAAGCGAGCGGCAACATGCATCAATCGTCCAACGCTGCCAGTCGAATTGCAAACGGTGACATGGAGGCGTCAACCGAAGATCAAAGAAGTGTTGTTCGGTTTCTGACAGCGGAAGGAGTAGGGGGAACGGACAGTCATCGCCGAATGTCACAAGTGTACGGCGAACACTGCATGCTCCTTGCAAGGGTCAAGGCGTGGCACCAGCGCTTCAGGGAAGGACGGGTGTCGTTAGCCGATGATGCCCGGTCAGGGGCACCCCCCTGCATTACCGATGACAACGTCCAGCTGGTTGATGCACTCATTACTCAGGGCCGCCGAGTGATAGTGAACGCCATAGCCGCCGTGGTCGGATTGAGCGTCGGAAGTGTGCACACCATCATGAAGGAACGACTGCACTTGCGGAAAGTGTGTACCCAATGGGTGCCCCACAGTCTTCAACCACACCAGGAAGCATGTCGAATGGCCCACTGTCTTGGTCATCTGCAGCGCTATGCGAGGGAAGGGAATGGGTTCCTGCCACGAGTGGTGGCTGGAGATGAGTCATGGTGTCATCCAAACGACAAAGCCTCCAGTGGAAGCATCCAGGGTACCACAGCCCAAGAAATGCAAGGCCATCCACACGAGTGCAGGAAAGGTGTCCTCCGGCTCGTTACTTTTTGAACGCACCTTATATTATTCGGTTAGTCGATTGTTTGTTTTCGATTAATTTCAAATTATTCGATTATTATTGATCGATTAACCACACATCACTCATTACCAGCTCTAATGTGATTTACACAATGTCCCCCCTCCCGGGTGATAGACCACAGAACTAAACTCCGTCCAAGCAATCTGCGAAGTGCCAGTGTGAAAACACGTAGTCTGTGCAAGGAGTGACTCGGCTAACTGGCCCAAGGTATGTAGACTGGCCAATGAGGCGCGATGCCACTGAATAATAAGCGCAGGTGGGAGGCGCGACCTTGGCTTCAACCAACTCTCGCAACGGCTGGGCTGCCAAGCTCCACTTCCTCTGTGTGACGTCATGCGCAAACCTACTTCACGATTCCGTGGATGAGGTATAGGGGCAGATGTTCCGCTCCTTTAAACAACGATCAGCACCACAACCACCAGAGTACAGTATCCGCTTTTAGAACCCAAGACTACGGGTTTGATTCCACATTACTAGGAAGGGCAGAAAAAGTCTGCATGCGTATCGTACGATATCGACTCGTATAAAAAAAAACGTTATTTCATTGTAGGGACTTGGAACATCTTGGTGATCAATCCCGTGTGCATAGGCGTGGGTTGAGCTTCTTTAAATTTAAGCTTGTCTGATTACCTTTGTTTCTGCAATGACTGTAACAGTGTATTTAGGACAGGAATGGGGTAGGTGCCTCGGGACTTGAAATAAGGCACTATCCCGGTATTTGCGTCGAGGGAGTGTGGATAAACCACAGAACGCCGGGATTGAACCCTCTGATCTTCGGACTTGCTGCAGCCATGGGGCGCCCGCAAAAGGCATCTCGTATCACATTTGGGGCTCACAAGACAAGCCACAGCCCAATAGTTCTGTTTATCTGTCAGATGGTACTGCAAAACGAACTATGCTAACGCATAGCCACTTTACCAATAGGCTGTAAGAGCAGCAGTTTTCTTAGCCCATTCGGGTAAAATAAAGGTTTTGTTTGCGTGTTGTGTGTCCGTTATAAGCTCACTTACGTGCCCAAACCAAATTTTTTCGTCCGACGACACCCACGGTGTTTTTAAAGCATGCCGCATTTTATACTACACCCACCTCTTTCTCCCGCTTTTAAACTGAGAGACATTTTGTTTGCGGTGTGTCATGTTGGCTACTCTGGAAGTCATCTAGTAGACATGCGGGCTTCGCTATTCTTTTGTTCCTTTGTTTATCTATGACAACTTTTGTGGTGCTGCTGTTGTTCTGACTTTTATCATATTGTGTGCTTGGTGTTTACCTGAAATGACAAAACCAAAAGATATTTTCAAGAAAAGGAAAGGAAAGGAAAGACGTTGGAGGGAAAATACAAGTTGCCTTGTGCAATAATACAGGTACACCCGAAAATGTGAGGTTAGAGCTAACATCTGATCATGATAATACAACTCCCAAATCCGTTGGAAGTGCTTCTAGACGTAAACTCCTTTGGAGATTATTCATAGAATGTAAATATTATTGTAACATTGGAGTTCCTGAAGATTGTTATCAGTGACTTTGCTGTGTGTAAACAGTGCAAATACAACAGCGTAACATGAGAAGACCCGGAGTACGCTGAGAGATTCACTGATGTATGCTGAAACTTTAAGGTGATTTTTCTGAAAACTGTTCTTTTTTAATGACCCGTTTTCTCATCATAGACCAATTATTTTTCTCCAGTACATTTTGTCACTAATGATGAATCTACAGAGTTACTCCTAACTCTCTTCTTGCAGTTGTATGAATGTTACAGATAAATGTTTGATGAAAATAAAAATTATGTACTGCAGAAAAAATATTTTAAAATAGCATGTTTAGTAAGAACTTCATGATACAAACGCAGTGTATATACAAGGTATCACCATAAGTGCATACCAAATCTGGTATATGTGGGGCTAACAGTTCCATAGGAAACGGGTCACAAACTATGGCAACTTAACATCGGTAGAATAGGGGCTAATTTCTGTCAATTCTTGAGTTAGGCTGCTGTGGATTGTTACTTGGGTTCAGACTTATCTACGTATAGATAGCAGCAAATTTACAACCACTTGGTGCGACTTCCTCCTTCCTTTGATAACTCCAGCCCCATATACACACAAGCCTGCTCAACTGTGCTTGTAACGACTACTAGAAAGGGTAATAGTAGGATAGACGTTAAAATCTAGTCACTCATTTCTTCAATGTCTGTGCCAAGACGATCTGTGTTACAGCTGTTCACATTAGGTGCCTAATAAGACAACACTTTGGGGATAAACTCGACGTTGTAATACTACAAAGTGAGTGAATGTGTAGGGGATGCTTATCTTCTTTGTCACAGACATAATTACGGGAAGATGTCCTAGATATTTCGCCCTTTAAATCAACAATCTCCACCACCATATCACATTGCCTGTATGGTTATTGTCAAAATTTAGTGGGAATTTTAAAATTAGTAGTATCTGAAAACTCTGAATATTTCCTCACGTCAAAATTCTAGCCTACGTTTCCTTCCTTTCATTAATAGTGTGAATATGTTAGGTATTTTCTCAATGATATGGTTGATTTTAAGACTTACAACCTTACAATTTATTACTCACACTCTACTTTTTTCCGGGAAAGTCATTTCATCAGAATCATTATCTTCTTCCTCCACTTCCCCAACTGTGTCTGTGTTAGTGTGTGAATGTGATGATGACGATGGGAGTGGTTCAAATGAAATATCTGAGGTCCCCACCACCTCTCTTTCTTCAGAATGTTTCATATGAAATATGACATCTTCCTCGCCTCAACTGACAAGATTAGAACTTCTCAGTCTGGGAATATCCCCTCTACAAACACACACAACAAAAACTGAATATTCCCGATGGGAGTAATCCAACACTACTTATCACACAAAACTTCGGCCAAGATCGAACTCGTGAACTAGGAAATATAATCATTGACTAGTTAGATATGGCAACCCCGGGGTGCTTACACTGGGTGTGGTAAGGGATTCTCAGGCCGTTCCACCCATCTCTTCTCCAAGCGACCGAGAAAATAAATATAAAATAACTGCCAGACATAACTACAGCCCACGTTACCTTCCATGTTCAAGAAGTAGGACAGATGACAGGCCTGGAAGTCTGCCGTGTGACATTGAGTTGCTGGCAATATATCATTGCATTGTCTGACACAAGCCTGGACTTGAGACAGGTGTCTGTCTTCGAATCCCACCGTCACGTCGGCCATGCTTGATATTGTCTCCCCAGGTTTACCATTTTAACCTCAATCCAAGGCCCATTTGCAAATCCACATACTCAGGGCCGTGGAGAGCAACAACGGGCTCTAGGACTTGGATTTAGGCATCTTCATATTGGATATCCTAGGAGTGTAGGCCTAATGGATTTCCAATCCCCCCCAAAAAAAAAACTCTAGAACTTAAGTGAAGGAACATATCAGTTTTTTTTCTGGTCTCTCGATCATCAGCATCTTTTTATTTTTAATCTCGCGTTAATTGTTTTTGTACTTTTTGATCTTTGTATAATATTCGTGACCAGGGTGCATTTTAACAGTTATTTCCATATTAGGCATCTGACCCAGAATACCAAACTCATCCTTTCAGAAACAAAATGAGTAAATGGTCGGATTTCGGATTGTTATCTTCGTCCTATAACAGCTGCTTCGGTGGCGTAGTCGGTAGCATGCTGGACTGCTGTGCCCAAGATAGCGGGTTCAGACCCGGCCGAAGTCGTCGGATTTTTTAAGAGCGTTAAAAATCCTTCAGTATGCCTTCCTTCGGAGGGGAAGTAGCCTAAAGCCGGCGGTGCCATGTCATAGATTTATGGCATGTAAAAGATCCTTCCAGAGACTTAACTTGTGTGAAGCTAAATTGTTAGGTTAGATTTCGTCGGAACGCTCTATCAACGTTCCAACGTTCACCACTAGGTATCATTCATATCTGGAAGCGAAAGTTGGATCTACTTGAAATAGAACTGAACGTGTAGCTCACCCTAAGGGTTTCCGCTGGAAGCAGCTACAGACTCAGGCGCCCCGGACACTCCCGGCACAAAAGCCATACGATAAATAGATAAATAAACAGCTATTTGATGATGTGTTATAAATTAAATTGCCAATTCGGGTACCTTTGCCTCTTTCACCCGTTATTCACAAAATTGAAATTTATAATATTTTGCAGTTTATTTAATGGTACAGTTACTGTCAGATAACTCTAACCCCGCTTGCCACTCCCTCTTGTCGGGCCTGCGCATACTGTACTGCAGCCGCATAAGTTAGTCTCCCTCATTTCTAAGCAAAAACATTCATTTTCACAGTATCAGACTATTCTTTCTCCTTCCCAGTGAGAGTGAGGATTTAAATACGCCACCTGCCTGTCTTGAGGGCACAGGCCGGTAGCCCACCCCTCACGGTGCTGCTCAGTATACCCGCGACTGGAGTTAGCGACCGCAAGAGGTTCTTTCTTGACCTGGATCCGTTTACCCTTTTTTCTTTAACAATAACATTGATATAAAGGATGTAAAACTAATAGTCCATACCTGCCAACTTTTGAAAAGGGCTATCAGTAAAACTCACGCGCGACAAAATATCGAACGATTTTCGATATACCCCCGGCTTGACGGAAATAATAATACTTCTGGGCTACAAAATACAATAATTCATGCTTTAAACAGGATACTTCAATGAAATCATATCTACTTACATAATTTGTAGATGAACATAACAATCCAGAAGAAATCCATGTTAATCAGCAGCAGGCGTGGTGAATATTGGTTTGGAGCACACATAACAGGACTTCCTTGATAGATTAAGCTGATATACGATAATTGAAAAAGGCTTTACACAATAAAACTTGTTTAACGTAACACAGGCAAGAAATAATATAATACACACTGCAAATCACATGCTAGTTCGACTTTAAAGTCATGGTTGTGGTCTTTTTAGCTTCCTGCAAAAAGTCATGAGAAAATGTTTTGTCATAACAGCGACCAGAACTCCTGGTCTTCAAAATAGAAATAGACTCCAGAGATTCATTGGACATGGATGACCTGAACTGTGTTCTATTTTTCTTCACAAGGCTAAAAACACGTTGACATTCTGCATTGCTATGGGGTATGGTGAGAACAGAGAGCATTACTCTAGAAATTCGGTTATACTTAAGAAGTCTATCGGCTCCACGAATTCTTGATATTTGTGCCCAATTGGAATCACTTGCAGCATCTTGATGTGCAGCCGAAGTGTCATCTACCTGAAGATCTGTGAACTGCCTCTGAAGGTCATTCACCACCTCATCTGTAGTTTCATTCTCTTCCTTACATAACATGATAGGAAACTTTTCCAAGAAAAAACGAATGGAAGAAAACTGTGCATCTTCAATTTTGTCTAACCTAGCAACTTGAGCATTCTTTAACACGTCATCCTTGAGTGGAAACTTGTTGATGATGTAGTCACAGGCAGTACAAAAGTAGTTTCTCACTGATGGAAAGAAAAGGGATTTATCTGTATCCGGTCCGTTCTGAAGGCACTTAACAACTTCAGATGATGCATTTTTTGCCATTTTATTTACAAAGCATGTCGTTTTCGTGCGACCACAACTATATTTCTTTGCAACTTCTGATGTTGGAAACATCTTAAATAAAGCATCAGCATGATCAGCCGCACTTAAGGGCACATTGTGTTCCACCAAAAAGGAAGTAAACAGACACTCGGCCCTAATTACGTCACTGTCAACGTGAAGAAAGAATATGCACATGGTAGAAATAAAAAACAAACACACACGTGGAACGAATGTAATTAGTCCAAGGAATACAGGAAACTGCGAAGCACGAAGTTATAGCACAAAAACTCGAACGCTTCATTAAAATATGCCATAACCTTAAAAGACGAAAACATTCAAGGAACGCCAACTTCGCGAACAATGAACAACTCACGTGGTCAAAGAATATGGTTTAAATCGCAACGAGCGAACGGAGCGGAACAAAGAATATGCGAAGCAGAGCCTGTCGATACCTAAGATTCACATGGAAGAACGGTTATCCCGGCTTCAAATTCAATTACAATGAAGACACAAACATCACACGGTTAAAAGTACGAATCATATCAAAGAACGAGTTATCGACTATCGTGGACTTGCCTTCGACCCACGCAAACAATCGATTGTACGGAAGTGGGCGGTATTATCGAATGTAAATTATCTTTTCAAATTTTTGTCCGCGAAATCGTAAAATGACACCGTTCAACCGTAAAACCGTAAAATGCTGCAATTTCCGTAAATTTTACGGATAAACCGTAAAAGTTGGCAGGTATTAAATACGTATGCCGGTTCACTACGAGGGTACATGGAGAGATTAAATTAGGGATGGTCGAACTGCGCTAATTAGTTAAATCCAAACAGTCCAGTCAGCTTATGCTAATTGCTTTGGGAAGAGAGTGGGGGTACTCAACCTCTCCTGAAATGTTGGTTAAGCTATGAGTTGACTGACAGCTACGTACACTAGAACCCCCTGGAGTTTTCATAGATATAATCAGTGCAGCTAACATGTTATCCATGTACAGTCAAGGAAGTGGAGGATTGCGAGTTATAGGCAACTATACTGTACAATGTTGTAAGTTTGAATTGTCACAACGGGGTCAAAAGCGGAGGTGTTCAACAGGGAATTCATTTACAAATGCACCTTATTTGGTAGCAGAATATATATAAGCATTTTGGTTCCCTCGATATCGTTTCAAAGCTCATAGTGCCAGCTATAACTTGCATGTTTACGAAGCTACAACACAAAAATTAAAATGTGCACATCTGAACAGTAACTTTGAAACACAAAGAAAATAACCGAACCTTATCTTTATGAAGTTCAAGGCTAAGGAAATCCACGATTCTGGAATAATACCAAAGTTGCTCATGAGTAGTCTAGTATTAGAAATAACAAGAGTAGGTGGTGGCAAACACCGTGAAGATCAGCGCAAGTTGACACATTCCGACAATATTTACCTTTACGTCCACCTTGGGAGTGGGAGGCAGTGAAACACACCTCGGGCAACTTCCCCTGTTAGGATTTTCCTAATTGACCCCCGTGCAGAGAACTCATTAGCGCAGCTCGGTATCACCCATTAAATTACTAGGAAACACAAAAGTTGAAGATAATCAGTCAAGGAGTTATCACGTCCACTTTCTTGGCTATCAAGTTCCTGAGCACACCATGTCATGCCATAGTGCTAGTGGAAAAGGCTTTTAAACTGCCGTTCTTTCTAATTGCTGACCGACTTGCATGCTATCTGCTTACCCTATATGTGAACTATAACCTCATTGCTTTGGCCAACCTTTGAAAACAGAGGCAGGGGATAACCCGGGTGGATTTAAGATGTCACTCAACCCCACAAATATATTTCAAATCTATATGTAAATGGTTATATATACTAAACTAAGTGGTATACAGAGAACTGGAGCCCATCACATACTATTCGGAAGAATCAGTTTTTTTGTCACATTATGAGGACACCGGAAACCAGATTATCTAGAAAGATTGTTGACAAACGTTGGAATATGAAACAACAAGCAGGATGGATTAAGGAAATTAGAGAAGATATGAAAGAAATAGAAATGACCTTGGGTAACTAGCAAAACAAAACAAACAAAAATAAATGAAAGACATAAACATGAGATTTCAACCAAAAATAGACAAACGTCATTCAGTAAAAAGAGTATTTACAGATGAGGAACGATCAGAGCGAATGAAAAGATACTGAGCAACTCGAAAAGAAAACTTACTGAAAAAGAGGACCAAGAAATGATTGACAGAAATGGTCCAATGAGGCTGTAAAAGCAGAAGAAATATTTATAAGAAAAAAAACATTTTAAAAGTCAAAATAATGAACTATTTAAATTATCCTCCGTCTTGATAATTGTTAACTTGTAATGTGAAATAAAATTCAATTTGAAATTCAACATGGGACATGTAGAGCGGCAGGGCAAGGAATTTCAACTTCTTGCAGTCGCAGCTTGCGGACAGCTGTCGCATCTGCTCCGTGCAGGGACTTCAGGTGAACCCTTAAAACTTTTTCCTCTCAAATAGCATCTTCAAAACCACCCAATATATAGCCTACTGTACATATATATTAAAAAAAAGGGCAATGCCTCCGCAAAGAGTAATTTAGAAAAGAGAAAGGCAGCAAATGTAGGCTATATTGATTCCCCACAAGTACAGGGTGCAAGACTGACCACAGGGATTCCCAAGGAAGATATACCAGCAGTTAATGCACGAAACTGAGAGAAGAGAAAGCTCAAGTCACGGTGAGATGTTTTCAATACGGACAGTACTTCAGCCTGGGGCTATGGTGATGAGGTGAGGCATGGGGCAGGCAGTGTGTGCCCGTTAGCCGGCATTCCTGGGCGTGGGGCAACCTACATCCTAACCACAATCCAACATACTGTGCATCCAATCTCCGTGTTGGCGTTCGTTGGTGCACACATTTCAAGAGCTCATCTTTAACGTCAATAGAAAAATGGAATTTGACGTACCTAAATTCACTTTACATAATGATGTAAATCTAGGGAATGAACAATTGTCAAGAGAGTGATTATCCAGAGCGGATTTAGAGCAGTTGCCCAGAGGATTCGGACACCTCAGTGGATTTGCTCCGATGTTTCTTTTAGGTATTTTTATATACCACCATGTGCGATCAAATTTGAAGGTTCGGAATTATATCATTTTAAAACCCATAATCCTCGGGAACTGTGAACTATACTTGTCGCTAGACTGAAATGTCGTGTACTCCTTCGTTACCACACGAGATTGTTCAGCTAATTACTTCCTTTTCATAACTTTCATATCAGCTCAAGCGCAATAATTTTTAATGATAATAACGTATGCAGATCAGGAAGCTACGACTCCTCATCTCCAATACAAGTGTAATTCCGAACTCCAACAGGAATGCCTCAAAGAATCGAAGTTGGACCCATGTTTTATAAAAGGCAGTGAGAGTTGTGTTTATATTTATAAAACCTTCAGGAGAAATGGAATTTACAACCTCCATGGCTTCTGGAAGTCCATCAGGACTTGAAAAGAGCAAACATTGGACCGGCCGAAGTCTGGGTCAGGACAGGATTCAGAACCAAAATTGCAGATGTGTGAAGGATCCCCCCAAAGAAAGACCCACGCTTTCAGCCGAAGAACCATTGGCAATGAGCCAGAGGCTGAAAGATCTTTGGCCGGAAGCTAAACAACAAGGAAGAAACACCTCAAAGAAGAAAACCTGTATGGTTGTTGTGTATTTGTAGTCCATAGGTGGCTGTATCAAATAATAATAATAATAATAATAATAATAATAATAATAATTTATAATCCGATTGTGTGAAATATGGCCTAATCTCCAGATCTCCTCCGCAACAATGTTTGTCTCTCCACAAAAGCAAACACACAGTGTAGGAGGCGGGCAGAGCGGCTTTTAAACCAACTTCATGGTCAATAAAAATACGATATGGACGATTTTCAACGCACTTTCAAGTGTAAACTTAGGCTTGTAGTAAAAGAGCAATAAAACTTAGTACAAGAGGCCTGGCTACCAATCGCGCACTCAGTTAACTATAACCCGTCATTCAAACTCCCTTTGGTTTTGAACGTTCAACAACGATCACATACGCATATTCAATGTATTACGTTTATATTTGTTTATCAATTGACCGTATAAGTACCAAAATTACTGTATCACGATTGACTGATTGGTTGATAGCGATTTGTCACCAAGAAGCAGACAAGACATCCCCCAAGAAAATTGTATATATTGTTCTACCATCGCCTTATATTTTTCTGCACCAAATTATAAGCTTGTGACCAGCGGCGGTGCGTCATTAACCCTGGAACACCACACACATAAATACCACAGTGGGGTCTGACCGACCCGATCTAGTTGCCATTTATATCGTGTCTGACTAATATCATCACATGTTATTATTCTAGCTGTCTACTTTATAGTTTGAGGTACCGGAAAATGATTAGTTTGATGCCTGTTGCTGACATATTGTAATTAATAAAATGAAAGCAATTACAGCCTGAATATTGCAGAGGTGCATTAATTAATGTATTTTGTTACCACTGTGGACAATATTTCTCAAGTTTTGTGATAAATTTACAATAAAAATATAAAATAGTTATAAACTGTCACTTGGAACAAATATCACTGACAGTTTCCCTTGGTGAGGGGTTACAATATCCTTCACATTAGACGCAATCGCACACCATGGTTCGGTGACTCAGACAGAATTGCGACTTGAACCCGGGACTTGGATATCAACTTCCGTGTCGCCTTCATATTCTGTAAAGAATTCGCTTTCGTGTTCACTATCCTCAAAAACATTGTCAGATTCAAAATTAGAGTCACCACCGATATCCTGCTCACTGTCACTATTTTATGGCAATAATTCCCCGATATTGCAATCAGACAGTCCTTTCGTGGAATTAGGCATTTCACACACTGTTTCTATCACTTAAGCCGGTATTACACTATCAAAGAAATTTTATCAAATCTACTATATAAAGCTCAAATACCACTGACTGACTGACTCATTCATTCATCACGAAATCTCAGAAACCACCGAACGGATTGGAATGAAATTTGGTATGCAGCTTCCTCAAGGGCCGCAAACGCCCACTAAGAAAAGATTTTTGGATATTCAGGTTCTAAAGGGGTGTTAAGGGGGGTAGACCTGCATTTCATTGAATAGCTATATCTCCCGATTGGTTTCATTGGGGGATGTGATACTCGGCATATAAACTCATCATTAAAAATAAGAAGACACATGTGTGAGGGTTTTTCGATGTGGTGTATATTATGAGGTGAAAGGGGTGATAAGTGGGGGTTGAAGGATTCCTAACGGAGCGTGTATCTCTTAAACGACATAGGCGAGGAGTTTGGAACTCAGCGGAAAAAAATCAGCATAATAATAAGTAAATAGGTGTTTGACCGTTTTTTTTTTCTTTCATAAATCCAATTTAAGAGCCTCCGTGGCTTAGGCGGCAGCACGCTGGCCTCTCACCGTTGGGTCCGTGGTTCAAATCCCGGTCACTCCATGTGAGATCTGTGCTGGACAAAACGGAGGCAGACAGGTTTTTCTCCGGGTACTCCGGTTTTCCCTGTCAACATTTCATTCCAGCAACACTCTCCACTATCATTTCATTTCATCTGTCATTCATTTAATCATTGCCCCAGAGGAGTGCGTCAGGCCTCGGCAGCCGGCACAGTTCATATCCTCGCCGCTAGATGGGGGCTTCATTCATTCCATTCCTGACCCGGTCGAGACTGGAAGCAGGCTGTGGATTTTCTTTTTCAAATCCAATTTAAGGGGCCCATGGGGAGGGGTGAAATTATGGGGGGAACGTAATATGTCTGAGTGTAAAATTATACATGGCATATGTTGTAGACAATAGCACATTACATCTTTTTTGTCTCTTGCTATTTCATCATACAACGAATACTTAGAGAGTTATTAATGATTTTGTACTTTTTGGCCGGAATTTTCTAAGTCCCAGGAATGACATAAAAATTGATTCGAATGAAACTTCAAAAAATTGTTTTTTTAATACTTTTATTATATTTTTCACGTCTTTTAGGGTCCGAAACCAACATGATATTTTGATGTTTTTTTTCGTCCCATGCATTTTTGGTTTCAGGTGATAGAATTATTTTCCACTAGGACCCATGCTTATCTATCATTTAACTAATGTTATAACGGGATTCCAAATGTTATTGCGGGCAAAGCCACGGGTAACAGCTAGTATTTTATAAAACTGAACTTTTATAAAAGTTATACAAAGCAATAATCACACGATTACACTACATCAAGTATTTTATCATAGTTCACCAAAATGAAGGACAGTTCCTTGCTCACTTTGCTCTATTACGGTAGTTAAAATTCTGTGGTGGCAATACCGGTATATAAAAGAAACGGAAATATAAAGTAAACGTCTATGAGTTAAACCATGGGTCGCCCACGTGAAAGTGTATTACGACTAAAATCTTGGCGAGCGAGCTGCTGTACGGGCACTTGAAATATTACATTAATATTTAATTAATAATAATTATGATGAAATGAATGATGGTGACGTTCGAAAAAAACACTGCCAGAGCAAAGAAAATTGAAACATACGAAGTAAAAAATCACGCCTTAAGTGGGACTCGATCCCAGGTGCCCTGGAACCAGAGTCGAGCGCTCTACTCATTCCGCTAACTAGACACTGCCATGGCTTGGTTGGTTAGATGCATTACGTACCGGTAAGGATAAAGTGCTTATTTACTCTCGTTTGTAATACCGTAAGTGTAATTGAAAACTTATAATACAAATATTATAACATACAATGCAATACTATTCACGGCTTATTTCAGCCTATTTAACTATTTAATTCCTCTTTATATCCTGAAATGCGCGTCCTTTGTGTGCAGCGCATAATAGCATCGGCTATTTTTACCTACACTTTCTATCTGTTATTAATGTTTTACATTGTATACAATTCATTATGTTACATATTATGTAACATTTCATGCATTTCACACTCTGATATGAGCATCTTCGTTGTGGTAATATTCCAGCTGTTATGATCCGCCATTTTCGTTTGAATCTTTTATCAAAGATAGCATGATGCTCATACATTTTATAAAAGAAATTTTATAAAACCACCTTTTATAAAAGATTTCCCCATTGCACTGTCATATCTTTGATAAAAGTACTTTGAGCGGTGTGTTGCAATAGCGAGGGCCTCTCTATAGGACCTTCCATGTTAACTATATGGAGTGAAGGGCCAGTTCAGAAAACAGTGGACTAACTTAACACTGTCTTGCACGAAAATTCTTCTGTAAATGAAAGGATCTTCCTTTTTCTTCAAAGGCCCGGAGAATTGTCCCATGAGCGAAATAGAAGATATCTCCATTTCACTTCTTGCTTCTGTCTCTGTTTGAAGGTCAACCCGAATTACGGGAGATGGGTCCACTCCACAGGCACTGAGCCATTGTTCACAGCTTGCAGACGTTAAGATTTTACACAAAAGTATATTAAACATCTTCAGTTATCTGGTGTTCCAAGCACAGAGCACGTATTTGAATGTAGTAAATTTCTATATATTAATGTATTTTACAAACTTTTGTGGTACAGTTATTTAATATGCTATGTGTAGACTACGACATACGAAAATGAATGAAGTGGGATTTTTATTACCAAATTCATTTTCTTATATAAGTTAGCTCTGAACACAAAATTAGAAATTTAAAAAATAGGATCTCATCAACCAAGCTGAGAGATAAACATTATGGTGTTTGAAGACAATGTTCAGTGTTGCCTTAGTAAACAAAAGTTTGATGGTTTTCAGTCGGTCAACACAATCGTGACAGAGGTGGGAATCGAACCCTCTTCTTCTCAGGTTTGCCTCACGAGGCTGAATGTAACCCGTTTCCAACCTTCACACCAGAATTAAAATTTCTTGGCTGAGACTGAATCGAACCCAGACCTCCAGGGCGACAGCCAAGAACGCTAGCCGCTACAGCACGAGGTGACTGGGCCGTCTAATCAATATTTAAAAATATACAGTGCCAGAAAAAAAATTAAGACCACCCAATAAAAGATGTTATTTTTCGTAATTCAACCTATTATTCAGTCATCCATTTACTTAAAACAAAGATACATAAAAATACAAGTTGAGTACTTTATTGGACCCCGTCTGGACTTGTGGCATGCCTTGACCCTGTCCGGCATAGAGTGGATCAGCTTATTACACTCCTCGCGTGATACTTGTTGCCTTAGTGCGAGGACTGCCAGTCTCAATTCTTCTGCATTATTGGGCTTGTGACACTTGCTGCCATTGTGTGAGGACTGCCAGTCTCAATTCTTCTACATTCTTGGGTTTGTGTTTTGCCAACGGGTATCCCATTGTGTTCCATAAGTTTTCTATGGGGTTGAGATCTGGACTACGAGGAGGCCAGGGAAGCAGCATAATGGCAATATCGACATACGAGTTCAGTGGATCTCTCAGAAAATCACTACAACTAGCATTTCTGTTCCTCTTACAAAGTTGCAGTAACTTACGGTCTTGCCTTGGTGATGCCTTCCCTGGGCAGCCTGGCCTTGGCCTGTCAACTGTTCCAAACTCACTGTATCGATGAATTGTTTGTTGCACAAACGTCTTAGACACTTCCAAAATCTCAGCAATCTCTGTCACTTTCAACCCTTATTTAAACCAATAATTTGCCACTTGGTGGCGTCTGACACAGACGTTTTCCCAGTATTGTCTCCAGCACAAGAGTTAACCTCCAAATGTTGAAACAAAACAACAGCAAAATGGTGGGAACTGCGAAGCAGGAGTGCCAACTGACTTGCATCGAGTCTGTAATATCAGAATGAACACATATTGCAAACTGAAAGGGAAGGAGGGGATTTTAAACTGCAATAAATGGAAAGTGCAAAAATTGACACTTTTTAGTCCTAAATTCAGAGGGGCTGCCACAAGTCCAGACGGGGTCCAATAAAGTACTCAACTTGTATTTTTATGTATCTTTGTTTTAAGTAAATGGATGACTGAATAATAGGTTGAATTACGAAAAATAACAACTTTTATTGGGTGGTCTTAAATTTTTTTCTGGCACTGTATATTTTTATATGACTTATGTTTTGTAATTTTTTCCCAAGGCTTGCATTGAAGTACCCTACCTATGTTCTCTTTGGACAACAAAAATCGTACGCCTGTCTTACCCCAATTTTGAATTGTGAAGTTTTCTTCATGACGAAATAGATATTTTGTTGTTTCATGATTCCTAAAAATTGTCGTAACTTTTGAATCGCTTCAGCTATAGTATATCCCATTTAACCAAGATATTCTATTTGTAACGTAGTTTATGCCATATTAAAAGAAAGGTGAAATAGTAACAAGTTTAAGACCGAAAGCACATTCATTGATTTTTAGGGGTGGTCTTAAACTTTTTTCCGGCACTGTATACCAGTTTTATTCAAAATAGTTTTTGATATTGCATATTAGCGGGAGTATACTGGCATATTCTTTTAAAAAATCTTGATAGTTTAACTGCTTGTTATGCATTTGTTCTCTAACTTTTTCTTAAAAATATAGCATCCGACACTTGGGCTCGTGGTCTCCTTCCCGAGCCATATAAGCTCCTAGTACAGGAATTTCTTTAAAATGGTGTTCTCAATATGATAATCACCTGCAGTATCAGATGAGAAGACCGGACACATTTCCCTGTTTTGAAATGCACGTAATGAGGTGAGAGCTTGGAAAATACTGTACAACATTCTTGTATGGCAATGACGCGTAACAGCAGTGTTGTGAACCAGGTTCTTCACGATCAGGTCCATGACCTGACGATTTGCAGTCAATACCAAGAAACAAACTAGGCCAAGTTCGAGCAATGCTGTCGAGACTTCACGGTATGGTAAGGCAGAACAATTAAATTCATCAAGCTGTGATCTTGACAAGCGAATGTCTGATTTTATAACTCGTTAAAACCTACGCTATCAATAGAGATGTAGCGAGTAAACCCATAAGTCCGGGTTGGAATCCCGGCTCTGCAAGAAATTTCTTTGTGTTGGAAGGGGTAAAACTCATCCTTGTGAGGAAAAGGTGAGAATAGGAGCGTTCGATTCAAACCTCAGCCATTCTTGTGGTTTTCCAGTTCCACATCAAATTGGCAGGTGAAAAGCTAAAGGAAGTAGGAGACTTCTCTTACTTTGGAAGAAAAATAACCCGAGATGGACGAAGCAAAGAGGAAATAAAAAGTAGGTTAGCACAGGCAAGGAAAGCATTTCTACAGAAAAGGAATCTGTTGACATCGAATGTAGATTTAGGTATTAGGAAGTCATTTCTGAAAGCCTTTGTCTTCAGCGTGGAGCTCTATGGAAGTGAAACGTGGAGATGAGAATAGAAGCGTTTGAAATGCGGTGTTACAGGAGAATGATGAAGATCAGATGGGTAGATAGGGTTACAAATGAAGAGGTATTAAGACGAGTGGGAGAGGAGAGATGTTTCTGGCGACTGCTAATGAAGAGAAGAGATAGGTTAGTAGGACACGTACTAAGACACACAGGAAAAGCAAGCTTAGTTATGGAAGGAAGTGTCGAGGACAAGAACTGTAGGTAATCAAAATACCAAGGTTAGAATATGTTAAACAGATTGCCTCGGATGTAGGATGTGGTAGCTATGTAGAGATGAAACAATTAGCTCAGGACAGGGAGACATGGGAAGCTGCATCAAACCAGTCAAAAGACTGACGACTCAAACAACATCACGCAAATGCCGGATAGGTTCCGAACTTCGGGCCACAGCCACCTTCTTCCGAATACTAGCCTGAATATTATAGACATCCCAACTTCATAGGTTCTACACGGAGCTGATGACCACGAAATCCAAGCATTATCAACAGAAAGTTCAAGAACATCTCTCAAAATGGTAAACGTACCTTTCGATCTACTTTGTTTCTGCTTCAATTAGGGTATCTTTCGTCTTCACCCCCTTGTACTTGGGTGTGATAACCAATGTTGTTGCAAAGGGCTGTATTGTGCAGATTGAGGAAGTTGCCCAGCATTTCTCTGGAGGTAGCGTGGAAATAACAGGGGATAGCCGCCCGAAGTCAGATATAGAATTTCCGGGCTTGCTACTGGTCCTCATTACAGTCGCATAAGGGATACCGAGAGGAGAAACATTGTGCCTCGCGTTTGACGGTTCTCTTCCGCTTAAATTCGACCATTCCCTATGTATCTTAATTTGGATGCCATATTTCTTCAACGAAACAAAACTTTGAAAGTTATTAATAATAATAATAATAATAATAATAATAATATTGGTTTACGTCCCTTTAAACTACTGAGGCTATTAGAGACGCCGGGGTGCCTGAATTTTGCCCCGAAGGGGATCTTGTACGAGCCAGTAAATCTACTGACACGGCTCCCTCACATTTGTGCACCCTCAAATGCCAACTGACTGCACCAGGATTCGACCCTGCAACCCTGAAAACAGCAGGCGATAACAGTCATTTTGAGCTAAGTTGATGTGTATTCATTTAGGGACTTGCGACATCATGGTCCTTGGGTGAGTGTGCAGGATTATGTTTGATATTGTGGTGCCTACTAGGGTATGTATTTGTAATTGAGACTAGGACTGGGAAGGAGACGTCCGTGGCCTGAAGTTACGAACCATCCCGGCATTTGCCTGGAGTAGAAGTTGGAATCCACGGAAAAACATTTCTCCGATGACTGAGCCCGATCTCTTCTCAGTTTTATCTCACGAGTTTGAGCGTCCTCTGTTCCAGCCCCCAGATAACAATTACATTTCTTGGCAGAACCGGGGATCGAACTCGAACCTTCGGTGCGACAGCCAAGAATACTACCGCTATACCACGAGATGCTTGCCACGGTGGGTGTGTGGTCATAGTGTCGGACTACCAACCCCAAGCTTGCAGGTTCGTCCCTGGCCATGGTAAGTGATTTTTCCACCTTTCAAAAAAAAAAACACTTACCACGGCCAGGAGCGAACCTGCAAGCTTGGGGGGGGGGGGGTAGTCCGACACGATAACCACTCACCCACCGTTGCAAGGTGTTGTCTGGTAGTAGGCCTACAGTATTTTCATAGGAAACATTTTGCAGTGCTTAACATTTAATCTCAGTTAATTATTTTAAAAGTCAATATTTAACACAGATCCTTGACCTTAGACTAATTGACAGCCTGTATCGCACCGCCAGTTATCAACCACTCCCTCACTTATTACTCGTACGCGTTCCAGTCCTGTTTCCACCAGCGTGCCTCATAAAGCACAAACAAAAGAGCACATCATACAAAATATCAAAAGAAAAATAGACTTCATTTGAAGATCAGAATCCATACGTTATGTTCAACAATAATATTATCAACTGGTGAAAAAATATAACTTTTTTTTTTTACATGTTTATACAATTCAGTCCGATGTACCTGCACACACGGGCGTAAAACTCCTTGCAAACGTGTGGGGGGGGGGGGGGGGGTTAAAATTAATAAACTGCGCTTGGTTTTTGGTTTAGTTTAATTTAATTTAAGCTCTTAAAGCTTGAAATAACACGGCAATGAAGGCTTAACGCTATATATAAAAAACAAAGATGATTTTATTCATTATTTCTAATTAAAATACAATCAGGATATGAAATCCAGACTGTCGGTACGGCACATTCCAATGGAGCACGGCTGTTTCCTTTCCACTCCCTGTCCAATTCATTCTTCATACATTTCATCATAATATAGTGGAACTTGGATAATTCGAACCTCAAGTGACCAGTTGAAAATTCGAATTAAGAAAGTTCTTTGAAAAGGGTAGAGAAAATATATTGTATTACGTTTACATAATAATTTACGTTCGTTCAACAAAGCAACGGTACTGTATAATGACTGTATCGTGATTAACCTCAAAAGTTTCAAATTATAAAATAAAACCAAAATGTACTATTCACCTATTTAACGACAGTAGTAATCCAGAAATCTAGATAAGTCTTAGAGAAATCTACAATTTTTCAAAAAGGTTTGAGATTTTAACCTGTTTTACTACGATTAAGTCTCGCGGCCATCACAAAAGAATCTAACAAATTTAAGGAACGGAAAACAGAATCACTTACGTCATTTCTACTTTCAAAGAAACGCCTAAGATCTGTGATGTGGTTTGTCATGTTTTGGGAATTCCTCACCTAACGGTTTTGGCTTCCGATCGGCTTTTTACTCGAAAAAACTTCGAATTATCCAAAATATAATTCGAATTAACAACGATTTTTTAGCAATGATTGTATATAAAATGCTAGGGACCAAGAGAAAAAAAATCGAATTAAAGAAGTTCGAATTAGCCACGTTTCACTGTAGTAACAAATGAGCAGTGACGAATTACACTCTGATTTCATAAATCTCGACAATTTGTTTATAAACAAACAAACAAGATGTTGTGCGAGGCTAATGCGAGATCTCTCAGGTTAATCAGGCGCACTCTCCATACTGTAGAAATATAATCAATGTACAGACAGGCAGACACACGGTGATGACATTCAATTAGAGCCAAGGGAGGGGAGATAATCACAGGCTCGCCTCGGTCTACCGAACTTCCTTAAGTGGCAGTGGTGTTCAGTACGAGGTCCGCGGGCTACATCCAGACGGACACGTTCCAGTTAATATTCCTTTGCGGATTACCGTCGATCCCTGAAGAGTCGGGGTCACCAATCGAGTGTAGATAAAACGTAGTTTTTCGTTTAGCCTTGCATTGCTATGAGCCATATTTCATACTGCTACGACCACCCAGGCCCGAAAAAAGTTGGTTTACAAAATTAACAACAACTATTTTCAGAGGCCGGCCCCGTGGTGTTGGGGTAGCGCGCCTGCCCCTCGCCCGGAGGCCCCGGGTTCGATTCCCGGCTCCGTCAGGGATTTTAAAACTGACGTCAGGGTTGGAACGGGGTGCACTCAGCACCCTGAGGACAATTGAGTAGCTGTCTGACAGTGAGGCAGTGTCCCAATCACGAAAAACAAGATTATTGGCCGAGGGGACCCGATGCGCTGAACACGCGTCACCCCAATATCTGCAGGCCAAATGGCTGGGCAGCGGTCGCTTGGTCGGCCTAGGCCCTTCATGGGCTGTAGGCTATAGTGCCAGGGGTTGACTTTTTTTTTACTATTTTCAGAACCGTCAGATCACATTAAAACTCCGTATACATGTTAACAATAAGTTCCTTCAAGACGTATTAAAGTTTCATTCTGATCTGATTAATACTTTTAATGTATAGGAAGGAAGATTGTAGTTTTAAGTGACCGTTATTCGCGAGACCATAAGCCACCGGGCCTCCTTTTTTTACGTGGAATCCGAACCACAGGACATGGCATTTCACTTTGAAAATCTCACATGCATTGACCGGGAATCGAACCCGGTCTGCCGTCATGAGAGGCCAACAGCTTGACCGCTGCACCACCACGCCCCACTTTTAATGTAATGAGCGTTCCGTTAGACGTGGTAAAAAACACGATACTTCGTTTGTTCAATCATCTATAAAACTTTAACGGGTTACAATACAAATGTTTACTCTACACAGCTAAACGCAGAATAAAATAAGGAAAAGTTTGGTGTAGCCTTCTTTTATGTAAGACTACGGGTAACGGTTTTATTGACGTCTAAACTCGAGTATCTATACTCCCCCCCCCCGACAGTAGTTGGCCCTCTGGTCAGTAGGATAGGTTGCTTCATTTTTGTTAATGTATGTCCGCTCGTTTTGATTTGAATGTCCTCTTTGATACAAAAAGTATCAAAATTATATTTCAATATCAGGGACAATATTGCTTGTAATGTCATCTCCATTTAACGATTACCATAATAAACTCCTAATTAGGTATTTATAAGAAAACATTGAATAACCTAATTTAACTTAATTCGAATTCGAACGCGGGACCAACTCAACACCACTCCATCCTGACACCAGGCCGCTGCTCAGCCACATTGCGGGGTGACGCGTGGTCTCCGTGACCGGAGCGCTGGCTGAGTGCAGCCCGTTCCGTCCCTCACGTCAGTTTCTAGAATCCCTGACAAGAGTCTGGAATTGGGCCTCCGGATGCACAGTGGGTCACAATCTAAATCTAGGGGGACAAAATTATGTTTACGTTTTAATCATGAATTTAGAGTGAAAGCAACGTATATGATTTGTGTACTTCATAATAAACATTAGTTAAGACCTTTTTTAAGCTACATCTACACATGCAAGAAATTGTCTATGACTAGGAGTTGGATAGAGCATTCAGTTATCTCTTCGGAACAATTTTCTACCCCTAATTTACTTTTAACAAAGTCACAAAGTTCCACTTGTGACATAATCGTCGAACCCAGTGCTTCAAACAGTTGTAAACGTGTGAGAACTGGTTGCGCGGCATCTTCCAAAACGTAAAATAACTAAGTAAGTTGCAAAAAGATGCAAAAAATCATATAACAGGCGTAAACTACAAGACTTGATCTACATTTTAACATTCAGTAGAAAGTGACGCGACATACTAAAAATCTAAGTTAAAATATAATTTTAAAAATAATAGTTCAATATTATATAATGCAAATATAGCTAAAATTACGTAACAATTACGCCCATTAATAACTGAAACACGTTACAAAGATCATACCTTCAGCTGAATGTTCCATCTTAAAGCATCACACTAACCACAAAGACAACCAAACCAGAGCCACTTACATTCATCCTCTAATTCAGACTGCTCGAACAGTGGTGGCAGATTTACACTAAGTTGCGTTTATATCCCAGAATAGTGAGCGGCAATTATATGAGAATGCTGTAGAAGTAATAAATTTTGATTTTTTAACTATGAAAATAAATAATGTTGTCCTCCCAGATTTCGATTTTGACCCCACTGTGGGATGAGAGGCAGACGCGCTACCCCAATACCTTCCTGGCTGTTCCAGCCGAGCAACTCGCTCGTGAGGGGCGGAGTACTCGCCGCCTTACGTGAGTACACCTGCAATATGCAATACAGCCCTGCTGTGGGGGGCTGCCGTCACTTCGCGATGGATACATCAAGACAGGCTGGAAGTGCACGTACTTGTACTATGACCTTCGTCCAGTGACGCATTGGCTATCACCCCCAGTCCCTCTCCAACCTACTCCGAGCATTACTGCCGAGTAATCGCGTGTACTCAGACTAAACTCGGGGATTTGGAACAGCCTGCGCAAAGTATAAATAGTTTGTACAGGGAACACTAAACAAATGGCTTCAAAACTTCACTTTCTGCTCCCCAGATGGCAGTATTAAACAAAACGTCAAAATTAGTGAGTAGATCACTTCAGTGGCTCCAACTCAGAAGATCAACGCCGGGTAGTTGAGGCCATTACCGTTTACATTAACAAAAATAATATTGATCACGCAATTGCAAAACTTGATTTGGAGTTTTAAGAATTCTTCTACTGAAATAAATAAAAGCATAATATATTTTATCAGGCCTGTGTTTAGATATCAGAAGTAGCATAATAATTATTAATTAATAGCAAAAACCTCGTATTTATTGCTTTTAAATTATTGGGTCCACTTGGAATTTTACGAAATCGATATTTTTTCTTGAACATGAAACATATTAATAATATTTGTTGAATTAAACTACCCAATGGCCATCTTGAAAACGCATTAATATAAACTGATGCGTCTAATGCAATATACAGACGAGAGTTCGGCATAATACAGAATAATATACCGTAGTCTCTCTCACCTTCACGTCCTAAGTATATTTTGGAAAACACCACGCACAGTAATTTTATAATAATTTGAGGTTCTCGGGGCCCAAACGTAAATATTAGCATCATGAACATATCGTCGAGGCCGGAAGAGAACACGAGTTGAATGTAGAGAATATAATAATAATAATGTTATTGGTTTTACGTCTCTTAACAACTGCGGTTTTTGAGACGCTGGAGTGCCGGAATTTTGCCCAGTGAATCTACTGACACGGCTCCCTCGCATTTGCGCACCCTCAAATGCCAACTGGCTGAGCCAGGATTCGATCCTGCAACCTTGAATATAGAGTGCTCTGGAATCAGTACCGGTTACATAGCAGCACTATGGAGAATATCGAATCACTACAGCATGTGTGTCTTCACGAAAGAGTGCACGGCGGTGTAAACGAGGTAAATACACGAACCGGTTAGGTGCAGCGTCACGCTGCCAGTGTGTCAGTAGAGCGGAAGTGCACTCCAGTCGGGACTTCCGGCAACACGCCTTGACCCTGCCTACCACTCCCTCGCTTTTAAAACACGCTAGTATCTGAGTCTTCAGTCTTTTGACTGGTTTGATGCAGCTATCCATGCCTCCCTGTTCTGCCTTAATCGATTCATCTCTCCCTAAATCCGAGGCAATCTGTTTAACATACTCTAACCCTACAGTTCTTGTCCTCGACCCTTCCTTCCATAACTAAATTTGCTATTCCAGGATGTCTTAGTATGTGTCCTACCAACCTATCATTTCTCATAATTAGCAGTCGTCAGAAACATCTCTCCTCTCCCACTAGTCTTAATACCTCTTCGTTTGTAACCCTATCTACCCATCTGAACTTCATCAATCTCCTGTAACACCACATTTCAAACGCCTCAATTCTGCTCTTTTCTGCTGCGTCAATAGTCTTATGCGCGTTGCTCACGGTAAAATTTTCCTTCAAATTTATTGTACAATAATTTAATTTTATAAAATTTATGTTGCTCACGGTCAAATTCAAGTTTTATAAAACCTTTGATAAAACTTTCCATAAAATAGGACATGTTCTATTCCGTAAAATTAATTTTACGAAACGAACCAATCAGGGAAGCTGACATGAAGATGATGCTGGCGCCACGAGGTGAGAAGATTGTGAAGCTCGCTTGTAAACAAACTCGTCGAAAATAAAACATGGAGGACGGTTGTCGTTTGGGGGTAAAATTTACAGTCGATTCGCATTATTAACGCAAAGCGGTCATGAAACTTGCTTTAAGTACATTTGAAAATATGCGTGGTACTGAATGAATTCATTCCAATCAATATTTAGGATATAATTGTAATAATTGGTTATTTAACCATACGCGCTGATAAGAAGCGCAACAAATTGCTGTATAGCCAGTTGGAAAAGTGTGCTAGTGGTATCGCGCTCGCTTGCTGAATTGAAGATCCCGGGTTCAAGGCTATCCAGGGGCGGAGATTTTTACTTCCTTTTAATTATTTTATAATTTCCTCCTTACGTCGTACAGCAATATTGCAATTTTGTTTTGTGTTTTCTCCCATTTAAAATTCTTATTTTCCCTAAATACTGTAACCCTGGACGGATACCATTCGTGATAACTATTAGAATTTAAATAGTTAAATATTTATCGCAGAATAATAATAATATGACACGTTCTGTATTTACAGGATATAGCTAGCGCTTATCACACAGACGCCGTTTAAAGAAAATATAGTTTAATTCTGATGTATTTATTCGTAGGCCAACCCACATAACAAATCTACTTGTTTATGTTGCCCGTAGGATATCTACCTGAACGAGAAAAGCAATCCGATTGGTTGTTGTACTCAAACTTCTATGAAAACTGCCAGGAAAAATGGCACCTGTTCAATTTCGTGAGTTGTATGGAAGCTATTATGGAAGGCAGAACCTAACATGGAAGGTACGTATCACACGGTGCTAGACGCGTCTATACCAGCGTGTACACCAGTACTGGTAGAAGCTTACATACTAACTAGTGTCGTGTGATACGGGCTCCCAAGCTGTTAGTGTTGTACTGGACGAGTACCAGAAATATCAGTGTTTGTATGAGGTTAAAACGCCCATAAACCACAATAGAAATGCAAGAAGGGAGGCAGAAATCTCAATCGCCGAATATGTTTCACAAATTCGACCGAACACAAGCCAGGCTGATGTGAAGGCGAAGATAAACGGGTTTCGAACTCACTTGCAGTCTCATTTCAGGAGAAATGCCTTGCCTCATGTTAAGTGTCCTGTCGAATAATTTTGGGACCAACGAGATCTAGGAGTTTTTTAAAACTGCTTTCCTCCATTCTTAGAAAATTCCGATATGAATTCTGATTTCTAACCTCAACTCATTTTCGACCAAAGAGTATTCCTCTACTCTTCTCTTCTCCATTCCCGAGTCCAGCACTTCCTAGCATTTCTTTTCTTCCTTTTTACCACTGTACGACATATAATTGTAGCTAAAGCAGCAATTTTTGCAATGTTTGCTTTGTTTTTGGAGCCATACTCTCAAACCAATGTGTGTTGAACAGCTGATTCTTGGTTCAGAAGTTTATCGGTAGATGACGATCCTGATAAATCCTCGGATTTTATAAAATAATTTTACCGTGAACAACACAGCTTGCTTTCGTCAAATTTTTATAAAATTAGTTGTAAAATAAATTTTAAGAAACATTTTACCGTGAGCAACGGGCATAAGTTTCACTTCCATAGAGCACCACGCTCCAGACAAAGGCTTTCAAAAATGACTTTCTAATACCTAAATCTATATTCGATGTCAACAGATTCCTTTTTTGTAGAAATGCTTTCCTTGCCTGAGCCAACCTTTTTATATCCTCTTTGCTTGGTCCATCACTGGTTATTTTGCTTCCCAAGTAACATAAGTCTCCTACTTCCTTTAGCTTTTCACCTGCCAATTTGATGTCCCTAGAGGTTTCTGATTTATTTCGGCTGCATTCCAATATCTTTGTTTTAAATTTATTAATTTGCATCATAAATATTCCTATATACCATAGCAATTAATGAATACTAAGCGAATTAACTAACAAGGATCGGAATGGCAGATAACCTCGATGATCCGCCTCTTAAAACATATACATGTTCACATGACGATCGAAACATGCATCCCCCTAATTATAATTGCATATACTGTAGCTAAGTAGAAAGTGTATCCTTCGGGTGTTTATTTCAGGCTTTTAAAAACATTGGTTGGTTGGTTCCAACGCGGTCATGTAGCCCCGTGTACTTTGGGTGTGTGTAGAATCTGTCTGATAACCGGTGTTAATTGTGATGACTGTATTAGTGTGTGTATCTGTTTTTCTTTTGTTCAAGTAAGGACTGCAACTTTGAATTTTTCCAATAGTTCCTACTTTTGCCGCCAAACGCCACCGTCAACAACTACTAGGCCTAGTTCAGAACTTAGCTACTATACGCCACCGCAGTCGGCTCTTGGCAACGAACGTAGCAACCTAAGAGCGTTGTTTACATTCTTAACCTATACAATTTAGTTTCACACAGGTGTAATTAGTGGAAAGTTCTTTAACATGCCATAAATCTATGACATGGGACCTCCGGCTTTACTTCCCCTCCGAAGGAAGGCATACTGAGGGATTTTAACGCTCTTAAAAAATCCGACGGCTTCGGCCGGGTTTGAACCCACTATCTTGGGCATAGAAGCTCAGCATGCTACCGACTACGCCACCGAAGCCCCCCTCCCCCCCCAAAAAAAAAACAACATTGGAGTAGTTAATTAATCGCCTATAACCACTCAGAGACCGACTGAAAAGGAATTCTTACACTGATTCCAATAAGGCAACACTGAAATACAGGATGATTCATAATTCCTATTACAAACTTCTGGGGGTTGTAGAGGGGACTAAGTAGATCACAGAATAGGAACCCTCGTCTGGACATTTATAGTTTCGATACCAAATTGGTTTGTAGATCACTTTAATTTTACATCGCCCGCTTCAAGGAACGCAAATAACATTGGCTTGGGGCAACCTCTGCAGTCCCCTAATGTCATACAGTACGTATACCTTCTGATTACAAACCGTAGTGACAGTGAGTCCGCTTTGACAGCAGTTGTGATCCAGTCAGGGCGCAGTACAAAATGGCGGCATACACTTTGCACGTGCAGTCCACGGACATCTCGACCAAACATTCGGTGAAAGATGGTCGAGGTGGTCCAATTTCGTGGCCACCACGATCGCCAGATTTAACTCACCTCGACTTCTTCCTGTGGGGCCACATTAACCTTGTTTATGAGACTACTGTCGAGTCGGAAGCAAATCTTGTTGCACGGCAGCGCACATTATTGAACACACATCAGGTCTTCTGGGGCGTGTGTATGACAACATGCTGCGCAGGTACACGTTGTGTAATGGACAGCAGGGTCGCCACGTGGAAAAACTCTTGTACTGCATACGTGTCAGTAGTGAAGTGGGAGATGTGCAATCGAGTCAAACTGATTTGGTATCGAAACGATAGACTACATGTCCGGACATGGGTCCCTAATCAAACTGATCTACTTAAGCCCCTCTACAACCCCCAGAAGTTTGTAATAGGAATTATGAATCACCCTGTATACATCTTTTGAGTTTCTATTGGAAACTATGTATAGTATCCGGCGTTGCCCGGTAGGTGTATGTTATAGAAAGGTACGTGCCAATATAATTATAACGAGTATATTCACTTCGCCACTAAGTGAGTTTAGAACGTAGTTCTCATGGTGTAGCGGCTAATCCAGGAGGTCCGGGTTCGATTCCCGGCCCTCCCAAGAAATGTAATTCTGATCTGAGGGCTGGTACACTCAGCCTCGTGAGAAGAGGTCGGTTCGATCCCCACCTCAACCACCTTGGAAGGGGTTTTCCGTGGTTTCCCACGTCTACTCCAGGCAAATGCTGGAATGGTTCCTAACTTAAGGTCACGGCCGCCTCTTTATCAATCCCTACCTGAATTACAAATGCATACACTAATATAGCCATCACAATAACACAGGTTATCATACACATTCCATACATACCCAAGTACACGGGGCTACATGACAACGAGATCGTAAAGCCCCTAAACCAATAAACAGAATACATAGTTCTCCGCGCCTCCAATGTTACTGGAGTGCAATATGACTCATTGTAAGCCTATTCGACGAGTACAGCAGAGAATGCAACGGTAGTAAACAGGAACGATATACACCATAGCTCGAGGACCTAGTCTCACAATTTCTTCCATGATTATGTAATTAGCACGTCTTATTATAGCAGAGTTCACATAGTTACCGTCATATATCTCTACTTAGTATAAAACTAGGTCCCCGATTCTTGGATGTCACGGGTAATCTCGAGAACCACTGGATGGATTTTGATATGATATTCACCATTCTGTAAAGGATATCTCGAGGAAGTTTTCTGTAGAAAATCATTTATTTATGATCAAAGAAAGCCAAGCAGTAACGATTTCAGTGAAATAGTCGAAAAAATACCTGGCATCCGAGCTCTTTTTACAGTAAGCTTACGCTGGGCAACCCGTTAAAAATATCAATATACTACGAGTGTAAGAATTGTTCAGCATGAAAAGTTCTACAAAAAGACCGGGAGAGACTATCTCGATCTTCCAATACATCGCCCACTATAAGTGATTTTAGATTGGACGGAAGGGGGATTTGTGTTTCATGCACCTCGCCATTCTTATTAAATTCGTTGCACATCATAACTGTACCCGGGCGAAATTGATTTTTTCATTAAAATGTTACCACTAGCTCCTTGATAGGAAATAATATCTTAACTGGCGGCTTCGGTGGCGCAGTCGGTAGCATGCTGAGCTATGCCCAAGATAGCGGGTTCAAACCCGGCCGAAGCCGTCGGATTTTTTAAGAGCGTTAAAAATCCCTCAGTATGCCTTCCTTCTGAGGGGAAGTAAAGCCGGCGGTCCCATGTCATAGATTTATGGCATGTTAAAGAACCTTCCACTAATTGCACCGGTGTGAAGCTAAATTGGATAGGTTAAGAATGTAAACTACGCTCTTAGGTTTCTACGTTTGTTGCCAAGAGCCGACTGCGGTGGCGTCTAGTAGCTAAGTTCTGAACTTGGCCTAGTAGTCGTTGACGGTGGCGCTTGGCGGCAAAAGTAGGAACTATTTGAAAAATTCTAAGTTGCAGTACTTAAATTTAAAAAAAAACGATAACACACACTAATACAGTCATCACAGTTAACACCGGTTATCAGACAGATTCTACACACACCCAAAGTACACGGGGCTACATGACCGCGTTGTCGCAGCCCCTAAACCAACCAACCAATATCCTAACTATTCAATGTTTGTGAGATAAAATCTGCATTTTAGGGTCAAATATATTTTCATTTTCATGCCCGCATAATTGGCGTGAGTAATGAAAAATACTTTTTCCTGCGCATTAACTCGTCCTCATCACGTTCAAGTAAATGAAGCAAGGTATAAAGATGCTTGGATTCAAAGCTCATTGGGCTGCCTAAAATATATCGTAATTTAACAAAAACTGATTTCTGAAGTCAAATGTTAATGATATAATTAAAATGCTATAGGGGAACCCGGGGTGATAAGAACTTGTGATAATTTGAGCAATATCCAATAAATCGTGTCAATCACCTAAAAATGGTAGCCTAATATAAACACGTATGTATAGAAAAATACATGTTGAACGAGCTGAGTCAAACGACATATTGTATTCCTAAGCAACACTATCATTAGTTAAGGGGCAGATGACCTCGTTGCCCCACCCCTTACAACAATAACTATAATTACTACTTTTTTGATTCTTACCGACCGAAAACGAAAACTAAATTCATAACCACCGGTTCCACTCCTAATTTGCAAGAATGGTGATAAAACACGGCGAGTCATAGTGCAGGATAATTAAAAATATTCCTCGAATCACAACGACAAACACTATTAATAGAGTAAACTGGAATATCTTGCAAATATTAAGGTCGTGGCTGATTTTCAAATACGAAAAGAGGCGGGTACAGTCGATTTACATAGAGTCATCAATAAAACGATGCAGGATATAAATATATAAGTAAATAAAACAAAGATGTTACCATCGCCGTAGTAGAACACGCACTTAGAGAGCAATAAACTACTAATCTAGGTGGCATTACATATTGAGCGTGATACCTACAATCGTTCATACATGGAGGCCACTCAAATCGGTCAACGATTTTCCAGGAGTTTTCCAGGAATTTTCCAGGAGTAATTCTCACGTTTCCAGACTTTAAAAATAAGCGCGTGTCCCGGGGCGGGGGCTTTATCGGTTGCCTACTTCAAGACCAAAATAAAGCAGTTGTGTTTGGTTTACTTATACAGATGTTGACAAAAATTAGTGATTGCGTTATTGATATGCAAGCCTACACACAAATTATTTAATTGTTGTTTTAAAAAGCCTTTGTGACTCAAATATCTGCTTAAAAAAAGAGAAAAGAATGCCGCCTGCAATTTTATTGTGGTGAAGTTGTCTATACTCAATATGTTTTACAAAAATACTATTGCCTGTTCTCACACAGAGAAACTGGTAGCCTGAGGAAATGTCTTTCGTTAACGATAGAGTGCTCACCCTAAACCGCAGCGGGAGTATGATTCAAGATGGAAAGATTTTTATAATTAATTAACAGTGGCTATTTTCTAGGAGTTTTCAAATTTTTCATCATTTTCCAGGAGTTTTCCAGACCTAATAAAAATCCAGGAGTTTTCCAGGATTTCCAGGTTTTGCAGGAGTAGTGGCCACCATGTTCATAAGGTATAATCAAAGTCTCCCGGAAGAGCAGCGGCATCAGCTGTATTAAAATAGACCCCCAAATAACGTAATGGTTTCCGTCCCCTAAAGGTAATAAATATTAAATAAAAGTATACTTAAGAAGCACAAAATGCAAAATCATTTTAGCTCACTTTGAAAAATTGTCAGATGGACTTGGTTCAAATATCGGTTATACTCGATTCTAACCCATTTAAAAATGCACGGTGAGTATGGAGACACCAACATCCTTCAGACTCCTGTCAGTGCCGGACTAAATACAAAATCCTTTGGGAGGGGGGTGACATGTCATCGTACATGCTGTTTCACTAAAAACTAGCCAATTGTTTTATTTTATTTCTTATTAATGTATTCAAAAGAAAGAACTATGGAACTGTTTATAATTGCAAGATTCTCTTTACCTTGAAACAAAATGCAACGCACGATCTCATTTCACACATAACATATTGAAGGTGTTCTGCTACCACCGTAGTGAATACATTGAAGCACTTCTTTGCCCTCGGAACCTGGTACTCAAAGCTATAATGCAAAGTCGAAGCAACGAGGTAACGGTGGCTTCAAGGCAACAGGCATTAAAATTACAAGAATGTGGCAATGGATTGCACACGCTTGAGAAATGCATAGGATGGAAATAAACTGCTATTTTGTGCATTTTATTTTCTAATCTTGCCGCTATTTTATGGACTAGAACTAATACGTAGAATGTTACATGAATGCTGGGACGGGACGGAACGGGGAGGAACACGAGAAGAATATCCCCAGGTGTGTTACATAAGACAGCTTCAATTGCCTTGCTAGAGTCAAGGTGGAGAGGCGCAACTAGGGAGCTCGCAACCTCCAATTTCTGCATGGAAGGCATCAGCCGTAGCATAACTGGGCCAAATGTGCGAATTGAGTTAAATTATAAATAACTACCATACTAATTTGTTTTCTAGCGAGACTGTAGAACGGAGACATATGAAACCAAGGACAATAGGACGCTAATAAATACATGGTGTCATCGAGGCATGGATAGTACCCCCGACAAAATCACACAACATCCCTCTGAATATATGTTCTAAGGTGGATTGTTTATGACTTACGCCTGTTCGTGCTATCAGCTAGAGTGGACTGGAGTGGACGTCAAACGTTGAATACACGTAGAGGCAACCTTGGGATGTGGCTATTTTACATAGAAATAAATTCTACAAACTCCGAGCCAAGAAGCTACCAGTTTCAGGCCTATGTACGACGTTTGTCAGCATAACATGGTGCACAATACAGACTGTCAATGATTCAAATTTACACCTAAGTTGTTAATCTGTGCCATACGACAAACAAATAAATTGTGAATCAATTAAAGAAACAAACAAACAAAAATAAAATGTGTAGTCAGGAATGGTGTGTCTTGTCTGGTATCAATTAATTTACCTCTCATAAGTACGAGTTCAATGGTGTCTTCATGGAAAGCTTCAGTCATTGATAACATCACACGCATGCAATTAGGCACGAGATGCAGAGTGACGCTTCACTGTTGGTACACAAATATGGCTACTGTCAGAGAGGGAGGTCTTGGTTTGCCCGAATTACTGTCACGGTCAATTGTCATTCGTGTATAGTGAACAATATCATTTTCTCTGCCCTTCAATGTCCTCCTTTCTCTGTTTCCCCACTCTTCGTTCGCTAAAAACTCACGTATTTATTAGATAGGCAAAATAAATCAGCATTGCGTTGATTTGATTCCGTTCTTTCCCGGATTTGTCCGCACTCCCTCCAGGCAAATACCTGGATGGTACGTTTTTCAAGTCCCGGGGAACCTAGCTCATCCCTGACCCACGGACTATTAGTCACCACAGAAACACAGGTTATCAGACCAACTCAACAAACACTGGGTGATGACCATACATCCCAAGCCCCTAAAACGAATTAGCAGCAACAAGAACTCTTCTTCCAGGTTAACCTGATTCTGCTGTACAAAAAGAGGAAATGATGTTGCAGGGACAACTTTGGTCATGTACTTGCGTGCAAGTAATTTGTTAACCTCAATTACTGAAGTGACTTATAGAATGGGCACCTGTGTAATTAATTGGGATTAAAGGTTGTGTCAGGGACTTGAAAAATGTACTGATGATGATGATAATTGTTGTTTTAAGGGGCCTAACATCTAGGTTATCGGCCCCTAATGATCTGGGTGATAGCGAAAATGACAATGAAATGGAAACCAGAACGAAAATTAAGTGAGACGGAAAATACTTACAAAAAGGAAATCAGATTGAAACAACTCACAAAATGTTCTTACAAAAGGGAATTTAGAACGAAAAGATTCACAAAAGGAACAGATTGAAAAATACGCACAAAATGTAGGCTAGGTTCAAAATACATACAAAATGCAATACAGAGTCGAAATACTTACAAAATGCAATTGAAATTCAAAATACTTACAAAATGCAAATGAGATCGAAAATACGTACAAAATGCAATTGAGGTTCAAAATACTTACAAAATGTAATTGAAATTCAAAATACACAATGCAATTCAGATTGAAAGATCCCATTTCAATCCAAAATATGCACAAAGTGCAATTGAAATTCAAAATACTTACAAAATACAATTGAAATTGAAAATGCTTAAAAAATGTACGATAGATTCAAACTACTCATTTGGATTGACAATACTTATAAAATGCAATTTAGATTGAAAATACTTGACAAAATGTAATTTAGATTCAAAATACCCACAAAATGCAATTGAGAATCAAAATACTTGCAAAATGCCCACCACACAAAATGCAATTTAGATTTAAAATTCTTGCGAAATGCGGTTTTGGTTGAAAATACTTACAAAATGCAATTGAAATTCAAAATACTCACTAAAATGCCCTGCTCCAACATTGGAAGACTTACTAAATAGCAATTTAGATTGTCAATCTTCACAAAATGCAATTTAGGTTGAAAACAATCGCGAAATGCAATTTAGATCGAAAAAAATGCAACTTACAGTAGATTAAAAATACCTCCAAAATGTAGTATAGATGAAAAAAAATCGCTAAAGGGAATTTAGATACACGGGGAGCCAAGTAACAAAAACAGTACGGGAATCTTAAAGAGAAAAGAAATATAATGAAAAGAAAACTAGAGGTCTGACCCCTGGAAGAAGGAGGGATCAGGAAAGATGAGACAAGGGCCAATTAAGGCCGGAAAGTGTAAGACTCACTAGGCCTCGGATACCCTAATACCGTCGGGGTCGGAAAAGAACAAGAGTTGACCAAGGGAGGTCGACAGGAAAAAAGACGGAGAGGAGCCCGGCACAAGTAAGTGGAAGCAATGCCGGACTCAGCTGGGATCCCGTGGTCGCCAACCCACGACCCACAAGATGTGAGCCCCTGGGGGGAGAAAAATGTAGTATCCTGGCATTTGCCTGGAATATAAAAACGAAGAAAAATTACAGCCATTACAATAGAGACCGTCAGCGCTGGAATTCAAACACAGAATCTGGCTACGATCGGCATGGGAACCATACCAGCGGTGGGTTGAAGGATTACCGCTGCAAGTTGATGCATCAGGGGAAAAAAAACAAGACCTCTCACAGAGTAATTTGCAGACCTTCAAGTCTGTGAAGACAGTCGAGGTAATTCTCGTGACTGCTAGGAAGTGTGTTATTGTACAACCAGCTCAAGGACACGAGTCGCAGCAAATGAGGCTGGGCAGCCATCGCTGGTGACAAGATCCACATTGATGGTTATAGCTATTCAAGAGAAACAAAATCAATTTATTGAAAGTGAGGCTATTACTAGGGTGGCAAATTTATGCCTGTAAACACACAAAATATTACTAACTACACTTTTAATAACACACACTAGATGCCGAACCGTCCACCTTTGTACAACACACAACCTAACAGCTCTTTGGACATAAATATGCTGCTGTATTAGTGTGTGTTATCTGTTTTTAATTCAAGTAAGGACTGCAGGCGATAATTTCAAGTAGTTCCTACCAAATGCTACCGTCCACGACACCTAGCTGTGAACTTGGCTACTACTAGATGCCATCGGAACCAGCGTCCGGTGACGAACGTTGAAACTTAAGAGCATTAATCAAACCTAACCTACAAATTTTGCTTCACACAAGTTTAGTTAGTGGAAAAATATGTGGGGTCTATTTTGGTATGTGTATTTATAATTGATGCAATGACTGGAATGGAGGCGGCCGAGGCCTTTAATTTAGGAAACAACCCGGCATTTACCTTAAGTAGAAATTGAAAACCACGGTAAACCACTTCTAGGATGGCTGAGGTGGGAATCGAATCCACCTCTTTTCAGTTTGAGTGTACTCCGTTCCAGCTCTCATGGCAGATACGAGAATTGAACCCAGACCTCCGGGGCGCCAGTGAAGAATGCTACCCGCTACACCACGAGGTGGTCTCCTCTTTAAATTGAGTCGGCCCCGGAGTTCCGGGTTCGATCCGCGGCTCTGCCAAGAAATTTAATTCTTGACTGGAAGCTGGAATGGGGTACACTCAGTCCTGAGAAGAGGTGGGTTCGTTTCCCATCTCGGCCATCCTGAAAGTGGTTTACCGTGGTTTCCCCACTTCCATTCTAGGCAAATGGCGGGATGGTTACTAACTTAAAGCCACGGCCGCTAAATTCCCAATACATATACACACACTCCTACAGACACCACGTTAACACAGGATAGCAGACACCCAAGTACGCCATGTCCAAGCCCCTCAAATAAAACACCATACAGCATCTCCGGGAACTGGTCCCTTATCTATCAGAAGCAATGCACAAAAAATATCAGTTGAATATCTGCCAGAATAACAGTTCTGACTGATAGTTTAACTAGGAACAATTGGGAAAGTTGATCGCTTCCGTTTATCTCGGTGAATGGGTCCACCCCAATGGGACTTCATCTCGGAGAGGTGCTCTAAACTCAGTGCAGCCTTCTATCTATCACGTAACCACTACAACAAGAGGTGTATTTCAAAAAATGCAAATATCATTATAAAACATTGTGTGGTTTGAAGCCATTTTTCAGTGTTGCTTAAGTAAACAAAAGTTTAGTGCTTTTCAGTCGGTCAACACGAATGTACCCAAATAGAGCTGGGTTATGCCCTAATCCTGAAATAAATTACATGAGATTAATAAATACACTAGGGTCACTAGGATCATAGTATTTATTAATCACAAGTAATTTATTTCAGGATTAGGGTATATTTGGGTACATTCGTGTTGACCGACTGAAAAGCACTAAACTTTTGTTTCACTATAAAACCGTTATTAGACCACAGTTTGTATATGCAGCAGAGACCCTCTTGATGAAATGAACAAGAAAGGCAACATGGATAATTTGGAGAAAGTCGAGAGACGTATCCTTCGAATAATTCACGGACCAAGATTGCTCCCAGATGGCACTTATTGACTTAAAGCAAACGCCGTCAGTTGGAACCAGCACCACTATCATGTGACGGAGACGACTGAAATTCTACGGACACCTCTTCCGGATGGGGAACGATAGAATCACCAAGAAGATCTTCAACTTGATTAATGACTACAAGACTGGCAGCTTGTGGCTTAATGAGGTGAAACAAGACTTAAATAACGCTGGGATTTTAGACTGCGATATTCTTGACCGTTACAAGTTTTGTGATAGTGTTAACTCTTGGTCTCCAGCAACCCAAGTGATTAGGACCCGACCACCCCTCACACAGGAGAGGAAGGACAAGTTGTTGGCTGGACTGAGGATACATTGGAAAACAAAGAAAGCATCGCAGAAGAACTAGTCATAAGCGCTCCTTTTTTAAATCACCAATAATAATAGGAGTCACATGCTACATAGTTTGAATGCACATCATTTGTGACGTAGCTGCAGTACATTCTTTATTAACGAATAATAACGTACCCAGGCACCGAGCACCACTCTCGTGAACACAACCAATCACGTGGTCCACAGGAGAGGTTTTGGCCAGAAATTCTTTTGCATATGCCATGAATATAAAATTTACTCACAGACAAATTTTATATTCAGCCTACTTTTCAATTTGGTAAAAAGGCAGCACTAGTAGAGGGCACCTAAATCCCATATTTTATTGAAAACTAAAGGACATCCATCCGAAAATTCAATAAGTTACCTACTGTCAGATATTTTATTATGGATACCGGAGTTTAGGCTTTAATTACAAACAAACCAATACGCCTATTGAAAAATGAGCTATGCCATTACTTTCCTTGTCTAATTGTACGTTAGGCTATATAAGACAATTATTTTAAGTTCAATAATTATTTTTGTATTCCTGATTATAATGACAAATTGTCCTGGATTTTGACGTCTTTCCTTTACTTAAAAATATATACATGGAAAACTACTGGTCTGAGGGTAATGAAATTTGTATATGTTATAGGCACAAGTATTGGCAGTGTAATACTCTAGTTCCAATTTAGTAGTGATGACTAATAGTGTGTAGAGCTGTAGTAGGCACAGGGATGAGGTAGGTGTCCCAAGACTTGAAGTAAGGTACTAACCCGGCATTTGCCTGGACGGAGTGTGGAAAACCCCGTGAAAAAAAACACTCTCAGGGATTCGAGCCTCGGAGCTCCAGACTTGCTACATGATTTAAAGATCATAACAGCCATGTTTTTTAATACATTTCAAACAGTGTTTAGAACCTGTTATGCTGTCGGTGGTCAGGAGAATATTATTTAGGAATGCGTCCAAGTCGGTAAAGGAGTGAGCGGCCGGAGCGAGCTAACAGCAATCAAGGACAGCGGGAACAACTCTCTCCAGCACCCATGACCATTTAAGGTTCAACGAACCTACTAAACTATCAACAAAACAGTCCTCGAGTCTCCTTCGTTCGGCACTTGTACAGTTTAAAATGATCGTTGACCAAAAAAAATACAATGAAACAAGAAAATATATCCACGTGACAGCGGCCCGAAATCGGGCCCAGAAATCGAATTTATTTTACTACCGTCTTCTCCAATTAAATCGGATTACCAACCTCAAGCTTGCAGGCTCGCCCCTGGCCGTGGTAAGTGATTTTTGAAAGGCGACAAAAATCACGACATGGATGCTATACGTTGTTGGCATGTTAAAGAACCCATTTGAATTCAGTAGGCCGTGTTCAATGGCAAAATTAATCTCGGGATTTTCCGCCAACACAAAGTTCCTCCATTCTCTACTAGAAAGCGCTGTAGTGTCAAGGAACTTAGATATCTACCCTCATTGACTTTCATAGCGTTCAAAGGAACGACGAAATTCGACATGCAAGCTGCCCTCTGGGTGTCAAATAACAAAGCTTGCACCCGGCACCCGATGTCATACGATATTGTTATTATTATTATTATTATCCTAGAACTGAAACAGAGAAAAATATGGCAAAGTATCAGAAGCATCCTTACTTTCATCAGAGTTTCTTTAATTCCTTGGAGAGATGTTAATACACGAGGGATTTTTTAAAGTAATGAACGCCGGATTTCTGTATGAACTGTACCTGCAGGCTACTCAGTATTATTTCTGCAACCACTTCTTAATTTGCATTTAAAGTTCATTTTTAGTGTTTTTCGTATGCGATCTTTCCCACGAGTGTTGATGATAATTCTTATTGAGGGGCCTAACATCGAGGTTATCGGCCCCTAGTGGTCTGGGTGATAGCGAAAATGACAATAAAATGGAAACCATAACGAAAATTAAGACTGATAATACTTACAAAAGGGAATTTAGAAGGAAAATACTCACACAAAGGAATATATGTAGATTGAAAAATACGCACAAAATGTAGTTTAGGTTCAAAATACTTGCAAAAGAAAAACTCTCCAAGATTCATTAAAATGGACTCCCCGTGGTAAAGGGGTAGTACAGTAGTAGGATTATCTTCAGTTAGGAGTCACCGGGTCTGCCATTGATTTGAGATCGGACGTGCACTCGGCCTTGTGACGACAACCGAGTAGCTGCTTGATGTATAAGGAGCGTTCAAAAAGTAACGAGCCGGAGGCATAATTACAGAAACCAGTGCCTGTATGTTAGAGGCACTTGTCCCACTGTGACACGAGGCGGTGAATGGCTGTCTCATAAAATTCCCTGGGCTGCGATGTGAACCAGTTCCGCTCGTACAGCTGGACGTCGACGTCAAAGGTGAATCGTTGGCCCCGCAGAGCCCTTTTCAGGGGACGAAACATGGAGCAATCACAGGGACAGAGGTCCGGACTGTAAGGAGGGTGGCCGAGAACCTCCCATTTGAATTTCTGCAGGAGTGCCGCGACTGTGTTGGCCGTATGAGGTCGTGCATTGTCGTGGAGCAGAATGACCCCACGGGTGAGATTGCCTGGTCGTTTTGTTTTGATCGCTTGGTGAAGGGTGGTCAAGGTTTGCGAGTAACGCTGGCCATTCACTGTTGTCCCGTGCGGCATTAAGTGTATCAGAAGGGGGCCATCTTGGTCAAAGAAGGACGTCAGCATTACCTTTCCTGCACTCGTGTGGATGGCCTTGCCTTTTTTTTTTTTTTTTGGGTGGTGGTGACCCTGGAGGCTTTGTCGTTTGGATTCTGGTTCGAAGTGATGACACCATGACTCATCTCCTGTCACCACTCGTGCAAGGAACCCATTCCCTTCCCTCATATAGCGCTGATGATGAACAAGACAGTGGGCCATTCGACATGCTTCCTGGTGTGGTTGATGACTGTGGGGCACCCATTGGGCACACACTTTGCGCAAGTGCAGTCGTTCCTTCATGATGGTGTGCACACTTCCGACGCTCAATCCGACCACGGCGGCTATGGCGTTCACTGTCACTCGGCGGTCCTGGGTAATGAGTGCATCAACCAGCTGGACGTTGTCATAGGTAACGCAGGGGGGTGCCCCAGACGGGGCATCATCGGCTAACGACACCCGTCCTTCCCTGAAGCGCTTGTGCCACGCCTTGACCCTTGCAAGGGACATGCAGTGTTCGCCGTGCACTTGTGACATTCGGCGATGAATGTCCGTTCCCCCTGCTCCTTCCGCTGTCAGAAACCGAACAACACCTCTTTGCTCTTCGTTTGACGCCTCCATGTCACTGTTTGCAATGCGACTGGCAGCGTTGGACGATTGATGCATGCTGGCGCTCGCTTTGCATCGTCACGTGACGTGCACGCGTGCCCTCTAGCGACGGGCTGCGACCTTCCACACTCTGGTCGGAACCACACCTCGTTACACACGCCACGATTAGCCGATGTCGTCACCGGTTTGCGCATTACAGCCTCAGGCTCGTTACTTTTTGAACGCACCTTATAGGTTAAGTAGGACCAAGATAATTGCTTGAAGGTGTCGTCGCGCTGTTCAAGCGTCCCCAACAGTCTACAGGATATGCGCGGTGCTCTGTCTGAGGCTCAATCGAGGAGTGAAACATTCGCTGTACTAAAATGGCAGGCGACGGATGACATCACCTGACAATTTAATCAATTTATTATTTTTGGATGTGAATATATTAGCTTGACGAACGAAACATAAAACCTCACTCTTAATCCGTTGAATATCGACGGCACTTCTGTTAAGGGGGAACATACAGCTTAAGGAGCCAAAACAATACTGATTTTTTATAACTGTGCCTGTCAAAAATCTTGCACAAGAATTATGAACAAATACACACATATTGATTGCTATTAGAAGCAACGTTTTTAATTTTCTTAATTCAAATCGTAACTAATGTTAACCATTTTTCAAAATTTGGATTTTGCTTTGTGCTGGTCTTCACCATTTCCCTCATATCTCTCGTGTTTATTGGAATTTTTGAACATTTTTTAAGGGGATGTTAAACCTTCAGCTAAAAATGGATCTCCCTCATTCCCATAATATTAATTAATTAATTAAGCCCTAATGAGAAAAAGGAGAATACAGTTTTATGGACACTTAGTGAGGATGAACAATGCCAGATTGACGAAGAGGATTTTTGAATTATTCAGGAAGAGGAAGACGGAGCCGAAATGGTTTCGGGAAGTGAGATTGGACTTGGATCGGATGGGGGTGAAAGAAGAAGTCATAATGGACAGAGAGTGATTTAGACGGCTGGTTAAGGAGTTTCACAGGCGAGTTGTCATTGAGGAAAGGAAGATCTTACACGGAGGAACAGAAGAAGGAAGTGCGAGAGAGGACGAAGCGATATTGGCAGAGAGTGAAGACAACAAATAATGTAAAAGCTGTCAAACGTGGTCCATTGTTGGCCGTGACGAATAAATAATGTTACGTGTTAGCCCTGGTAGCACGTTCGTTAATTGGACTACAGTGGTTAAAAAGCACAAGACAGTTTGGCCCTCTGAAGAAATATAAGTTTTATTGCAGGTCTAGCAAGTTACAGTTCACCACACAATAAACAGATACAAGCAATTAGTATCTCACTCTAGGTCCCGTCTTGTTTGGAACACTTCCCTTTCACTCAGTCATGCAGTTAATCCTATCGTAATGAGGTCCGTGTCCTCGGCCAGAAATACCACAACTCTACCTCTTCTCAATAAGCCACAGTCTGACACTCACTTGTTCTACCTGCACACTTCCTTGAGTACACACTGTTTCGCTGTCCGCAGGCTAGGGAACAGTTCACTGGGTTTCGCAATCCTCACAGCACTTCACTGCAATAATCCTCTGCCGCACAGTGGAACACACTCATTCGCTCAGAAAACACAGTCCTCAAAAACTCCCTCCCCTCGCTGGCCAGGTCGCTTATATAGCGGGGCTGGTGACTCAATGGATGTTTCTGCAGCGGACCAGGTTTCACAGCTTCTCGAGAATTCCATCACTAGTTAGGTCACGAACATTCTGGACGGTCTCTTTTGTTTTCGCTGCGCAAGCAGCCGGCCGGGGGTAGCCTCGGGCAGCTGTGAGTCACGCGCAAGGGAATGAAGTAACCTCGCAGCCATAACAATAATAATAAGTGTTACATTTTCATTCCTATTTTGAGCGAACTCAAAAAAAATTCTAACGTTTTATGGAAAGACTAATAAAATCCACAGATGTTTGAGTGAGATTCATTTTGTAGCTGAAGTTTCAACATCCACTTAATTTTTTTTAAAAAGTCCACACATTCCTATCAACATGGGATATATCAGGGAAACGGTGAAGATCAGCACAAAACCAGGCCTATATTATGAAAAATGAACAAAAATAGTTACGATTGGAATGTTGAACATTTAGAACTTCGCTTCTATTAGCAAGATGTGTGCGATTTCTTGGAAAAGTACATAATTGTTGTGAAAGATTTAAGACAGTCACAGTTATAATTTTAAATGGGGAGCGTGATGGCGCAGTGGCTCAGCTGCTCGTCTTTCACCCGGACGGCCGGGGTTCGAATCCCGGTGACAGCGGGGTGGAATTTTCACCTGAAAAATCACGTGGAGTCAGGAAGGGCAGCTGGCCTTAAATCCCCGACCAAATCCAAAATGAGCCTGGTTGGCTCCGGCAACCCCAATTAATTCGGAAAAGCCGAAGACAGTAAAAATATATAAGTACAGTTATAATTTTAAAATCGTTATTGTTTTGGCTCCTTAGGTCCGGATGCGCTGATCTGTATTATCCAACAAGAACGTACTGACCAGGAAACACTTCCACACATGGTGAGGAAACCAGCCAAGTGAATGACGCAACAAAATTCAGAACATTTCCAACTGATTGCCTTAGAATATTCAAAGATGTTACCAAAAATGGTTGCGATAGCCTTGCCAGAACCTGCTCGGGAACCTCCAGGCATGTGTCGTAATCGTTAGCGAGTGTTGCCTCGACCACACCAGTATCCAGCAATGAACCAATGAATAAAACGTTAACATAATAGCATCTAGCAATATGAAACCTGCTGCCCAGACGTTCACAATCATTTAGGGCTCGGATTTTTAGGTAAATAAATATATTTTTTAATGTAAATACATATTTTAAACATTTTTTTCTATAAATACATAAATTCCTGCTTTTCACTTATTAGCACACAAAAATACATAATATTTACATTTTTTAAAATCAGTATGCTAGATCTTTCGGTTTATTGCACTTTTGTTACTTCAACGGGGAAGAACCTGTGAGCTATCTAATCTTCATGCACAGCACATGTCAGCTTGCAACTGTGTTATTCTTAACTTGTCGCCCCGTGCCACTCACTGTGGAAGCCGAGGATTTCCTTGTCCATAGCCATATTGCACCACGTGCTAGACTTCCCCCACCCCCAGCTACCTGGAACCAGTGTCACTCACATGCAGTTCATGTCTGGCACTGCGAAGTGTAAGGCAGTTCTACGATGCCTAAAGTAAAAACAGCTACAAGTTATCGTCTGTTGCAGAATTTAAAGATTATTTTACTTCTGAAGGGAGGTTCTGTTCTGTCAACTATGTGGGAAAGCAATCAAGGCTGAACAGCGATCTCAAGTTACACAACACCTCAAGTGCAATAAACATACTGCCGCAGTTTCGCGCCTTCAGAAGAAGTGTTTCGCGATAATCGTCGGTCAGTTGTGATGAACAACCTGAATACGTATCTCGTATATTGTAATGCTTCAGCAGTCAGTGAGACATAGCATAAATTGCATTCATGAGTGCTGCATATTGTTTATATTCGCATTAATAAACTAAATTATTATTATTATTATTTATTTTTTGTCACATTTCAGGTAACTTATTTTTAATACACAAAAAATAAATACTTTCCCGATTTTTAGCACCTAAAAATCCTAGCCCTAATCATTACAACAGAGGTAGTCAGCGAGTAACCAAGCGCTAGAAACGGCATCCAACTAATTGATCAATGTAGAGAAAATGGCGCTCAATCAACACGACTCAAAGATAAACTGTGGCTTGCTGTATGGTCCATAAAACTGAAAGTTCAACAACTTACAAGTACAGCCTTCTTGGTCACCAATCACGTAACACAACACTCACCTGGAACAAATAGAAACACTACATTAACATGGTGTAAGCAAATAGGAGTTGGTACAATAGTAAACGGTCAACACGTAAATGTGCCCAGTTAAATTGGCTGGGGAATAACACTTATCTACTTACATCTGCAAACCTCTAAAAATTACATTGATTAATTACACCCTCTGTATACACTTCTCGACAAGATGGGCGGTTTAATTAATGAAGGCAACACTGAACAAATTTCTACATGATGTTTATCGGTGCGTGGGGTACGCGCATTGTCCTGGAAGCCACTGCTACCAAATACGAAGTACGTCCAGAAAGTAAGTTCCGTTTGGTAATAACATTAAATTGTGTACAGATACAGAAACATTATTTATTGCACAAAATTCTACAACCCTGAAACTGCTTTTCCACATAACTGCCGAAATGTTGCAGGCATTTGTCGTAGCGTGGCACGAGTTTTTGTATACCTTCTTCATAGACGTGTGCCGCCTGTGTCTTCAACTAGTTGTACGTTCCGCTGCAGCGCAGTTCCGCATATGCGCGGAAGACGCTCTGTATCAAGGAGAAGAAACGTGCGCCATTTGGAGAGCGTTGTCAGCCACGTACGCGTTGTTGTGCATGTTTACTTGTACAATGTCGGTGTTGATTGAAAATCCCGCCGCTTGTGAAATCAGATCTGTGATTCGTTTTCTGAATGCTAGGAAAGTGAAACCAATTGAAATTTATCGGCAAATTTGCGAAGTGTATGGACAAAATGCGATGAGTGATTCAATGGTGAGAAGATGGGTCCGACAGTTCAATGAAGGACGTAGTGAGTGCACGATGAAGAACGAAGTGGGCGTCCATCTTTGTTTACAGAACTGGTTCACGTGATTGATGACAAGATCCGGGAAAACCGCAGGTTTACAATTAGTGCTCTCGCTATGGCACTTCAGTTTTTGACCCGTTACAATGAAGGCGGCGAAGAATTTCTGACACAGATAGTCACAGGAGATGAAACTTGGGTTTCTTACGACACCCCTGAAAGTAAGCGGCAATCAATGGAATGGAGGCACAAAGGTTAAGCCGAAACAAATCTTGACACCTGGGAAAATGATGTGCACAGTGTTCTGGGACTGAAAAGGCATCTTACTCATTGATTTCTTACCGCGTGGTCAAACAATCAACGCAGATGCTTACTGCGAGACACTTAGGAAATTGCGCCGCGCAATACAGAATAAGCGCCGAGGGTTGCTGTCAAAAGGTGTTGTTTTTCTTCACGACAACGCACGACCACACACTGCAAATGTGACGAAAATCCTCCTACAGGGATTTGGCTGGGACGTGTTTGACCACCCTCCGTACAACCCTGACCTCGCTCCTAGCGACTTTCATCTGTTCACACATCTCAAGTCTTTCCTTGGCGGTCAACACTTTAACAATGACAACGAGCTGAAAGAAGATGTTTCCAACTGGTTGAAGACACAGGCGGCGAACTTCTATGAAGAAGGAATCCAAAAACTTGTGCCACGCTATGACAAATGCCTGCAAAAGTTCGGCAGTTATGTGGAAAAGTAGTTTAAGAGGTGTAGAATGTTGTGCAATAAATATTTTTTCTGTATCTGTACACAATTTAATGTTATTACCAAACGGAACTTACTTTCTGGACGTGCCTCGTATAATAAATTCCATTACACTCGCTATTTCTTATAATTAGGGCTCTAATGCTTAGGGGGAAAAATTCTTTGCCTGTATTTCCATGCCCGATTGGTTTCTGAAACAGTGGTTTCTATTTGTCATATAAATGCATATTTCGAACATTTTTTACCATTAGCTCATATTTTGAGCATTTTTTGGTAAGAACGTCATATTTCGGCAGTTTAACGGCAGCTGTAGATGTGCAATCATCCTCAACTTACCGAACGGGAACCAGTGTTAACAGAAATAGGCTGTAAATAACCACTTAAACATGTAAATTCAGAAAATTAATATGAAACTAGGAATTACGAATTTAGGTAACACTTTAATCTCGAAGGGATTGTCGCTTGGATTTATAATTAAAAAACGGCCATATTGAAATCAGTAATTTTCAGGTCGTATTTTGTCATTTGAGTCATATTTCGTCATTTTTAAGGTCATATTTGCTTGCACATTCGGGCTATTTTTAGGTCTTAAACTTCCGAGCCCTAGTTATAATGTTCAAATTTAGGCTAGGCTACAGTATTTTATGGCTTGACAACTCGCGGATATATTCATTTGAAAAAGTTTTATACATACCGTAGTGTTTCCAACATTTAGCGTCAAAAATCTAAAAATTCGTTGAGGACCCTAAACTACGTACAATATCGTATTACGTACACTACAGTGTCCGGTCGCAATTTGAAGTCACCGCGATTAGGCTCCAACCAATTAGTCAACTTCGAATGTTAAATGCGTACACACTATTGAAATTAGCCTACACGAATGCATAATTGGTTTTGTGATTACTTCGTGTTATCTCAATCGTAAAACATGTCGAGGTAGGACATTATTATTAACATTTGGAGTGAGGTCCGGGATTATGTTGTTCCGAATGTTGTTAAGACATGCTATTTCATATAGAGGGACTACTCGGGAGGAGGTTCTCATATTTAATGTTTCTGTAGTTGTGTAGTTTTAATAAATCACAATTAAGTTACGATTGTTTTGTTTGAGTCTTCAGTCCTTTGACTGGTTTGATGCAGCTTCTCCATTCCACCCTGTCCAGAGCTAATCGTTTCATCTCTACATAGCTACTAAACCCTACATCCGAGGCAATCTGTATAACATGTTACGTGTTGCCCCTAGTGGCAAGTTCGTTAACTGGATTACGGTGGGTGAAAGCACAACACAATTGTTCCTTTAACGAAATATTAGCTTTATTGCAGGCCAGGAAAATACACCACACAATAAGCACTGAATCTCACTTCATAAGACACTATAGCTTCCACACTTGGCCTACGTTCACACTACTGTCCTCGCTATTAATACCTGCAACTCTGCCTTGTACACAAACTACAGTTATTTACGATAGCCAGTCACTCACCACTACACACTGCTTCGCTGCCCGCTGGCTAGGGAACAGCCCACTGCGTTTCGCAATTCACCACAATATCTCTGTCGCACTAGGTAAGTACACACTCCTCAAAACTCAGTCCCTCCGTATGATTCACACTGCCTCGCTGTCTGGAGAATCAGCCTCACTTGGGTTTCGTAACTTCGTACGTCACGTCGCCACACTACTGTCGCACAGGAAAAAACACGCACTAGCTAAAAAAAAAAAAAAAAAAACAGTCCCTCCCTCGCTGGTGAGGCCGCTTTATATAGGGAGGGTGGTGACTTAATGGACGTTTCCAGAGTAGGAGAGTTCACGGCTCCTCCCGAGAGTTCCATCACCAGGTACGCCGGGAACATTCCAGACCATATCTTTGTTCCCGCTGCGCAAGTAGCCGGCCGACAGAGACCAGAGGTAGCCTCAGGCGGCTGTGAGTCACGCGAGAGGGAATGAAGCAACCCCGCTCTCGTAACAATATTCTAGGCATGGTCTACCCCTACAGTTCTTATACTCGACTCTTCCTTCCATAACTAAGCTTGCTATTCTTGGGTGGCTTAGTATGTGTCCTACTAACCTATCTCTTCTCTTCATTAGGAGTAGCCAGAAACATCTCTCCCACTCGTCCTAATACCTAATCGTTTGTAAGCCTATCTCACTATCCTGTAACACCACATTTCAAAATGCTTTAATTCTCCTCTTTTCCGCTGCTCCCACAGTCCAAGTTTCACATCCACACTCCAGATAAAGCCTTCCAAAAATGACATCCTAATACCTAAATCACTATCCTATATTCGATGTCAAGCGATTCCTTTTCTGTAGAAATGCTTTCCTTGCCTGAGCTAACCTACTTTTTATATCCTCTTTGCTTCGTCCATCACTGGTTATTTTGCTTCCTAAGTAACAGAAGTCTCCTACTTCCTTTAGCTCTTCACCTGCCAATTAGACGTCAATAGGGAAATTCTGATTTATTTCGGCTGCATTCCATTTTTTTTTTTTTTTTTTACATTTATTGATTTTCATCATGAATTGTTTTTTCGAGACGGAGCCTATAAAGTTTAAGAACGCATTCAAATCCTCTGGTTAATCGGCTAAGATGACGATGTCATCAGCAAATCTCAGGGTTGAAATGATTTCTCCTTGAATCTTTACCCCTATTTTAAATTTACGGTACCGGTATATTAATTTCAAATCTTCAGTCGAATCACGATCTTAATGAGAACATGTCCTTCACGACAGGACTTGTTGGTTGGTTCCTCAGCTTAGGGGCTGCGACAACGCGGTCATGTAGCCCCGTGTACTTTGGGTGTGTGTAGAATCTGTCTGATAGCCTATGTTAATTGTGATGGCCGTGTTAGTACGTGTTATCTGTAATTCAGGTAAGGACTACAAACGATCAATTCAAAGTAATTCCTACTTTTGCTACCAGATGCTACCGTCAACGACACCTAGCTGCGAACTTGATTACTAGATCCACGCAACCAGCACCTGGCGACGAACGTTGGAACTTAAAAAGGCGTTAATCAAACCTAACCTATAGATGTAGCTTCACACAATTTGAATTGGTAAACAAAGGTTCGATGCTTTTCAGTCCGTCAACAGGATTGTATCCAAATAAGATTAGTTATTGCGTAATCATAAAAAATACATGAGATTAATAAATACACTTTTGTTTACTAAGGCAACACTGAAAAATGGCTTCAAACACCATAATTGTTGTTAGTGGAAGGTTCCTTTACATACCAAAAAGAAATTGATTTAATCCAAACGTTCGTCACGTCTGAATCTACATCAGTTCCTGTACGTTAATGCTGTACTCCCTAGAATGTAGAAAAGTATTCAGGGTGTAAACACAGCCTACTCGCGGACGAATATTATATAAACCAAACTATGATTTTAGTTATTTCTTGGGCATACAGGAGTTGGTTTTTCATTTTAGGGGCTGCGACAACGCGGTCATGTAGCCCCGTGTACTTTGGGTGTGTGTAGAATCTGTCTGATAACCGGTGTTAATGGTGATGACTGTATTAGTGTGTGTTATCTGTTTTAATACCGGGTGAGTTAGCGGTGGTCGTTACGGCATGACTGCTGGCAGTCGCTCTCATCCGAGAGGCGAGGAGGTTCGAATCCCCCCGCCGGCAACCTTGAAGATGGTCTTCTGTGGTTTCCCATCTTCCTTCCAGGCAAATGCCGGGGTTGGTCCCTAACTATAGGCCACAGCCGCTACCTTCCAACTCCTCGTCCTTACATTAACACTTTCCTCCCCAGACAACACTCCACACGCGACGGTACTTGTAGCTCACCCCTTGGGTGTCCGCCTCGAAGCAGCTACAAAACTGGCGAGCCGAACATGTCCTCGGACACTCCCGCACTAAAAGCCAACGCTAAAAAAAACGAAAAAAATCCACACCTGTTTTAATTCAAGTACGGACTGCAGACAATAATTTCAAGTAGTTCCCACTTTAGCTACCAAATGCTACCGTCCACGACACCTAGTTTGCGGACTTGGTTACTAGATGCCATCGAAGTCAACTCCTGGGGTTGGAACTAATAGAGCGTTACCAATTAAAACCTACACATTTTGGCTTCACACAAGTGTAGTTAGTGGGAGGTTCTTTTTCATGCCATAAATCTCTGACATGGGACCGCCGGCTTTACTTCCCCTCCAAAGGAAGACATACTGAGGGATTTTAACGCTCTTAAAAATCCGAAGACTTCAGCCGGGTTTGGACCCGCGATCTTGGACATAGAAGCCCAACATGCTATCAACTACGCCACCAAGCCGATGCAATGAAGAGTATTAGGGACATAAGGTGTAGTCCACAAAACCCAAATGAGCTCGGTGACGTCAGTATTGCCTCCACTTGTAGCAAATGAGAAGAGCAACGCCCTTGGCAGGAAGGAACGTGTACAGTCCCTCGCCACATAACAGACCCACAGGGCAGAAGCAAGTCATGTCAGGAGGGCTACTTCACGAGTATCACAAACACGAGTTAAATTATCTTTTTTAAAAGTAGAAATCTACCAAAACGGATGAAAATGTTTTTTAAAACAAGATTAATTTCTCACGAAGCTATTAGTTTTGCTAGAGACTGTACGACTGTGGTGGCCGAGAGCCAGAATGCAATAAGAAAATTACCGGAGGGCCAGAAATTCACACACTTCTGTTCAATTCCAAGTAGTTATTTTAAGAGAAGCTATCCAGTAACTTGGCTACTATGTCACGGATTCGATCCCTGCTCAAGAGATGGAATGCTACAGAATAACCACTTCACATAAGGGGAAATACGATCATTTAACATTTATATCAGCATGTTGATGTGGAGCAGATCTGACTTCCTTCAAGCGCCACTCTTTAACTCTTTATAGGGCAGAATAGTAGGCTACAGTAGTAAATATATTTTATTTGTACGTAAGTTATTTGCATTTAATTATTTTAACCTAATTATAATTATTATTAATTTTATTTTTTGTTTTCTTTAACATTTTAATGCTCAAGAGTTTAGTGCTTTTCAGTCGGTCAACACGAATGTACTCAAAAGAGCTGGATTATGCCCTAATCCTGAAATAAATTACATAAGATTAATAAAAGCACTATAATAACAATATCGTATGGCCTCGGGTGCCTGGTGCAAGCTTTGCTATTTGACACCCAGAGGGTAGTTTGCATGTCGAATTTCGTAGTTCCTTGACTATGAAAGTCAAGGAGGTTAGATGTTAGATATCTAATCTCCTTGAACACAATAGCGCTTTCTAGTAGAGAAATGAAGAACTTTGTGCTGGCGGAAACTCCCGAGATTAATTTTGCCATTATGAACTCGGCCTACTGAATTCAAATGGGTTCTGTGACATGCCAACATCGTATGACATGCGTATCGTATTTTTGCCGCCTTTCAAAAATCACTTACCACGGTCAGGGGCGAACCTGCAATCTTGGGGTTAGTAGACCGACACGCTATCCACTCACCCACCGTGGCAAGCAATAAAAGCACTATACTCTTGTTTACTAAGGCAACACTGAAAAAATGGCATCAAACCCCACAATTTTAATGCTCATAATTACTTTTGTAATTTTACAATTTATTAAGAAGGTAAAATTATTAGAAATTTCCTTTTTATAAGCTTATTTATTTTCAAAATTTAGAGGCGTATTAAGCATTATTAAACAATTAAAAATAGTAAACAATTAACATTAAAAAGTAAAGAAAACTAGAACAAAAATAAAATTAAAAGTGCATTATTTTTACTTTTTAATTTAATTGTTTTTATTAAATAATTAGGTTAAGGAGATAAACTAATAATATTTGGTTTACAGAAACATTAAAACTTCCACAAGAATTTGTTGAAATATGAGTGAAAGATTCAACCATCTGCATCTTTGACAATATAAATTGTCCTTTTACTGGGTGGCTAATATACCGACCACTAACTGATAGAGGGTTAAAACAGGCGAATCACAATAGACACGATCACATAATCTAAACATTCAATTTTTCTTCGGCGGCATTGCTCAAGTTCCAAGCTAGGCAGCTTAGTCCAAACGATTATTACTACTATCGTCCTAGAAGCCATTTCTCAGTGGTGTCTTAGTGCAAAATTTGAAGTGCTTTGCAGTCGGTCAACAAGATCGTACCCAATTGCAATGGATGTTACTCCCTACCTGAAAATAATAATAATGACATATATACACGAGTATATACATCTGTTAGATTTCTTTGCGTTCGGCTGACCAATAAAAGAATCTTACTACAGGCTTGCACAATTTTAAGAAGGCGAAGAGAAAATTAAAATGTCAATCTCACTAAAATTGCCATTAAATAACTTCTAAAGAAGCTTCTCGTTAAATTTTGTCTCCATATAACTTTTCAAATCCGTAAGAATTAGCGGCTTGTTGCGTAAGTTGGCAACAATGTCAACTCAAATCTATACAAAACTCTCAACGACTCTATGTGTTATCAATTGCTAGAACTGCGAAAAACTGTTGTTTTCGAAACCAGCGACATTTTGACTTTAAATTATTCAAAAGTAAACATTTTTTCAAATTTATAGAAATTTTACATTAAGAATTTCAAGGAAAAACATTTTATACGAACTATCCAACGATTCAAATTACTGAACTGTAGCAGATAGGCTAATGTACGTGAGCTAACATACTGTAATTCAGAATAGAAGTCTAAACCACTGCAAATATACTCTTGCTCTTTCGTAATTATTCCAAACACGTCAGAATGTGCGTTTAAGGTCACCTAAATATAGCAAAGGGAAGGTCAGCGGTAACCTTGCGACCTCACGCACAGCCAATTTAATTACCACAAAGCCTGTTAGCACCCGGCCGAGAGGACTCGCACTACACTGGGCGGACTAACATGTACGATATGTAGAGCCCTGCGCGGATATCCGCAACATTCTTCGCTATGCGGATATAGTTTGCATGGATAGCGGATACGTTGCGGATGCTTGGAGTAAATTTGCGGACAGTTTTTAGAATACAATCGGAACTCGTTGAATATCATTATTAGAACCTGCATGTTTACAGTTATGCATTCTTTTTCATGACAAATGTAAGATGATTTACGCTTATCTCATTCAAGTTATGTCATTAAGCATAATTAACACTCCGAACTGATAAGGGTTGCAATTCTGGCTGTGTAACATTCATTTTAGACAATAGAACATGACAAACAGCCTAAGGGAACGACTTTCTCCTCAAATGTCTAAATGTGTTGCTTTAATGTATGTCTACCCCTTATTATTCCAGTTCTTCAACAGGGTCGGGGATGAGATGCGATGCAAGTCTTTGTGGCGGGTTTTCACGGCCGGATGAAATGTGTTGCTGGTTCGGCCACTGTCTTGGCAAACCAGTTTTTGTGTTTCCCCATTTGTTTCCACTCTGTGTGGTTGTACATATCTGTATTATTTGTCTTCATTGCATTTATTCATTGTCAGGTTGGTTTTGTTTATGTTGATTGGTTGTCGTGATTTATTTGTTTTGATTGCATGTAGTATTCCTACTGCCGTGTCTCCAGTAGGATATTTTGGCTTAGAAGGTAATTTTTGTATTCTTAAGTTGGCACATTGATTCATCTTTTACTTGGTTTTGAACTCTTTACTGTGATTGGCTGCTTTCGGCCTATCAGAGGCCTCTTACTGGTTTTTAAACTCTCTACTGTGATTGGCTGCTTCCAGCCTATCAGAGGCCTCCTTGCTGCTTGTAGCGACCAATCACGTTTTTCTTCTTCGTTGTTCTCTAAGTGTGTCGCCATGACAATGTTGTGCTTCAACGCTGGTTGTGATATATCAACGAACATCCAGCTAATCATTTCTATAATTGGTGCTATCTTCATAGTAACCGTGTTTAGCAATCATGTCCTATGCACATGATTCATATTTTGTTAGGGCAGTGACATTACGGTGATTTTCGATCTCATCATCACCATGCTTGATGTTGCTACGCGTCATGTCGACGAATTCTTCAATCCGCGGCGTCGGATAGTTTGTTGTAATGTGTTTACTTCTAGCTTCATTTACTGCCTAACAATTTGTCTTCACGCGTATGAATAATGATGATGCTTCGTGTGATAAGTAATTCATCGTGTCTGGAAGCATGTTACGAGGCCAGGCATCATCACTAAATGGAAGTTGATGCTAGGCTAAACTGCTTTACTATTGTGACAATACCGCGCGATTGGCATATCCCGGTATTTGTATGATAGCAACTATTTTGACTTCCTGCAACATCACTGGAATGGAAGTTGACGCTGGGCTTAACTACTTTACTATTGTGACAATACCGTGCGATTGGCATATCCCGGTATTTGTATGACAGCAACTACTTTGACTTCCTGTGATTCACACATAATTTGTTTTATTAACAATTCATTTTTTTGGGCTTACAGTATCGGCGCATCACTGTGAGTCAGTCCTGGTTCGACGACACATTCTCGTTCCATGCGACCTGTTTTTTCATTATTTGTTGCAACTCCACTTGTGTTGCATATTTAAATTATATCATTCTTTGGAACCGCCGTGTATTGCATGCCGTTCTATGATGTACTGATCTGCAGCTACGTTCAAGACAATGTGTGTGTTTTAGGCTCAAGACTTAACGTGTGTCAACTCGATGCGAGTGCTTCTTCAATTCTGTAAATTTGTGCTAGTGTTTCTCATATGTTTATGTGCCACCTTTGAATATTTGTTTTATGTGCCACCTATTTGATAATATATCTTATTATTAGTTAGTGGTGGTGTTGTGTCCTATGCCTTCCTGGACCTCCTCATTTAGTGACAATAATATTGTCTGGTCCTCCACATGTTTGCTAAATTATTATGCGACCTTTTTATAAAGTCAACTCTTTTATCATTACATCTTTATCTAATGCTTTGGCCAATAAACCTTTATACATTGTCCACTATTACCAGAATACTCTTGGTGGGTTGTTGACTTCCCACGTTGGCCATTACATTGTTTGGTCCTCTCCGGGCCGAATATTGAGCTGTTTACTACTTTGAATGAATTATTAAGCATTGTTTTGGCCAGGTTGGGCCCTTGTTTCTTGCTATTTCACCAGGAAGGCCATACATTTAACATTGTATACGTTCCCATTAACTTCCCAAGGACACAATACAGTATTCTATGTTCAGATGTTTGTTTACAACTTAATCGAGACCATTGTCTCAGTGTTTATTTTTTGTGTTAGTTAGTTTGTTGTGTTAGTTAGGTGTGCAACTCTGGTAATTACATCTAGGCAGGCAATCCTAAGGTCATTATGGATGATGCCCAAAAACGACTTTTAGTTAGGAAGCGTGCAGTCGCTAAGGGCATGCTTACCTCACAAGAAAAAGTAATTAACAACTTTCAGGACATTACAGAAGAGCAATATCAAATGTTAGTGTTACGCAAACACAAATGCGAGGAAATTTATGAACAATATAACGAAGCGCAAGTCGCTTTAGAGGATATTACAGACAATATCGACGAAGAAATAGCCGAACGTTGTGACTTCGAAGATAAATATTTTGAGTTGCTGGTTAAAATTAAACTACATTGTGACAATTTCAAAAAATCCAACACTACAGACAGTGATAACCCTTTGAATAATTTGCAGAGTGCACAATTTCCTACTGCTAACGTAGCTGCAGCGCATATAAAGTTGCCTGAAATTCAAATTCCGCAGTTCAGTGGCGACTTCACAGACTGGTTGAATTTCAGAGATAGCTTCAAGGCCATAGTAATTGATAACCATGCTCTTTCTGATATTGTTAAGTTCTACTACCTTAATTCTAGTCTTAGTGGTGAGGCCAAACTCCTCTTAAAGAACATTACTGTGTCAGATGATAACTTTACGGTTGCATGGAACTTGCTGACAACTCGATACAATAACATTAGGCTCATAGCGCACAACCATGTTACCAAGCTTTTCAAGCCCCCCGCATACGGTAATGATTCAGTGTCCTTGCGTGCCATCATCGACCACTTTGTTTCTCATGTCTATGCGTTAGAAGCTTTGGACTTTAACGGGGTTCCCCTTCAAGACTTGTTATTGTCACATTTTATATTGGAGCTACTAGATAATGATAGCATCCGTGAATGGGAGAATCATGCTGATTCTGGGAGAATTCCCACTCTCCAGGACTTGGTTAGCTTCTTAGAGAAAAAATGCAAGGTACTGGAAATAACTGAAAAGAATGTGTCCAGGCCTGCATTACATACTGCTGTAACCAAACTTAAAGCTGAAGGTCATTCGCCTCAGAAACCCATGTTAACTACTACCAAATCTCGTTGTACATATTGTAGGAGCATTGATCACCAATTGTCGAAATGTGGTACCTTTATTAAACTTTCGTCCACAGCCAAATGGGATTTTGTCAGGTCTCGAAAATTGTGTTATAATTGTTTGCGTAATTTCGAGCCTAATCATCAATGTTCGAAGTACTCTTGTAACACTTGTTCCCGAAAACACCACACTCTTCTTCACTATGAGCCCTCCAGTGGCACTAGTAATGATGCTTCTCAAGCTCATGCTAACGTGGTAAACACTAGTTGCAGTAACGTCGCTCGTGACAATCAATTTTCAAGGACTCTATTGCCCACTGCCAAGTTGAATATATTAGCTGGCAATGGCTTACGTGTACCTGTCACTGCACTACTTGACTCTGCATCAGATTGTAACTTAATTTCGTCACACTTAACTAAGAAATTAAGACTCCACACCAAACCTATGAAGGTACACATTCGCGGTGTTGGTCAAAATCAAAGCACTGCTACTGTTGTTGCTGATGTGAACGTTTTTGCCTGTGCTACTAATTGGTCTGCTAAGCTTGAATGTCTTGTGGTTCCCGATATTGCACTTGAGCTACCCGCTGCTGGTTTCGACACCTCTGAATGGAACATTCCATCACATATTGATTTAGCTGATCCTGATTTCAATTGCACTAAATCTATTGATCTTGTTCTTGGTGCAGAATATTTCTTTGACCTGTTATGTCCTGGTAAAATCATACCAGTTGGTGATTTGCCCATCATTCAAAATACCTCTGTGGGTTGGGTGTTTTCTGGGAGGCTGCCCAGTGCAAGCACCTCGCAACCATCGCACGTGGTATCAGCACTTACACTCTCACGCCCTCATGTAGAACAACAGCTGGAAGCGTTTTGGAACGTTGAAGAAGTTGAAACCCCAGTGTTGTCTGTTGACGAATCCATATGTGAAGAACACTTCGTTGCTACTACCACTCGCCAAGACGATGGTAGATTTGTGGTTAGACTCCCTCGCAAGGTGGACTCGGAGCCTCTAGGTGCCTCTCGCTACGCTACACTAAATCGTTTTCACTCTCTCGAAAGACGTTTGGCTCGTAACCATGAGTTAAGGTTAGAATACTCTGAATTCATGCATGAATATCTAGCCTTGAACCATATGCAAGTCGCCCCCCACCCGACTGATGGTGAAGTTTACTACATTCCCCATCATCCTGTTTTCAAGCCGCACAGTACTTCTACAAAGCTCAGAGTGGTATTTGATGCTTCGATGGCTACTACGTCTGGGTGCTCCCTTAATGATACCTTGTTGGTGGGCCCTGTAATTCAGCAGGATTTGTTCTCTATTTTGCTTCGGTTCCGTACTCACTTGATAGCGTTTGCAGCTGATCTGAGTAAAATGTACAGACAGATTCTTGTAGATCACAAAGATCGTGACTTGCAGAGAATATTTTGGAGAGACTCTCCTTCAGACCCAATAGTAGAATATCAATTAAACACTGTTACATATGGTACTGCCCCAGCTTCCTTCTTAGCCACTCGTGTGCTGAAGGAGCTCGCCCTCACTGATGGCACAGCCTTTCCAGCTGCCACTCAGATTGTTTTAAACGACTTCTATGTTGATGATTGTATCTCGGGATGTGATTCCGAGCATGACGCACTCATTCTGTATGATGAATTGACCCTTCTTTTGAGATTAGGTGGTTTTGAACTGTGTAAGTGGAGTTCAAACTCCATGACTCTAATAGATAACATTCCTCTTGATCATCAAGAGAAACAACAACTCCGTAGTTTCGGCGATGGTGAAGAAACAGTCGCCAGAACGCTAGGACTTTATTGGCAACCTATCGATGACTTGTTGCGGATTCAGTCACCTATCGTGAACTGTGACACTTCAATTACTTTTACTAAGCGTTCATTTTTGTCCATTGTTGCCTCTATCTTTGACCCTTTGGGTTTAGTGTCACCTATTGTGGTTGCTTGTAAGATTCTCTTCCAAGATTTGTGGATTCACCCCCTTCCAAAGGAAATCGCGCAAGCTTGGCTGAATGTTTATAGCAATTTACCTGCGATTTCTGAGATTTCTACTCCACGTTTAATACTTTACCTTATTAAAAATATTACTAGCATTACCCGTCGCGGTAATATTCTAGTTTTAAGAGTACACTTAGCAAAATCTCAATCATGAATGCTATGACTCATTTATCCTTGGTATGAATAATCAGACTTTATCAATTCAGCTACTGGTGCAGTGGTTAGGGGCTTGTCATTCCTTCATAGGTATATCAGAGCGAAGTTAGTTTTCTGGGAATATCACAGACACTGTTATTTTTAAGGGCCTTTAAGTGTGGTTTTCGTAGACCCTTTATAGTCGGGTGAAAAAGACCTTTCGTACCACACTCACACGTGGAAATTGCGTGAAACAATTCTAGAGCGCCCCTTGACCCCCTTAAGCGCATTATACTGTATGTATTGATGAATTTTACAGCTTAATTTGGCTCAGTGATAACCTTATAACCGTAAATATACATGTTTTAAGGTATTTATTTAATAGCGATGCATTTAAAGAGTAAGCGAGTGCGTTTCGCTTACGCATTGGGTTACGCTGAACCTGTAGGTACCCCATATGTGTAGGTTGGTGTTAATGGGACCTTATTTTCGGTACAAAGCTGGAATGGGACCATAGCAGAATAACATAGTGAGAGATTTTTATGCCAGTTGATTGGAATAAAAAACGTGCGGATGCGGGGAGGATGTGGATAACGTTTTGTTTATCCGCGCAGATCTCCTATGGCGCATGGGAAGCGCCAAAGCAACGAAATGGTGAGGAACTCAACCCCCTGAAAGACAGACTGTATGGTGCAATGAGCTGTTTAATATGGGTGCTTAGTACGCCACGCCGTGGTCACCAATGTCAGGCTTCTGGGAGTCTCGTGTGTGTTCACTTGTAATTGGGCTAGATTTGGCCGCAACCTTGCGTTAGATAGATCATTACCCTTTTAGTCAGTCAATTACGTGAGCATTTTACGTAGACTCTAAAAGCAACTTCTGCAGGGTCATTATCTTTGTGCGCCCCGATAAACACGGCAAGCTAAGCCGGATTTGACTGGCGCAGATCGCGGGCGCGCGTACACGGTTCAGCCAGTGGTGGCGCGCACTTTCAAACTTTTACCAAACATGTGATTGCTTCCTCAGTTTAGGGGCTGCAACAACGCGACCATGTAGCCCCGTGTACTTGTGTGTGTGTGTGTGTGTGTGTGTGTGTGTAGAATCTGTCTGATAACCGGTGTTAATTGTGATGTCTGTATTAGTGTTATCAGTTTTTAATTCAAGTTATGGACTGCAAACATTCGATTTTTTTAAGTAGTTCCAACTTGTGCTACCAAACGCCACCGTCAACGACCAACTAGTTCTGAACTTTGTTACTAGATGCCACCGCAGTCGGCTCCTGGCGACGAACGTTCGGACCTAAGAGCGTTGTCAGATATAACCTATAATTTAGCTTCACACAAGTGTAATTAGTGGAAGGTTCTTTATCATGCCATAAATCTACGACATGGGACCGAGGTACCAAACGTGTTCAATAATGAGTACTTACAGTGCTCATAGTCGATGCTGAAAATGTCCTCCCTCTCTTGTAATACACACCTGACATATTCAAGGTTTTTAATGAAAATTCAATGAAATAGGACAATCGCATAAAACTATTCCTTTGATGACTGAGGAGCATTCTAATGGCTGAGAGCCAGGATCTCGCCAGCTATCATGAAACAAGATGGAATGCTTCTGTTTGTACAGCAGAGATGCTGTGAGAATAACAGGGCTCACGGTTGATTTACGGCCGCATGCCCTGCCTGACGCTCAGTGACAAGATGAAGCTGGACAAAGGAGTTGAAAGGATCGTGGACCTGTTAGAAGCATTTGTCTGGAGTTGAAAATGCGAAACAACGGACATAGTCTGGCCTTAGCGCGTCTAGCTATCCTGATATAAGCAGCGATAAAGATGTGAATGGTGATGTCACGTCTCCCGGAAAGCAGAGCGCTGAACGAAACAAAGTAACAGACTGTGTCGTAACTCCACGAAATGCCTATAAAATACATATTTGCGAGTATTCTGACTTATAGGAAGGAGCTTGTAGTTTTACGTGGCCGTTAATCTCGCGATCATGAGCCCCGAGACCTCAATTTCTACGGGGAATCCGAACCACAGGACACATTTCACTTCGGAAATCTCACATGCATTGACCGGGAGTCGTACCTAAAGTTTATTCGCCGAGTCGAGCCAGTGTAGATCAGGCTGTTCCAGCCGAGCAACTCGCTCGTGAGCAGCGAAGTACTCGCCACCTTACGTGAGTAAACCTGCAACATGCAATACAGCTCTGCTGTGGGGGGCTGCCGTCACTTCGCGGTGGATACATCAAGACAGGCTGGAAGTCACTGATCTCTCTATACATGGATGGCTGGTAGCTAAGGCAGCAGTAAGCCGAATAGACGATGACAGGTATAGCAAGATGGCAGCGAGCGCATGGTGCAATATTGCAAATCCGGCTCTGTGATTGGTTACTGGTAGTTTGATGTTATACATGTATTTATACTGGCAGTAAATATTTTGTGTTTCTTGTAGTTGTAAAATGGGCTGAATTTGGTTATTTAAAGCGTAAAATCTTAGTTTTAAGTACCGGTTTGGTGACCCATAATCCCAGGCAAGCCGGTAATACCTTTACTTCTCAGGCAGATAGGTCGCTTAGCCGTAATTTTGAAGTTATTGTGAAGTTAAGTATACATATGCGGTGGTGCTGAAGCAGACGTGATCGGGCTAGGCTATTTGATCACATTTCAGGGTTTTTCGGTTCTGGGTGCGAATAGTTCGTTTAATAGTTGTAAAACGGTGGGGAGAGTATATTTTTAGTTGTGTTAAGTTTTATGTGGAGCTGATGAGTGAAATTGGTTTGGCTTCAAGTGCAATTTTGGCTTTGATCTACTTCCCGTTATTATTAAGTTTATTGTGCTGCTAGCGTGATTAAAAGCTGTAGTATTTGATGTAGAGTGCTGGGATTACTTGGAGGAAGTGTTGGTTATTTCATGGAAACAGGAATTCATTACCAATTACCGATTACGATATGTCGAATCTAGGCCTGTTTAGTGAGCTACGTTTAGGCCTATAGGTACATCATTTGAAGAATGCATAATTTTGTGGCATATAGCCTATACATTTATACCGTATATACAATTTACAAGAATGTTTCCAGAATTTTTTTTTCACTCGTTAATCTGTTACTGATCGCTAATTGCGTGTACTCAGCACCTAAGTTGATATTTGTCAGCCGTTATTATACATTCATTTTTATTGATATTCCGGAGATTTACTGACCTCGGAATGACGTGCCAGTGATCCCAATGCTCTTATGCTATAAGTGAACATATCTCTATATTTTTATGTGCTCCAAAGCACCATTAATTACGATTTAAAATTGACTAGATTATCATTGCTTGCCCATAAGGAGGGCTCGAGAATGGGTAGACCAACATGGCGGACCGCGCGCTCAACCTGGCTTACTTTCTCGTGCAGCGGAGTGCTGCCATCAGCGATCCATGTATAGAGAGAGATCAGTGCTGGAAGTGCATGGACTTGTACTATGACCTTCGTCCAGTGACGCATTGGCTATCACCCCCAGTTCCTCTCCAACTGTGCTCCGAGCATTACTGCTGAGTACTCGCGTGCACGCATACTCAAACTCGTGGACTTGGAACAGCCTGGTGTAGGTGATCACTTGACTGCCCGGACAGGGAAGCACGCTCAGTTCACGTGGTCGACTCAGTCGGACAGGGCTAGCCAAGATGATTCAAGATAGGATATCATGCCATAGCCGTAGAAAAGACAAGTCTGTACTGCGACCCGGGTTAACTATTTACAGTTACTTTCTTTCTACTATATAGTATCAAATATTGTCAACATATCGTAAAACTACAGCACAGAGGAATCATAAAATAAATGCGAAACATTTAATTACGCTCACGGTAATGTAATACACTACTATATATTGAGATAGATACGGTTTTCAGTAGACTGTGTCTGACCAACTGCTGTTGCTAGCATGGTTGACATTTATAATTAGGCGGTCTTCAGTTTCTTCGACAATGTCATCAAGCTCCCATATGCCCACAGCAGGAGACAATACGAGTGTTATTCGTCCTGCTGGGTCAGTAGCGCTTGACATTGCGTCCACAATGGAATGGCGACCGTATAAAACCCGCGTACACACGATCAAAATTAATTCTTGCCTATACTAAGCAGTTTAGAACTAATTGCATTATTACTTAATTAAATACATAAACTAACAATAAGCAATAAAATCATAGCTCCAAATAAAAATGGAAATTACACTGTACAATTCAAACGATAACTTAAGCTTCACATGTAAGCTGTACACAGCAGTCGGCGTACGTTCAACAGGCACAGCTCTATGCAGTGCAGCCCTGCAATCACGCACACAGCTGTGTTTACTTCCACTGTCTCGACTCGACGAAGCTACTTTAGTCCGCAAGCAGCTTGACCACTGCACCATCATGCCCCCTATTCTTTATTTCTGACGTATATAGTCTACTTTATTTCTAATTTACGGTGGTATTGAACTTATGCTATTCCCGAGGATATGCACCTCTCTATGCATAATTACATGTGATGATGGCCTCCTCCCTTGTAAAATTTCAATCCGGAGGTAAACTAGTCCCCCGTTCGGATCTCCGGGTGGGGACTACTCGAGAGGGGGTTAACATCACAGAAGTGACAAAGAGGAAATCTGACATTCTACGGATCGGAGCGTGGAATGTTAGAAGTCTGCTAGGAAGTGGAAGGTTAGAAAACTTAGAAAGGGAAATGGATAGGTTGAGGTTGGATTTGGTTGGGATTAGTGAAATGCGCTGGCAGGAAGAACAGGACTTTTGGTCAGGAGATGATGATGATGATGATAATTGTTGTTTTAAGGGGCCTAACATCTAGGTTATCGGCCCCTAATGATCTGGGTGATAGCGAAAATGATAATGAAACTGAAACCAGAACGAAAATTAAGTGAGACGGAAAATACTTACAAAAAGGAACTCTGATTGAAACGACTCACAAAATGTTCTTACAAAAGGGAATTTAGAACGAAAAGATTCACAAAAGGAATAGATTGAAAAATACCCACAAAATGAAGGCTAGGTTCAAAATACGTACAAAATGCAATGTAGCGGCGAAATACTTACAAAATGCAACTGAAATTCAAAATACTTACAAAATGCAAATGAGATCGAAAATACGTACAAAATGCAATTGAGGTTCAAAGTAGGCCTACTTACAAAATGCAATTGAAATTGAAAATACACAATGCAATTCAAATTGAAATAGGCCTTATCCCAGTTCCAATCCAAATTATTCACAAAGTGCAATCGAAATTCAAAATACTTACAAAATGCAATTGAAATTGAAAATGCTTACAAAATGTACGGTGATTCTAACGACTCATGTGGATTGACAATACTTACAAAAAGCAATTTAGATTGAAAATACTTGACAAAATGTAATTTAGATTCAAAATACCCACAAAATGCAATTGAGAATCAAAATATGTGCAAAAAGCCCACCAAACAAAATGCAATTTAGATTCAAAATTCGTGCGAAATGCGGTTTTGGTTGAAAATACTTACAAAATGCAATTGAAATTCAAAATACTCACTAAAAGGCCCCGCAACCTGCATTGAAAGACTTACTAAAAAGCAATTTAGATTGTCAATCTTTACAAAATGCAATTGAGGTTGAAAACAATCGCGAGATGTAATTTAGATCGAAAAAACTTACAAAATGCAACATAGATCAAAAATGCCTTAAAAATCGCTAAAAGGGAATTTAGATACACGGTGATTCGAGTAACAAAAACAGTGCGGGAATCTTAAAGAGAAAAGGAAATAGAAGGAAAAGAGGAGAGGAGAGGAGAGGGGAGAGAGGAGAAGGTCCGCCCCAAAGGGAAGGGACAAAAGGGGAAAACGGACCCAGCTCAGGAATCCCTCGGGGTCGCCAACGCCCGAACTCACCAGCCGTGAGCCCCTGAGGGTGTAGCATTATCGACGGTGCACCAGAAGTGGTGGGGCTACATACACCCTGCCTCCTTAAGGGCCTTGAGCACAAGGCAGGAGGTAAAAGGAAAAGAACAAGAAGGCTGACCCCTCACAGAAGGAGGGTATCAGGAAAGATGAGACAAGGGCCAATTAAGGCGGGAAAGGAAGAGACTCCCTAGGCCTCGGATACCCTAATACCGTCGGGGTCGGAAGAGAACAAGAGTTGACCAAGGAAGGTCGACAGGAAAGAAGAAAGAGAGGAGCCCGGCACAAGTAAGTGGAAGCAATGCCGGACTCAGCTGGGGCCCCGTGGTCGCCAACCCACAACCCACTAGATGTGAGCCCCTGGGGGGTTGGTCAGGAGACTATAGGGTCATTAGCAGTAAATCAAACAATGGCCAAGCAGGGGTTGGCCTCATATTGAGTAGGAAACTTGGACAGCGGGTGGAATATTATGAACAATATAGTGAACGGATTATTGTAGCAAAAATCAATACTAAACCTACCTGCACCACAGTGGTACAAGTCTACATGCCTACCAGTCAAGCTGATGATAAGGATGTTGAAAAGGTCTACGAAGAAATAGACGAAATTCTGAGGTATATCAAGGGTGATGAAAATGTTATAGTAATGGGAGATTGGAATGCTGTGGTAGGAAAAGGGAGAGAAGGGAAAATAGTAGGAGATTTCGGATTAGGTGAAAGGAATGATCGAGGAACCAGGCTGGTAGAATTCTGCACCGAGCATGAGTTGGTCATAGCTAACACCTTATTCAATAACCACAATAGAAGAATATACACATGGATGAGACCAGGAGATACAGGGCGTTACCAAATCGACTTCATTATGGTCAAGCAGAGGTTTCGAAACCAGATTTTGGATTGTAAAGCATATCCTGGTGCTGACATAAACTCTGACCACAATCTGGTCGTATTGAAATGCAGATTAAAGTTGAAGAAACTGAAGAAAAGTCAAAAGCCAAAAAGGTGGGCAACAGACAGACTGAAAGAGAAGGATGTAAACGAAAGATTCAAGAAGAGTATAAAGGAAGGACTAATGAAAAACCCTAAACAAACTTCAATTGCAGACGAATGGGCACTTTTGAAGAATGAAATAACAAAATCCGCAGAAGAAAACATTGGTAGGAAAGAAAGAATAGGTAGAAAACCGTGGATCACTCAGGATATACTAGAATTGATGGATGAAAGGCGGAAACACAAGAATGTAAGAGATGAGAAGGGGAAAGCAGAATACAGACGTCTGAGAAATGAGGTTAACAAGAAGTGCAAGGAAGCGAAAGAAGAATGGTTGAAAGAGAAATGTGAAGGTATAGAAAATTGTCTGAAATTAGGAAAAGTAGACACAGCTTATCGAAGGATTAAGAATACTTTTGGAGAAAAGAAGACTAAGTGCTGTAATATTAAGGACACAAATGGAAAGCCTCTAACAGATAGGGAAGAAAAGGTTGAGAGATGGAAAGCTTACATAGAGAGTTTGTATAAGGGAAAGGAGATTGAGAATCATGTAATGGAAAGGGAGGAGGAAATTGATGAGGATGCGAAGGGAGATTTAATATTGAGATCAGAATTTGATAGAGCTTTGGAAGACTTAAGCCGGAACAAAGCACCAGGCATAGATGATATACCGATTGAGTTGCTATGCTTCATAGGAGATGAAGGTCTGATCAGGTTATTTCACTTGGTGTGTAGGATTTATGAGACAGGTGAGGTACCCCCTGATTTCAAGAAGAATGTAATCATCCCTATACCAAAGAAAGTGGGAGCTGACAGATGTGAAGATTACCGTACAATCAGCTTGATTACTCATGCTTCAAAGATCCTGTCTAGGATAATTTACAAGAGGATTGAAAGCCAGATAGAAACGGAGTTGGGTGAAGACCAGTTTGGTTTCAGGAGAAATGTAGGAACAAGGGAAGCTGTACTAAGTCTTAGGCTGATTTTGGAAGGTAGAATAAGGAAAGATAAGAGAACGTTCATGGCTTTTGTAGACTTAGAAAAGGCTTTTGATAACGTTGATTGGACTAAATTGTTTGACATTTTGAAATCGATTGGAATAAAGTACAGGGATAGGAGGGTGATATACAATCTATACAGAAACCAGACAGCAGTCATTCGAGTTGAAGGTCATGAGAGAGAAGCTGGTATTCAGAAAGGTGTAAGGCAAGGCTGCAACTTATCACCCATACTTTTCAATCTTTACATTGAACAAGCAATGAAGGAAATTAGAGAAAAATTTAAAGTGGGAGTGAAGATTCAAGGAGAAATAATTTCAACTCTGAGATTTGCTGATGACATAGTCATCTTGGCCGACAAGCCTGAGGATTTGAATGAGTTTTTGAATGGTATGGACTCCGTCTTACAGAAAGAATTCATGATGAAAATTGATAAATGTAAAACAAAAATACTGGAATGCAGCCGAAATAAATCAGAAACCTCTATGGAGATCAAATTGACAGGTGAAAAGCTGAAGGAAGTAGAAGACTTCTGTTACTTAGGAAGTAGAATAACCAGTGATGGACGAAGCAAAGAGGATATAAAAAGTAGGTTGGCTCAGGCAAAGAAAGCTTTTCTACAAAAAAGGAATCTACTGATATCGAATATAGATTTAGGTATTAGAAAGTCATTTTTGAAAGCCTTTGTCTGGAGCGTGGCGCTCTATGGAAGTGAAACTTGGACAATTGGTGCAGCAGAAAAGAGGAGAATTGAAGCATTTGAAATGTGGTGTTACAGGAGAATGATGAAGATCAGATGGGTAGATAGGGTTACAAACAAAGAGGTATTAAGACGAGTGGGAGAGGAGAGATGTTTCTGGCGACTGCTAATGAAGAGAAGAGATAGGTTGGTAGGACACATACTAAGACACCCAGGAATAGCAAGCTTAGTTATGGAAGGAAGGGTCGAGGACAAGAACTGTAGGGGTAGACCAAGGTTAGAATATGTTAAACAGATTGCCTCAGATGTAGGGTGTGGTAGTTATGTAGAGATGAAACGATTAGCTCAGGACAGGGAGGCATGGAGAGCTGCATCAAACCAGTCAAAAGACTGAAGACTCAAACAACAACATTCTTGGAGGGAGGGAAGGAAGGAAGCTTGTATTTTTTTGGCGTGGCTGTTAATCTCGCGTTTATGAGCTATGGAGCCTCCTTATTCCGTGGAATCTGGACCACCCACTATAACGTTACACCTTGAATTTCCCACTTGCATTAACCTGGAGTCGATCCCTGCCCGCTTTGGTGGATTTTACCTATCATAATCAAGTACCCATCGGATCATGTTACGCTAATGTTTCACGCAGTACTGTGCCCCTAAATTGCAGGGTTAATTGTACCAGTCGGATTCACAATTAATCTCTAGGTAACAGGTTGTAACTAGCGCCCTGCGCACGACTGTTATTCACATCCACACGTTTGTTATCCGACTCTGCTGGCATTACAATAATATATTATATTTTCAATTAGGTAAAATATTAAAGCAACACATTTAGTTTTGAGGATAAAGTCGTTTCCTTAGGCTAAGTCAACTTCTAAGTTTAAAATGAATGTTATACAACCAGAATTACAACCCTTTTTAGTTCAGTTCAGTTCGGAGTGTTGTTTGTGCTTAATGGCATAATTTGAATGAGATTAGCGTAAATCATCATCTTACATTTGTCATGAAAAAGAAAAAAACATTACATGTCATAAACATCCGGGTCTTAGTAATGATAAATCAAAAAGTTCGGATTGTATTCTAAAAACTATCCGCAAATGTACTCCAAACATCGTGTATCCACTATCCGCACAGCTATGCAAACTATATCCGCATTGTGAAAAATTTTGCAGATATCCACATCCGCGCAGGGCGTTAGTTATAGCCTGTGATGGGAAATAGTTTATAGATCAAGTCCTGCGCGGATGTGGATAAACTGCGGATGTTTGGAGTACATTTGCGGATAGTGTTTGGGTTACAATCCGAACTTGTTGAATATCATTACTAGGACCCGGATGCTATGACACATATTCTCCCATTTTTATTTATTTTTGCATGACAAATGTAAGATGATGTAGCTAATATCATTCAAATTATTTCATTAAGCATATTACACACTCCGAGTTAAAAAGGGTTGCAATTCTGGATGTATAACATTCATTTTAAAACATAGCTCATGACATACACAGCTTTCTCCTCAAATGTTTAAATGCCTTGCACTATCCTTAAAAAAAATTAAATTAAATTTTAAAAAAATATTGTAATGCCAGTAGATTCGGATAAAAGTCATGCGGATGCGGATAACGTTTTGTTTATCCGCGCAAGTCTCTACGTATAGGAAAGGGAGAAACTGATAAAGTAGCCCACGGCGGGGAGACTAATGGTGTAACGAAATACATTGTAGGATTCTGTGCTCCAGTGGATTTTGAACTTCAGGGTCGAGTAATCTCGGCAAATGAGTCCAGCGTTCTCTCTCCCTCTCAACTGAGAATAATAATATCCTCGACTCCACCAACATTCCAACAATAATTTCCTCTCATTAGCGCGCAGTGATGGGAGAGTCGAGGGGAGCGATTCCTATTAGTTTGGTTATCTTCCAATTGCGGTGCTAAGCTAGGGGAGCACCACGTTTGAACACAGCTTTGTATTGGCGTTATGAAAATTGAATTAGGGATGCCATGAAGTAACAAAATAATAATACTTACGGGACAATTATCAATTATGTTCAATTGCACCAATCAAGCTTCTTTCTCTATTTCACGCGACAGCAAGGCTATGGCCTACGTTTGTTCAATCATGATTTGTTTAGAGTAGTTCTTTTTTTCCAGTACGCCACACACATTTTATACTCGGTAATAACAAATCACAATAACCATATGTAGATTAAGGCTTTCACAGGGGCAGATGACCTCCTAGTTCCGCCCCTTAAAACAACAATAACTAACTAACTAACTAACTAACTAACTAACTAAGGCTTTCACGGCCCAAAATACTGTTAAAATTATTCATGCTTTTGGGTTATTGACGTGTGAAAATAACATTTAAAATTCTCAACGTTTCGAAGGAACCTTGCCTCCTTTTTCAATCGAATTAAAACAATGTGGCCAAAGAATGTGTGTCAATGAGCTTACAAAAATTGTTTCCCCGTTTTTGGCTGCTCTATTGGCTAAAATATGATCATACGTCAATAGAATAATTTCTCAGTCAAACCCAATACGAAAAGCTCACCGCAGAAGAGAGATCCGAGCCACCCTCTGCAACCGGCAGGCGTTGCAACGTCAAGTGTGTGGTGTAATTTAGTTTGTTGAAGTGCTTTTGGATACAAAGTATTGTTTGCTCTTCCGTCTGGTGCGTACATGAATAAATCACAAGGCTTTCCGACGCGTGAGCAGGCCACAAACAGCTGTCCATGTGAGAAGCATGCATTTCCTAAATTTTATCCACACACTTGTACAGATTGTCCCCGTGCTTTGTTGATGGTCATCGAAAAATGCGAAATGCATCGGAAATAGGCCTACACAAACTGCCGCTAAACTGTATGAAACACACTCATTTTTGTTACGACTTATGGGTCACATATTGTAAAATCGATTTACTAATTCACAAACATTTGCGAGCTTGTACAAGAAGGGACCAAAGTGCATTTTTATCCGACTCACGCGCCATCCATTGTAAAATTGATCTTCTAACTCGGCAACTTTTGCGGGCGTGCACACAACTCACCAAAGTTAATTTGTTAAAACGATTAACGTACCAAAACTGATTTGTAGATACGACTCGCGCGCCACATATTGTGAATGCATTTACTTCTTAAAAATCTTTAGATTTGTTAAAACGATTTGCGCACCAACAAACATTTGTTGAAACGACGCGCGCCACAACTATTGTAAATTGGACTTACTGATTCAGAAACCTTCGCGGGAATATGCACCCCCCCCCCCTCCCTCCAAAGCTCATTTGTTGAAGCGATTAGCACGTCAACACTCATTTGTTGAAACGAGTCATGAACCACTTATTCTAAAATGTATTTACTAATTCGGAAACCCTCGCGAGTTTCTGACTAAAGTACATTTGTTGAAACGACTCGCGCGCCACCTATTGTGCAGTGAATTTACTAATTAAGAAACTTTCGCGGGCCTGCACACGATAACTAACCATAGTGTATTTGTTGAAACAATTCACGCACCGTCACTCATTTGTTGAACCTGCTCGTACGCTACCTATTGTAAAACGGATTTACTAATTAAGAAACCTTCACAGGAGTGTGCACAACACTCACCCAGGTTTCACCGCAATCGGATGAATGGTATTTGAACGCATACGGGAGAGAAACTATTACGTAACGTTCATTTTTATATACAGGCATAAGAACATGCAATTTCCCTTATTTGTATAAGTTTTCGGAACAAAGAATACTTGTTTATACAAATGTAAGAAAATGTTTAAAACATTTTTAATTGTGTTATTGTTCACCATGAAACAACCGGAGAACATTTTAGATCAAGACATACGCAGGCATACAAATTATAAAACTGTGTATGCTTTCACAAAAAACAATACTAATATCTCGTAAAACATGCATTTATACAGATTTATTTTTACTCATTTCAAGCACCGAGTTAAAATATTTGTTGATATTCGGCACTTGTTTTTCTAAATTATTTATTTTTTCTATATTTTTGAATTTTTAATATAAAGCCCAATATTTTATTTACACTTACTATTACAAAATTTCTTATTTTTCTAACTGTATTTTGAAAAATTTAATGTGAAGCCCAGTATTATATTTTATTTATTTACAACTAATATTATATTGTAAGGATATCCATTTTTAGCCTACTTTTCACATTTTGCAAAAATGAGGAAAAAGTAGTCTTATGAGATCGAACCGGGAAAATGTGTGTCTGTCTGTCCTTCTGTCCTGTCTGTGTGTGTGTGTGTGTGTCTCCCTATCAACTCCTAAACGGCTGCAGCAATCGAAACCAAATTTGGTATAAGTAAATATCTATACCGGGATATCTCAACGTCATACTTGAAAATGATGTCAGTGCTACCAACTGCTGAAAAATCATAATTGAAATGTCAGCTCCATGTTGGATATCTTGGAATATATACATGGAAACTATTCCAAAATTGGCACATATATAGATAATAATACTTCAGTTTAATTTTCAGGAGGCCATACATGACAGTGTTGCCAAAATGATTCTAAGCCTACTGATAGGTCCAATGTTTAAATGCATATAACTCCTACACTATCAATTGAATTTCAACCAAATTTCGTATGTACTATGTGTACATAAACTGATATGACAGAGCGTATTCTTAAGAGCCACCAGGGCTGCCAACTGTCAATAAATGCTCACTCTATTTTTTATCCAAATACCAACAAATCAGAAAGTATGCGAACCAACAGCCTTAACCTTCGCACACGTATAGTGCCTGACATTCTAGATTAATTTGGAGCAACTAATGTATGCCAGTGCTACCAACATGATTCTAAGCTTGCTGATAGGACTACTTTTTAAATACAGGACTAGATTTTAAATACATGTTACTTCTATACTATCAATTGGATTTCAACCAAATTTCGTATGTGCTATGTGTACCATAACATAGCTGACTATGCGTATTGTTAAGAGCAATCAGGGCTGCCAACTGTTAATAAATGCTGTTTATATTTTTTACCCTAATATACACACATCAAAAAAAGTTTTGCATCACCTCGGTTCCAAGAGTTCCGGAACCTTTAAATACAAAGGGAATAGAGATCAACACAAACAACATTTCAGCTCGTTTTATTGCTCATGAGACCCACACATTGCATGTTGTACCATCATACAGCTAGACTTTCAGCATTTGTGGTCCAGATTGCAGTACACACCACTACCTCTAATACCCAGTAGCACGTCCTCTTGCATTGATGCATGCCTGTATTCGTCGTGGCATACTATCCACAAGTTCATCAAGACACTGTTGGTCCAATTTGTCCCACTCCTCAACGACAATTCGGCGTAAATCTCTCAGAGTGGTTGGTGGGTCAAGACGTCCATAAACAGCCCTTTTCAACATATCCCAGGCATGTTCGATAGGGTTCATGTCTGGCGAACATGCTGGCCACTGTAGTCGAGCGATGTCGTTATCTTGAAGGAACGCATTCACAAGATGTGCACGATGAGGTCGAGAATTGTCGTCCATGAAGACAAATGCCTCTCCAATATTCTGCCGATATGGTTGTACTATGGGTCGGAGGATGTCATTCAGGTATCGTAAAGCCGTTTCGGAGCCTTCCATGACCACCAGTGGCGTACGTCGGCCCCACATAATGCCACCCCAAAACATCAGGGAACCACCACCTTGCTGCACTCGCTGGACAGTGTGTCTAAGACGTTCAGCCTGACCAGGGTGCCTCCAAACACGTCTCCGACGATTGTCTGGTTGAAGGCATATGCGACACTCATCGGTGAAGAGAACGTGATGCCAATTCCGTGGGGTCCATTCAGCATGTTGTTGGGCCCATCTGTACCGCGCTGCATGGTGTCGGGGTTGCAAAGCTGGACCTCGCCATGGACGTCGGGAGTGAAGTTGCGCATCATGCAGCCTATTGCGCACAGTTTGAGTTGAAACACGACGTCCTGTGGCTGAACGAAACGCATTATTCAACATGGTGGCATTGCTGTCAGGGTTCCTCCGAGCGGCAATCCGTAAGTAGCGGTCATCCACTACAGTAGTAGCCCTTGGGCGGCCTGAGCGAGGCCTGTCATCGACAGTTCCTGTATCTCTGTACCTCCTCCATGCCCGAACAACATCGCTTTGGTTCACTCTGAGACGCCTGGAAACTTCCCTTGTTGAGAGCCCTTCTTGACACAAAGTAACAATGCGGACGCGATCGAACTGCGGTATTGACCTTCTAGGCATGGTAGAACTACAGACAACATGAGCAGCGTACCTTCGTCCTGGTGGAATGACTGGAACTGATCGGCTGTCGTACCCCCTCCGTCTAATAGGCCCTGCTCATGCATGGTTGTTTACATCTTTGAGCAGTTTTAGTGACATCTATGAACAGTCAAAGGGACTGTATCTTGGATACAATATACACAGTCAACGTCTATATGCCGGAGATCTGGGAACCGAGGTGATGCAAAACTTTTTTTGATGTGTGTAAATATAGGCTATCAGAAAGTATGCAAGCCAACGGCTCTAAACTTTGCGCACGTATAGTACCTGCCATTCTAGATTAAATTGGAGCAACAAATGTACGTCAGTGCTACCAACATCATTCTAAGCCTGCTGATAGATCCAATTTTAAAATACCAGTAACTACCATACTAACAAATGGATTTCATCCAAACTTGGCACAGCAATAGGTGATAATATTTCAAACTATTTCTGACTAACAGATGCATGACATTGTTGCCAACATCATTTTACGCACGCTGCATTAAGTCCAATGTTTAACTGCAAGTAAAGTTCATGCTATCCATTGGACTTCAACCTAATTTTGTATTCTGTACCTTAAGAGATGGAACTAAGAATATATTCAGTCACCAGGGCTGCCAACTGTAGTGCTCTATCAGGCTACATAATGCCAGGTATATTTCGAACTAATTAGAAATTTATATATTACCAACTTTATTTCGTCATTATTCTAGATAGCCTAGGTCCATATAGGTTGATCATAGGCATGAATTTTAAATTTTAAGAAAAGTAGGCTCTTTAGTTCGTCACGGAACTTCTTGTTATTATTGTTACGTGCCACCCCCTAGTGGCACTTCCGTTAACTGGATTACGGTGGGTGAAAGAACAAACAATTGTTCCTTTAAAGAATTATAATTAGCTTTATTGCGGGCTTGAAAGATACACCACACAAATAGCAAATACAAGCAATTAGTACCTTACTCCAGTTTCCTCTCTCAGGGAACACTTGCCTTTCACTTGTCAAGAAGCCACAGAAGTTAATTCCCCCTAATGGGACCGGTGGGCTCGATATAACTACCTGCAACACTTCCTAGAAAACGCAAACTACCGTTATTTACGATAGCCGGTCACTCACCACTACACTCGGCTACGCTGTCCACACTAACCTCTGCTGCACTGGAAAACACACTCGTTCAAGTTCCTCTGTAGGCTTCTCACTCCTTCGCTGTCAAGAGAATCAGCTTCACTAGGGTTTCGCAAGTCACGTCGCCAACAACTGTCACACTAGCTCGAAAAACACAGTCCACCCCGCTTGACAGGTCGCTCTTATATAGCAGGCCGGTGACTCAATAAATGCTTCTAGACCCATCCAGGATTCACGGCTTCTCGAGGTTTCCATCACTGGCTGGGTCACGAATATTCTGGACCATCCCTTTGTCCTAGTAGCCCTGGTGCGTAAGGCGCACGTAATACACTGAGGCAGAGCACAGCCCGGGGCAGTGTGACTCAACCGACGAAACAACTCACAGCCGTAACATTATTTTATTTCATTCTTTTAATTACAATTTATCTCATATACATTTCTCACATCAAAATCATTAGACTTAAGTACCGTACATCTATAGTATTTTATTTTTATTCATAATTGATTTCATTCTTAATTGAGCCACAGAAGACCCCAATGTCAGGTACGATATATAATACTTTAGATATATTTGTGTAAGTACTGATTGGCGTATAATTTGATGATGATGATAATTTTTGTTTTAAGGGGCCTAACATCGAGGTTATCGGCCCCTAATGATCTGCGTGATAGCGAAAATGATAATGAAATGGAAACCAGAACAAAATTATGTGAGACGGAAAATACGTACAAAAAGGAACTCAGATGGAAACAACTCACAATATGGTCTTACAAAAGGGAATTTAGAACGGAAAGTTGCACAAAAAGAATAGATTGAAAAAGACCCACAAAACGTAGGCTAGAGTCAAAATACGTACAAAATGCAATGTAGCGTCGAAATACTTACAAAATGCAACTGAAATTCAAATTACTTACAAAATGCAAATGAGATCGAAAATACGTACAAAATGCAATTGAGGTTCAAAATACTTACAAAATGCAATTGAAATTGAAAATACACAATGTAATTCAGATTGAAATAGGCCCTATCCCAGTTCCAATCCAAATTATTCACAAAGTGCAATTGAAATTCAAAATACTCACAAAGGTCCCTCCGCCATATTGAAAGACTTACTAAAAATCAATTTAGATTATCAATCTTTACATAATGCAATTGAGGTTGAAAACAATCGGGAGATGTAATTTATATCGAAAAAACATACAAAAAGCAACGTAGATTAAAAATGCCTTAAAAATCGCCAGAAGGGAATTTAGATACACGGTGAACCAAGTAATAAAAACAGTGCGGGAATCTTAAGAGAAAAGTAAATATAATGAAAAGAGGAGAGGAGAGGAGAGGAGAGGAGAGGGGAGGGGAGGGGAGGGGAGGGGAGGGGAGGAGAGGAGAGGAGAGGGGAGAGAGGAGAAGGTCCGCCCCAAAGGTAAGGGACAAAAGGGGAAAACGGACCCAGCTCAGGAATCCCTCGGGGTCGCCAACTCCCGAACTCACCAGCCGTGAGCCCCTGAGGGTGGCGTATAATTTAAACTGAATTCATCAATCAATACGGATATCTACAAACATTTGTGCTATCAATGGCAAATGTATTTGCATTCTATTCAGATACAATTAGGAAATGAAAGGTGGAATTCCGTGAGAGTCACGTCTTAAATCTATCCTAACGATGTTTCTTTCCTCTGCTCCCAACAGCTGGCAGTCTCATTCAGGATATAATGAATCACTACCACGACACTTGTTAATATGCGAGCAAGATGTAAACAGCCATCAGTATGCAAAGAATCGCCGCATGCAAATAAGTCTTCATGGATGCTACATATTTACTAGCGTACCTAGCCGGCCTAGGACGGCACGATCTCATAAGGGAAAGTAAGTTTTATAACTGTATAATATTATAGTCGTCAACTGGGATTCCAAATAGTGACCATCGATTGCACAGGGTGATTTGAAAATGTATTCCCCAAAAGAGTTATGACAGAAGAGCCCAAATGCGGTAGTCTGTACATCAGAATCGACGCGTTTCTATTAGCCTACTTTCGATTTTTGCAAAAAAATCGAAGTAGACTTATGAGATCAACACAGGGCCAAAAATTGAGTTGTGTGTGTACTCTGCATGCCCTCCCCTATCAATGCAAACACGGTGAAACCTAATTGAACAAAATTTGGTACAGAGGTAGCACTAGCAAAGAGCACCTCAGTGTCATGTTTTATATCACCACCATCTTGACGGAAACGAAATGGCGGCCACCCAAATGTTCAAAGCTTAAATCAAATTACGACTAACTTGCTCATCTGATCTCTACCAAATTTTGGCAACAACATACCTCCATGTGGGAAGCGTCTTTTGATCAACCTACAAGGTCATCAGCTCAATAGTTTGCAGATGGCGGCCATGTATGTGTTCAAATCGATTCCCCCTATCAATTGAAACAACGAAACCAAATCGAACCACCTCTGGTACAGAGGGACAACTCAGTGTCATGTTGTATATCACCGCCATCATAACAAAAAAGAAATGGCGCCCACCCAAATGTTATGAGCATAAATCAAATTACGACTAACTTAATCACCCGATCTATACCAAATATTGCAACAATATACCTTGATATGGGAAGCGTCTTTTCCCCAAACTACAAGGTTATCAGCCAAATAGTTTCAAGATGGCGGATGTATGAATCATGCAAGTATTATATAGCCTAACCGTAACTTACGATTCAACAAGGCCTGGCCTCAACAATTCAGCTCATCGTACATACGGAGGTTTAAACTGTCCTTAAGGAAGTGACCGGTAGGATATTAGCATATTATTATATGTAACCGTAGAAGTGACCAACAGGTCAGGCTAACCGTGACCAACAGGTCAGGCTAACCGTGCCATATCGTTGTGGGCCCATGCCGTCCCGTTGTCAAAATGGCCGATATGTTTTTCAGATATTTCCGTAACTTGGTAAGTTTATATCCTTTTATGAATGTACTGAACAAAATAATACATATTGTTACGTGCCACCCCTAGTGGCACATTTGTTAACTGGATTACGGTGGGTAGGAAGCACAAAACCAATTACTGCTTAAAGAAATAATTAACTTTATTGCGGCCAGAAAATTACACTACTCATCAGCAAATACAGCAATAGGAACCTTACTCCAGTTTCCTCAAGTATCTTGCTTGTGGAGAGCTCTTGCCCTTTCACTTGTCAACAAACCACAGAAGTTAATCCTCCCGCTAATGAGCCTAGTGGCCTTGACAGTACTACATGCAACTTCTTCCTAAAGTACGCCGACTACAGTTACTTACGAGCACTTGCTGCACGCTGTTCACAAACTGGGAGAAACAATGTCACAGGATTTCGTAACCACAATATCTCCGACACTCAGTGAAAGCACACTCACTCAAAACACAGGCAGTCCCCTGTATGTTTCTCATTTCCCCGCTCCACTAGGGGTTTCGCAAGTCACCACACTTCTGTCGCTCAGGATAATCGCTCACACTAGCTCGTAAACACAACAACAACCACTGCTTGACAGGTCGCACTTATATAGCAGGCCGGTGACTCAATAAATGCTTCTAGATCCATCCAGGGTTCACGGCTTCTCGAGGTTTCCATCGCTGGTCCAGTCACGAATATTCTGGACTACCCCTTTGTCCTAGTAGCCCTGTTGCATAAGGCGCACGCAATACAGGAGACAGGGCACAGCCCAGCCCTGGGGCAGTAGTGACTCATGCGGCGAGCGATGACACAAACTCACAGCCGTAACAATATTTAATATCAGAAGGTTTATAGAAACGGCAGAAAACGCTAATGAAATCATTGATTTCAACACAAACAAGATGTTCAGTAAAGAAAATATAGCCTACTTTCTCCTAAATGTATGGGTATTGTTATAACTCTCTGTCCTTTTCAAGGAGTATAATTGAATGTTGGTTGTAGTAGCTTGTTGAAATACAACGTGTTATACGGATATTCAACATGAATATGAGGTGCCCTTTGCTAGTGCTGCCTCTGTACCAAATTTCTTTCAATTCTGTTTCACCGTGTTTGAATTGATAAGGGGGGGGGGGGGGGGGACAGACATTCAAGAGTACACACACACACACACGCACACGCACACACACACAGACGGACACACAATTTTTCACTCTGTGTTGATCTCGTAAGTCTACTTACATTTGCAAAAATCGAAAGTAGGCTAAAAATATGATAGTTATTTTTTGTGGTATTTATTGATTTATAACTACTCACACGTTATAATGTTAAGGATATATAGTGTGTATTTGCAATGGTAAATATTATATACCGTACATACTTATAACACCACATATTTCAACACTCGAATACAGCGATTAATATTCGTTGACCTTGATCCGCGGTAGAGTCTATTGTTATTGTTTTTGATGTTGATTTTTAGGGGTTTTGCGGCATCATGGTCTTGTAGCCCCGTTTACTTGGGTGTGTGTAGAAGTTGTCTGATAACCTGTGTCACTGTGATGTCGGTAGGCTTACTAGTGTGTGTACTTTTATACAAGCAAGGATTTGGGTAGGAAGCTGTTGTTTCATTGATGCATGGACATCATGGTCATTTAGCCCCGAGTAGGCCTACTTGGGTGAGTGTTGAATTTTGATAACCTGTGTACCAACGGGTACGGGGACTAGTATGGAACAAGGATAAACCAATTAAGGCTAAAGAAGTTATGTACAAAGCATATTATGTTCCTATAATGGCATATGCAGCAGAAACTTGGACAATGACTAAGAGGAATGAGAGCAGAGTACAGGCAGCTGAGATGAGATGCCTGAGAAGTATGGTCCAGAAAACGAGGAGACAGAGTGAGAAATGAAGATATACGGAAAAAACTGGGAGTACAGAAACTAAATGACAAACTGAAGCAAAACAGATTGAGATGGTTTGGACATGTCAAACGGATGAATGAAGTAAGGCTACCAAGACGAGCACTGGAACGACGGATGACAGGGAAGAGAGGACGAGGGAGACCAAGAATGCGTTGGATGGACTCGGTGAAGAATAGCATTAGTAAACGGAACATGGATTGGACCACCGTGTCGGAAGAGGAATGGTGGAACGACAGAACAAAGTGGCGAGGAACCATATTTGCCCCCACCCAGTGTCAGCTGGAAAAGGGGAAATGAAGATGATGAACCTGTGTTATTGTGATGGCTGCATTAGTGTGTGTGTGTGTATTATATCATTCAGGTGAGGATTCAACCAATCAACATTTAATATCCGTATAGCACGTTATATCTCAACAACCTACTACAGCTAACATTCAATTATACTCCTTGAAAGGGACAAAGAGTTATAACTATACCCATGCATTTAGGAGAAAGTAGGCTATATGTTCTTTACTGAACATCTTGTTTTGATTTTGGAATTTCCCTGGAGTTTTGCTTTTTACGGGTTTCTGACTGATGACGAATGTATGCAAAAATAAGTATAAAAAAAGACAACTCGCCAGCGACTGTTGTGCCGAGCACAAGCAGTGAGCACATTCACGCGTCGACTACATCGGTAATTTCAGACCAAATTAAGTTACACCAAAATATGCACAGACATCGCAGATTATTACTTTTATTTCAGTATTTGTGTTGTCGATTATTCACAAACGAATTATACCAACTGGAGTGAGAATCTATAGAAAATACAAACACACATTTCGAATGAGCATACAATTTTTATAGTTTAATAAATTTGTAAAGTCCGTACCACTGAGCTTGCTCAAAGGATAATTCTTTATATTCCCCAAAACCACGTCGCAATAATGTGCATTAGTTTTCTGTCAGTGGCCGATTTCTTTTCAATCTTGCACCTGAACGCGATGCCCTTTTTCAGATATATCTCAGCTTAGTATAAAACTAAGTCCCCGATTCTTGGATGTTACGGGTAATCTCGAGAACTACTAGGCGGATTTTGATGCGGTTTTCACCATTCTGTAAAGGATATCTCGAGGAAGGTTTCTGTAGAAAATAATTTATTTATGATCAAAGGAAGCCAAGCAGTAACGATTACAGTGAATATGTCGAAACAAAAACCTGGAGTCCGTGCGCTTTTGAAGCTTACGCTGGTCAAACCGTTAAGGATATCTCAACATACTAAGAGTGTAAGAATTGTTCAGCATGAAAAGTTCTACAAGAAAGTCCGCGAGAGCATATGTCTATCTTCAATACATCACCCACTATAACTGTCTTCAGATTGGACGGAAGGGGGGTTTGTGTTTCATGCACCTCGCCATTATAAAATTACGTCTGACATGAGTTCGTTGCACATACATCTCCATGATAATATAATTAATAGTCCAGTCAGTGATTTTAACTCATCATGCCGAGACGTAAAACGGATATAGGTCGTAGTTCATAGACATCGAAAAAAGAGCGCATATCACGTAATGCATTCATAACTGTTCCCGGGCGAAGCCGGGTCGGGTTGCTAGTATTAATATAATCAAATCATCATTATTGCTGCATACTACAGGACACTGTAAAACGTTGAGGTTTGATGATCTAACTTATCTAGGTGTGGCTTAGCCCTGTTGCGAATTAACAGACACCGGGCTGCCGGAATTTTGCTCTTCAGGGGATCTTTGACGTGCTACTGACCTAGCATATTTAAACACCTCGCGTCGGTGTGCGCCATGATTCAATTTCACAACCTCGGAAACAGAAGGCGAAACCCTTACTGAGCACGTCACATAGATGGCTTGTATATTTGTATTAAGTCACTGATTATAACGGAAACTTCGAACTGAAACAATAGGCAATGACTGTACAATTGGCATTATGTCACACCGAGGTGAATTCGTAGTTCCCCGACCTCTACGAAATGTTGAGTTGTGTGCCAGAACTCGCCGGTCCTACAGCCTCCGCCATCCTAATTACAGGCGATCTGTCTCCATGTCTGGTCCAGTCTCAACATCACGGGGAAAGTATCTCTGCTTACTTCGTATTCATGCAAGGTGCAGCGATTTCCCATTCTCCGTGAAACATGAAGGTTACGTAGACTCAAACTTTCTGCATCATTAAATAATTTCTCTCTGGTCAATGACCGAGTTGCAAACATTACACTCACTATTCCGTTGTTCGATAAATCGATATGATGATAATTGTTTTAAGGGGCCTAACATCTAGGTTATCGGCCCCTAATGATCTAGGCGACAGCGAAAATAACAATGAAATGGAAGCCATAACGAAAGTTAAGCTGGACTGAAAATACATACAAAATGGAACTCAGATTGAAATGAATCACAAAATGTAGGGTGGAAATACTTACATAAAAAGGTACCGGTAATTTAGAAGGTAAATATTCACAAAAGGAATTTATATAGAAAAATACGCACAAAATGTAGTTTAGGTTCAAAATACTTACAAAATGCAATGTAGATTCGAAATACTCAACAAAATGCAGTTGAAATTCAAAATACTGACAAAATGCAATTGAAATTAAATATACTTACAAAATGCAAGTGAAATTGAAAATTCACAATGCAAGTTAGGTTGAAAAAGGCCGGTTCAGATTCAAAACACTCATAAAGTGCAATTGAAATTCAAAATGGTTACAAAATGCAATTGGAATTGAAAATGCTTAAAAAATGTATGGTAGATTCAAAATACTCATGATATGTGGAAGCCCGCGATTCAAAACACTGTACTGACAAAATGCAATTTAGATTGAAAATACTTACAAAATGGAGTTTAGATCGAAAATCCTTACAAAATGCAATGTAGATTGAAAATACTTACAACATGTGGTTGAGATTGATATTAATTAACAGACAATGTATTAATTAGTATCTAATCTTGCTTATATGGCACCTCCCCTCTTGCCTAATGATTCATTTAGAGATAATTTAGTCAACGAGAGGAATCGCGCTACGTTTTTCGCCACGCCAGGTTACGGCTGCAAATTAATTCTCACTCCCTCCACGCAAAATTTGGTGTATTTTAGAATTATTTTATTTCAAATTTCCCTGATTTTTTCTACACCTTTGCGAAATTCCTTGACATTTCCCTGTTGTTTCCAGATAGACAAATTACCCTGATATTTCCCTGATCTCCAGGTTCTGTAGCCACCATGAAATTGGTTTAGAAATGAAGTTGAGTGAAGTTGGTCAACTTTAAGCCATTACGGGCCCCGGGGCTACAGCCCATCGTCGGGCCTTTGTACTGCACGACAGTACATACAGAAACCGCAAGCACCACAAGCTTGTTAGGTAGCCAGCGCATGTCGTCAGCCTTGATTCTAGTTTGTATCAGCTGCTACATAAGATGACTAACATGGGCCACCGGGATAGCCCGACCACATAAATTCCTTCTAAGCTTTGTAGCGCTCCATATTTATACACCACCTGTGTAGAGCAGAGTAAAGCAACAGCAAACTACCTCACTCCTATACTCTGAATTACCAATAATGCTCGCTGACAGCTGGCAAAGCTAGCACGTGGGGGAAATGCTGCGTTGCCACTGAGGCAGATCATGACTCATAACATTCCAAGAGGCTTGCAGGAAGACACAAATACTGGGGAAGTTAGCCCCCCCTGCCTGGCGGTCTAATGACCGTGTCGAGTCGAGACACAGTAGAACACTGAGTCAAACCATGTGCTCACCGCTGTGTCGGCATACAACGCAACATTGCTGGCTGTTGCTATGGAGACCGTTACCCCGCTCGTCCCCACTCCTCACCTCGCCATTCAAGCAACTGACAGCTTTCATCGAGCATCTTTTGTAAATCAGAGTATAGCGCTCTCATGGGTTTCTGCAGTAACCTACGCGTATGATCTATGGCAGTGATTTTGAGCCTTCGAAGCTAATAAGTAGGGCTCGGATGTTCTTGACATTTATTTTCCTGGCTTTCATTTCAGTCGCAGTGTTGAATTCAAAATAATGAACGTTTCTGAGTAGGCCTACTCTGAGATAATATGACACATGCTGTATTTGCATATTTGTTATAGTAGCCTCACTTTCCTGGTTAACGACCGGCTCGCCTTTGAAACGTAGCTGGATGGATGTTTACATTGCATAGCTGCGGGGTGCCGCGACATTCACGGCTGGTGAGCAGGTAGATAGGACTGGCGGCAACACCTTGTCTGCACTCCTCGTGGACAGATGGAGTAAGCAACTTATTGGTCAAGAACCGTCAGGTATTTGTCAGCCATAAATAATGGCTATTGTCGGCTCGTGCTAATGCTTAACGTTTGAGTCGCCGGTCGTTAACCAGGAAAGTGAGGCTACTATATCTGCGATTTGACGTCATATTTCGGCTATACTAAAAGACGTGCATTAGATGCCTGTATTCTCAGAATTATAAGAGTTACTGATACTTGGCTCTGACGGTTAATGGAATGTGGCCTTGTAGGAAGTGTGTATTCCACTGCAGTTATAGTTCCCTCACTTTCCTGGTTAGTGGTTACCGACCGGAGACTCTAACGCCAGGCAGTGCCACGCGCCGACAATGACCATTGTTCGCTGCTGACCAATAGCATGCTCGCGCTCTATAAAGTCCCGAGTCCGGTCTTGGCTGCCAGCTCGCTTGCCAGAACACCACTGTTGCACGCAGTTCTGTCCAGTCTCGCTGCTTGCTCTCTGTGGCTACGATGGAGAGTTGACAACGCTGTGCCTCGAGCTGGGAAAGCCCCGGGACCACGAAGACATGGAAAGTAAACATGATCGCCCAGCGAGTCGGTCGATAATGAGGAAAGTGAGAGAACTACAATAGAGGTAAATTCTTTATCCACAGTTAGCCTAATATGGTAATTGTCAAAGGAGTGAATGAAAGACAATATGGTAATTGTCAAAGGAGTGAATGAAAGACAATATGACGTTTATATGGAAGCAGAGAAAACTAAACTTGTCGATTAACTAAATTCCAGCAAATATTCTACATATCTGCCGTACCTGTTTCGCCTAGGTGCACCAAGTTAGGCTCATCAGCAGACATTTGATACACCTACCTGCCTGGACCCCGCTGGAATAGCGAACCTTGCAATATGAAGCACTTCCTTGCTAGAGTTAAATTATTGATGATGATGATGATGATGATAATTGTTGTTTTAAGGGGCCTAACATCTAGATTATCGGCCCCTAATGGCCTGGGTGATAGCGAAAATGTCAATGAAATGGAAACCAGAATGAAAATTAAGAGAGAAGGAAAATACTTACAAAAAGGAACTCAAGATTGAAACTACTCACAAAATGGAAAGCGGTAATACTTACTAAAGGGAGTTTAGAACGAAAATAGTCCAAAAGGAATAGATTGAAAAATACACACAAAATGTAAGTTAAGTTCAAAATACGTACAAAATGCAATGTAAGTCGAAATACTTACAAAATGCAAGTGAAATTCAAAATACTTACAAAATGCAAATGAGATTGAAAATACGTACAAAATGCAATTGAAGTTCAAAATACTTTCAAAATGCAATTGAAATTGAAAATACACAATGCAATTTAGATTGAAAAATGCCCATTTCAGATTCCAAATAATCACAAAGTGCAAATTGAAATTGAAAATACTCACAAAGTCCCAGCCTCTATATTGAAATACTTACTAAAAAGCAATTTAGATTGTTAATCCTTACAAAATGCAATTGAGGTTGAAAACACTCACAAAATGCAATTTAGATAGAAAAGACTTACAAAATGCAACGGAGATTGAAAACACCTACAAAATGTAGTGTAGATGCAAAAAAAAAAAAAACGCTAAATGGAATTTAGGTACACGGGGGTCCAATTAACAAAAACAGTGCGGGAATCTTAAAGAGCAAAGGAAATATAATGAAAAGAAAACGAGCGGTCTGACTCCTCGAAGAAGGAGGGATCAGGAAAGATGAGACAAGGGCCAATTAAGGCGGGAAAGTGAAAGACTCCCTAGGCCTCGGATACACTAATACCGTCGGGGTCGGAAGAGAACAAGAGTTGACCAAGGGAGGTCGACAGTAAAGAAGACAGAGGAGCCCGGCACAAGTAAGTGGAAGCAATGCCAGATTCGGCTGGGGTCCCGTGGTCGCCAACCCACGTCCCACTAGATGTGAGCCCCTGGGGGGAGTTAAATTATTAGTTAACCGTTAAATCCAATATTCCATCTTTTGGTACCTCTACTGTATAAAGAGGAGGTTCCCCGGCGAAGAAGTACAATGTGCTCATACATGGGACGTAGCCAAGGTGTACCAAACGCCTGCTGATAAGCCTAAGGCAATGTGCTGGAGTTTCATTACTTGGACGTGAAAGCCAATATTGAATCTTTTGTCGATGAAAGTTAAAGTAACTTAGCGTGATTCAATATTGAAAATCTGTACCAATTTTGTGCTATAAATATGCATGTGGCTATGTTCGGCTTTGCACAGTCAGCTGGGTGCCTGTTTGTAACACTGCCGTTAAGTGTTGCCAACCAGTAAAATCGGAACTTGACTGCTGTTATCTGTACAACTGAGAAGTGCTTACGTAGCTGTAGTTTGTGCTTTGATTAATTAAATAAATAAAAATTCCGCTACGTTAATAAAGAATATTAATAATAACCTGGACTACGTTCCCCAAGTAAAACTGAAGACTGGGGCGGTGACCGCCCCCAACACGACATAAACAAGCTCTACACTTAGCTTTTGAACTGTCTTCTCATGTGCATATACAGTATACACTACTTTTCACTTCTTTCTATGGAATCAGTAAATGTCAAACTCTGCAACTGATGATGATTTAAACCATGCTTTATCGACTAAAACTCATAACTTAGTTATCATGAAGTGCGCATTGGTGCGGACACAAACATGATTGTATGTTCGAAAACGAGGAAGTATCTAGTACATTAACAGTTGATTGGAAAATTGAACGATTCATAAATGTGCGTCAATATACGCACGTGGCCAAATTATTAGAACAGTCTCTCAATTTGTTGATTACACCAAACATGATATTTAAGACGTAGAACTTGAGCATTTTGAATGCTGTGGAGATCATTCCATCAAGTAAGATGATGACATCGTCATACTGCCTGGTACTTTTAATGTTGGATTTAATGTTGGTTATCCTTGTCCGGGACAACTGACCAATTTTAATAACACAGTTCGTCGAGTGAAAAAGAGAGAAAGTCTCATGAAAGAAATATGGAGAACTGTCTTTCCATCTAAATCGCTATATTCTTCTTCTTTTGCTTTAGCGTTTGTCCCGCCTCGTGGCAGGGTCCGCTGTGAATCCACTGTCTCCACTTTACTCGGTCATGTCCGGATGTAGGTTGACGCTTTTCAGATCCCTGTGCAGTGTATCGGCCCAATGTTGTCTCGGTCGCCCCTTTGGTCATTTCCCGGCGACCTCTAGTGTGTAGCCCTGTTTTGCAATGGTGTCCGCTCCTGACCGTAGCACATGCCCAAATCATCGCGGACGACCCTAACGCATTTTGTTGTTGATTGCCGCGACACCAAATCGTCCCCTATTCTTTCATTGGGGATGTGATCCAACCTAGTAATGCCAGCTGTCCATCTAAGAATCTTGGTCTCCATGACACTCAGCCGACGTTCTGCTTCCTTAGTGATCGGCCAACATTCAGTACCATAAAGCGCCACAGGACGAAATTGTAGGTGATCTTTCATCTGGCGATCGCACATGGCACCTGTCGTTGTTCGCCACTTCATCTAAATCGCCAATAATGGAGTAAATTACACTAAATGTTCCATTCATAGCGTTTGCGGGATGTGTTCACCAGGCCCTGCCCAACAGACGCCATAGCAGTCGAATTGAATTGAATCGGGAGGGAGAGATAATATTACCCAACTAGCTTCTGTACCCGGCGTTGCCTGTGTGGCGTTTTAATGTGTTACAGAAAGATACGTGTCAAGCATTCCTCTACGATTGGCAATACTGCACTCATTAGCCTCTGCAGTGACAAGCACTGGGATACAGCATTATAAGCTCACGTATCGCAGTGGGCGAGATGAAGGCCTCAACAGTTAAGATTCGATTTTTTGTTTGTTCCCGAATGAATACACCATGAAGACGTCAGGGTACGAACACATCCGAGTTTGACGGAGCTAACTTTCATGCTAAATGCTTCACTCCATTCTGGCATCGCACATTATTCACGTGCATCGAAAGAGCAAGTGTTGGCTCTCATCCAGCACGGCACTTTTAGCATTCGTGATTCGGTATGCTGCTCACTGTTGGATATAGAAGTGGCGGGTTTCTACTACGGAAGAACCCAAATGTTGAATTGAAACTTCGATGGAGCTCATGGAAGAGACCAATTTTCCTAAATGTCCATACACGATCCGTAAACGGTTACGAGAAGCGAGACTCGTTTGCAGAAAAGCTGCCATCAAAGTGGCGCTCTCCTATGGACAGGGTCGATGGGTGAGCCTTTGCAGAGCTGGAGTTAACCCTAGCAATACCATGCTATTTTTCAAACCACGGGCTACCAACGGGGGAGGGGGTATTTTGTGACCACCATAATAATAGTACATTATGCAACGAGCCTATAATGGCAATAATTAAGACACAGGTATGTTTATAAAACGAGCGTATGCGAGTTTTATAATTTCCATACGAGTGTCTTAATTACCATTATAGGCGAGTTGCATACGATTGTTTATGTTCGACGATTATTATTATAACTATTTTATGTTCGAACATAAATATTCATAAATATCTGTCGAGATTTCGCCAGTTTTATGTATTGAACAGAGCGCATGAGACGCAGAGAATGCCTTGTATTTGACCATGGCCTCCTCGATTACCCTACTATGACACTAGGCCAGGCAGTGAAATTTAAATTAGAAGGCCGTGGAACTCAGCGCATCTAATTATCTAATTGGCCAAACAACTGTTTCTTGACCTCTGATTGGTGGGAGAAACGGTTTCATAATGAAAAATAGTGTTATTGTTCATTGATATTGTGCTGTTGCAGCCATTTGCAGTGACGCGTGCTGTGCGGTGGCGCTCTCGGGAATCAAGGGTCTTTTATTTCTCGTTGGAATATATATCTCATTGTACTGACTAATTGTTACTGTTCACGATTGAAAGTTACTAAGAGTAGTGAGCAAGTATTGCTATAATAAATGACCGTTGAGTTCGAGTTATAATTAAAGTCTTCATTTTCCCTACTGCAGCACTAAAAATACATTAAGAGTTATAATGAGCCTCATTATAGTACAGTTTTCTGACATATAATAGTCAGGGTCAAACATAAATTCCATTTGTGTGATTTGCATTATCCTTTAATCAACATATCTTGTATTTTGAATCTTAAATGGCAAAAATATAACTTAATTAACAACAGTTGCAAACAAAATCAAAAAATCATGAAAAAAAGAAGTTCAGAAAGTAAAATATTCACTGATCATACTCTTCGCCATCTTTATCACGCGTGGAACATCCGTAAGCAGCATACGCATGTGTACCTCTTGCAACCACAACAAATTATGGTGGTCTTGTTAACTTTGTTGTGCATTTGCCCTTACCGCAGGGCACAGTATGGCGAGGCACACGAACTACCAACCGTGGGGGGGTTTCCGTGCCCACCAAAGGAAAATTGTTAATATCTTATACAAGAATTAAAATTAAAAAAAGTAAATGTGTGGTTTGGTAGCTGGATTCAAAATAGACATAACTTTGTGTACAGTAAGCGTAGAAAAAGAATATCATGAATAACCCGTATAAAATGGAACTGATGGGCACGAACCCCCTCCCCATTGGTATTGCTAGGGTTACCGTAATTGGAAACAAGTGATCTCCTCTGACGATACATCTTTCAGTTCGGCGGAATTCGGAGCGGTTCAATTTTACCAGCCTCGAGGAGCCCGATACGTCAAAAATACATATAGCCAAGTGTTCACCCAGTGACGGCATCATCTGATGGGGAAGAACGGGTTCATGGGATAGACGGGTATCTCACATCGGACCAATACTTTTCTAACTTTGCCCCCCCCCCCCCCCCCCCCCCCCTGCCACTCAATGTGGAAGCCGGGGATTTCCTTCTCCATAGCCATATTGCACCACGTGCTAGACCTTCCCCCCTAGCTACCTAGAACCAGTGTCACTCCACATGCAGTTCATTTTGGCACTGTGAAGTGTAAGGCAGTTCTACGATGTCTAAAGTAAATGCAACTGAGGATTATCGTCTGCAGCAGTATGTTGCAGAATTTAAGGATAATTTTACTTCTGATGGGGGCGGTCTGTTCTGCCAACCATGTGGGAAAGCAATCCAGGCTGAACAGCGATCTCAGGTTACACCTCACCTCGAGGGCAAGAAACATATTGCCGCAGTTTCGTGCCTTCAGAAGAAGTGTTTCGCGATAATCGTTAATTATTACTCAGACAATCTGAAGATGTGTCTCGTGTATTGTAATTCTTCAGCAGTCAGTGAGACATAGCGTAAATTGCATTCATGAGTACTGCATATTGTTTATAATCAGATTATTGAACTAAATTATAATTAAATATTTTTCCGTTTTTGTCACATATTTCAGATATTTTTAATACACAAAAAATAATATTTTCTCCATTTTAGCATCTAAAAATCCGAGTCCTAGTAATAAATGCAATGACAACATTTGGCGCTTGCCGACGCGCTCTTGTGTTATCGGCAAATGCTAGTCAACTGGCGGTGACTAATCACTCGCCATCCGTCACACGGCCCGGAGAGGCTCCGTTCTATCGGGAAGGCTCTCACTGTACATAGTTTAAGGCCATGGCCATAATATGCTTGCATGTTTGTCACCCTTTTGAAGTCATAAAATCCTAGCCCTAGTTTTATAATAGACTCTTCACTCTACTATTGGTTGGTGGTTGGTTCCTCAGTTTAGGGGCTGCGACAACACAGTCAAGTAGCCCCGTGTACTTTGTGTGTGTGTAGAATCTGTCTGATAACCGGTGTTCATTGTGATGATTGTATTAGTGTGTGTTATCCGTCTTTAATTCAAGGACTGCAGACGACAATTTCAAGTAGTTCCTACTTTCGCCACCAAATGCTACCGTCTGACACCTAGCTGTGAACTTGGCTACTACTAGGTGCCATCGCAACCAGCGCCCGGCGACGAACGTTGGAACTTACGGGCATTAATCAAACCTTACATACAAATTTTGCTTCACACAGGGTTAGTTAGTGGAAGGTTCTTTTACATGCCATAAATCTATGACATGGGCCCGCCGGGTTTACTTCCCCTCCGAAGAAAGGGCATACTCTACTATTATTTTGAATGAGCATTCCTCCTTGAGCGTGCGGCTCGCTACATCAAACCCCGGGGAACACAGAACGCTAGCCAACTTAAATGTTCCACATTGGAGAAAAATATAAAATGATAAAGAAACACACAAGAGGCATTCTTATAAACACCAAAAACTTACATCACACAGCTATATTTTGACGTCAACAGTTACCCAAAACGAGGGAAATATCCATATTTCACTATAAGGAAACAGAAAATCAGTTCCAAGAGTATTTTCAGTTTAACACACAGATAAAGCAGTCAGATAAAACTCGGAAAAGCGGCTTTGGTATCCGTATCTCGTCAATTGTTCTGTCATTCAAGAGCCAAAGAACAATGGGTACGTTACGGCTACACTGGTCCACGGTAATGATTTTCGACTCATTGCCGATGGTTAAGTTTACAACTGCAATATCTGATCAGCAGCAGCCGTAATCTGCTGAGATGGTTAAACCAGGCAAGTATACGTACATCGTACCGGAGTTGTACACAGGAAATGTTAACTGGAGGGCAGCAAAATGATCGGCATTCATATTCTCGTATAGATGAAGAGTATATCAGGAAAATACTCCTCTCTACTCAAACCTGTAACACGACAAAAATATTTCATATAATCTTTATTGCAGCCTGTGGCCATATCGAATGTGAATACATTTTACTAGAAACCTTAATCAATCAATCCTTGCTATATGCCATGATTCGGCTTGGGCATGTGATACAATGCCACATAGTTCCCATATGCAATTTTCATGCGGACCATGGAACTCTTTCCTGGAGCTCATCTTATAATGATATCCATGGACCGCAAGCCTGACATCGGCCGCTTCCTGCAATTCTTTGCCCAATTCCACCATCACTCTTCTGATGGCTTAGGAGTCGGGAAGGACAAGTCATAGAGACGGGACATGATAATGTAGTATGAGACATCGACCAAATCGTGGGGAGGCAGTCGTGGACTATTAACGCCCTTTAAACGTCGGAATTTTTGGCTGGGAATAGAACCCGCGATCACCAGAGATGATCGGAGAGAGAGTTGGCACCACTGCACGTGCCGCAAAGTAAACATAACAGTGAAATTGACAAGACAAAAAAAAAAGACGGACATGGTTGTAAAATATAGATCTGTGGTCACCACATAGTGTGTTGTTTGTTGCTGCTGATTCTTTAGGGGTTTTGCGACATCGTAGTCATGTAGCCCCATGTACTTGGGTGTGTGTAGAATTTGTCTGATAACCAATGTCACTGTGATGTCTGTACTAGTGTGTGTATTTGTATTTGAGGTAGGTTTTGGAAAGAATGCGGCCGTGGCCTTAAGTTAGGTCCAATTCCAGCATTAGCCTGGAATAGAGGAGAGGGGAGGGATCAAACCCGGCTCTCCTCAGTTTCGCCTTCACGAGGCTGAGTGTGCCCCGTGCCGACCCTCAGATCACAATTAAGTTTCTTGGCAGGGCCGGGAATCGAACCCGGACCTCCAGCACGACAGCCAAGAACGCTAGCCACTACACCACGAGGTATAGTAGTCTTTAGCTCAAATGAGGTGTAATGCTGATACATACGAATGAGGTTTGTACTTCCAGCATTATTCGTCTGAAACTTCAGTCTTGTCTTCGAAATAACGTGATAAGTACAAGTAGATGAATAAAGAAAGAAAGAAAGAAAGAAAGAAAGAAAGAAAGGAACAGGCCAATTGTAAAATATCGTAGATTTCGCATTTATATCGCATTTTAGTATAATTTTCGCATTTTAAGGAAATTTTGCATTTTATCGCAGTTTTGAAACACATAAAAGTGTGATTTAGAGGTCATGAAAATACAAGTATACGAGGCTTTATGAACATTTCGCGCTACATCGCATTTGCGAAAACTTACCTACTGATAGAACGATTTATGTTTGGTTGTTACTGACATCAGCTTGGGTAAAATGCCATTTTTGATAAAACACTACGCTACACTGACAATCTTTAAAAGCCTTTCCAAAAATAGATTTCTTTTTCTACACAACAGCGTGATGTCTACGGCCTTGCGGTGCGGTTATTGCTATCATCGTCACTGCTACTGAACGCCCGAGCGACAATGAAGTCAGGAGACTGATACCATTGTCAATCCATGAGGTCTCATTAATGTCTCGGCTCACATGTTAGTTTAAAGCGGATCTGCCTATCGCAACACCGCTGCGTTGTGTGGTTAGTCGTACATGCAAGAGGGTTGTTTCCACTTCGAAATAATTGATCTCATGTTAATTTACCCACGAGATGGAAAACCATACATTGGTGCAATGTGTTAAAACAGTGGTCGCCAAACTTTTAAGCGACTGAGCTACCTTACAGCTCATAAACCTTACCGTGAGCTACCCAACAAAGTAGGAAAATAATACATGTTTTTGTTTAAAACACACAGTTGTTAATTATCTATAAAAATATACATTTCTAGTTTATATTAAATATCTAATTAAATGCAATTTCTAACATTGCAGTTAATAGCATAAGAATGTAAATAACAAAATATTTGCGTTAGAAAAACATTGTTTAATATGAGGGGCACTCTTTTTTGTCGTCAACTATATTTTTAATGTTAGGCTCATATGTTGTAGCAGCCATTCGAATGCAGTTGTCCAAATGTCCATCAGTCAACCGGTTCATGCTCTTGTTTTTAATGAATTTCATACTGGAAAATGAAATCTCACACCGATATGTTGCGCTGAACATTGCCTTCACTCGGAAACCAACCTGAACCAAAATTGGATACTTTTGCTTAGGAACAAGATGCCAAATATTTTTATTGCTTGAAGTGAGCGATTTTAATGAAAGGTAACTTTGAAAATCAATCATTTCCATCTCCACTGCAGCGTTCTCTTCTTCAAAATATAGCATGACACAAGTAGAGAATTCTTCAGCATCAATTTTTGCAAAAGGGGATGTGACGAACTGTGCTACAATGGAAATGTTTTGAAGTCTTGAAAGCGTTGATTAAATTGATTTTTCAAGTCCGAAAGAGCTGCAATTTGTTCTTTGTTGTTGTAAGAGGGCTGTGAAGGGCCTTTCTTGTCGTCTGCTTCAAACAAGCGAAGTGTTTGTATTCACCCTGGGTAAGATTCTTTCCCCACAACTCCAGCTTCTTTGTGAATGAGACCACATCTGAAATGGTTCCACCAAAATCTTTATCTTTGCTTTGAAGCTGCGATTTAAGGATATTTAGCTTTTCGGTTATGTCGATAGAAATGCAAAATCTTCCAACCAAACCGGACCTTCTAGCTCAGGTAATGATTCACCTCGTTTTTTTCAAAAATTCCACCAAAGCCGGAAGTAACTCTTTGAAACGTTGCGAAACCCTGCCTCTGCTAAGCCAACGAACTTCTGTATGAAGCAATAGATCACCATACTGGCATTCTAGCTCTTCAGTCAGAGTACTGAACAAACGTCTTTGAAGTGCATGAGCTCTCACTTTATTTACTACTTTTACGACTGTTTTTCATTACATTGCTCATACATAAAGACTTACCACATAATGAGTACTGGTGTGCATTGCTCATACATAAAGACTTACCACATAATGAGTACTGGTGTACTATTCAATGGTGAGACAGAAACTTTGGAAACCTGTTGTCTTTACGACAGAAGGCAATGAATCCCTTGTCGCTACGTACCATTGCAGGTGTTCCATCGGTTGCCAAGCTTTTGTACATCAAAATTTTCCGAGTCGATGAGGTTTTTAAAAGCTGAATATATGTCCTGTCCCATAGTATGTCTTTGAAGTGGTAAAACATTTACCAGCTCTTCTTTTACTTGGATATCATCAAAAACCATTCTTATAAAAATGGCCAACTGAGCTGTATCAAAGAAGTTATATCGGTTGATTCGACAAGTTGCAGGGACAAATAAATGCAGCGGTCTAAGCCAGTTTCAAGTTGTGAAACTTCATCAGAACTCATTGATTCAACTCTTCCCATAATTGTATTTGATGACAGTTGAACAGACTGAATAGCAGACATTATCTCACCTTGGTTTTAAAATTGTTAACAATGTATCTGCAGCTCCTATGCCTCATTGATTACTTCACCATTTTCGTAAGGTCATTTATTTTGAGCAATCGTTTTTGAAACACGAAAAGATGCCTCAGTTGCAGATTTGTTGCTGTATACTTTCTTGAAAAAAGTAGATTGTTGAGCATGTAATTGAGATTTCAGTTGTATTACCATCTCTTTCCTTAAGGAATAATTCGGAGGGAAATACTTTTCAATACTGGAGTGAACTGTTTTGTAATGGCGTTCGACGTTTGCTTTCTTCCCAACTGCTACACTTGCAAATTAAGCACACACATTCGTCCTTTACCTGGGTAAAAAGTAATCAGTTTCCCATTCAACATGAAAATGATATTTTTTTATTTTTTGCTGGAAATCGCCGTTATTAAAACAGTCCGTAGTATGCATAGAACGCAAGAGAAACAGAATAACCAACACTAACGATCACACAGCAGACACTGACTAACAGACGCGAGGGACGCGTAGTAGGAATGAGGGGGTTGAGTAGTGCAGCTTAGCGAACCCAAGCGCTGCGTCTGAAATTTCCCCGCGAGCTACCAAAAATTTCCCTGAGAGCTGCGGTTAGGCGACCACTGTGTTAAAAAGTATGGATATTTTACTTTCTAAAAATATCAGAAGGTTCAAAAGAAAGTCACGGAATAACTGTCTCTTTCATCGTTGCACACGTTGATCTGGTTGTAACTGCATTGTTCTGTGAACTTGAGGTCATAGGTCAACTTACACTTGTTCATTGATCGTGGTCATGTAGCCCCAAGCAACTAGGAGTGCGTGTAACATTCCGATAACCTGTGTTATTGTGGTAGTTGTATTAGTTTGTGTATTCGTAATTCATGTCAGGATTGGGAATGTGGCGGCTGTGGTCTTAAGTTAGGAGTCATCCCGGCAGTACAGTTGGTGTAGATGATGATTATGATAATTTTTGTTTTAAGGGGCCTAACAGCTAGGTTATCGGCCCCTAATGATCTGGGTGATAGCGAAAATGACAATGAAATGGAAACCAGAACGAAAATTAAGTGAGACGATAAATACTTACAAAAAGGAACTCAGATTGAAACAACTCACAAAATGTTCTTATAAAAGGGAATTTAGAACGAAAAGATTCACAAAAGGAATAGATTGAAAAAAAAGACGCACAAAATGCAGGCTAGATTCAAAATAGGTTAAAAAATGCAATGTACAGTACTTACAAAATGCAATTGAAATTCAAAATAATTACAAAATGTAAACGAGATCGAAAATACGTACAAAATGCAATATTGAGGTTCAAAATACTTACAAAATGTAATTGAAATTGAAAATACACAATGCAATTCAGATTGAAAGATCCCATTTCCAATCCAAAATATTCACAAAGTGCAATTGAAATTCAAAATACTTACAAAATGCAATTGAAATTCAAAATGCTTACAAAATGCACGGTAGATTCAAACTACTCATTTGGATTGACAATACTTACAAAATGTAATTTAGATTGAAAATACTTGACAAAATGTAATTTAGATTCAAAATACCCACACAATGCAATTTAATATCAAAACACTTGCAAAATGCCCGCCACACAAAATGCAATTTGGATTTAAAATTCTTGCGAAATGCGGTTTTGGTTGAAAATAGAAAATGCAAATGAAATTCAAAAAAACTCACTAAAATGCCCTGCTCCAACATTGAAAGACTTACTAAATAGCAATTTAGACTGTCAATCTTCACAAAATGCAATTGAGGTTGAAAACAATCGCGAAATGCAACTTAGATCGAAAAAACTTACAAAATGCAACGTAGATTAAAAATACCCAAAAATGCAGTGTAGATGAAAAAATAACGCTAAAGGGAATTTAGATAACGGGGAGCCAATTAACAAAAACAATGCAGGAATCTTAAAGAGAAAAGGAAATATAATGAAAAGAAAACAAGAGGTCTGACCCCTCGAAAAAGGAGGATCAGGAAAGATGAGGCAAGGGCCAATTAAGGCGGGAAAGTGAAAGACTCCCTAGGCCTCGGATACCCTAATACCGTCGGGGTCGGAAAAGAACAAGAGTTGACCAAGGGAGGTCGACAGGAAAGAAGACGGAGAGGAGCCCGGCACAAGTAAGTGGAAGCAATGCTGGACTCAGCTGGGGTCCCGTGGTCGCCAACCCACTCCCCACAGTAGGAGTAGAAGTAGGAAACCACGGAAAACCACTTCCAAGATGGTTGAGATGGAAATCGAACCCTCCTCTTATCAGTTTTGCCTCACGAGGCTGAGTGTACCCCGTTCCAGTCCTCAGACTAGAATTAACATTTCAAGACAAAGGCGGGAGTGACAAATACACACAAGACAGCCGAGAATGCTAGCCACTACACCACGAGGGCAAAGGATTTGCAGTAGTAAGTGACCATGAGGTGCTGGTGGAGAGTGCCATAGTTGTTCCTTGAAGTACTAGAGCGCTGACATCGGGAGAGCGTGCGTTAAAATCCCCGCTCGCCCGTCCTTGGTTTTGGTGGTGGTGGTTCTTCGTCTTCTTCTTCTTCTACGCGATCAGGCCCAGCGGACCGCGCGCTGCTACAAGTTTCCTTCTACATCGTCTCCTATCCATAGCTGCCATCCGCCAACTTTCCACACATATCGCTGCCTGTTACAGATCTTCATGGAGTCCATCAATCCACCGCTTCCTTGGTCTCCCTGGTGGTCTCCTTCCTGTGGGGACGACATCCAGTAGCTTCTGTGGCCATCTGTCGTCTTCCATCCGGGCTACATGTCCAGTCCACTGCAGTCTTCTGGTTTTGATGGTTCCAGCTATGTTGGCATCATGGTACAGGTCTTCTACTTCATGATTGTGTCTAATCTTCCATTCACCCGTGTGTACATCCCTCACCGGTCCGAAGATCTTCCCAAGAACTTTTCTCTAAAAAAAAACCGAGTAGTTTATGAAAGTCCTGTTTTCGGATACTCCATGTCCCACATCCATATAGTACAACGGGTTGGATCAGAGTTTTATACATTAATAAAATTATTGGTTGATTAATTAGGCAACACTGGTTTCTAGCATTCCAATGAGAGAATGTCAGAAACAGACACCTGGAAGTTGATAGGGAGTCCGCATAATGAGGCGACACTAAACTGACATGATGCAGTTTCCGGACCGCGCCCAGGGTCACTTCCGACACGAGACCGAGACCAGTGTCCACCCTCGAGCCTGGTCTGCCAGCTCTAGCAGCGTGCTGGCTCACATCCAGAGCGTGACCAGAGGTAAAAATACTGTCCCCAGCACCAAGGACAGCTTCCTGGTGAACTCACACTGTGCATTGCTCGACGATAATACGATATTTCCAAGTTCGTCCAAATAATCGCAAATCCCATACCCGGCAGTGATTGCTGTTAACTCTTTTAGGGGCTTTGCGACATCATGGTCACTTGTCTGATAACCTGTGTCACTGTGATGTCTGTACTAGTGTGTATTTGTAATTGAGGTAGGATTGGTGTCAGGCAAATGCTGGGATGGTACCTAACTTAAGGCCACGGCCGCTTCCTAGCCAAATCCTACGGTTGTGTACTGATTGCGTCCACCTCATTAGTAGTCCAGATTGCGGTCACTTTCATTTTAGGGAACAGCTATAAACATTCCAGCGTCCAGATTGCGATCACTTTTCTTGGGACACCGGTCCGGTTGTAACTCCTCTGGGGATTTCCTCAACTTTCACTTCCACCCCTCTTGGCAATCTTCAGGTGGGCAGAAATTAAAAATTACACCCTGTAAGTATATAATTTCCCGTTACAACAATTTTGTTGAAAGTGAAGGTCTTCGATTCCGATCCTGAAACGTTTCTATTCTTAAGACTGAAAATGTTATAGTCATTTCTTTACGAGGTGCCGTCAGATTGGGAGGGGACTTGATATATTTAATCGCAGTTTTAAGGGGTGTGCTCAGCTCAACACTGAACTGTATTCTTTGGTTAGGTAGTGAAATATCAGTTTACCCTTGTTGTCCACAAAACTTACGGAAGGTATGAGTCAGTGGAAAGAACCAAGAACCAAGGACCTGTCTCCCAAGAAAAGTGATCGCAATCTGGACGCTGGAATGTTTATAGTTCTTCCCTAAAATGAAAGTGACCGCAATCAGGACACAACCGTAGGATTTGGGTAGGAAGCGGCCGTGGCCTTAACTTAGGTACCATCCCAGCATTTGCCTGCAGTAAAAGTGGGGAATCCACGGACAACCACTTCCAGAACGGCTGAGGTAGGAATCGAACCCACCTCTTCTCAGTTTTCCCTCACGAGGCTGAATGTACCCCTGCCAAGCCCTCAGATCAAAATTAAATTTCTTGGCAGAGCCAGAAATCGAACCCAGGCCTCCGCAGTTTTTGTGCTATTATTATTATCAATAAGTAGCAACCCGCCCCGGCTTCGCCCGGGAACAGTTAAGAATGCATTACCTGATAAGCGCTTTTATTTTTTCGATGTCAATGAACTACGACCTATATCCGTTTTACGTCTCGGCATGATGGGTTAAAATCACTGACTGGACTATTAATTATATTATCATGGAGATGCATGTGCAACGAATTCTTGTCAGACGTAATTTAAGAATGGCGAGGTGCATGCAACACAAATCCCCCTTCCGTCCAATCTTAACTTGACTGTGAATTTTGCGGAACGAAAAGTTCACAGGCGAAATGAAGAAAAGCCGAGTTGCACTTCCAGGGAAACTCTAAACACAACCACTCTTCTCTGAAGTCTGTTCTGGGGTAATAGACTCGCCCGCTAGCTAGGCTGTAACTGGGGTGATAGGCTCGCCCCTAGCTAGCTCGTAAACTGTCACCTCAGTAAGTTTAATTGAATGGAGAATGGTATATTGGCTTTCACGGCCGGTGAATTAAAACTCAGCAATTCTTCTAGGTTTGTGCCGTGTCTTGTGTGGGGTTTCGCCTAGGACACGTCAGTAATCGGCACAAACCTAGAAGAATTGCTGAGTTTTGAATGGAGAATGTTGGAAGAAATGAAAACGTAAAACGACTTATATTGGGCGATGTATTGAAGATAGAGATATGCTCACGTGAACGTTTTTGTAGAACTTTTCATGCTGAACAATTCTTACACTCTTAGTATATTGATATTTTTAACGGTTTGCCCAGCGTAAGCTTAAGAAGCGCACGGACGCCAGGTTTATTTTTTCGACCTTTTCACTGAAATCGTTACTGCGTGGCTTCCTTTGATCATAAATAAATAATTTTCTACACAAATCTTCCTCGAGATTCGTTTACATAATGGTGAAAACCGCATCAAAATCCATCCTTGTGGTTCTCGCGATTAGCCGTGACATCCAAGAATCGGGGACTTTGTTTTATACTAACCAGAGACTAGAGGTAATCAGATAGGGTATGCGTGTAGTTCTCCCTCTAGCGGAATTGCTTCTTTCTCTGACTCTCGAGTGTACTTCTTGTTAATTTTAGGGGCTTGGGACATCATTATCATCAATTTTGTATACTTGGGTGTTTGTTGAACATGTCTGATAACCTGAGATGACTGTAATAGTGTGTGTAGGAACAATGATGGGGTAGGTGTCCCAGGACTTGAAATAAGTTACTATCCCGGCATTTGCCTGGAGAGAGTGTGGGAAAACCACTCATCAGGATAGCACTGTGAGCGCTGATCTCCGGATTTGCCGCAGCTCCCCCTCACCGTCGTGGTGCAAGATTTAACGCAACTGGCTCCACCGTGGCGTCTTAAGCCTGCGTCTGATCCCCGCAATGTAAAATGCAGACAGGAATGAATGAAACTCTCACTTGGGACGGTGATCATAAAATACCGATTAAAGAAAAACAGAACTGATTAAGATGGTATATTGGCTTTCACGGCCAGTGAATTAAAACTCAGCAATGTTTCTAGGTTTGTGCCGTGTCTTGTTGGGGGGTTTCGCCTTGGACACCAAGCTGGCTCATCAGAAGGCTCTTGGTGTCTCCGCCCGGACCCCTACAGGAGAAGCGAACTGGTATACCATCTTTTTGGAAGCCTTCGTAAGGAGGTTATAGCTGCTTGAGCTTTTAGTTGGCGCAGGTGCGCTTCATAAAAAGGGAGATAGCTCGCAGTTCGCTATTCCTGTGGGGGGAGTCCAGGCGGGGACACCAAAGAGCCATGTGATGAGCCAGCTTGGTGTCCTAGGCGAAACCCCATACAAGACACTGCACAAACCTAGAAAAATTGCTGAGTTTTAAAAACTGTTGAAGTTTAAAAACCCTGACAAAAAGTATCTATAAAATAACAGAAAAAATCCCCGCCAATATATTAGAAACTGAAAGAAACTCTACAAAACAGGGAAATGAACCACAGTTAGTCAGACCGCCACCTACTGTATCACTAAAGTCGATAAAGTAACAGACGTTACCAGAGTTGAATTTTACGACCGCAATGATGACGAGGCTTTCAGATATTACATCTGAGTGGCTTGTACCTTCTGTAACACACGAAATAGCTGAAAGTCTCCATTTGTTAATTGACGTTAGTTGTAGTGGTTAAGTTTAGAGTTTGTTCGTTTTAAAAGTAACGAAGAATTAAAAACTCCATAGTTAATCCCAAGTCTGCTGAAAATACAGCTTAACCCCATACGGCTATATGTCATATTAGGTGACCTGTTGCATATTATTGTAGCACAGGTCTTTTACCTTGCCGCAGATGCTGTTGGATATACAATACTGTGCATTCCTCAGGCATTCACAGATCCCTTGCCGGGTTACGGGCAGTCCCGTACAGTGCCTGACCGTATTGAGCAGTAAAACCTGCCTAAAGCGGACCGCAATCGTTCCGTATTTATTTTTCCGTTTTAGAGGGTTGAGTGTTAATAAGACAAAATACACTACAAGGAAATACTCTCATCATCACTGGGTGGGGGCAAATATGGTTCCTCGCCACTTTGTTCTGTCGTTCCACCATTCCTCTTCCGACATGGTGTTCCAATCCAGGTTCCGTTTTCTAATGCTATACTTCACCGAGTCCATCCAACGATTCTTGGTCTTCCTCGTCCTCTCTTCCCTGTCATCCGTTGTTCCAGTGCTCGTCTTGGTAGCCTTACTTCATTCATCCGTTTGACATGTCCAAGCAATCTCAATCTGTTTTGTTCCAGTTTGTCATTTAGTTTCTGTACTCCCAGTTCTTTCCGTATATCTTCATTTCTCACTCTGTCTCTCCTAGTTTTCTGGACCATACTTCTCAGGAATCTCATCTCAGCTGCCTCTAGGCTACTCTGCTCTCATCCCTCTTAGTCATTGTCCAAGTTTCTGCTGCTTATGTCATTATAGGAACATAATATGCGTTGTACATAACTTCTTTAGCCTTAATTGGTATATCCTTGTTCCATACTATAGTAAAGCCATCATAACTTCCGACTTGACGTTTCAGTGCTAAGGTAGAGTTTCGTTCGCTAAATCACGTCATAGCGAACGAAACTCAATTTGTCGTGATATATTTATTTGAATGACTGTCTGTGATTGTCTGGTTAAGGTGATTTTCCTTCTGACCTCTAGATAACTCTAGGGTAACACTGAAACGTCAAGTCGGAAGTTATGATGGCTTTACTATAGTCCCCGTACCTGTTGGTAGAAAGCACTCCCGAAATACTCTATTAACGCATATAATTACAATAAAATAATAATTTTAAATATAGGTCTGTAACTAAATAAGAAAATAGGTTCACATGTATTTTCAACTTACGTACAAAAGTTGCAGTCTCTCTGCTCGTTTCTTTGTTTCCACATGTCTTTCAAAGTGCATTGTCGCGACTTCTTTACAAGAGAACGTTGTATGAACTGCTTTGCATTAACTCCAGAAGTTCTGAAACATTCTTGGAAGCTGCAAATTCCTGAAGGTTGCTCACTACAGATAGTGCTTCTCCAAAAGTGTGTGATTTTAGCTTCCTTTCGTTGTCCTCATCATCGTCGTCCATTTCTTCCATGACGTCGCACCTGCTGTTTTCGGCAGCACTTTGAATGTCTTCAGTCGTTAATGTTTCCTAGAACTTTGGTGCAAGTACAGTCGCGCTCAAAATTTAGTGCTGTACATAGCTCTGTATTATGGATAAGATAATCCGTCGTAGCTAGGTTATTTACGCCTACAGTTCCTGAATTTCTTTCCATTTCTGCGTTAGGCAGTTTTCCGGTTTACAGTGTTATTTTACATAGGAAATACCTCCGTTCCGAATTTTGTTTTCCGTTTGTCCAGGTTTCCGGTATACAAAGAGCCCGGTTTAGGCAGGTTTTATCTAAGGTATCGTGGCTATCAACTCGCGGGCAGAGTCACACAACAGTAGAAAATTTAACAAGATTCCAATGATTGCTTGAGAAGAAAAACTCATCGTAAGATGGTTCATGTGTAGGTTTATTAGCATCAATGGTACGACTTAAACAAGACGTTCTTGTAAGAAGAACTCTGCCACCACGCAGATAAAAGAAACTGACCCTTCACCTATTAGCCTGTACCTTAGGCTGCGCACCAGGAATGCAAGGGGAAGCTGTTTAAGTCTGGAGTTCGAAGGTTCGAAGCTCGGCGCTACGTGTGGTTTTCCCTCTGTGTTTCTTCACACTCCCTCTACAGTCCTTGAGATATTCCCAGAAAACTAATTTCAATCAACTAATGAAAGAATCCAAGCCGGCAACCATGGCAACAGAATCTCAGAGGTCCACCTATTTCTGAAAGCCGCAATGCAATTCCATTTATTACATTACTGTGAAAGTTTGCAAACGGCTATGAGGTTATCACGGAACCAACTTAAGACTGTAAAATTCATCAATGCGCTTACGGGGATCAAGGGATACCCTAAATTTTTTTTCACGCGATTTACACGTGCTTTATGTCGTACAGAAGGTCTATTTTATCTCCAAACAGCAACATTATTTTCAAAAATTCCGGAATTGAAATAGTTTTTTTCTGCGGCTTTTAGGAATTTGGGCCATTTGAGGCAACAAAAAAAACTGAATTTTCATTCCCCACAAGCCTTTATAATTTATTAAAGGGGTCTTCCTGTGGATGGGGACTTTACAGAACGATTACGGTCAGTTTTCATGTGACGTGTATTGCGTTTCGTATACGAGGTTTTCAATTGTATTTTCACGTCAGGAAGTACACGTTAGGCAAATTTCGCTTGAGAGCACATTTTAAATTCTCTTTTTTTCTTTTTCTTTTCGACAAACGGGTTCATCGTAAGGGTGAATTTGTTTAATACTGTGTGATTGATATATCCATATTTGAACACCTGGGTGATATGTTGTAGTCAATGGATTTGTCTGTCTTTCTATGGTATTTTTATGTAGGCCTATAACTCGTGTTCGGATGCTTGGAGCATCGTAAAATTGGGTATGATATCCATGAGATTCAATACACCAATCATTTATAAAACTCTTCACCGTACTTCTCATAGAAGGGTGGGTATAGGGAAAAACTTTACAAAATACATGCTTATTTATTTAATCGTGTCAGAAAACATACATCATAACTCACAAGGTATAAAAAGAAACAAGACAGCAAAATACAAAGAGGAATATTCCAAAATCTGGTACTATAAGCATTATCATTTCTGATGGCATGTAACAGCATAATTATACACTACACAAGCACAGATTTAATTAAATGTGGTGTGACCAGTATGTAGCCAATTCACGTGCTTCCTTGGTAGCGTCGATCACATTCTGGGGAGAGCATGTTGTTGGACACGAGTTGCAGACAAGGAGATGGCTCATTGTCTGTTCTTCACCACAGTCACATAGTGTGGAGTCGCAGGCAAATCCCCACTTTCTTATGTTGGTCTTCGTTCTTCCAACTCCGGAGCGCAGCCTGTTGAGCGTCTTCCAGGTAGACCAACATTCCTCGTGACCTGGAGGGAGGCTTTCGGAAGGGATCATCCATCCTGTAAGGTGGCTGGATCTGGAACGCCATGATTTCACTCTGAAATTCGATGGTGGTTCAGCAAGGCTCTCTGTTGAATGAAGAAAGCTTTTTCTTGACTTGAGCCTTTGGAAGGTTTAATACATGCTAAAATAGGCGTAGTAAAAAAATGATCCTAGAAGAACGACCAAAGCATATGTTGTTGCGCTTCTCAATGTGAGACACAAAATACGGTAGTATATAGAGAGTCTCCGAAAACCACATTGTTAAGGCCCTTAAATTAACATTGTCTGTGATATTCCCAGAAAACTAACTTCGCTCTGATGAACTTATGAAGGAATGACAAACCGCTAGCCATTGCAACAGTAGCTCAAGAATTAATAACATCTGGCTAATACCGAAGACCGTTCGAAGAACGGGCACTTCTGCTAGTTATGTAGCTAATAAAATGCAATCACATATTGTCTAGGCAACTTTTCTCAACAAAGTTTGCATATTTGGAGTAGAAAATTCTCTACTAACAAAATGTTGCCACAATAATCGTATATAGCGAATTCGAATTAGGAATTAACTGGTAAGCACAAGTTTCGAAATTGCATTCTACTGCCATACCTGCCAACTTTGAAAAGGGGCTTTCAGTAAAACTAGCGCGCGCCAAAAAATCTAACAAATTTCGACATACCCCGGCTTGAAACAATAATCCTCCTGGGCTACAAAATACAGTAATCCATGCTTTGGACAGGATATTTTAATGAAATCTTATCTACTTACATCATACTCCAATTATTTGTAGACGAGCATGACCCTCAAGAAGCAGGTGTGGTGAATTTTGGTTTGGAGCATAGATATAACAGGACTTCCTTGAAATAATATACCTAGGTAATACACTCATCAATCACTGGAAATTACTTGCACTTTTAAATTCATAGCTGTGTCTCTTTTAGCTTCCTGCAAAACGTCGGGAGAAAAGGTGCTGGCATAGCAGGGACCAGAACTCCTGGTCTTCAAAATAGAAATAGACTCCAGAGATTCATTCAGGACAAAATTTGTGTATTTTCGTCACTTCGAAAAATTACGAGTTCAACACTATACAAACACTATCCAAAGGGAGGTTATGGCTGCTTGAGCTTTCAGTTCTCGCAGTACAGAGGCGCAGATGCGCTTCATAAAAAGGGAGGTAGCGCGCTACTCCTATGGAGATGCGGTCGGGGACACATAGAGCCCGCTGATGAGCCAGCTTGGTGTCGGCGAAACCACGCACAAGAAACGGCACAAACCTAGAAATATTGCTGAGTTTTACTACAGTAACCGATGACATTATAAGGGTCTGATTTAATAGCTAAAGTTGTGGCTTGCTTTGCTTTCTTCTGAAAGTCAATAGAATAGGGGTTTGTATTGCTTCAGAACTTCTGGTCTTCAAAATGGAAATGGCTTCCAGACTTCCATTGGACATCGATGACCTAAACTGTGTCCTGTTCTTCTTAATCAGGCTAAAGATTCGTTCACATTCAGTCTTCGCACTCAAGTACGGAGAAATATAGAGATGTGACACGATCGGCGCTGGTCTCAGCCGTTGGACGAGATTCCCGTAGTATTCACGATAGAACACGGAGAAAAATTGCGAATCGCGATTTACATAATCGGTGTCACTTTTAGTCGTTCGACGACATTTCCATTGTCCTTCAGATCGGGCACGGGAAAATATTGCATTATTACGCAATCGGTGCCGCTTGCTGTCCTTTTGACAAGAATCCAGTTGACCTAGTCATCGAATGCGACGAAATATCGCGATGTATCGCAATCAATGACACTCTCGACCGTTTTACAAGATTCACGTTGTCCTCGCGGTTTGACACTGAGAACGCGATAATGCAATCGGCGCCGCAACCAGCCGTCCTCGAGATCACAAGTTCGCGATCGGGCACTGATTCTATGATTTTACGCAACTGGTGTCGATCTCGGTCAGTTTGAAGAGATTCCCGCAAGCAAGTCGTGTGGTCAGCCGGCCGTCTTGAGGATGTGATTTTGGAGGATGAACGTTCGAATAGGTATCGAATTTTACGAATTATTCTGAGAGGATTGCACGAATCATACAGGAGGGCACATTTCCTTTCGAATTCGAATCACAAATTACACAAGTTTTCGAGATAACCCGTTAGATTATATATCCGATAGAACCAACGTTCGAAAAAAAAAATCGACATATAACGGAATTTCAAATTAACCATACTGGATGTCGCAAATTTACCAGACGGATAGATTCTTAAAATAAATGCACTTCAAAGCGTTTTCATGATTTCTTTTCGGTATATTTCGCAAGATTGCGACATTAAAATATTTCGCGTTATTTCTGGACTTATATTTGTGATAGTTTCCAAATTTAGAGGCCAATAACAGAAATGAGAGGTTTCTTGTTTTGTTTCTAAAGTTTTCAAGAATAAACGTGTCGCGAAAAGTCAGGATTCCTAATAATAAAGAAAAATAATTCACACCAAACTAAAAACTAGTCTTGATGCCAAAAATATACGTTAAACCGATGTATACCATTCAAGGTATCCTCAGTATGCATTTCTTTAAAAGGGCGGGCACGGGGAAATACAGCTTACGCAATCGGCGCCGCTTGCGTGAAACTTACTCCATCGCAATCTGTGAGTCTACCGGCGCGAGTTTAAATGATTTAAACAGACCTCAGCGAATTTTCGTTACCTCCAAATATCCAGACAAAAATTAGCTACTGTTCATTACTTTTCGTTACCAGTAGATACCCTGATAATTCACATGTTATTCCGTTGTAATTCGTGGTAAAGAAGAAAAAAAAACTATATTTTATACAGAACGGTAGCGGTTATCGAACTAATCAACGCATTTAAGAACAAGCAAACTGTTATCCCAGAGCTTTCATTCAACACAAACAAATCGATATCGATCGACTAGGATTCAGGCATATCAGGACTCGTCTCGTACTCCCAGTCGAAGACTGTAACGATAGGATTAATATAGTTCAGAGCGATGTATCGAATGTGCGCTGGTCACACAGCAATAATGTATCGGTGGCATGCGGAAGCTTGTTCTGGCGCGAATTTTAAAAAGAAGATCTTAGTTCATAAATCCGTAAAATATTATAGTTCATCCGTAAAACCCCGCAAATTTTACGAAAAAAAAAAACCAACATAAAAGTTGGCATGTAGTTCAGCATGAGCCTACTGGTGGGTGTAGTGATTTGCATTCTTGGCCGTCATTGTGAAGGCTTGTCATTGTATTCACGGCTCGGCCATGATATTTAATTCAGGTTTGAGGGCCGGAAAACGGCCGTAAAAACCCGTAAATGAATTAACACTATCCAGCAAGTGGAACAACTCGAATTTTTTTACTTACAGGTGACCAACATTTTCAGCGGGTGCAATACCCCGGATCGAGCCCCCTGACCAAAGAGCCAAGGCGCCCTTAAGATCAATATTACCAAATCAAAAAACTTCACGAACAAAACAATGCCTCTCCCCAATCCGATACACTATGAGAGTTTGGAACGAAATTCAAGTATTTGGCACACGATCCGGTGATTAAGGCTGTGGATCGCCAACCATCCAATTCTGTCTGCCAATAGTCCACTGTTGAAAAAGCTCTTCATCGGAACTCAAACCAGCGTCATATAGCATGTCTAGCAACGACCTCCTTCACACAGCGTTGCCGCACTGGCTTATCCTGGCAAAGTTGCAGAAAGCTAAATCAATGGGGGGAAATACCCAACGCAGAATGAAAGATATACTTGGCACCAGTTAGCTTCATCTACTGTATTATCCAGTAGGCTAATATTTTAGGTTAGAAAAAAAAAATACAAGTGCTGAGCGTGAGAGGAACCTAGAACCGGCAAGTAGAATATTCTGATGATGATAATTAGGGCTCGGATCGATATGCTCGATAAAATCTCCAGATATGCTCGAAAACCATGTGTTTTATGCTCGATATATATGCTCGAAAACCCCATTATATGCTCGATAGATATGCTCGAAAACCCATTATATGCGGTTAAATATGCAGAATATGCTCGAAAAAACACCGTTAAAAACTATAGAAAGGAAAATGAAACGAAAAAAACAATAACATACCTTTTTATACGAGCTTTATTTTCTAATTTTATGTATGATACACTGCAATGTACTCGCATTCAAGTTTTTCAAGTATATAAGAGACGTTTTCTTACAAAAGTTACCGTTTAAAAGTACATTTACAAAATGATCAGAATTAGGCGAGTCAATGAAGGCGATCTGAATTGGTCTGTACAACAAGATTTTTTTCTATGTTTTCAGTTTTGAATGATTTTCTAAAATCAGTCAATAAAAGTTTCAGAGACGAGAACGACCTCATTAAAGGATACAAACCTGCGGTTCTATTATTCGTACCAGATAGCCTTTTCAATAATTATTGTTGTTTTCTAACCTAAAGGATGGTCAGGGCCCGAATTAGGGGGGGGGGGGGAAGGAATTCGAAGACAAACAAACTATTTAGGCGAAAACGACAAGAATATGCATTTAAGTTATATGCTTCGATTTTGAAAAACGCGGTTTTATGCATTTATATGCTCGATAAATTTCAATTCTGTTGGTCCCCGAGAGGTGAAAATACCACCGAAAGGCTTCTTTCAATGTGTACTATTCAGGAAAGAAATATGCAAATATGCTCGAATCCAAGCCCTAATGATAATTGTTGTTTTAAGGGGCCTAACATCAAGGTTATCGGCCCCTAATGGTCTGGGTGATAGCGAAAATGACACTGAAATGGAAACCAGAACGAAAATTAAGCTGGACTGAAAATACTTACAAAATGGAACTCGGATTGAAATGACTCAAAAAATGTAGAGTGGAAATACTCACAAAAGCAATTTAGATTGAAAAAAGTCCTCTCGGCACGCCGGAAGGCGGAGGTAGATTTCACCGGACAAACTTGGGGATAGGCGAAAATAGGCAGAATATGCAGGTTTTCGTAGAAGGATCAGACCTCATTTATTGCGAGAAGGTATTTTATAATTGGAGCTTAATTAACTTTGTTTTTCGTCATTTTATGCTTATTTTAAACATTTTATTGTCTTCTGGGAACGGTAACCTTCTTGTCATTTGGGGTCCATATTTATACTTGTGGTCACACTGATCTTATGCAAGGTTTCGACACTTATGTGTAACTATGTAACGGTCTGTTACTTCTTCACGCAAAATTATATCTCCCGCAGAGATTTTGGTTGGTTCCTCAGTTTAGGGGCTGCGACAACGCGGTCATGTAACCCCGTGTACTTAGGGATGGCTGTATTAGTCTGTAATTCAGGAAAGGACTGCAGACGGTCAATTTCAAGCAGTAGTTCCTAATGTTGCTACCAGGTACTACCGTCAACGATACCTAGCTGTGAACTTGGCTACTAGATACCACCCCAACCAGTAACTCGCAACGAACGTTGGAACTTCCCCTCCAAAGGAAAGCATACTGAGGGATTTTAGCGCTCTTTGAAAATCCGACGACTTCGGCCGGCTCTGAAACCGCGACCTTGGGCATAGACATTCAGCATGCTACCAGTCACGTCACCGAAGCCGCTTCCCACTTAGTCAGATGGAAATACTGAATCTGATCTCGTGCAAGTGCGTTGTCATGGCAACGTCTGATGGCTCATCCCTCATCAATTTAGTAGTGTTGCCATGACAACCTCTGATAGCTCTTGACATTTTCTTATAATTCCGAAATCATTTTCTCATCCCTTGGCGTAATGGTGGGTCATATCAAAAATTCTTTCAGACAAAAGTTTTAGGTAATTATTAGGGGAATATTGTCCATTTTGTATGGTTTTGATATTGTGCCTATTAAGAGAGATATGATTAATGTTTCCCGAAAAACCCACTTTTTCCCACCCCTTTGGTCAATGGTTGGTGTTATAAAAAAACTCTTCAAACATAAATTTTTGGGCTTTATCCGACACATAGTATGAACGTTGAACGGATTCGATATTTCACATATTAAGAGAGTTATAGCAATATTTCACTTTTTCCAAAAAAGCCCCCCATTTTCACCCCCTTCGACCGATTTAGCCCAGTAACGAACTCGACCGAGATTTTATAGGTATACATATTCGGTAAAAAATTCAAAGTGATTGGTGCGAAATTACGGCAGTTATCGTGTCCACAAGAAACTGATATGCATATATATACATATATATATACATACATAAATTATATATAAACTTTTGAACTGACGGTGGTTTTGGGGTCTGGGGGATGTGAAACGCGAAGATATGTCGAAATTTTCCGGAAGTCGAAACATGGGACCCATTGCAATAGTTAGCTTTCTAATGAAATCTACCTAAAAACCGCACCAAATGGAGTTTAGGTTCAAAATACTTTCGAAATGCAATGTAGATTCGAAATACTCACAAGATGCAATTGAAATTGAAAATACTTACAAAATGCAATTGAGATTCAAAATGTCTACCCATCAGATTCAAAATACTTACAAAATGCAATCAAAAGTCAAAATACTCACAAAATGCAATTGGAATTGAAAAGACTTACAAAATGTAATTTAGATTCAAAATACTCACTATATTTGGAAGCCCGCGATTCAAAATACTTACAAAATGCAATTTAGATTGAAAATGCTTACAAAATGGAGTTGAGATCAAAAATACGCGCAAAAGGTAAGTTGGAAAATTGTAATTTAGATACAGAGAGAGACAATTTACACAAAAAAAAGGTGCGGGAATCTTAAAGAGAAAGGAAAATATAATGAAAAGAAAAAGAAAGCTGATCCCTCGAAGAATGTGGGATCAAGAACGATGAGAGAAGAGCCAATTAAGGCATGAAAGGAAGAGACTCCCTAGGCCTCGGATACCCTAATACCGTCGGGGTCGGAGAGTTGACATAGAGAGGTCGACAGGAAATAAGACGAAGAGGCGCCCGGCACAAGTGGAAGTAATGCCGGACTCAGCTGGGGTCCCGTGGTCGCCAACCCACGTCCCACAAGTTGTGAGCTCCCGGGCGTATTTGGAAGAAGGGAGGAGCCATCTTTGAAATGATTTTCCGACGTATCTTCGCCCTAACTACGGACCAATGCTGGACTGATTCTCTTAAACGAAACAAGACACCACAGGATTTACGCATATAACAGGGCAAACCACTCTTATCTTGTCAATAACAATATACGTTTAGGTGAGATCCTAATCAAACAAGGTTACAACTCTGTTTCTTCATGCTTAGTGCCATGCTCCTCTTCATAATCATTCCTGTCCGACCTCACTAAGCCACAGCTAAGTTCACGGATGATATTGTTCGCTTCTCATCCACTAGGGCTAGGATTATTATGTAAATACTGTTACGGCTGTGAGTTTGTGTCATCGCTCGCCGCTTGAGTCACAACTTCCCCAGGGGCTGGGCTGTGGCTTGCCTCCTGTATTGCGCGCGCCTTATGCAACAGGGCTACTACAGACAAAGGGATAGTCCAGAAGATTCGTGACTGGACCAGCGATGGAAACCTCGAGAAGCCGTGGACCCTGGATGGATCTAGAACCATTTATTGAGTCACCGGCCTGCTATATAAGGGTGACCCGTGAAGCAGTTGTTGTTGTTGTGTTTTACGAGCTAGTGCGAGCGATTATCTTGTGCGACAGAAGTGTGGTGACGAAGTGCTGTGCGAGTTACGAAATCCTGTGACATTGTTTCTCCCAGCTTGTGAACAGCGTACATCAAGTGCTCGTAAGTAACTGTATTTGTTGTACCTGAGGAAGAGGGGCAGGTAGCTTCTGCCAAGGCCATCGGACTCATTAGGACGGATTAACTTCTGTGGTCTGTTGCAAGTGAAAGGGGCCAAGAGCGCATAAGGAAGAGACTTGAGGAAACTGGAGAAGGCTCCTAATTGCTTGTATTTGCTGATTAGTGTAATTTTCTGGCCGCAATAAAGTTAATTACTTCTTTAAGCAGTAATTGGTGTTGTGCTTCCTACCCACCGTAATCCAGTTAACAAAAGTGCCACTAGGGGGGTGGCACGTAACAACTGGTGTCAGAAGCCGGATTACGAACTCAAGCACAACACCTGACGGTCCTGGTTTCAAAACCCGAGCAGGTAATTTTCTCTAATTTTCCTGTGAGTGCATGCCCTTTACAAGACAAACAACTAAAATGGAGGAGAAATTGGCAGCATTGCTTGAAAAGTTAAATGGCATGGAAACCAAGATGGGGGACGGCCAGAAGAAGATGGAGGACGGCCAGAAGAAGTTAGCCGAGGACCTAACTGCCAAACTAGAAGACGGCCAGAAGAAGTTAGCCGAGGACCTAACTGCCAAACTAGAAGACGGCCAAAATAAGCTAGCGGAGGTCCTGAAGAGGATAGAGGACGGCCAGAAGAAGATGGAAGACGGTCAGAATAAGTTGACACAGGACCTGAAGAAATTAGAACTGGGTCTGCGTGAGGAAGTCACGGCAGTGGAAAAGAAGTTCGACGCCTTACAAGTGGAAATTGCCGAGCTGCGCCAACGCCCGCTGATGGGGGTAGAGGAGAAATTCAACGCCTTACAAAAGGAAGTTGCAGAGCTGCGCCAACGCCCACTGACGGGGGTGGAGGAGAAATTCAACGCTCTACGAGAGGAAGTTGCCGAGCTGCGCCAACGCCCGCCCACCGTTACACCGGGAATATCGGGAACGGGACATAGCAGAGTGACGCCCCCAACCTTCGACGGAAAGGTCCCGTGGAACACCTACTTACGTCAGTTCGAGGCGGCCTGTTCCATAAATAACTGGAACAACACAGAAAAGGCTACAGCTCTCATTGTAGCGCTGAGAGGTGACGCCCTTAACGTCCTTCAGGCCATCCCGACTGGATCCCAGGACTACGCTTCCCTGATCGCCCATATGGAGTCCCGATATGGAGATAGCCATCTTCAGCAGGCCTATCAGATGCAGCTCCGGACCCGGGTACAGAAGAACGCGGAAACCCTGCAGGAGTTCGAGATGGACATCGCACGCCTCGTAAGGCTCGCCTACCCAACAGCGCCGGCCGACTTTCTGGAGCAGATAGCGACGCAGACTTTCACCGACGGGCTACGGGACTCGGACACTCAACAGGCGCTGCGTCTCGCGCGCAATAAGACCCTGGCAGATGCGCTGAGCCACGCACTTGAGTTCGAGACGGCAAAACAGGCATCCAGAATGCACGCGCGGGTGCGTCAAGTGGACGTCAACGAACCAGTAAAATCCAACGAGACCAAGCCCCTGGCCGACGAATTAATGGAGGCGCTAAGCCGTTTCTTCGATAGTCGCGGCACCACCAGCAACGACACAGCCGGAAGACAACCGGAGAGGCGGCCCGGAAGAGGACTACCGACTTGCTGGGCCTGCGGTAAGAAAGGCCACCTCAGCAAGGACTGCGGTGATCGCCGCCGCCGAGGGTATCCGACGGGAAATCAGTCGTCTAAAAACCGCGCGGCCCAGGGAAACGAGTATTAGCCAGCCTTGAGGGGCAAAGGTTGGCTTGTGACAGTCGTCAAGCCCCAGCAGTCCAAGTGCGTGTGACGAAGTTACGGAGGGACAATAGCAGCCTGATGGTCGACGGAGTCGTCAGGAAGGAAGGAAGCTTTCAGTTTAACGTGACCGTTAATCTGTAGATTATGAGCCACGGGACCTCCTTTTTACGTGGAATCCGAACCACAGGACATGGCATTTCACTTCGAAAATCTCACATGCATTGACCGGGAATCGAACCCGGACCACCTTGGTGAGAGGCATACAGCTAGACCGCTGAGCCACCACGCCCCTGACGGAGTCGTCCACGGAGTGAGCTGGCCCATGCCAGCAAACGTCTTCTCCGTGGGGAGCAAAGACTTCGGCAGGACAAGCTTGGTCCAGCACAGAATCGACGTTGGGGACAGCGCACCGATTAGGGCCCCATTCCGACGTGTCCCGCTCGCCAAGCAAGCCAAAGTCGACCGGATGGTAGAAGAGATGAAGGAGCAAGGGGTGATCGAGCCATCACATAGCCCTTGGAGTTCTCCGGTCGTGCTTGTGAAGAAGAAGGACGGTTCCACCAGGTTCTGCGTGGACTACAGGCGGGTGAACGACGTCACGAAGAAGGACAGCTACCCTCTACCCCGGATCGACGACACGCTGGACACCATATCAGGGTCAAGATGGTTCTCCACCTTGGATTTGAAGAGTGGCTACTGGCAGGTGGAGGTCCACCCTAAGGACCGCGAGAAAACGGCGTTCTCTGTGGGCAGCGGGCTCTGGCAGTTCACCGTCATGCCATTCGGTCTGTGCAACGCCCCTGCGACCTTCGAAAGGCTAATGGAGTCCATTCTGAGGGGACTACACTGGAAGACCTGCCTGGTCTACCTAGACGACGTCATCGTTCTGGGGAGAAGCTTCAAGGAGCACTACAGCAACCTGAAGGAGATCTTGTTGAAGCTGCGGGCTGCCCAGCTGAAGTTGAGCCCCAAGAAGTGTCAGCTCTTCCAGAAGCGGGTCCAGTACCTTGGGCATATCGTCTCCGAGGAAGGGGTGCGCACCGACCCAGAGAAGACCGCAGCTGTGAGGGAGTGGCCAGTTCCGAAGGACAAGTCCCAACTACGAAGCTTCCTGGGACTCTGCACTTATTACCGTCGCTTCGTGAGAGGATTCGCCGACATCGCCAAACCTTTACATCGACTGACTGAGAAGGACCAACTCTTCACGTGGACAGCAGAATGCCACAATGCCTTCGAGCAACTCAAGCAGGCTCTGTGCACCGCGCCTATTCTGGCCTACCCCAGACCTGGAACAAGGTTCATCGTCGATACCGATGCCAGCGACTTTGGCATAGGGGGGATCCTGTCGCAAGTAGTGGACGGCGAGGAGAGAGTAGTGGCCTACTTCAGCAAGGCCTTGTCAAAGCCAGAAAGGAACTACTGCGTCACCAGGAAGGAGCTGCTCGCCATCGTGAAGACCATTGAACACTTCCACAAGTACCTGTACGGGCAAGAATTTCTCATCAGGACCGACCATGCATCCCTGCGGTGGCTCCTGAACTTCAAGCAGCCCGAGGGTCAACTCGCGCGGTGGTTAGAGAGGCTTCAACAGTACAACTTTGAGATTCAGCACAGGAAAGGCCAGCTGCATTCTAACGCCGACGCCCTGTCACGAAGACCGTGCCCCGAAGACTGCACTTTCTGTGCCCGAAGGGAGGAGAACACCGGGATACAGTGCCGAAGGACTACCGTGGAACTTCAAGGGAGCTGGAGCCGCGAATCTTTCACGCGGGCGCAAGCAGAAGATGATGACCTGGGACTGATAGCCGAATGGAAGAGGGCCTGTGTCCCCAGACCCGGATGGAACATTGTGAGTGACTGCAGCCCAAAGTTTAAGTCCTACTGGGCGCAGTGGGACTCGCTGACTGTAAGGGATGGCCTCATCTGCCGTTCCTGGGAGAGCACCGACGGGAAGACATCTCGGGAACAAGTCGTCGTTCCAAAGGTTATGACGGAGGAAGTCCTGAGGGAAGTTCATGGAGGATCATGTGGTGGACACCTAGGGATAAAGAAGACCCTGGAGAAGCTGAGAGAGCGGTTCTACTGGATCGGATGCCGAACAGACGTGGAGAACCACTGCGCGAGGTGCCACGATTGCGCAGCCAGCAAGGGCCCAGGACGAAGACGACGGGGTCCACTGAAGACCTACAACGTGGGCGGCCCCATGGAGAGAGTGGCCATCGATGTTGCTGGGCCATTCCCGTTAAGCGAGGCAGGGAACCGCTACATATTAGTCGTCAGCGACTACTTTACCAAATGGCCGGAGGCGTATGCGCTCCCTAACCAAGAAGCCGCGACGATTGCAGAGACCCTGGTGAAGGAATTCGTCAGCCGGTACGGAGTACCCCTGGAGCTGCACTCCGACCAAGGGAGGAACTTCGAGTCGCAGCTGTTCCAGAACCTATGCCAGCTGCTGGGAATCCGGAAGACAAGGACAACGCCACTACACCCTCAGTCCGACGGGATGGTAGAGCGATTCAATCGCACCATCGAGAACCATCTTCGAATAGTCGTCAGCGAGCACCAGAGGGATTGGGACAAACATCTTCCACTATTTCTCCTGGCCTACCGCGCCGCCGTGCATGAAGCCACCGGGTGCACACCAGCCCGGGCCATGTTTGGGAGGGAGCTCCGTCTACCTGTCGATCTTGCCTTTGGCCGACCTGGGAATGATCCGATCCCGGTAAGCCAGTATTGTCAAGAACTGGTCGACCAACTGGAGGACGTGCACGCGTTCGCGAGGAGGAAACTGCGGATCGAGACCGACAGAATGAAGACCCGATACGACCAGCAGACGGATGCCGGCGGATTCCACGAGGACGACCTGGTCTGGCTCTTCAACCCATTACGGAAGAAAGGCCTGTCACCCAAACTGCAGAAGTCCTGGGAGGGCCCGTACCGAGTCGTGAAACGGATCAACGATGTCGTCTACAGGATCCAGCGGAGCCCGAGGGCGAAGATGAACATCGTGCATCGAGATCGCCTGGCAGCCTACGGAGGGACACAGACGGACCAATGATTGATCGGGACGATCAGCCTTTTTAGGAAGGGGTGGTGTTACGGCTGTGAGTTTGTGTCATCGCTCGCCGCTTGAGTCACAACTGCCCCAGGGGCTGGGCTGTGGCTTGCCTCCTGTATTGCGCGCGCCTTATGCAACAGGGCTACTACAGACAAAGGGATAGTCCAGAAGATTCGTGACTGGACCAGCGATGGAAACCTCGAGAAGCCGTGGACCCTGGATGGATCTAGAACCATTTATTGAGTCACCGGCCTGCTATATAAGGGTGACCCGTGAAGCAGTTGTTGTTGTTGTGTTTTACGAGCTAGTGCGAGCGATTATCTTGTGCGACAGAAGTGTGGTGACGAAGTGCTGTGCGAGTTACGAAATCCTGTGACATTGTTTCTCCCAGCTTGTGAACAGCGTACATCAAGTGCTCGTAAGTAACTATTTGTTGTACCTGAGGAAGAGGGGCAGGTAGCTTCTGCCAAGGCCATCGGACTCATTAGGACGGATTAACTTCTGTGGTCTGTTGCAAGTGAAAGGGGCCAAGAGCGCATAAGGAAGAGACTTGAGGAAACTGGAGAAGGCTCCTAATTGCTTGTATTTGCTGATTAGTGTAATTTTCTGGCCGCAATAAAGTTAATTACTTCTTTAAGCAGTAATTGGTGTTGTGCTTCCTACCCACCGTAATCCAGTTAACAAAAGTGCCACTAGGGGGGTGGCACGTAACAATACATATTCTTTACCTTTGCATATACATTACTAAAAAAAGGTTAAATGTCCATGAATTAGAACTGTAGCTATCACATAATTACATTTTATTGTTAATATTTGATCTGGCGAAGTTGGTAGCATGCTGAGCTCCTATGCCCAAGATCGCGGGTTCAAACCCGGCCGAGGTCGGCGGATTTTTTAAGAGCGTTAAAATGGACAGGCTTAATTCATTATTGTACCATACTTTATTTTGCAGAAATATAATGAATAATATGAGGAATCTTCAAGTAATATGTGTAATATACCATTTATATAAAATTAAATTAATGTTATATATTTTGCATGTTCATACACTGACGAAAATGGAAATTGCAACACCCAGAAGGAGTGGTGCTACATTGCTGCAATTGAACATGCAGGACGAGTGTTCGGTTGTGATTCGATGATTACACTTTCAGGTCCCTCTGACCGCAAGTTTGGACAGTTAATACAGGATGTGCCCACCACGAGCTGCAATACATTGATGAATTCGGCGAGGCATGGAATCAATAAGGCCCTGGATCGCTTCCTGAGGAATTGTGGCCCATGCTTGCTGCACTGCACGGATCAGTTGTTCCAGAGTTGTGGGTGGCTGAGGACGGTTGGCCAGTTGTCGACCCATCATGTCCCACACATGCTCAATAGGACTGAGGTCCGGAGATCCGTCGGGCCATTCTAAGGTTGTGATGTCGTGGAGAGCTTCTCTGGAGATGCGTGCAGTGTGAACCCGGGCATTGTCCTGCTGAAACATCCCATTAGCAATGTTCGCCATCATAGGGCAACCACGGGATTGAGTACCCTATCAGCGTAATGTCGAGCAGTCATAGTGCCCTCAACAAGCACTAATTGTGATTTCACATTAAAGCCAAGAGCTCCCCAGACCATAATGCTTGGTGTTGGCCCTGTGTGACTTTCGACAATAAGGTCTGGGCGGCCCCTCTCCCCGGTATGTTGGCGCACACGATTCCGGCGATCACTGCGGGCAAGACAGAAGCGCGATTCATCACTAAAGACGACCCTATGCCGTTCGTCGACCCACGTCGATCGTTCTCGACACCAGGCCAGCCTTACACGTCGCTGTTGTGGGGTCAATGGAACACCTTCTGCAGGGACACGGGATCGTAAGCCAGATGCACGCAGGCGATTACCAACTGTTTGTTGTGTAACGTGGGGTGCCACAGCTGCTCGAATTTGTGCTGCTGTTGCATGGGGTTCCATCCAGGCCATCCGAATGATGCGGCGATCCTCTCTCACAGTTGTCTGTCGCGCTGGGCCTGTGCCAGGTCTACGAGTGTGGGTACCTTCATTTGACCACTGCTTCCATACACGTTGTACCGTAGATGCCTGTCGGCCAACACGTGCAGCGACAGTCCTTAGCGATAATCCAGCCTCACACAGCCCAATTATCCGAGCCCTCTCAAACGGCGACAGTTGTTGATAGCGAGCTCTTCTCTGTCGTCGAGGCATGTTTGACGGGGAACACTTCACTGCACAGACTGCAAGTCATCTACGCTACACCGGAGTCCGTACACTGGAGTTGATTCCTCCGCGACCAATCACGTGGGGAGACCTGTAGCAACAATCCAATGGGTCTGAAACTTTGATCGTTTACATACCTACATGGCATCGTCCCATATCTTGAAAATCAACACACACGACCAATGCCTTCATGGTGTTGCAATTTCCATTTTCTTCACTGTAGCTTAAAAATATTGAAATATACTACGTTCCGACTAGTCAATGCTTAATGTGTTTATTTAACCACTAGTACATGTTTCGAGGCGTAGTAGTAATTAAAATCTGCCACTTCATCAGCTAGTACAAATGAAGACATTGTGACATTAATGGCCAGTCATTGACATTAAAATTAATGAAAAATGGATCATGTGGATGAAAATGTGATGGAGGCATATATGGTTGTTGCTCCTGCACGTTATAAAAATAATAATAATAACAAGGATAGCCAAAACATTGAAGGTATACTATTCTAGGAACACTCAACTTTCAGTAGCAAAATTGAAAGACGGCTCTATTCCGAGAAAATTCCCCTAATTAATGTTATCTTTGGAGTCTTTAGTTCTTGCTTGTGAAGCTTGGTGGTGTTTGAGCATATACGGTTTTTGCACTTGACTAGACGGAAAAATATTTCAATATTTTTAAACTAAAAAATCCTAGCTCTAGTCATCATGACCCATGAACTTTCCCGCTCAATTTAAGCCGATAAGCTCGATGTTATGAGCGCCTCAGTTCTGGTAATGGGGCTCCACACGGAAACATTCTGTCTCCCTAATGCTATTTCAGTCTCCGTTTCTTCAGCAGCAGCAGCTGCTACTTATAGGAATTGCCAGTCGGATGAGAAACACAGAAAGACTGGTAATGGGAGGAAGATGACGAAGAAACCAATACACGCACAGAGAAACTAATGACGTGAAGGACATCGCACAATAGGGTGCTGTGACGTACGCTGCCGCACTTACATAAAGGTGGTACTCATATAACTAAGACCCGGAAGTTCATGCACTATTAAATTAATAAATATGAACTAGTAGTTCCGTGAAGAACTAAATAGCCTATTTTCATATATCCTACTTAAAGTATTTGCCTCAATCATGCCTATAAAACCCTTTGATATAAATGAAGTCTATATAAATGATCATAAAATTAACATAGTTCCTCAATTTAAGTATCTTGGAGACATTATAACACATAACTTAAACGAAAAAGTAACTTGGATAAATAGAACAAATAAAATGAAAAAGGCACAATCTCTAACCTGGTCAACATACAATAAAAAATGCCTATCAATAGCTACTAAGATCCAACATTATAAAACTGTAACTCTCCCAGAAGCCACTTATGCTTGTGAAACACTGTTCCAAATTAAAAATGAACAAAGAACTGATCAGCTCCTCAAAACGGAAAGAAGAATCATTAGAACGTGCATAAATAAAAAGTATCAGGTTGAGGGAGTCTGGAGGATTCTCCCAAATGAAATTGTCTATCGTGAGATTGATCCAATCACCAGCACAATGAAGAATCAAAGAATTTCAAATTTTTTACATCTTACGGCTTCCAGAAAACAGAATTGTACGCCAACAGGTGATGAGAAATCTAGGAAAGAAAACTGGAGGAAAATGGATCCAAGAAATCCAACAAGATCTCAAAGCAGTTGGACTCCAGATAACAGATGCCGAGGAGAAAAATAAAATTAACACCATTCTTAAAACTTACAAATTGCCTGCAGAAATGATATATAGAAAGCCTATGGAGATTTCAGATGAGTTGAGAAAATCCCGATCTGAAAGAATGAAAAAGTACTGGAAAGAGCGCAAGAACCACGCAGTACTACCTTCAAAGAAGAAGTGATTGTGGAAGGACTCAAGTGGTCCAATGTGACCTGTCTGTTAGGTAGTCAGCCCGAAGGCTGGTTGGATCCTCAAAAAGCACCGCCGTTACGTTATGTGAGTAGATACCCACAAAAGCCCAAGGCAGCGCTATATTGAGGCATTCTAGGCAAGAAGAGGAGTGAGGTAGTTTGCCATTGCTTTCCTCACCCAATGGGACCAATCAAGATTAATAATAATAATAATATTAATAATAATTTGCCTCTATCAACATACAAATTTTCAGTTTCATTGCTGTAATAGATTCTTAGGTATTGAGAACAGTCTAAATATTTCGGATGGTCATCATGTTGGATTTTTATATATAGGCCTTAGAGTTATGTACTATTGCATAAAGATTATTGTGTAGGTGTTTTATTCAAACTTCAATCGGATGATTCGGACACAAGAAATAAAACAGAGATTTTAAAATTTCGCTCAGCCGCCATCTTGTGGTTATGAAAATAATTTAAATGGATTAGATGTCAGTCGATTAAAATTTATATAAGCATATACTGTACATAAGCCTCCGTGGCTTAGGCGGCAGCATGCCGGCCTCTCACCGCTGAGTCCGTGGTTCAAATCCCGGTCACTCCATGTGAGATCTGTGCTGGACAGAACGGAGGCAGACAGGTTTTTCTCCGGGTACTCCGGTTTTCCCTGTCAACATTTCATTCCAGCAACACTCTCCACTATCATTTCATTTCATCTGTCAGTCATTTAATCATTGCCCCAGAGGAGTGCGTCAGGCCTCGGCAGCCGGCACAGTTCATATCCTCGCCGCTAGATAGGGGCTTCATTCATTCCATTCCTGACCCGGTCGGAGACTGGAAGCAGGCTGTGGATTTTCATTTTCATATACTGTACAAAGTTTCACTGCGCTCGGATGGTTAAATAGCGAGAAAACGTCCTTTTGAATATTTAATTTTCGCGTCGCCCCCATGTTGGATTTGTGCTCACCAGGTTATTGAACGTCCCATAGGTGAACTTACGTTTATATTGCCTGCTATTTCTGAACTTTTCCCAATGCAACACTATTACATTTCACCAATATATAGTCATTGATTATTATTTCCTGTCTAGGAAAACACGCGTTTTTAGAGTTCTAATGTTGTTCTCCTCATATGGAGATGCAATACTGGAGGATAATGGCCATGATTTTACGGAGCTTCCCCGTAACTAAGTTCATCTTTAGCTGCTGCCTGAATCATCACATGTTCATCTATGAGGGCTGTTTTTTAAGTAAGGGCCGTTTCTTTTTTATTATTAATCGAACATTTTATTTTAAAACCACATTTATTTTTAGGTTTTACATACCTTCCTCTATTTTTCTACATAGTGGCCTTGTTTATTTAGGCACTTGTCATAGAGGAAGGTATGTAAAACCTAAAAATAAATGTTCTGAAGTCCATCTGCATAAAAGTTTGCCGCCTGCTGTGACAACCAAGAATTCGCGGCTGTTTTCACTTCTTCATCGCCGGCGAAGCGCTTCCCACCAAGATGTTAGTTAGTTAGTTCTTGTTGTTTTAAGGGGCGGAACTAGGAGGTCATCTGCCCCTCCCGCCAAGATGACGAAGGCCTATACGTTGGGTGATCCAAAACTTCCCACCAAAAGAGTCAATCAGTTCCCGAGTCCGGTGAGGTCTTGCCATGATCTTGCGCTGTGACTGTCAAGTGCAAAAATGGGTACGCGAGTTCAAAAGTGGCCGTGAAAATGTTCACTGCATTATCACCATACACCTCACAAAGCTGACTTGTTTCTTGCACTCAAAAAACATATCATAGATCGTACCTCACACGCGGCGGGCAAATCAATAATTTTGAACATTGTAAAGATGCACAGTTCAGCGTACAGGTTAGCTACACCGCTGCAACTGACGCCTGCTTGTTCGCAAAGGATGCCGGGAGGTAGCGCGCACGCTTGTTGGGGCGTGTGCACTAACTATGGGCTTTAAAAAATAAACGGCCCTTACTTAAAAACCAGCCTTCGTACTTTCTTATATATTTTAACCCTTTAAGTACTATGTTAGCTATTTGCAACCTCAGTGCCGAGATTTTGCATTTGCATTTAAAGAAAATTGCAGAAGTAATGTTTAACTTATCAGGGGGACTTAAATCGTCTATACGTTTTGGGTCTTTATTAATCTAAATGCAAATTCAAAATTCTATGTTTATATTCATTTTTTTCTGTCCATGCGTGCATCATCTCAATACGAGGTAAAGGACCCAACATAAAATTATCTCCTAAAATCAGCAGTCAAGTAATGCTTGTTGCTCCCTACATGAACAAAAATTGATACTGTTTGATCCGAAATCACAACAGGACGTGAAGGAGTTGCTTGTTAGGCCTATTCCTGGTTGGTTCCTCAGTTTAGGGGCTGCGACAACGCGGTCATGTCGCCCCGTGTACTTTGGGTGTGTGTAGAATCTGTCTGATAATCAGTGTTAATTGTGATGGCTGTATTCGTGTGTGTTATTTTTAAAATTCAAGTAAGGACTGCAGACATTAAATTTTTAAGTAGTTCCTACTTTTGCTACCAAACGTCACCGTCAACTAGTTCTGAACTTGGGTTACTAGATGCCACCGCAGTCGGCTCCTGGCGATGAACGTTGGAACATAAGAGCGTTAGTCAAATCTAACCTATAATTTAGCTTCACACAAGAGTAATTAGTGGAAGGTTCTTTTACATGCCACAAATCTATGACATGGGACCGCCGGCTTTACTTCCCCACCAAATAGATTTTAACGTTATTAAAAAAGCCGACGACTTCGGCCGGGTTTGAACCCGCGACCTTGGACATAGAAGCTCAGCAGTCTACCAACTTAGGCCAATTCCGCCATACTTGTTTACATCACCAGCTATAGAGGACAGACGTCTACAAAATGCTCTGTTAGTTACTTCCGGAAGCAACACTCCAAACTCAAGCAGTGCTACCTAATGCCCAACAGATGGCAGAACATGCCCGAGATAGACTCGGCACTCGAAAGCGAATGGGGAGTCCTTGTGCACCGTTTATATAGACGGGCGAATCACTCAACAGGTTAAACGTCCTTGCCATTGTGTTACAATTTACACCACTTGTAGTCAAATCTGCTTCACACCAAACAAAGCAGCTTATCTTTCGAATCTGAAGAATTCAAATAGGTTAAACTGTTGAATCTGTTGAAATATCATGTTAATTGCAAATATGATATAAGTTACACTATATATTTCTTTACGACAAATGGTTTGAAGCTTCTCCTTACGGAATGACTCTTGTTTTGGTTAGGCAAGATATATTTTGGAGCTATAAAAGGAATACATTTTCCTCAACAAAATGGAATATATACACATCATAAACGTTTCTTAATTAATTGTTGCTATTCACCCCGTTTTCTAGCGTCAACGTTCGGAAATCGAACAAGGTCCGCTTTATAGAGAGGCAAGCAGCTTAACCATTGCGCCATCACGTTCCCGTACTATTAACCTGCCTTCTTGTCGGTAAGGATTTATAAGAAAAGTTTGCCAATGATTCATTATACGGTAATTTCTCGCAAATCAATCGGCTATGTTTGAACATTCAAGGCAGGAATATGATTAGTCATTTGTTTCTTTTTATTATTATTATTATTATTATTATTATTAATGCAACCAATGGCCATGTACTTTTCTTTTCAGGACGAGTCAGGGAAGGGATATTGGGAGGAAATCGGCCGTGAACCTATTGAAAGTAAACGTCCCGGCATTTACCTGGTGGTGAAAATGGGAAACCATGAAAACCATTTTCAAGACGGCCGAGGTGGGATTCGAACCCACACTCTCCCGATGCCAGCGAGGCACGAGATAGCACGTTAGCGCTCTCGGCCATCGCGGTCATTTGATTATTTATAGTTCAAATAATTGGTTCACACTCGCCGCAGGAAGACTTCTGAAAACAAGTAAGAAGCAAAAGACTGAATATTTAACCGGACATACCGATTTGGGGCAATACGAGAAATCTTCCACGAGGCTCTGCGACCAATATTTCTTCATTCTTGGTCACGAATAATATCGCGGCATGAAGCAATAGGGAGTGCTGTATCTCATCTGCGGTCTTGCGCTACATTCCAGCGTCGTACCTAAGTGAATCCGCAAATTGCTGGCCACGGTTCGTGCAGATACTGATTGACCAATACAGGTCAGGCAGGGTTGAGCAGCTAGAGGGGCCGCCTTCAAGAATTCAATCCTGCACTTGTCACTGCATCTATATTTCTAGGTTGCTTATGAGACAAAACATAGAAGTTACACATCAAAATTGTAATTGCAATAAAAATACGAACAAAGTAGTCAGGAGTAGTTAACTACTGCCTTCTCGAAATAAGCCAGCGTTCATAGTTAATCAGTGCGTTAGCATTGCAGGCAAGACGAGAAATCCCTCCCTATATTATTCTGCCAAGATCCGAATCCAGTTTGGTACCGAAAATAAGGTCCCATTAACACCAACCTACACATATGGGGTACCTACAGGTTCAGCATAACCCAATGCGTAAGCGAAACGCACTCGCTTACTCTTTAAATGCCTCACAATTAAATAAATACCTTAAAACATGTATATTTGCAATGAAATAATGAAAGAATGCAATACGGTAACCATGGTAACAGAATCTCACAGGTCCATCTATTTCTGTAAGACGCAATGCAATTCCAATTATTACATTACTGTGGAAGTTTCCAGACTGTTATAAGGTTATCACTGAACCAAATTAAGCTGTAAAAATCATCAATACATACAGTATAGTGCGCTTAAGGGGGTCAAGGGGCACTCTAGAATTTGTTCACGCAATTTTCACGTGTGAGTGTGGTACGAAAGGTCTTTTTCACCCGACTATAAAGGGTCTCCGAAAACCACATTTAAAGGCCCTTAAATTAACAATGTCTGTGATATTCCCAAAAAACTAACTTCGCTCTGATATACCTATGAAGGAATGACAAACCCCTAACCACTGCACCAGTAGCTGAATTGATAAAGTCTGATAATTCATACCAAGGATAAATCAGTCATAGCATTCATGATTGAGATTTTGCTAAGTGTACTCTTTACAACTAGAATATTCGCGGGCGAAGCCGCGACGGGTAATGCTAGTTATTTATTTTTCACCAAAAAAAAAAAACACACTTTTTTATTAACAACCCAGCGAGCAGTTGATTTCATACGCGCGCTGAGCAGTCGACTCTCCGCGAACAAGGGTAGAAGATACTACAATTTAGCCTAAAATACTGGACACTCCACAGAGATGATTGCTGAAAAGTGTTTATTCCCCCTCCCCAGTTTTAAAGCGCATTGGATATCCTCGAACCATTTATCACAAAGCTTGAGATAAATTAGCTTTATTTAACTGTCATCAAAACTGAACCATGTTTTGTGTGATAAATCAACAGAATTGCTCTTCAATCGGTCAACATAAGAGTACCCAAACAGAAAGAATTTTCAAATGGCTTGTGTTTGTACAGTACAAAGTATTTCCCATTAAAGTAACGGGTGACGTAATATCTCGCAGCGGCTTGTAAGCACTGCGGAGAACATTCCCCGGCGCCCTGTAGTATAGATTTACTGACCACGAGATTTTGAACTTAAAATCAATTAATCTCAGCAAAATAAATAAATAAATAAATATAACGGCTTCTCTTGTCTCCTTTTATATGCTACAAAACTTGACTCTTCCGAAGTATCTAGTACGCTTTGAGCGCCACCTGTTGATTGTCCGCCGCACCACTGCCTAAGGTAAGAAAGACCCGTCTAGGGGCGAAAAATTTATTTTTTTGGCGTTTTTAGTTATATACAATGTAGAGAACAGGAATTTGTCAAAAGAGTCAAAAAAATATGAAAAATGGTAATTTTATAAGATACAAGCTGTACCCGGCATGCGTTGCAATGCCAATCAAAGAAAGTGTTGGCGTTGAAATTCTGTTTCTTGAAGTGCTTTTGGATACACAACATGTTAACTGCCTCTAAGCTATCATAAAATGGATTTTCTAATTTAGAACCATTCGTGGGAGCGTGCACAACAACTTTCAAAAAGTTTCATCGCTGTCACGCATTTGTTGAATCTAATCGTACGCTACCTATTGTGAAATGGATTTACTAAGTCGAAACCCTTCCCTGACGTGTACACAATGACTCAATGATTCATCGCAATCGGATGAATGGTATATGCACGTATAGGGGTTTTTGTTTAAACGATTCGTGCGCTGTCACTCATTTGTTGAATCTACTCGTGCGCTACCTATTGAGAAATGTATTACTAAGTCGAAGCCCTTCCCTGGCGTGTACACAATAACTCATCAAGGTTTCATCGCAATCGAAGAATGTTATATGAACGCAATAGGGAATTTTGTTGAAACGATTTGCGCGTCGTCACCCATTTGTTGCATCTACTCTTGCGCTACTTATTGTGAAATGGATTTACTAAGTCCCCTTCCCTGGCGGGTACAAAATAACTGATCAATGTTTCATCGCAATCGGATGAATAGTATATGAACGCATACCTGATTTTGTTTAAACGATTCGCACTCCGTCACTCATTTGTTGAATCTACTCGTGCGCTACCTACTGTAAAATGTATTTACTAAGTTAGAAACCGTCACGTAAGTGTCCACAACATCTCACCCAAGTTTCATCGCTATCGTCGTTCATTTGTCGAATCTACTCGTGTGCTACCTACTGTGAAATGTATTTACTAAGCCAGAAACCTTCCTTGGAGTGTCAACCATATTTCACCCAAGTTTCACCGCTAACGGCAGAATGGTATATGACCTTATACGGGACTTTGTTGAAACGCTTCGCGCGTCGTCCCTCATTTGTTGAATCAACTTGTGCGCTGCATATTGTATAGGGGATTTACTAAGCCAGAAATTTTCCATGACGTGTACACAACATCTCACCCAAGTTTCATAGGTACGGACGAATGGTACATGTATGCATACGGGACTTGGTTGAAACGCTTCGCGTGTCGTCGCTCATTTGTTGATTCTACTTTTGCGCTACATATTGTAATATGGATGTACTCAGCCAGAAACCTTCCCTGGAGTGTACACAACATCTCACCCAAGTTTCATCGCAATCGGATGAATGGTATGTGAACGTATACGGGACGTTGTCGAAACGCTTCGCGCGTAGTCACTCATTTGTTGAACATAAACGTGCGCTTCGTATTGTAAAATGGATTTACTTAGCCAGAAACCTTTCCTGGAGTGTACACAACAATTCACCAAACATTTATCACTATCAGACGAATGGTATATGACTTTATAAGGGACTTTGTTGAAACGCTTCGCGTGTCATCGCTCATTTGTTGAATCTACTGGTGCGCTACCTATTGTAAAATGTATGTACTAAGCCAGAAACCTTCCCTGGAGTGTACACAGCATCTCACCCAAGTTTCATCGCTATCGGATGAATGGTATATGAAATTAAATGGGACTTTGTTGAAACGCTTCGCGCGCCGTTGCTCATTTGTTGATTCTACTCGTGCTCTACCTATTTTTAAAGGGATTTACTAAGCTAGAAACCTTCCCTGGAGTGCACACAAAATCTCAGCCTAGTTTCATCGCTATCGGACGAATGGTATATGAACGCAAACGTGACTTTGTTGAAATGCTTCGCGCGTCGTAGCTCATTTGTTGAATCTAATCGTGCGCTGCCTATTGTAAAGTGGATGTACTAAGCCAGAAAATTTCCCTGCAGTGTACACAACATTTTACGCAAGTTTCATAGCTATCGGACGAATGGTATATGAATGCATACGGGACTTTGTTGAAATGCTTCGCGCATCGTCGCTCATTTGTTGAATCTACGCGTGCGCTACCTATTGTAAAATGGATTTACTAAGTCAGAAACCTTCCTTGGAGTGTACTCAACATCTCACCCAAGTTTCATCGCAATCGGACGAATGGTATATGAACACATACGGGACTTTGTTGAAATGCTTCGCGCATCGTCGCTCATTTGTTGAATCTACGCGTGCGCTACCTGTTGTAAAATGGATTTACTAAGTCAGAAACCTTCCTTGGAGTGTACTCAACATCTCACCCAAGTTTCATCGCTATCGGACGAATGGTATATGAACACATACGGGACTTTGTTGAAATGCTTCGCGCATCATCGCTCATTTGTTGAATCTACGCGTGCGCTACCTATTGTAAAATGGATTTACTAAGTCAGAAACCTTCCTTGGAGTGTACTCAACATCTCACCCAAGTTTCATCGCAATCGGATGGGTGGTATGTGAATGCATAGGAGACATACATACCCACAGACAGACAAACTATCTCGTAACATTGATTTTTATATATATAGATAAATGACTATGCTACACCATGAATGTCACCGCCCTCTTTTACAGAGATTTATGTTTATGCGTATAACTTCTGAACTATTATAGATGTCTGATCTCACTTCCTGTCCACTCTGTTGAGCGCAGACTTTGTGTTGGTAACAATGACAACTTCCTGCATTGTTTATGTTACTAATGGTTACTGAATATCGTCATCACTGTGATTCTTCACTGACCTATTGAAGAAATATTGTTTAGGGTGCGGAACAGCGAGGTAATCTGCCCCAATTATCAATAATTGAATCGTTGATTTGAGAAGGGAAACAAGTCCACTTATTTGCAAACAGATAAGTTGAAATACGCATTTCTTTATTTTTTATTTATTTATTTATTTATTTATTTATTTAAAAAAGCTAAAGTTAGTAGGAGAAGCAAAATAACCAGTTATGGACGAAATTATGCAAGTTATGGGGCGGGAATGTTCTAAGAATTGTCAGAGGTAATAAAATGTAATGAAAAACTTCAACCTCATTTTTCGCAGTTTAACATTTGTCACTACTCTGGTACCATCAACAAAGTCAACAATCCCTGGCACTATCCAGCCCATGACGGGCTAAGGCTGACCAAGCGACCGCTGCCCAGCCATTTGGCCTGCAGATATTGGGGTGACGCGTGATCAGCGCGTCGGGTCCCCTCGGCCGTTAATCTTGGTATTCGTGATCGGGGCGCTGTCTCACTGTCAGGCAGCTACTCAATTGTCCTCACGAGGCTGAGTGCACCCCGTTCAAACCCTCACGTCAGTTTTAAAATCCCTGACGGAGCCGGGGATCGAACCCGGGGCCTCCGAGTGAGAGGCAAGCGCGCTACCCCAACACCACGGGGCCGGCACTCTGGTACCATTTGTAAGAAAACTAACAAAGATAGGTCCATAATTTTGTTTAGTGTATCAACATCATTCTAATGAACAGTAATACGAAGGGATATCCGTTATAATATACAAAATGAAATATAAATATATTTCGACATAATTTTGGATTAAAATTTAGTACCTTAAACAAAAATTCATATTGGCAAAAGTATTTAGTTTTTGTCAATAATCCTTCTTATTATTGCAGATAATGATCCAAACAGTAATCTCTGAAAGTTTCAATTGGCTAACCTAAACGGATTTTGAGTAAAGTGTACCACAAATTTGAAGATTTAACATGGGCGAGATAGGAAGGTCTTTCTTACCTTAATGAGGGTTTCAAAGTGTCTTCGGAGGGTGAAGACTGTTAATGATCAATAGGGACCGGATTTTTTGAAAATGCATATACGCATATGCAAACGCATATTTTGAGGGTTTATTGTTTTGTTTGTTTGTTGTTGTTGTTTTTTTTTTTTCATATTGTGAACATAACAGCATACTTCAGCATATACAGTTGAAATTAAGTATAATTTACAACATCTTGAACAAAATAGGTTTCACCTGCGAGTTGTACATCCCTTGTGAGCAACTTTCTGAGCAACAGATAACGAGATGACAGTACTCGTACTTTACGCAATGTTGCCTGCCAATTTGAAGAAGGGAATGGGGTGGGACATTCCTTTAACCATCTCGACAGCCAGTAGCCCGGGGTTTGTTTTGTGATGAGTTTCTTCAGTTCATGCATATTTTAATCGTTTTCAGTGCATAAATGTCCGGTCCCTAATGACCAAGCATCAGTTCAGATGAGCTGACCTATAAGGTGCGTTCAAAAAGTAACGAACCGGAGGGATAATTACAGAAACCAGTACCTGTATGTTACAAGTATTGGCCCTGGCTGTTGAGGCACTTGTCCCACTGTGACACGAGGCGGTGAATGGCTGTCTCATAAAATTCCCTGGGCTGCGATGTGAACCAGTTCCGCACGTACAGCTGGACGTCGGCGTCCGAGGTGAATCGTTGGCCCCGCAGAGCCCTTTTCAGGGGATCAAACATGGCGTAATCACAGGGAGAGAGGTCTGGACTGTATGGAACGTGGCCGAGAACCTCCCATTTGAATTTCTGCAGGAGTGCCGCGACTGTGTTGGCCGTATGAGGTCGTGCATTGTCGTGGAGCGACCACGGCGGCTATGGCGTTCACTGTCACTCGGCGGTCCTGGGTAATGAGTGCATCAATCAGCTGGACGTTGTCATCGGTAATGCCCCAGAACGGGCGGGCATCATCGGTTAACGACACCCGTCCTTCCCTGAAGCGCTTGTGCCACGCCTTGACCCTTGCAAGGGACATGCAGTGTTCGCCGTAGACTTGTGACATTCGGCGATGAATGTCCGTTCCCTCTACTCCTTCCGCTGTCAGAAACCGAACAACACCTCTTTGCTCTTCGGTTGACGCCTCCATGTCACTGTTTGCAATGCGACTGGCAGCATTGGACGATTGATGCATGCTGCTGCTCGCTTTGTATCGTCACGTGACGTGTACGCGTGCCCTCTAGCGACGGGCTGTGACCTTCCACGCTCTGGTCGGAACCACACCTCGTTACACACGCCACGATTAGCCGATGTAGTCACCGGTTTGCGTATTCCAGCCTCCGGCTCGTTACTTTTTGAACGCACCTTATAGCAGACTACTCCACGTCGTCATGAAGACACCTGTGAGGCCCAGCGTTGTCATCCACTAGACTGAAGTCTTGCGCTATGGCTGTAAGAATATTGTCTTTTTATATTGCACCTGTCATCCGACCTCTGATATAGACAATGATGCCGGCACTGCATAGGGATGACTTGTGATGAACTCGATCGTCGTGCTAATGCGTGTTTCATCATTACAGAGCGTGAGATCCCATTGCTCCCTCATCCAGTTTTGTGAGAAACTTAGTGACGAGAACAAGAGCTCTAATTAATCTTCAGAGGTGTAAATTCACATAATGGTCAGTTTCGGATGGCATGCTTGAATACCTCAACTCGTGTTGCTCGATTGTAATGGTGTCTCCTAGCAGTAGTAGCACGTGACCAACCTCTCGGATGACGGTCTGCAACATAACTCCCTGAACCAGCTCCGTATCCGAGACACGTCACTTAGTGTCACATTGCAAACCTGCATCAATGTCACAATTTGGATGCGATCATCCGCTGATATCGTTGCCCTTGGCGTGTCGACAACCAGTCAATCCCGCCCTCTTATATCAATGCAGCAGTAATTACACACATTTTTGCAGTGCAACACGACTGAAAACTATCGTATGCTACGCTTCCTAGAAGTAATAATAATATCGTATGGCCTTGGGTGCCGGGTGCAAGCGTTGGTATTTAACACCCAGAGGCAGCTTGCATGTCGAATCTTCTTGTTCGAGCGCTATGAAAATCAAGGAAGGGGCGGATGACCTCGTAGTTCCGCCCCATAAAACAACAATAACTAACTAACTAACTAAAGTCAAGGAGGTTATATATCTAAGCTTCTTGACACTCTAGCGCTTCCTAGTAGAGAAAGGAGGAACTTTGTGTTGGCGGAAAATCCCGAGATTAATTTTGCCATTATGAACACGTCCTACTGAATTCAGGTGGGTTCATTAACATGCCAAAAACGTAGGACATGCGTGTCGTGATTTTTGTCGCCTTTCAAAAATCACTTACCAAGGCCAGGAGCGAACCTACAAGCTTGGGGTTGGTAGTCCGACACGATAACCACTCACCCACTCCTAAAAGTGAAGTTTTTAAACAGTAGGCACTAATGAGTGGAATATGCGTCCTGGACTGCATTATACAAAATTTATTTGGATATGTGTACGCTTTGGATTTAAAATACTTGCGGTCATTAGTTACTTGGAACGTGGGTAGACCTAATTTATAAATTGATACACCAAGGAATAGTCTAAATATCACTGTGAACATTAATTCAATTTGTAATTCAATGAACTTTCTACATTCTACCGGTATTATGCCTTTTAAATTATATTTTATAAATATAAATTTGTAAAGACAATGTTGTGAGCGGTCATCTATAACCAAAGTTGCCGCAGTTGAGTTATGCGTTCGGCACCGCCAGTTTCATATCGGTAGTGCCGCGGAAAAGTGGCAGGAGTCCAAAATCTAAATTTTACAGTAGAGAGAACAGACTATCCTTACGGATAAATTGCGGTACTGATACAGTATTATCAAAATCTTCAGTTTCACCTTTTTATTGCCAAATGACTTGTGCCTCTTTTTCAAAGCTGAATATGATACAGATGCACACTATAAATGAAAAAGAAAGAAAAAGGAATATTGACATGTCATTGTTCCCCGGAATAATGTGCTATTAACATGACGAACTTCACTGAAAAAGAAGAGATTTCATTTTTTTAAAGCGAATTTTGCGAAACAAAACCAATCCTGTCCGGAAATATACATGGTGTCCACAGAATTTTCAATGTCAATTTTCCTGACTTTTCCTTACCATTTTTCAACAAAATTCCTGTCTCGAGAAGTCATCGTAACATCGGAAAAAAGGTGTATTGAGCAAATATATATATATTATTTGCAGCCTCCACCATCTCCATAGCTGCCCAACGTTTGTCTCTTTATTCATTTAAAATACAAAATAAAATAATGCAATAATGCATAAATCAAAGTACTTAATAACCTAAACTAGAGTGATGGGGTCACCACATCCCTACGCCAACGCCAAAAAAGCATACAAAAAACAGGTAAAAGAGGTTTTTACCATGATGTACTGTAAAAATGGAAACGTACCATAATGTCGGGTGAGTTATTGCTTTTTATCTTCAGAGATTAGTTTTATCAAAATATAACTGTAAAACACAAAATACTGTATGGTTAATACAAAATTCCTGACTTTCTAATACTTTTCGCGATTTTTTCCTGACTCACGCCATTTTTTCACACTTTTACCTGACGTTTCCTGACCAAAACAAAATTCCTGACTTTTCCTGCCTGTGGACACCATGATATACGAGATTACAACCAGAGAGGGATTAGATCATGTAAAACGTCGCCTGTTATCCTAGGCAATGCTTATCGTGGCACTGAACTGGGCTAGCCTCGGCCAGGAATAGCCAAGGGCCCGGCTACCAGCATTCCTCATGACGGACGTCTAGCCGCCGCGCCGGCCGGCGAAACTGGACACGTGACATCGCAAAAACTACCCCCGGAGATCTTTAATGTACCAGTAAATCTATTGAATGAGTTCCCTTCAATTTAAGGGAACCAGGTACTGTGGAATGCCCGAAAATAGCATTTTTTGTCATAAGGTTTAAAAAAAAATCTCCATTCTTTCCCAATTACATAAATATATAACACATAGGTAAGTTTATAGAAACCATATTTAAGGTCCTTATTGATATTTTAATGTAACCATTGGCGGCTTCGGTGGCGTAGTCGGTAGCATGCTGAGCTTCTATGCCCAAGATCGCGGGTTCAAATCCGGCCGAAATCGTCGGATTTTTTAAGAGCATTAAAAATCCCTCAGTATGCCTTCCTTCAGAGGGGAAGTAAAGCCGGCGGTCCCATATCATAGATTTATGGCATGTTAAAGAACCTTACACTAATTACACCTGTGAGAAGCTAAATTGTATAGGTTAGAAATGTAAACAACGCTCTTAGGTTCCTACGTTCGGTGCCAAGAGCCGACTGCGGTGGCGTCTAGTAGCTAAGTTCTGACCCAGTAGTCATCGACGTTGGCGTTTGGCGGCAAAAGTAGGAACTACTTGAAAATTGATCGTCTGCAGTGCTTACTTGAATTAAAACAGATACACACACTGATACAGTCATCACAATTAACACCAGTTATCAGACAGATTCTACACACAGCCAAAGTACACGGGGCTACATGACCGCGTCGCAGCCCCTAAACTTAAGAACCAACCAACCAATGTAACCATGCATACGTCAATTACATGAAACGACTGAATCTTTAACCTTAATTCTCTCAAGATTTAAAATTTTCGATATTTTTGACCTTTTACTCAGGAACCACACGCCCGATCAAGTTGAAATTTTTCTGAAGTTATAGATGCTTACAAAAAGCCTCCGTGGCTCAGGCGGCAGCACGCCGCCCTCTCACCGCTGGATTCGTGGTTCAAACCCCGGTCACTCCATGTGAGATCTGTGCTGGACAAAACGGAGGCAGACAGGTTTTTCTCCGGGTACTCCGGTTTTCCCTGTCACAATTTCATTCCAGCAACACTCTCCACTATCATTTCATTTCATCTGTCATTCATTTAATCATTGCCCCAGAGGAGTGCGTCAGGCTTCGGCAGCCGGCACAGTTCATATCCTCGCCGCTAGATGGGGGCTTCATTCATTCCATTCCTGACCCGGTCGGAGACTGGAAGCAGGCTGTGGATTTTCATTTCATAGATGCTTACAAACCAAAAGCTGCGAAGCAAAATGGAAATAATCGAAAAAAAAGGATTTAAAAAAATACGAATTGAAAAAAGAACTCAAAAGGCTAAAAGGTATTGACGAAATCAAAAATTCATAAAAGTTCCGCCCCATAAAATCGAAACCAATTGCCTGACAACAATAACTTTTCTTCACAAGCTGTATCAATAACATTAGATTATAGATTTCGCCCAATTATCTATTTTAACATCAGAGAAAAAGGTACCAAACTACAAGTATTCTCCTAAAGTTTTCAGAATTTTCAAATGGTCATTATTTTTCAAATATGTTTTCAATTTCTATAATTCACTATCAAAACACTGCCTGATAACTTGTAAAAATCTCAAGTTTCTAGCTGTCATGGTTATCTAAAAACAAAGCTTTTATTAAACAGTTGCCACGGAGGGTGAGTGGATAACGTGTCGGTCTACTAACCCCAAGCTTGCAGGTTCGCTCCTGGCCGTGGTAAGTGATTTTTGAAAGGCGGCAAAAATTACGACTCGCACGTCATACGATGTTGGCATGCCAAATAACCCATTTGAATTCAGTAGGCCGTGTTCATAATGGCAAAATTAATCTCGGGAGTTTCCGCCAACACAAAGTTCCTCATTTCTCTACTAGAATGCGCTATAGTGTTCAAGGAGCTTAGATATCTAACCTCCTTGACTTTCATAGTGCTTCAAGGAACAACGAAATTCGACATGCAAGCTACCCTCTGGGTGTCAAATAACAAAGCTTGCACCCAGCACCCGAGGCCATGCGATATTATTATTATTATTATTAAACAGTTGCATTGTTGGCTAATCTACACTAGCCGGTTCCCTTAGACAACCTAAAATGCCAACTGACTGCGCCACAACACCACGCAGACAGCCAATACTTACAGGAAGAAAGAATCAAACGACAGGAGTGTGTGTAACAACAGAGTTCTGATATCGGACCGGACATTCCAAATCCAAACTTACTCTCTAAGGAAAAAATACTTCTATGCAGTTTGTGTCAATTAGAGGCTTGAGGTGATGACCGGCCCCGGTATGTGTTGTGCCTGATGCGGGGTACTCCGTGTGTTGTGGTGCCTATACCAGTATGTGTACATGGGGCTATTGCTCAGTTATTCTCCCGCTCGAAACCAACCCCTCTTAACAGAGTCGACGAATGGCTGTTGTAATCCAGCTAGCGAGAAAGCCGAGTGCTGAGTGAAGTGGAACGTTACAGCAATGTTTTGTGGTTATCGGAAAGTTTAATAAAATTGAGTCGACGAATTAACCAACCGTTGTAACATTCTTTAATAAGTAGGCAGGGTTCTGACATAAAGCTTCAACGAATCAAGTGGTACCTGCGTGAACCGTGAATTACGACGATTTACCAATTATCTGTTGAGTAAGATCACAGCCAGGATTCGAACACGAATCCCCTGCTGTCCGGGCAAGTAAACAAATGCGGCACATTTTCAAGTCTTATTATATCTTATTATATAAATGCAACCCGACCCGGCTTCGCCCGGGAACAGTTATGAATGCATTTCGTGATAAGCGCTTTTTTTTTTCAATGCCAATGAACAACGACCAATATCCGTTTTACGTCTCGGCATGATGGGTTAAAATCACTGACTGGACTATTAATTATATTATCATGGAGATGCATGTGCAACAAATTCTTGTCAGACGTAATTTAAGAATGGCGAGGTGCATGAAACACAAATGCCCCTTCCGTTCCGCAAAACTCACAGGCGAAATGAAGAAAAGCCGAGTTGCACTTCTAGGGAATTTCCAAACACAACCACTCTTCTCTAAAGTTTTTAACTCAACACGACTCGACAGTTTTCTGCTGGCTGTATCTGGGCCAATAAGCTCGTCCCCTAGCTAAGCTGTAACTGGGGTGATAGACTCGCCCCTAGTTAGCTCGTAAACTGTCGCCTCAGTAACTGAATGGAGATTGTTGGAAGAAATGAAAACGTAAAAACACTTATAGTAGGCGATGTATTGAAGAGATATGCTCTCCCGACCTTCTTTTAGAACTTTTTATGCTGAACAATTCTTACACTCATAGTATATAGATATTTTTAACGGTTTACCCAGCGTAAGCTTAAAAAGCGCACGGACGCCAGGTTTTTTCGACCTTTTCACTAAAATCGTTAGTGCTTGACTTCCTTTAGTCATAAATAAATTATTTTCTACAGAAACCTTCCTCGAGATATCCTTTACAGAATGGTGAAAACCGTATCAAAATCCATTCAGTGGTTCTCGAGATTACCCGTGACATCCAAGAATCGGGGACTTTGTTTTATACTAAGTAGAGATACGTTAAGGTGTATGTTTCACAAAACTCAAGCTCCTAAACCAGAGGGAGTTAGAAGGTGTGGTTTGTACCAAAATCTTACAAATCGTCTCAATAGAACAGGGAATATCTTGCATTTCTTGAAAAGTCAACGGAAATATATTTATTTGTTTATCGAGTGTTTTTCTATACTAATAAAATAAAGCTGAAGAGTTAGTTTGTCTGTGTGTTTAAACGCGCTAATCTCTGGAACTGCCAGTCGGATTCGAAACATTCCTTTTGTATATGATAGCCAGATTCAAGAGGAATAGTTTAGGCTACACCTCTCAGGTAACCTTAAAGAATGATTTTTGTTCAGTAAGTCGGAAGAACAAGCGCTCTCGAACAGCTTCAATAATACTAAGTCTATTGTTGCCTGGCAATGCGGGCTGCATCACGTCGCCCCTACCAGTGTTCTGGTGCAGAATTGAGAGCTGCTTATAAATTGCAGTCACGGGGCGTAATTACTGCAAAAAGATTTCTTAGGCCCCTTAAAACAGTTATCGTCATGACAATAGTATGCCTCTGTATAAGGGCGATGGTGTTGGTGCAGTATACTGAGGTTATCAGCTGCAATAAGCGTTGGTGCTTTCCGATCCTTTTCCTTGGAGCACTCCAGTTCTGTAGTAATATTCATTATCATCCATAAAACAAATAAATCCACCGGGCGAAGCCTGCCACTACTGCCCCTGCGAGAACTGCATCGCATACAGCCCACATAGCACTAGAGCCGTGCGGGTAGTCTGTACACATGGGGCACACACAACCCATTATGCGAGAGTTTTCGCACGGGTCCGCTCGTTTTACTAATTTACTAATTAGTATTTTGTTTTGTCCCTCATGTTTCGAAGTCACCATGTTTGGTGCCAGCGATTACCTTGTTTCTTACGATATGCTGAATTATTGCCAATGTTCATAAGTCTGTAAACGTAACTCCGCGCTGTCTACGTTACAATGTTTCAAACGTCTCCTCGTGACTGTAAAGACAATGTAATCCAGCTGCTGTAACACAAATAACAGTGAGTTGTGGTGGTGGACAGCAGCTACGAGCTAGGACTGACTCAACAAAACGCTGGAGCCATGCAGACTGCAGTGGATCAAAGAGCTGCCACATAGAGCGTTTACTCTTGACATGCCAGAAGTCTAACAACATTAGCCCAAAGAAGTGCAGAACTCGATACGGTACGGACTTCACAAGTGGATGGCAAACGTCTGGAGAAATGTTAAGCCATACTGCCTGAATAGCTGCCTCAAGTTAACTGGTATTTCTAGGTGCAAGGTATTGGTTGCGAATGGCCTCGACACCACGCTTCATAACTCTGACTGGGTTCATATCGGGGGAGCGTGCTGGCCACTCTGTTGAAATTCTTAGAATCCCCTTCGAACCAGTCCTGGACATCCGCAGTCCGATGAGACAGCGCATTTTCCTGTAGGAACGGTGCCTTGTTGACAATTGGGATCCATGCCATATTGGGTTTGCGCCTGTATCGTCACTCATCGGACCAAGTCACATGTTTCCAGTTCTCCAGGGTTCAATTAACAACGTCTCGAGCCCAAGCCAGGCGTTGTGCTGTTAACAGGGACAGTCTGGTAGGTCTGCTGCTACCATAGCCCATGGAAGCTAATGAACATTCTACAGATCTATTAGATACACGTCCGACACCTACAGTGCTTAGAGAAAGTTTAGGGACAGGTCTAAATTCCGTTCGATGCACATTTGTCCATAAAGTAACAGCATTTCAGTCATAGTTTTACATTATGTTATTAGACATCTGTATAAGGGGTTTTCATTTAAAATTTAGCTGCTGTAACTCTTAATACTTTTGGAGATGGAATGTTTTACCTTTTTAAAACAGGGCTAAAAAGCCCGTTTTTCCTACTAAAATGTTTTTTTTTGTTCTCAAAATCTGCTGTTCCTACAACTATGAAATTTTTACTGCAGTTTTACTACAATATATCTATATATATGCAGTATAAAGCACAATGTTTGTCTGTCTGTCTGTTATTTATACAAATCTACACCGTTTCACAGATCTGAACGAAACTTTATGTTACTAACCCTTTGAACCCGACGAGTAGCACTGTCTACTTGAAATTCCCTGCATTTAGGCCATTTGGCACAAATCTACACAGTTTCCCCGATCTGAATCATTCTTTATGTACTTAACCTTTGGAACCCGACGAGTAACACTGTCCGCTAGATATTTTGGACAACCTTCTCCATCCCCTACATTTAGAATAATAGACAAAAGGAACTTGAAAACCACGTTTTAAGGCCCTGGAACCATTCATGTCCATAGTTGTGTAACTGTAAGAATATTGTTGGATGGCAATGCGGGCTGCACCACGCCGCAGCTACCCGTGTTCTGGTGCAGAATTGCGAAAACAGTTACATCTTGCTCTGATTATAAATTGCAGTCACGGGTAGTTATTAGTGCAAAAAGATTTCTTAGGCCCCTTAAAACAGTTATCATCATGAAAATATTATGCATCTGTTAAGTGCGATGGTGTTGGTGCAGTACATTTAGGTTATCAGCTAAATAGCGTTGGTGCTTTCAAGTTTACTTTCATTTACTCCGATCCTTATCCTTGAGCGCTATGTGGCAATAAATGACACTATTGCTACCTCAGGAGCTTGGGACAGCCGAAGTTTTCCCAAGTGCTGTGATTATTTTCCTACGGCGCTATGCAACAAAAGGCGACACTATTGATCTGTACTTTTCTAACAGCCAATGAAATATAGGCCCTAGGCAGTGTCTTTTATGTCACATACTCCTCTTTCTAATCATATTTTTCAATTCGTTTGTAAATTACCTGTGTCAGTACTGTAGTTAGTAAATGACAGTTTCCGTATTCATTATTATCATTATCATTACGGGAAAATGACCTGAATGTTACGTCCATTATACTGTACTACTTATCACCCCCACTAACACCACAAAAAGTTATATGTTTAAAATATGTTTTTTGTTAGTTTAAGAATCATGTGCCAGTTCTGTAGTAGTATTCATTATCATCCATAAAACAAATAAATCCACCGGGCGAAGCCGGGCATTACTGCTAGTCAATCATAAAAATAAAAATACAACCTGGAAAAATAATTAGGCCTACTACTCATTTGGTCGCCTCTGAAACAAACTTTCTTCCCCGGTAATTTTGGCGGCAAAATTGGTCAATTTCGTTCCACGATAACTTCCAATTGGCAACACTTCGAGCTATTCTGACTGAGCAGTTGTTTTCTCAATGTCTTGTTTGTGATGGATCCGCGGCGAGAGCTTTCTGTGCATCAAACGAAATTTAGACCTGTCCCTCAACTTTCTGCAAGCGCTGTAGCCTACATTGAATGTGAGCACGGACAATTCCAAACAACCTCCGCCTGTCAAGATCATCAAATACTGTAACCTTGCACGGCCACTGCCTTGATTTTGATACTCACACGTGACACTATGGATCCTCACAACTTCTAGGATTGAATGTCCTATCGTTCCGGCACCCACAATCATCGAGCTCTGCTGCCATTAGCATGTAAACAGTCACTCCGAATGACACGACTACCTGTGCACAACTAAGGAAGTAAGTTAGACTGGCTTCTGGTCATTAGGATAGAGCCATTTCGAAGTGGCATCGTAGTACACGACGTTACCGATAATACGATTAGGCGGTGTAATATGCAGCACCATACTTATATTTTAATGTTACACTGGTTTTTGGTCATTGGAGTAGAGTCATTTCGGATCGGAGTTACAGACCAAATGTAGGCCTACCTTTTCTCTCCCTCAAATAAGCTAATGGTAAAATGACCTAAAAACATCATTAGAGCATGGTACTTCTCCAAACATAAACAAGCTGTAAAAATGAGGACCTGTCCAAGTATTAATGAATATTTTCATAATAATAATAATAATAATAATCCCTCTCTGAAAGTTTTGAAATTAAGTCAGGAGTAAGACAGGGAGACGGTCTCTCATCTCTCCTCTTTAACTGTGCCCTGGAAAAGGTGATAAGGGAGTGGCGAAAGGAGCTAACTAGTCAGGGGGCACCAAGTGGTATCACATTGGGACACAAGTGCAATGGGCTCAGTGTTGATTGCCTGGCATTTGCCGACGACCTGGCACTTGTATCTCATTCAATAAAAACTTCTGTGAAACACTTAATGTTCTCACGCAACAAGCAGCTAAGGTAGGACTACATGTGTCACTTGAAAAAACACAGTACATCACAAACATCAGTAAATCTCCTCGTACACTGCATTTGGATCAGGGAGAGATCAAGAAAACTGACAGATTTAAGTACCTAGGAGAATGGCTGGAAGTAAGGGCATTATCAACTCGAGTTAACAAGTTAGAAATGGCTTATCAACAAACCAAGAACACATACAGGGTTATTCATAAATCAGATGAGTAAGAAAACAGAAACTAAGTTTATTGCGAAAAGTGCTGGAATTAAAGGGTGAATAGTTCGGATCGTTTACACTATTACGAAAGAGACAAAATAATGCCTGGGAAAAACAAAGATTGTGCAGTATCTAACCTAAATCTCTTATTACAGTATATATGGCGACCTGTTCATGCAGTGGTCAATTTTCTTGCCTCTCACCAAGGCTCGATTTCCGGTCAATGTACGAGGGCAGATCGGAAAGTAACGCACAATCATGTTTTTTCCAAAAAGTTTAATAGGTAACAAAACCAAACAAATCACAAAAGAACCTACTTTTCTACATCGTCACCAACTTTCTCAACACATTTCTGCCATCGTGGTTATCAGTTTCAATATGTCCTGTTCGTAGAAGTCCGTTTGGTTGGAGTTTAGACATCTGCGAACTGCTGTTTTCACTTCCGCATCCATCGCAAAGTGTTAGCCGGACAGGGATTTCTTCATGGGATCAAACAGATGAAAGTCCAACGGTGCCACGTCCGGACTGTATGGTGGGTGCCACAGGACATCCCACCAAATTGGGGCAATTTTCTCACGAACAGGAGCAGCAACATGGGGGCGGGCATTGTCATGAAGTTTGACACTGTCAGTATTAATGGCGTGGCGTTTGTCACGAAGGGCACGACACAACTTAACCGAAGTTTTAATGTAGGCTGCAGCATTCACAGTGGTCCCGTGTTCACCACATATATCCCAGAACACTTGTCACAACCACTTTCTTAGCAGAATGAGTCACTTTGAATTATTTTCGTACCGGGGGCCAGCATGTTTCCACTGCATATATGCCTGCTTGGTTTCGGGCGTGTAGTGGTACGACCAGGACTCTTCACCAGTGACGATTGCTGGAGACATTGCTACGGTCCATACAGTCGTCCCCATACACACCACGCATGTCCCTGTGAATTTCAATCGGTGTATGCCCTTTGGCCCACAAATATCGAACTGTACTCCACTGCTCTTCACACGTTGACGACAGTAACATGCGCGCCATGTTTGTTTCGTAGTTCAGGCTTCTATCGTTACAGCTGCACATGAAAACAAAATACCGTCTGTTGCGCAAAAATTTCAACTTTCCAGCTGCAACACCAGGGGACAAAAAATGATGTGCGTTACTTTCCGATCTGCCCTCGTATATAAGATCTTTCGAAATGAAATATCACGTCCTGTGGTTCGGATTCCGCGTAAAATTGGAGATCCCGTGGCTCATGGGCGCAAGATTAACGGTCAGGCAAAAACACAAGCTTCCAACATACTCATATGATTCTTCAATATAATTATAGCTACGAATATGCGGATGATCTTCATTTCTGTACGAATCAGATTCATCCGAGGGGCAGATGACCTCGCTGTTCCGCCCCTTAAAGCAACAATAACTAAGATTAATCTCAGCAATTTTCTAGGTTTGTGCCATGTCTTGTGTAGGATTTCGCTTAGGACACCAAGCTGGCTCATCAGCGGGCTCTTGGTGTCCCCACAGGAGTAGCGAACTGCGCGCTACCTCCCTTTTTATGAAGCGAAACTACGCCTCTTTACTGCGAGAACTAAAAGCTCAAACAGCCATAACCTCCATATGAAGGCTTACAAAAAAAAGGGCGCAGTTCGCTACTCCTGTGGGGACACCAAGAGCCTGCTGAAGAGCTAGCTTGGTGTCCTAGGCAAAACCCCACACACAAGACACGGCACAAACCTAGAAAAATTGTTGAGTTTTTATTCACTGGCTGTGAAAGCCAATATACCATCTTAAGATTCATCTGTTTCTCAGATTACCGTATCACAAATTGTACAAGGTAGGCTACGTAATATGAAAATCCCGTTCTCGTTGTTCTCGCAAACAAAACGGAACCATTAGGCTTAATGCACTCGAGAACACAAGCCAATATACCATGAGTCTTTGTTTATGAAATATTATTAGAATCCTGCACATGAAACAGGGCCCTGAGTCCGAGTTTACTTGTGATGATCTTCCACCCAGGTACTGGCCTCGTCCGATGCTGCTTATATTTGGAGATCACACAACAAATTGAAGAACCAAGCATTTTTAGCTTATTTTCAATTTTGAAACAAGTAGTTCCGTGAAGAACTATACAGCCTATTTTCATATATCCTACTTATGTTAATTGCCACTATCAACATACACAATTTCAGTTTGATTGCTGTAATAGATTCGTAGATATTGAGAACCGACTAAATATTTCGGATGGTTGCCATGTTGGATTTTATATATGTAGGTCCTAGAGTTATGTACTGTTACATGCAGATTATTGTGAACGTGTAGTATTCAAACTTCAATCGCATAATTAGGACACAAGAAAAAACAAGGAGATTTAAAAAATTTTCACAGCTGCCATCTTGAGGTTATGGAAACAATTGAAATAAATTAGGTGCCAGTGGATTAACATTCGTATAAGGATTTACTGTACCAAGTTTCACTGCACGCGGATGGTTAAATTGCGAGAAACGTCCATGTGAATATTTATAATTCGCGTCGCCGCCATGTTGGATTTGTGATCACCAGGTTATTTAAAGTCCTATAGGTGAACTTAAGTTCATAGCCCCTATGAACATTAAAAAATGCAGTTTGATTGCTAAAATAGATTCGTAGATATTCAGTATCGTCTAAATATTTCGGACGGTCGCCATGTTGGATTGTTAAATGTATAGGCCATAGAGTCATGTACCATTAAAGGAAAATTATTGCGTAGGTTCATTATTCAAACTTTCACTTCGATCGCATGACTACATCACAATAAATAAAATCTTAATTTTAAAATTCGCACTGCCGCCATCTTGAGGTTATGTAAACAATTTAACTAAATTAGATACCAGTGGATTACAATGTGTATAAATATTTCCTGTGCCAGGTTTCAGTGCGCTTGGAACATTAAATCGCGAGAAAGGTCTATTTAAAATTTTCAAATTCGCTTGGCCGCCATGTTCGTTTTGTAGTTAACCGGTTTTTTAAAGTCTTATAGATGGACTTCCAGTAGTGCCCTTTATCTCCGTACAAAATTTCAGGGTTTTACCGCTAATAGTTTCAGAGATATAGAATGCCGGTGAAATATTTCGCACATCCGCCATCTTGTGATTATGTAAACAATTGAACGAAGTTAGATGTCGGTGCATTACAATGTATATAAACATATACTGTACCAAGTTTCATTGCGTTTGGTTGGTCAAATCGCGAGAAACGTCTATTTAAAAGTCGCAAATTCGCTTGGCCGCCATGATGGTTTTGTAGTTACCAGATTTTCAAAAGTCACATAAGTGAACTTATAGTAGTTCCCTCTATCACCATAGAAAATTTCAGGGTAATATCGGTAATAGTTTCGGAGATATTGAATGCTGGTGAAATATTTCGCACAGCCGCCATGTTGGATTGGTGAGTCGTAACAAAATTTGAAGGGCACGATCGAGGTCGCCGGGAATAGAGCTATGAACATTCCGAGTTTCATTGAAATCGCTACAGCCGTTTAGATTTTATTAGGGGACACACACACACACACGGACAAAAGGTGATCTCATAAGCCTATTTTTTCAAAATTGAAAATAGGCTAAAAATAGGCTTATGAGACCACCTTTTGTCCGTGTGTGTGTGTGTGTGTGCGTGAGGTGTGTGTGTGCCCCCCCCCCCCCCAATAAAATCTAAACGGCTGGAGCGATTTCAATGAAACTCTGTAAGTTCATAGCGCTATTCCCGGCGACCTCGACCGTGCCCTTCAAATTTTGTTACGTCTCACCAATCCAACATGGCGGCTGTGCGAAATATTTCACTAACATTCAATATCTCCGAAACTATTACCGATATCGCCCTGAAATTGTGTACTGTGATAAAAGGCACTACTAGATGTTCACCTATGAGATTTTCAACAACCTGGTGACTACAGAACCAACATGGCGGCCAAGCGAAGTTGAGACTTTTTTAAATAGACTTTTCTCGCGATTTAACTATCCAAACGTAATGAAACTTGGTACAGCAATTGTTTATGCACATTGCAATGCACTGGAGTCTAATTTAGTTCAATTGTTTACATAACCTCAAAATGGCGGCTGTGCGAAATATTTCTCTGACATTCTATATCTCCGAAACTATTACAGATGTCACCATGCAATTTTGTACGGTGATACAGGGTACTGATACAAGTTTACCTATGTATATTTCATAAACCTGTAAAATACAAAACGAACATGGCGACCAAGCGAATTTCAAATGTTTTAATAGACTTTTCTCCTGATTTAACTCTCGGAGCGCTGTGAAATGTGGTACAGTAAATGATTTTGCAGTTTATAATGCACTGCCATCTAATTTAATTCAATTGTTTACATAACCTCAAGATGGCGGCTGTGCGAAATTTTAAAATTAAGTTTTAATTTCTTGTGTCGTAATCATGCCATCGAAGTGAAAGTTTGAATAATGAACCTAGGCAATAATTGTCCTTCAATGGTACATAACTCTATGGCCTATACATATAACAATCCTAAATTGCGAGCTTACGAAATATTTAGACGGTTCTCAATATCTATGAATCTTTTACAGCAACCAAACTGATTTTTTTAAATGTTCATAGAGACTATGAACATATGTTCACCTATAGGACTTTCAGTAACCTGGTGAGCAAAAAATCCAACATGGCAGCGACGCGAAGTATACATATTTAAATGGACGATTCTCGCGAATTAACTATCCGAGTGGCGTGAAACGTTGCACGTTAAATGCTTATACAAATGTTGATCCACTGGCATCTCATTTATTTCAATTGTTTGCATAATCACAAGATGGCTGCTGTGCGTAATTTTAAAATCTCGTTTTTACTTCTTGTGTTCTAATCATGCGATTGAAGTTTGTATACCACACGTACACAATAATCTTTATGTAATAGTACAAAAATAATAATCCAACCTGGCGACCATCTGAAATATTTAGACGGTTCTCAATATCTACGAATCTGTTACAGCAATTAAACTGATATTTTGTATGTAGATAGAGGCAGGATGAGTAGGATATATGAAAATAGGCTGTATAGTTCTTCACGGAACTACTTGTTTCAACTTCGACAGGCAACAAGAAACTGTATTTTTAACGGCGACCTGGAGACATCCCAGCCAGCGGTCAGATATTATTTAAAGCCGCTACACCGAACTGGCCTTCCGGTTCGCCAACATGCAGTAGTATTCAAACAGTTCATCAAGATAAATAATGGCCAGCCAAAAATAAAGATCTTAAAGGGGCGGAACAGCAGGCCCCGCGGTGTTGGGGTAGCACGCCTGCCTCTCACCCGGAGGTCCCGGGTTCGATTCCCAGCTCCGTCTGGGATTTTGGAAACTGACGTGAGCGCTGGAACGGGGTGCACTCAGCCTCGTGAGGAGGACAACTGAGTAGCTGTCTGACAGTGTGGCAGCGCCCCGGTCACGAAAACCAAGATTAACGGCCGAGGGGACCCGAGGCGCTGAACACGTGTCACCCCAATATCTGCAGGCCAAATGGGTGGGCAGCGGGCTTTTGGTCGGCCTAGCCCTTCATGGGCTGCAGTGCCTGGAGAGGGGTTACCGGGGCGGAACAGCAAGGTCATCTGCCCCTTCTACAAGAATATATCGGAGATCGCTTGGATCTCAGAGCGGACCCTGACACGAACCTAATTCTGCATTATTATTATTATTATTAAATTTTGTACGCTCACTCTCAGTCATTGGGACCCGAATATAAACCTTGTTAACAATTACGTTATACAGACAGATGACCTAGCTGTTCCGCCCTTGAAACAATAACTAATAACTACGTTATTCAAGGGATTAAGCTTAGTCTACACCAATATACAAGAGGCAGTTCACGAACACTACGTAAATTGGTGTGGAATTACAAGCGTCTTCTGAGACGTATCGTATCGTTCAGGAGCTTGGAACATCGTGGTCATTAGCCTCAAGTGCATGTGGAGTTCGTGATGTCTATTCCAGGGTGTGAGATCTTGCGATTGGGGTTAGGCTTGCGAAAGACGCTATCGTGGTCTGGAGTAGACGTGATAAACCACTTCTCAAGGCCTAAAGTGCCTTGTTCCAACCCTCAGTTTGTTGGTAGAGCCGGAAATCGTCCCTAGGTGCTTACTCCTAGACCTCAGAAGGCGCCTTGGCAAGTAAAAGAGCCGGTGAGGTGCTGGATATTGACTTGAAGGCGACTTTAACCAAGGAGTAATAAGGAGACGCCCTAACGGTCAGAGAGTGAAGCCAGAGGGCACGCTCACTGAGATGTTTAAAGCATTGCAGGCAAGTGTTAGGAAAAGGACAGTTAACCGTCGAAAATGTGCCTACTTTTGACATATTGCCTAAAACTCTTAATTCATAATGTATTCCTAGGAAAGAAATAAGATACAGGTTCATTTGAATTATATAATGTTAACTAGCAACCCCCGCCCGGCTTCGCTCGGGAACAGTTGTAAATGCAATACGTGATAAGCGCTTTTTTTTCGATGTCAATGAACTACGATCCGTTTTACGTCTCGACATGATGGGTTAAAATCACTGACTGATTATTAATTATATTATCATGGAGATGCATGTGCAACGAATTCTTGTCAGACGTAATGGCGAGGTGCATGAAACACAAATCCCCCTTCCGTCCAATCTTAACTTGATTGTGAATTTTGCGGAACGAAAAGTTCACAGGCGAAATAAATAAAAGCCGAGGTGCACTTCCAGGGAATCTCCAAACACAACCACTCTTCTCTGAAGTCTTATCTCAACACGACTACACAGTTTGCTGCTGGCTGTATTTGGGGTAATAGGCTCGCTCTCGCTAGCTAGGCTGTAACTGGGGTCATAGCCTCGCCCCTAGATAGCTCGTGAACTGTCGCCTTTTAATTGAATGGAGATTGTTGGAAGAAATGAAAACGTAAAAACACTTATAGTGGGCGATATATTGAAGATAGAGATAAGCTTTCACGGACTTTTTTGTAGAACTTTTCATGCTGAACAATTCTTACGCTCATAGTATATAGATAATTTTTACGGTTTGCCCAGCGTAAGCTTAAAAAGCGGACGGACACCAGGTTTTGTTTAGACTTTTTCACTAAAATCGTTACTGCTTGGTTTTCTTTGATCATACATAAATTATTTTCTATAGAAACCTTCCTCGGGATATCCTTTACGGAATGGTGAAACCCGCTTCAAAATCCATCCAGATGTTGACCCGTGACATCCAAGAATCGAGGACTTCGATTTATACTAAGTAGAGATGTTTCTTTTAGTCAGAAAAACACTAAATTTCGATTACGACTACTAAGGTATCAATAAAAAATAGTTTCCAACACGATTATGTACCGATACTACTACTTAATGTTGAAGTCCCTTTAGCCTATTCAAGCTGAAATTGATAGAAATCCATCTGGTTAATTGTGAACTCGCTTAGGGTATTGCTTGTTGATGTTGTTGTTGTTGTGAGTCTTCAGTCTTGACTGGTTTGATGCAGCACTCCACGACTCCCTGTCCTGAGCTAATCGTCTGATCTACATAGCTACCACAACCTACATGCGAAGCAATTTGTTTACATATTCTAACCTTGGTCTACCTATACAGTTCTTGTACTCGACGCTTCCTTCCATAACTAAGCTTGCTATTCCTGTGCGTCTTATTTTGTGTCTTACCAACATATCTCTTCTCTTCAATAGTAGTCGCCAGAAACATCTCTCCTCTCTCACTCGTCTTAATACCTCTTCGTTTGTAACCCTATCTACCCATCTTATTTTCGTCATTCTCCTGTAACACCACATTTCAAACGCTTAAATTCTCCTCTCTTCTGCTGCTCCAATAGTCCAAGTTTCACTTCCATAGAGCGCCACGCTCGATACAAATGCTTTCAAAATTACTTCCTAATACCTAAATCTATATTCGATGTCAACATATTCCTTTTTTTGGAGAAATGCTTTCCTTGCCAACCTACTTTTTATATCCTCTTTGCTTCGTCCATCACTGGTTATTTTGCTTCCTAAGTAACAGAAGTCACCTACTTCCTTTAGCTTTTCACCTGCCAATTCGACATCCATAGGGGTTTCTGATTTATTTCGACTGCATTCCAATATTTTTGTTTTGCATTTATTAATTTTCATCATGAATTCTTTCCTCAAGACGGAGTCCATACCATTCAGAAGCTCATTCAAATCCTAAGGTGTGTCGACCAAGATGACTATGTCATCAGCAAATCTCAGAGTTGAAATTATTTCTCCTTGAATCTTCACTCCCACTTTAAATTTTTTCTCCCATTTCCTTCATTGCTTGTTCAATGTAAAGATTGGAAAGTATGGGTGATAAGTTGCAGCCTTGCCTTACACCTTTCTGAATACCAGCTTCTCTATCATGTCCTTCAGTTCGAATGACTGCTGTGTGGTTTCTGTACAGATTGTACAATATACTTCACCAAGCACATTGACATATGTAATGCGGGAATAAAGAAATTAATCTCGGACTTTTAAAGTGTACAAGTCAATGCAGTGACGAAACTCTCTCTCTCTCTCTCTCTCTACTTCGCTCAGTACTTAGACCGACCTTGCTGGTATGGTGAAATGTGAGCTGAGTGTATTCAATATATCTCACACTAAGCTGAAGGCAACTGATATGAGAAGAGCACGAATGATCGCTGGGACAAATAGATGGAACTAATGGCAGGAGGTTACCCGTAATGAAGACATAAAGGCTAAGATGAGGGTGTTCGTATGGGTCGACTCAGATGTTGGGTTCATACACTGGTCACAAATAGTCTTGCATATTGCATGATGTACTTTCATAGCTGTATGACGACATTTCGTTTTTGCACATAGACTCATGTGTTAACTCTTGGATAACACGTTCGTTTGTTTGTTTGCTTGTTTGTACCATACACTGTTATTGGACATGGAGTGTGTGCATACAACCTGCACAAATGGGCGAAGTGACCAAATTCCTGCTGTGATTGCGGTACATCGAACCAGACCATCAGGCACATTGTGGAAGATTGCAAACTAAGAGCGTACATAGGAGACCCTAATGACTTTTTCAGTGCTACACCATCGAGCCTGGACTAGAGAAAATAGACTGGACATAAGGTCGTAATAAGGTTGTCCTTGTATCATGGTGGCCACTCAAATCGGTCAACGATTTTCCAGGAGTTTTCCAGGAATTTTCCGGGAGTAATTCTCATTTTTCCAGACTTAAAAATAAGCGCGAGTCCGAGGGGGGGGGGCGCGCTTTATCGGTTGCCCACTTCAAGAACAAAATAAAGCAGTTTTGTTTGGTTTACTAATACAGAGTTTGAAAAAATTTGTGTTAATTGTGTTATGGATACGCAAGCCTACACACAAATGATTTAATTGTTGTTTTAAAAGCCGGCCCCGTGGTGTTGGGGTAGCACGCCTGCCTCTCACCCGGAGGCCCCGGGTTCGATTCCCGGCTCCGTCAGGGATTTTAAAACTGATGTGAGGGCTGGAACGGTGCACTCAGCCTCATGAGGACAATTGTGTAGCTGTCTGACAGTGAGGCAGCGCCCCGATCACGAAAACCAAGACTAACGGCCGAGGGGACCCGATGCGCTGATCACGCGTCACCCCAATATCTGCAGGCCAAATGGCTGGGGAGTGGTCGCTTGGTCGGCCAAGGCCCTTCATGGGTTGTATTGTGCCAGCGGGGTTCTTGTTTAAAAAAAAAGCCTTTGTGACTGAAATATCCGCATAAAAAAGTGAAAAGAATGCCGCCTGCAATTTTATTGCGGTGAAGTTGTCTATACTCAATATGCTTTACAAAATGACTATCGCATGTTCTCCCACACAGAAACAGGTAGCCTGAGGAAATTTCTTTCGTTAATGATAGAGTGCTCACCCTAAACCACAGCGGAAGTATGATTTAGGATGGAAAGAATTTTATAATTAATGAACAGTGGCTATTTTCCAGGAGTATTCACATTTGTCATCATTTTCCAGGAGTTTTCCAGGACTTCCAGGAGTAGTGGCCACCATGTTGTATGTACTTGTTATTAATATATTTAGGACAAAACAGAAGCAATGGCTCTTATAACATCCTTTTTATTCAACTAAGGAGTTCTTTGAAATGGAAGTAATCTGTATTTAATAAAGATTTCTGGAAATATTATGTACTAAAACTGTAATATAATATATATGTATTTTTTACAACATGTATGCGACAATGTCTATTGCATACTCTATGCTTAATTACAGAATAAAGATTGATTATTATTATTGTGTTTCATGTGTAATGCCATACGCTACATAAATAAATAAAACAGTTATTGGATAAAGCACGTGTATTATATTTGGTCCACAAATACATAAGCTTGCAATATGCAAAACGTTTTTTGACCAGTGTATAATGAGAATAGAGAGGGGATGGGAGAGATTACCTATGAGGTTAATCAACTCGACTATAGAGGTTAAGAGAAGCAGAGGTACACCTCAGGTTAGGTTCAGTGTTGAACGATTTCAAAGTGAGAGGTGTAGAAGATAATAGAGCACCATGGAGGAGAGTTTTATCGGAAAAAAACAGTCTTCAAGACGTTGAATTGCGCTGGCCGATACAGATTGTTGAGCAACACCTGGTGTGTCAATGAACTGCACTATCTTAGCAAGAGAAGGTATTGTCATGAAAATCACTTAGCAAGCCCCGTGGTGGGGGATATAAATAGTCCAAGGCTTAAATTTAGCGTCCGAGTGCCGCCGTCGGTTTAGTCACGGCTGTGGATGTGGGCCAAGACAGACACACAGCCGTATTATGCGGGCGGTACCTACACTGACGTAGTTATTGCTTATTTTAGTGTTTATACCAGTCTGCAGGCTACCCGACCACGTTTCCACGTAATAATTCTCATGTAAACAAAGAGTAAACACCCAGACAATTTACTTCGATCAATACCAAGGAAGTATGCGTGCGATAGGTCGAACATCAATTCCCCTCGATTTTCCTTAGTTCCACTCGGTCCTACAAGGGACCCAAAAATAAGTTCCTCAACTCCGCTCAGGCAAAGGGGTTATCCCCAATGACGTAAACAAATGTCATAACCCTCCTGCTCGCATACCAAGGGCCGGGTCAAAATATTTAGGGGATGAAAAGAGTTTCACCTGATGTTTTTTGCATAGTTTAAAATGAAGTAAAGATTTATGTGATTTTAAGATGCTGATTGTTCTTATTTTATTAAATTTCCTGTCCATATTCTTATTTAACAACAGTGATTAATAGCTAGTTCTTTATGTATTATGTTTATATCTGATTTAACGAATGAGCTGACTTGACTTCAGAGCGCTTGACCGATGGCGTGGTGGTGTTCGCAAGACATTGTTGTGCCATTGGTCAACCGCTCTGATGTCAAGTCCGCTCATTAGTTAAATCTGGTATAAAGTGTTTGGCACATTATAACTTATATAGCAGAAAATACAAATGATTTAAAATTAATCATAATATTCTTTTAAATAGGTCTGCCAAGTTTTCTATTATTTTTTTCTACAAATTTTATACGTTGTTTTTAACATGTGCATAATTAAATGTTTGTATGTTTTTTAACCTAGTAAGACATTATTAAATTCAATTTAGATAATAATAGGTGTATAATTTGTACCTAAAAAAACTTTCGATATTAGCTGCGGATGCTGAAAATACTGTGTTCCAGCCTTGAACGGAAAAATCAGCTGCATTCAAGAATGACATTTGTATACGTCATTGGGGATAACCCCTTTGTCTGAGCGGAGTTGAGGAACTCATATTTGGGTCCCTTGGAGGACCGACTGGAATTAAGGAAAATCTTGGGGAACTTATGTTCGACCGAGTGGAATTTATGCCCGCCCGTGCGATAAGCTCTAACTAACCACGTGTCCGAGATAAAACTCGACGAAGACTCCAACTTTCTTCTTTATTGCTCGTAGATTTACTTTTTGTACCACGTTCCAGGTGATTGTACGGCAAAATGGAGATTTTAGAATACTAACATTACTCAATCGATATTAAATACTAAAAATAAGTTAAATTTACGTACATTACGAACTTTGTGCTAAGGCACCAATTAATTAAATGGTATGTAACACTACTTATATTATAATGAATCCTCTGTGGTCTTTGAAGTTCAATACCCTAAGTTCCATCTTAAATACAACAGTCGTTTACTTTGACGAAAATAGCAGTACGTAATCTCTCCAGCCTCTGTCTGGTTTTTATGAGGTGGTTTTTATAATCCCTCTGAAGTGATGTGACATAAAAATCTACATCAAATTACCCACCTCTTTGTGATTGCCATGGAGAAACCAATATTAGTATCCAGGCAATTGTTTGCCCGATGGTTATGCCTCTAGAACTGTTTGGCATAAATAACAAAAGCCACCATAGACCAGTAAAAGCACTGCTGGAAGATGGTAGGGTGGGGACAGATATAGAGGGAATTCTAGGCAGTTAAATTATTCATACACGTATATTTTACGTATGTTAGTATTGTAGGGTTAAAGACTGGTATGAGTCTTTTCGACAACTCCTACACCCAAAAGCTTTAGTTTTATACAAAGAAAGCAACAGAACACGTGTATTCTTCCACCACCTATTGGAATGGGGCTAATAATGGAACTACAGTACTACACTGAGACAATGTAAGACTATAGAAATTGGAATCTCCTTCCATACAGAGTTCATTTCCTGGGGCAGGACGAGGCAAGCTCATCTCAACCCAGCTTTTGACATAACTCTTCAAGGGGTCGTTCTATAAAATAGAGAGAGTGAGAGAGACGCGCATGAAACATAAAAATTATTTTCAACTCTTTAATCAAACACATTTTCATCATGAAACTAACCGCTACCAAAATGAGTGTCCCCGAAGTCCCTCTTCGCCTTTATACTTCAAAAACAAATTCCAATGTAGAATTTTGCCTTAATGGCTTTGAACGTAAATACTTATGAAATCCTATGCAGGCGTACGTCAGTGATGTGCGAACATACAACCAACGCAACCTTCTGAATATTTTCGGCAGGAAAGGCAAAGAAGATTTTGTTCATGACCATCAGGCTAGACACAAATGCCATTTGTTCACAGACTTTGAATGATCAAATTCACTTATCACCAAATTATTGAAACGTTTTTACAGGGTTAACTGTTTACTAACTGCAGTTGATACTATAAGGAAAATCTATGGATAAATTTAAAAGCACCTGATGGATATTTTGTCAGTACTGTATTAGACACTGCTAAAGCAAGCTTTCTTGAATTCTAGCATCAGAAAAACGTACCATCCATTGATAAGAATTTTACTATATTCATAATTTAATAATAATAATGTTATTGGTTTTACGTCCCTTTTAACTACTGTGGCTTTTAGAGACGCCGGGGTGCCGGAATTTGGTCCAGAAGGGGAACTTAAACGTGCCAGTGAATCTACTGACACGGCTCCCTCGCATTTGCGCACCCTCAAATGACAGCTGATTGCGCCAGGATAGGAACCTGCAACCTTGGGCCCAGCAAGCGAGAACGTTACCGCTGAGCCACGCAGTCAGGCTATTCAACACTTACTGTACATCAGATGGTAATAACTGTATCATGTACATCTTCCCGTGTACTGGGCCTGCATCCCTAACCAGGAATTCCGGAAGTCTGGTACTGCCCCCGTAAATTGAATTATATTGAGACCACGATGGCTGTATTGGCAAATATGAATAAAGTTATGGCTGTCATAGTTGTGACGTGTATATTCATGACGTAGGCACGGATGACGTAGACTTCATGCAAGTAGGCTGGTTGAGCTGAGATTCTTGGTGACATCATGATTTTGTTCGAGAAAGATCTGAGATTTACGACGCAGTCGCAGGAAACAAGGTATTGTGCTAAGGAAGAAGTTACGCTATTGGAGGAGAGACTCGAACCAATGAACGATAGTTTGGAAGGAAGACGGAGATTGCTGAAACTACGATATTTGATTGCTTTTGGCATGCAGAATTGTGGAAATCCATTTTCAGTTATGGCATTGATTTGGAATTTTGAAGAAATTAATTTTGAGTTTTTGAAATTTGAAAATCCGTCAAGTATAGCCAAAGTTAAAACTTCTAGCAATGACGGAGCAACAGGCTATGGAAGGGATGGATACGCCCCTTAAGAAGTTGATAAAAGGTCGTGCACAGGATAGAGGAGCTCTCATATCTCTCATACCGCAGATACCGCATATATATTTCAGATGTCAGATAGTCATTGTCGAGTGGATAAGTGAAGCAAGTTGTCTTTAGCGTGTGGTTCAAGCCCGGCGCATCGAACGAACACGGAGCAGTTCCATTTTACGCTGTTTGAAACTAGGTGAAGTTGAAACGCTCACATTAACGTTTCTACCAGATAATATATCGAGAGTTAACTTCTGCCTTTATTATAATTCAATTGGGCAGTACAACATTGAGGTGTGTAGAAGATTTGAACAATTTCACAGTTATAATTTGAAAGATATTGGCATTTTAAGGCTGCAGACAAAAGTGATTTTCTCGTCACATGAGAAGCACTTTTAAAATTCCACATTATACACTACGGCTGACACGTATATCGCAACCGTGATATTGGAGAATACGTTTGGTAATACAACGATACATTCTACCATGGAACATTATAATATGGCAGTGCTTTCAATGATTATAACAGAAGTTGAGATGGAAGGCTAAGGCTTTAATGCAATTGGGACATATATCGATGGAGTGAAATAACAGCATGGAACTTCGTTAATCGTCATTCTACAAGAGCGAGCATGTAGTGAACATCCAACTACACTCATGCATCGTGAATCCATCGCTGAATTATATCAAATGACAGTGGAAATATTTTCATACTCCACGATTATGAATATTTCTGCGGAAATAACTACAATAAACTTCATGGCGATTTGCGACCAGAACTTCAGGGAACTTTCAAGAGAGGCCAGGGTGGACCCGGCTCACAAAGAAGAGTTTTGCCAGAAGGATGTCTTTCGTATACATGGAGCAGTGCAATTTCCGGAGAAGGAAGCAGTTCGATTCTCCGAGGGCGCTGATTCCAGGTTCGAGGTCGGAGCACATCTTTACGCTGGTGAAATGGAACCAACAGCAGTTTTCTTTGAAAACTTTCCTCTAGAACTTCAATCAACAGATAAGGTAGTCGTGAACGTTTCTTGTATTATTTGAGTATTTTAACGATATCTGAGCAACCGTTTTTTTTTTCATATTTTCTGTCCTATTTATTGTGCCCCATTTTCTTGATTAATATTTCTGTACTCAGTACACTTCGATGATTTATGCCTTTTTCTACGATTTGTTGAGACATTATTATGTCATTGGCATACTTAATTAATTTTGGATCAGTTGAGACTGATAATTTAGATTCTTTCAGTAATTTGCATATTTTTGTAGTCACGATTTAACTGTAAAGTTAACGATTTGCTATGGCAGATTTGAATTCAGACAGCGTGTCATTTTATTAAAGTAATTCTATTCAGTAAATTACTTTGACCAATTTTCTGTCATCCTCAAGAAAGAAGAATGATTAAATGATTTTAGAGCGTTAAAATCTAATACGTTATCGACGATCTTTGAAATACTAGTCGTCTTATGAAAATGATTGCAACATAGACATTTATCATTGCATTATAGACAATTTTATGAAATATGAACTTTGATTACGATTTATTGAATACACTATAGTAATGAACATTTGATAGGAGTTTTTCTCAATTATAGATTGGAACAATAATGTTTGCATTCCACAGTCTAATTGTATTCTATTCGACTATTCATGCAGTTTAGATGAACTTTGATTGAAGATAGTATTTTTATACTGCGTTACTTTGAAGATAGTAATCTCAATTTTGATAGACCAGGGAGGAGTGTCTAATCGTATTTGCTATTAAATTTATTTGTGATTGGCAAATTTTTACTTCATATCGATTCATGAATGAAACCCACGAAGGTTAAATAATAACAGTCATTAATACAATTGATGAATATAAGAATTTTTAAAGAGGAACAATGGATGTATAATCGTTAGTTCAGTGGACGTGTAATAGTCGCTGATGAATAATGCCCTTGAATAATGAAGGAGGTTCCCACAGTAAGAAATGAAGTTGATGAATTTATAAGTGGAAGTTTTTGTATGTAGTTTGGAAGATTTTGATGCCATATATATTGAGATATATGATGAATTCTGGGCCAATTGTTGTGCAATTTTGTGCGTTTTGAGCGAAGTATTTTTCCGCTGAATGTATTGTCCTGGTTCTTTGAAAGTTATTCATATGAAGATACTGTTAAAATTAACAAGAGTGTTAAATAATTTGAGATGAAGATTTTGAATGGAGGTTACCGTCACAAATATTATAATAATTATTAAACCTTATTAAACCTGAATTTGACAGTTAAGTATAACTAACCTTCATTGGTCGATTATATCAACACGATTTGAGTAATTATCAACCGGATAAACGTGTGGTTTAATGTATTTCTTGTATAAATAATATAAACAATATTAATATTGTAAATAATTATGTAAATATCTTTGATAATAATTTGAAATGAAAAGGATTAATAGAGGCGTGTATAAGTTTTCCAATTGTCGTTTGACATTGTTATAAACAATTTATTATTGTTATAAATAATTAATGAACTTTTGTTATTAACATTTGGAGTTTTGTTATTATACTCTAAACAACGCTAATTAAACAAGTGGTTTGAACAATTAAACATGATTTGGGATTATTGGAGTATTCCACTGGTGTTTGAATGGAGCATTTAAAAGATTTGCGTGTGATATTTCAGTTGAGATGTGGACATTTACGTGTTTTGAAGGAGAGCTGAGCTCTGATGTAACTGGCATATGCTAGGGTTGAACGGACGGGTGAGTCCACTTTGACGATGCAGGTGCATTGCAGCTGGCCCGGACAACTGTATTATAGAGGCCAAGGACGTTTCCATAATAGCCTTGTGGCTATAAATAAAATGTGATGTGTATAAACACGCAAAACAATTGATATATGTCTCGTCCCAAATCCCGTTTCCATTCCAAGTGCATTATTATAATTACGTTATTAGAGCTTGAGAAAGCTGAAACATTGTATGTAGAGTACACAAGTCCTACAGGAGGACATGGTTATGTGGTCGATGGCTTCTGATTGCCACGTGGATTTTGTTGTTTATTTTTGTTAAAATCGTTCTTTAAGTGAAATAAATTATTGTGCAGTTTAAAGTTTCTCGTCTTCGTTATGGTTCATTTTAAATATCATGGTGGAGGTTATTGTGTGGGCATACTTTAAGTGATCCAGTTGACAACCCAGTCCCCGAGATAAATTTAAAAGGTAAGTAAAAGGTAAGTATGAACCCCCGTATATTTTGGTGTGTTCCACGATAATTTCTTGTTTAGTATTGTGCTCTAATCTCGATAGTATCTGTCAGTGCCATTTTCATTGATGTAGCTGTGCCGGTGCGATTGATTATTGGCAATCCGATTGAGGGGGCGGATATCTGACAGCCTACTATCCGGATAACGAGGACAGTACATTGTAATATCGTGAAGTGATTACTGAAAGTGCAAAGTAACATTACCTTCAGTAACCATAACAGGAACCGTTTCCAAAACAAATGCAGCACGCAGTACAATGAAACTCTCATTTTTAGTGCTTGATGATCATGATGATAATTATTGTTGTTTACAGGGACGGAACACCTCTTATCAGGGCAGCCAAGAACGGGGGAGGGGGGCTGTTAGTGGTGCACGTTTGTTTCAGTTTATTGTACACTACTATTCATCGTATGACATACAGACAACAAGCATGCACACACACACAAACATTGATATATACATATTTACAGGGACACATGACAAGGCAGGCTTATATCTTTAAATCTAAATTCTGTATCCATTGCAATGCTGTAGGTTTTGCCAACAGGAAGTCAGACCGATTACCCTGATATGCTCTTCTATGGCATTCGTGAACAATGTGGTGAACTGACTGTGAAGGAGCACCGCAGTCACATTGGGGAGAAGGAATTTTACCCCATTTGAAGAGTGATTCAGCACAGACCCCGTGGTTAGTCCGGATCCTATTGAGGGCAGTCCACGTTCCTCTTGGCAGGTCAAAACCGGGTGCAGCGCTATCTCCAATTAAATCACTCCAAGCTTCAAGGTTGATGTTGGTGCTCCATTCATTTCTCCATTTATTGTATACTAGTTTTGTATTATGTAAAAAAATGTCTAAAACTTACAACCTGTTCGAGGCTTTGCAGAGCGTTGCAGCGTAATAATATCGATTTGTCTACTTGTCGAAATTTTAACTGTCAAGAGAAATGAGGCAGAAAAACACTCGACAGGCAAATATGACAGTGCGAAAGTATTGGCAGAAACCATTCATTTGGTAAAAGAAGTTTCTAAATTCTGAACATTGATTTAAAAACCATGCTGTAATGTACCCTATTCTACCCCAGAAGAGTATTAAATTCTATTATGGCTCTGAGTTAGAAGTTATAACAGTTTAGGGAGGACAGAGGAAGAGATTCAAGGATGTTTTAAAGTCAAACATGAAGAAATGCTCGATTGACATCCCAAATTGGGAGACTACAGCAGCTGACCGTCTGGCATGGCGTCGACTCGTTCACAATGGCCCTCTACGTTTCGAGCAGGACCGCCGGAGCTCTGAGGCTCGTCAAGAACGGGATTCTATGAGAAGATACAACCCTCAGCACCTTGGCGTGGAAGAGTTTGTGGCTCGAGGATTGGTCTCTACAGTCACCTGAGAACCCACCAGTGAATGTTTTGGAAGACAATTTTATACTCGTTCGTGAGTGATAGCCAATGATGATGACTCATCATCATCTTCATTTCCCCTTTTCCAGCTGACACCGGGTGGGGGCAAATATGGTTCCTCTCCACTTTGTTCTGTCGTTCCACCATTCCTCTTCCGACACGGAGTTCCAATCCAGGTTCCGTTTTCTAATGCTATTCTCCACCGAGTCCATCCAACGCATTCTTGGTCATCCTCGTCCTCTCTTCCCTGTCATCCGTCGTTCCAGTGCTCGTCTTAGTAGCCTTACTTCATTCATCCGTTTGACATATCAATCTGTTTTGCTCCAGTTTGTCATTTAGTTTCTGTACTCCCAGTTCTTTCCGTATATCTTCATTTCTCACTCTGTCTCTCCTTGTTTTCTAGACCATACTTCTCAGGAATCTGATCTCAGCTGCTTGTACTCGGCTCTCATCCCTCTTAGTCATTGTCCAAGTTTCTGCTGCATATGTCATTATAGGAACATAATACGCTTTGTACATAACTTCTTTAGCCTTAATTGGTATATCCTTGTTCCAGACTAGTCCCCGTACCTGTTGGTAGAAAGCACTCCCGAGTTGCATTCTTCTGCTAATTTCCAAATCTAGTCTTCCATCTTCAGTCAGTTCACTTCCCAAGTATTTGAAGTGTTTCACCATTTCCAATTCCTTATCTCCGACTTTGATTACTCCTTTTCCTTCTTTCTTATCTCTACTCATCACCACTGTTTTACTCTTCTCCACATTTATCTTCAATCTTTATAGTGTACTATAATTTCAAATTAATGCGAAGATTTAAAATGCTACAGATTTTTCATTATGTACTGGTTCAAGTGCAGACTTACAGAATTGCAAATATACAGGGTCATTATATACGTGCGCCCCGATAAACACGGCGAGCTAAGCCGGCTGTGACTGGCGCAAACCGCGGGCCGGTGGTGACGCGCTCCACTGACTCATATCGTTAGTTCACACGCGTTTTGTCATTCAAATGGACGTGTATCTGCAAAGCTTAGACGTTAGTGAGTATTGTGATTACTGTGATTGTTGGTCATGCCTAGACACCAATTCACATTGCGCGAATAGCAGAAAATCTTGTTCTGAAACGAGCCGAAAATTTCGAAACAAGTTTCCAGGAAGACCTGTGCCTAATGCCATTACAATTAGGAGGCTCGCTAAACGATTCAAGGAAACAGACTCCGTAAATAATAAAAGAGTTGACAGACATTCCTTCATCAGAATATGTCAGGTGTGTGTTACAAGAGACGGAGGACATTTTAGCATCACCTATGAGCACTGTAAGTAAACATTATTGAACATGTTTGGTAAAAGTGTGAAAGTGCGTGCCCTCCACCGGCTGAACCGGGTACGCGCGGCCACGATCTGCACCAGTCATAACCGGCTTAGCTTGCAGTGTTTACTCGCGCGCACATAGATAATGGCCCTGTATTTCCCTATTACTCAAAAATCTAAAATCGATTTCTGCACTTTGCAAAATATATTTCATAAAATAAATGCTAAAATGTTTTCTATGAAATAAGATTTGTATGATAATTAAATACAAGTTTTTCGGGCTTGTAGGCCGTGGTCCAGACAGGATATCTCCCGACGTTTCACCGGAAACTGCGTCCGGCCGTGAAAGCCTAAGCTGTTATATCAAGATTTGTATGGTTCCTTTTTAGTCTACTTTTCACATTTTGCAAAAATGAGGAAAAAGTAGACTTATGAGATCGATCCTGGAAAATGTCCGTCTGTCTGTGTGCCCCCCCCCCCTATCAACTCCTAAACGGCTGCAGCAATCGAAACCAAATTTGGTGCGAGTAAAGATCTATACCGGAACATCTCAATGTCATACTTGAAAATTATGTCAGTGCTACCAACTGCTGAAAAATCGCTATTGAAATTTGAGCTCAATGTTGGATATCTTGGAAGGTATACATGGGAACTATTCCAAAATTGGCACACATACAGATAATAAAACTTCAGTTTAATTTTCAGGAGGCCATACATGACAGTGTTGCCAAAATGAGTCTAAGCCTACTGATAGATCCAATTTTAAAATGCATATAACTCCTACACTAACAATTGGATTTCAACCAAATTTTGTATGTGCTATGTGTACCATAACAGATATGACTATGCGTATTCTTAAGAGCCACCAGGGCTGCTAACTGTTAATAAATGCTCTCTCTCTCTCTCAATGTTTTATCCTAATACCAATATATCAGAAAGTATGCGAGCCAACATCTTTAAACTTTGCACACGTATAGTGCCTGACATTCTAGATAAATTTGGAGCAACTAATTTATGTCAGTGCTACCAACATGATTCTAAGCCTGCTGATAGGACCAATTTTTAAATACATGCAACTTCAAAAAGATCAATTGGATTTCAACAAAATTTCGTATGTGCTATGTGCCATAACAAATATGAGTATGTGTATTCTTCAAGGGCAATCAGGGCTGCCAACTGTTAATAAATGATGTTTATATGTTTTACCCTAATATCAATTTATCAGAAAGTGTGCAAGCCAACAGCTCTAAATTTTGCACACGTATAGTACCTGACATTCTAGATTCATTTGGACTAACTAATATATGTCAGTGCTGCCAACATGATTCTAAGCCTGCTGATAGGTCCAATTTTAAAATACCATTAACTTCTATACCAACAAATGGATTTCATCCAAAATTGGCACAACAATAGATTATAATATTTCAGATTATTTCTTACCAACACATGCATGACATTGTTGCCAACATGATTTTACGCGCACTGATAGATCCAATGTCTAACTGCATGTAACGTCCATGCTATCCATTGGACTTCAACCAAATTTTGTATTCTGTACCTCAACCAAATTTTGTATTCTGTACCTTAAGTAATGGAACTAAGAATATATTCAGTCACCAGGGCTGCCAACTGTAGTGCTCTATTAGGCTACATTATGCCAGGTATATTTCGAACTAATTAGAACTAATTAGAAATTTCGATATTACCATAGGTCCATATAGATTAATCATTGGCCTGAATCTTAAATTTTAAGAAAAGTAGGCTCTTTAGTTCGTCACGAAACTTCTTGTTTTAATTATGACTCAAAATGACACTGTCTTTCCCGAATAGCCGGTAGTGGATAGCCATAATTAAAAGTAATTTAAAAAATGCATAGGGGCCCTTAAATCCTGTCGGTGGCCCTGCGGCTCTCATTTACTTAAAGACTTTCCATAAGTATGGCTGCCGCACTGGACAAAGTGTATATAAGACCATTAAATCATGTTACATACACACAATTCAGTACATCTGAGGAGAGTACCCGGCATCGCAGATTTTGGCCGGTGAATCCTGGTTGCGCAGTCGCACAGAAGATAGTCGGCGAGCCCCATGTGAGTTGCTTCTGCGCAACTGACAATTCAAGCATCAATTGTACATGTCTGAGGCTTTCCTCTGTGCAACCAGGAATCACCGGCCAAATACTGTGGCGTGAACTATACATCGCAAGGGAAGGAGTTATTGTTGGTGCAAGTGATGACTAAGTACACAAGAACCTCGTTTGTCCGGTTTAAGTGGCACCGGCACATAACAATAAATAATGGTAGCAGTTAGTTACCTGACTGCCAGAGACACAATCACCACGAAACTCACCTGAAACATAAAGAGAAGCACATATGACGTCAGATCTCACCTTGCTGATCAACCCCAAACATATAATGTACAGTATTCTATTGTTAATTCATTTTAAAGGTCATCTTGGTCATCAGACCCATGTATTTAAGTGTGGGTTCAATTAATCTCATAACCTGTGCTTCTATGGTGACTCTACTAATGTGTATGCCGAGCTGGGGTTCGTGCCCCTGGATTTAAATTAGGGTACTATATCGGCATTTACCTGGGGGAAATGTGGAAAACCCCGGGACTAAATCACTCTCAGGTTAGCCACTGTCCACACCGGGATTCGAACCTCCTATCTTCGGAGTAGCTGCACCTCCCTTTCACGGTCGTGGTGTAGGCCTACGTCTGGACAATACTGCCAACACTGCAAATAGCTGTTGGGGCGTCAAGGCCGGTGCTCTCTGACTGCTGTTGGAGTGGCTTAACCTTACTGCGATAACTTATAGAAACTCCGTAGGAACCGATTCGGTGGCGTAGTTGGTAGCATGCTGAACTTCTATTCCCAACCAAGATCGCGGGTTCAAATCCAGCCAAAGTCGTCGTATTTTTTTAAGAGCGTTAAAAATCCCTCAGTAGGCCTTCCTTCGGAGGGGAAGTAAAGCCGGCGGACCCATGCAAATTCCGGATAATCCAGAAAAAACTCTAAATACATGTTATATAATTTATTAACATTTATTGGAATACCTTCTTTCAATTGCACAAAAAAATATAAGAACACTTTTGTTACATTTACGACTCTGTTTTATGCACTAAAATAATATGCTAGTTTTTACTGTTTTACATTTGTACAGGGTCTTTCATATAAAGTAAGAACGGCAAGCTGCAGTTTTGTTATCCGCTGCTGCGGTGGCCTTGGCCGAGGTTGTGGCGCGCCATGGCCCCCTGCTGTACTATTGAAAGCGCGCGCATAGTACATACGAGGGCTTTTTTTTCCCAAGTTCCGATGGACTGTATAAAAATAACAGATTGACACACCAAACTGATTTTACTAGTAGATGTTTGCTTGTTTTATTCTCATGTCTCAAAATAATCGCCAAAACGATTGAAACATTTGACGTATCGTTACACCAGTTTTCCAATGTGGTCGGCAAAATATTCACGACCACACTGTACCAACGTTACGATAGACTTTTACAAAGAATTCAAGTGTGAAGTTTTGGACCATCTGCCGTTTAGTCCAAACCAGCACTGAATGATTTTCACCTATTTCGAGAATTGAAGGTATGGTTGGGCGGCAACGCCTAGCCAAAAAGGAAAAACTTCAGGAAACTGTCCAGACGTAACCACTTCAGTGGCGATAGAATGTTTTGCCGAGGGCATTGGAAAGCTGGTGTAACGATACGACAAATGTTTCAATCGTTTTGGCGATTATGTTGAGACATACGAATAAAACAAGCCAACGTTTAGTAGTAAAATCAGTTTGGTATGTCAATCTGTTATTTTTATACAGTCCATCGGAACTTGATAAAAATAACAACCCTCGTATTAATAAATTTACTTACTTTCGTTATCTTAAGCTGCCGGTAGTCACCCTGATTTGATGTAACTTGTGCCACTGAAAGTAGGCATTAATGGCATGTTCTTCATGTGCTAATAAAAAATATCATTTAGAACGTGTAATAGCGGCTAAACAATAGAAATCTTCCAGACTGATATCACGATGCAATATGATGCAGACGGTTGGCACACACATGATTCACGAAACACCAACCATCTCCACATCTAAAAGTAAACGTATTTCACGAGCTGGCAACAGTGCATGCCTGTCGCATTGCTCAGCTACTCTAAGCACTTTAATAAGACAGGAACATTGCTTTTAAAGGTCAGCGCTGTCCTCTGTATTTAGGGGATAAAAGACAACTCAGATCACAGCGTACCCGGCAGCAGTGGTACGACTAGAGTAACACTATTTCGATTGGGACAAGCTTCATTAATTTTACTAGTGGGTAGCCATCATCTTGGAAACGTGCTGAAAGAACACAACCAATCAGCATAGTTGCTAAAGACTGACACAGGTCAGTATTTTCTTATTAAATCAATAACTACATTTATTACTTTTTTTTTAAACATTGTATTAAATAATAATAAGAAAGAAAGAAAATCTATATAAGCAAGACTACAGAAAATGGAAACTGCTTTCCATTTGACAAAACACGTTTATAACAAAAAATGCCTCTCTTGGAATTGTAAAATTCAACATTATAAAACAGTAGTCTTGTCTGCAGCCCTTTATGCAGCCGAGACACTTAATCTACAACATAAAACGCTGAGAAATCAAATTGGAGATTAAGGAACGCAAAATCATGCCAAACATTTTGGGAATTTACCTTCGGAAACCTAATGCTGACATCTATGTAAAAACTACTAAAATCACAGACACAATCCGTATGAGAAGGATCCAATTCATGAGACATTTGGACAGAATGGACCCAACTAGGTTAACAAATAAAATCTATACGTTTTTGCAGAAAAAGGCAACAAGGACCAAACAGGCGGAATAGGACTTAGCTGAATTAGGTTTTCCCAATCTCAAGGCTCGAGAGGAAATTAGGAAAATTACTAATACTAATATTAAATTAAAAAAATTAAATAAAATTACTAATACACGGGGTTTTGTGTCCAAGTCATTTTTACTTTTTTGCACGAACAACCTGTTGTTTGAGTCTTCAGTCTTTAGACTGGTTTGATGCAGCTATCCATGCTTCCCTGTCCTGAGCTAATAGTTTCATCTCTACATAGCTACCACACCCTACATCCGAGGCAATGTGTTTAACATATTCTAACCTTGGTCTACGGCTTCGGTGGCGTAGTTGGTAGCATGCTGAACTGCTGTGCCCAAGATAGCGGGTTCAAACCCGGCCGAAGTCGTTGGATATTTTAAGAGCGTTAATAATCCTTCAGTATGCCTACCTTCGGAGGGGAAGTAACGCCGGCGGTCACATGTCATAGATTTATGGCATGTAAAAGATCCTTCCACAGACTAAACTTGTGTGAAGCTAAATTGTTAGGTTAGATTTCGTCGGAACGCTCTGTCAATGTTCCAACGTTCACCACTAGGTAGCCTATCATTGATATCTTGTGGCGAAAGTTAGAACTACTTGAAATTGAAAGGAAATTGTAGCTCACCCTAAGGGTGTCCGCTGGAAGCAGCTACAGACTCAGGTGAGACGAACATGTCCTCAGACACTCCCGGCACTAAAAGACATGCGATAAATTTAAAAAATCCTTGGTCTACCCCTACAGTTCTTATCCTCGACCGTGATAAGTGAAGGCACAGTAGAACACTGAGTCAAACCATGTGTTCACTGCTGTGTCTGAATACATGGAGACCGTTACCCCTCTCGTCTCTACTCCTCACCTCAGCCTTCAAGCGGATGACAGCTTTCACCGACCATCTTTTGTATATCAGAGTATAACATCAACAAGTATGGTCATGGAAGGCTCACACCTCCCTCCCTTCATACTGTTGTTGCTGGTAATTAATTGTAGTAGTATGACCTTACCGAGTTTCATTGAAATCCCTCCAGCCGTTTAGATGTAATTAGGAGGGGGAACGCGCAGGCACGCGCGCACGCACGCACGCACGCACACACACTCTCACACACACACACACACACGGACAAAAGGTGATCTTGTAAGCCTGTTGTTTGAGTCTTCAGTCTTTTAACCGGTTTGATGCAGCTATCCATGCCTCTCTGTCCTAGGCTAATCGTTTCATCTCTACATAGCTACCACACACTACATCCGAGGCAATCTGTTTACCATATTCTAACCTTGGTCTACCCCTACAATTCTTGTCCTCGACCCTTCCTTCCATACCTAAGTTTGCTATTCCTGGGTGTCTTAGTACGTGTCCTACCAACCTATCTCTACTCTTCATTAGCTGTCGCCAGAAACATCTCTCCTCTCCCACTCGTTTTAATACCTCTTCATTCATAACCCTATCTACCCAAACGATCTTCATCATTCTCCTGTAACACCACATTTCAAACGCTTCAATTCTCCTCTTTTCTGCTTCGCCAATAGTCCGCGTTTCACTTCCATAGAGCGCCACGCTCCAGGCAAAGGCTTTCAAAAATGACTTCCTAATACCTAAATCTATATTTGATGTCAACAGATTCCTTTTCTGTAGAAATGCTTTAATTGCATGTGCTAACCTACTTTTTATATCCTCTTTGCTTCGTCCATCACTGGTTATTTTGCTTCCTAAGTTAACAGAAGTCACCTACTTCCTTTAGCTTTTCACTTGCCAATTCGACATCCATAGGGATTTCTGATTTATTTCGGCTGCATTCCAATATTTTTGTTTTACATTTATTAATTTTCATCATGTATTCTTTCCTCAAGACAGAATCCATATCATTTAAAAGCTCATTCAAATCCTCTGGTGTGTCGGCCAAGATGGAATTGAGACTTCCACTCTCGACATTATCAAATTTAAAGCCACAAAAGCACATCCAGAGTGTTTTTTGTTTGTTTTGCAAATTACAATTAACTATTTAGAACCTTTATTTAATCAAATTATTTGTAGGGTTATCCCTCCCTATATTATTCTGCTAAGGTCCCATTCCAGTTTTGTACCGAAAATAAGGTCCCATTAACACCAACCTACACATATGGGGTACCTACAGGTTAAGCATAACCCAATGCGTAAGCGAAACGCACTCGCTTACTCTTTAAATGCCTCACAATTAAATAAATACCTTAAAACATGTATATTTACAATGAAATAATGAAAGAATGCAACACGGTAACCATGGTAACAGAATCTCACAGGTCCATCTATTTCTGTAAGACGCAATGCAATTCCAATTATTACATTACTGTGAAAGTTTCCAGACGGTTATAAGGTTATCATTGAACCAAATTAAGTTGACAGTATAATGCGCTTAAGGGGGTCAAGGGGCACTCTAGAATTTTTTCACGCAATTTTCATGAGTGTAGTACGAAAGGTCTTTTTCACCCGACTATAAAGGGTCTCCGAAAACCACATTTAAAGGTAAGTGTCTGTGATATTCCCAGAAAACTAACTTCGCTCTGATATACCTATGAGGGAATGACAAACCCATAACCACTGCACCAGTAGCTGAATTGATAAAGTCTGATTATTCATACCAAGGATAAATCAGTCATAGCATTCATGATTGAGATTTTACAACTAGAATATTCGCGGGCGAAGCCGCAACGGGCAATGCTAGTCCATGTTATTATAATACTGCATAAACGCTGAAGAATATCGGATCTCGAAACATGTACTAACATCTGAATAGAATCTGTGCTGATTGGCCGAGCATTTTAATTATTTAAAAAAACTAGTGGAATAAAACAGATGAGAAAGTGCACACCAAATTCTAAAAATCAGATAGGCCTCAAGCAGTGGTTCCCAACACGGGGTACGCGTACCCCTATGTGGTACGTAACGAGCCGGTTAGGGGCACGCCAAAAATAAACGCTAATGGCGGGCGCCATGTTCCCATCGTACGTGTCAGTTGTAATGTACCGGCGCGCGTTCCGATTTGCAAGAAGAGCGGGAAAAAAGAAACGACTACCTAGTATTTTGTTGTTGGCGGGAAGTGAGACCAAACAACTAGGTCATACGCGCTCCTTAGTGGGCTTAAATCAATATTATTGTTATTATTTTAGGAAACAATGACCAATATTTGAGTTCTTTTTAAAATTTCCGCGTATCCAAGTCTGGCCCGTACCTCGGGCTCCAGAAAGAATAACTCATCTTTAACTGGCAGTGTCCGGCTCCGTGGCTAAATGGTTAGCGCGCTTGGCTTTGGCTCGAAGTGCCCCGGGTTCGATTCTCGGCCAAGCCATCAGGGATTCTAATTCTCTGGGGTTAATTCCCGTGGCTCGGGGACTGGGTGCATGTGACCTCTTCATCTTCACATCATCCTCATTACGACGCGCAGGTCGCCCACGGGCGTCAACTAGAAATACCTGCACTCGGCCTCTCCGGAAGCCACAAGAGCATTAACTGGCAGTGTCTTGTGATTCTAGATTAGAGATATGTCTGGACCCCGGTGACCTCTGACCTAGGATAAGGTTACACAAGATGTGAGCGTATGATGTAGGTGCCCCGAAATTTGAAGTAAGGTACTATCCCGGCATTTGCATGGAAAAACACACTCAGGATAGCCGCTGACAGCGCCGGGATACGAACCTCCGTTCTCCGAACTTGCTGCAGCTGCCTCGCGGCTGTGGTGCACGCTTCAACAAGCACAGCTACGCTGCAGGGTCTTAAAACACAAGGGGCATAGCATAGCTCAGTCGCTCAATCTCCGAAATGTTCTTATGCATTAATCACGAATCAAACCCAGTCCGCGTAGGTGAGAGGCAAGCACTGCGACTTCAAGCTTTGTTATGGCTATCGAGAGTACATCATGGTCATTCTGCTCCGTGTATTTGGGTGTGAATATAGAATATGTCTTTATGGTGTTTGAAGCCATTTTTCAATGTTACCTTAGTAAATAAAAGTTTGATGCTTTTCAGTCGGTCTACACGATTGTACCCAAATGAGATGGGTTATTAATCTCATGTGGTTTATTTTTCAGGATTAGGGAATAACCCAACTCATTTGTGTACAATCGTGTACACAGACTGAAATTTTTGTTCGGAATTTGTCTGATAAGCAGTGTAATTCTGGTGTATGTAGTAGTAGTGTGTGTATTTGTAATTCAGGTGAGGATGGGAAGAAGGCGGCCATGGCCTTACGTTAGGAACGATCCCGGCATTTGCCTGGAGTAGAAGAGGGAAAACCACGGAACACCACCTTTTCTCATGTTTGCCTCACGAGAATGAATGATGTCAAACTAGAATTAAACCCAGGCGTAGTTGGTAGCATGCTGAGCTTTTATGCCCAAGGTCGCGGGTTCAAACCCGGCCGAAATCGTCGGATTTTTAAAAGCGTTAAAATCCCTCAGTATTCCTTCCTTCGGAGGGGAAGTAAAGCCGGTGGGCCCATGTCATAGATTTATGGCATAAAAAAATCCACTAACTACACTTGTGGGAAGCCAAAATGTGTAGGTTAGGTTTGATTAATGCTCTCAAGTTCCAACGTTCGTCACTGAGCGCTGGTTACGATGGCATCTAGCAGTAGCGAAGTTCACAGCTAGGTGTCATGGAGGGTAGCATTTGGTGGCGAAAGTAGGAACTACTTGAAATTATCGTCTGCAGTCCTTACTTGAATTAAAAACAGATAACACACACTAATACAGTCATCACAATTAACACCGATTATCAGACAGTTTCTACACACACAAAGTACACGGGGCTACATGACCACTTTGTCACAGCCCCTAAAACTAAGGAACCAACCAGACCACCGCACAGTGGGTCAAAATCGAAATCTAGGAGGACAAAATTATTCATTTTCATAATTAAAAATCAAAATTTATTAATTTTACAGCATTCTCATACAACTGCCGCTCACTATTCTGGGATATAAACGCATCTTAGTGTAAATCTGTCACCACTGTTCGAGCAGTCTGAATTGGAGGGTGAATGTAATTGGCTGTGGTTTGGTTGTCTTTGTGGTTAGTGTGATGCTTTAAGATGGAACGTGCAGCTGAAGGTATGATCTTTGTAACGAGTTTCAGTTATTAACGGGCGTAATTGTTACGTAATTTTAGCTATATTTGCATTATATAATATTTAACTATTATTTTTAAAATTATATTTTCACTTAGATTTTTAGTATGTCGCGTCACTCTGCGTCACTTTCTACTTAATGTTAAAATGTAGATAATGTCTTGTAGTTTACGCCTGTTATAAAAATTGTTGCATCTTTTTGCAACTTAGTTATTTTACGTTTTAGATGATGCCGCGCAACCAGTTCTCACACGTTTACAACTGTTTGAAGCCCTGGGTTCGACGATTATGTCAAAAGTGGACCTTTGTGACTTAGTTAAAAGTAAATTAGGAGTAGAAAATTGTTCTGTAGAGATAACTGAATGCTCTATCCAACTCCTAGTCATAGACAATTTCTTGCATGTGTAGACGAGCTCAAAAAGGTCTAACTGATGTTTATAATGAAGTAAACAAATTATATACGTTGCTTTCACTCTAAATTCATGATTAAAACGTAAAAGTAATATTGTCCCCCTAGATTTCGATTTTGACCCACTGTGCACCGGGGCGACAGCCAAGAAAGTTAGCCGCTACACCAAGAGGTGGATCTAAAGCAGCAACAGTGGTTCTTGTTCCTAACTGCTACGCGAGATTGGAGTGCCCCGACGGTTCCGAGATTGTGGTCTCGTTATCAACAACGTTCCTGAGATGCCTCACACGCCATTAAAGCGCACGTAATGTAAATACTTACCCTCGAAATAAAATTTAGAGATCCGGAAGTTTGCCCAACTGCAAAAAGATGTTTCATTTCAGGGACATAGTGGTCATTAAGCCAGTGTACATATTATATCTCTACTTAGAATAAAACAAAGTCCCCGATTCTTGGATGTTCCTTGTAATCTAGAGAGCCACTGGATGGATTTTAAAGCGGGTTTCGCCATTCCGTAAAGGATTTCTCCAGGAAGATATCTGTAGAAAATTATTGATGACCAAAGGAAGCCAGCAGTAACGATTTCAGTGAATCAAGTAAAAAAAAAAAACTACCGTCCGTGCGACTTTTAAGGTTACGCTGGGTAAACCGTTAAAAATGTATATATACAACGAGTGTAAGAATTGCCCAGTATGAAAAGTTCTACAAATCAGTCCACGCGAGCATATCTCTATCTTTGATACATCGCCCACTATTAGTGGTTTTACGTTTTCATTTCTTCCAACAATCTCCATTCAATTACAGTACTAGCTTCGGATACAGTTTACAAGCTAGCTAATGAGCGAGCCTATCACCCCAGGTTCAGTCTTCGTTCCGCAGAATACACAGTTAAGTTTAGATTGGACGGAAGGGGATTTGTGTTTCATGCACCTCGCAATTCTTAAATTACGTCTGACAAGAATTCGTTGCACCTGCATTCTATGATAATATAATTAAGAGTCCAGTCAGTAATTTTAACCCATCATGCCGAGACGGAAATGGGATAGGCCTATAGGTCGTAGTTCATCGACATCGAAAAAAATACGCATTTTAAGCTTACGATGGGTAAACGGTTGGTTGGTTCCTTAGTATAGGGGTTGCGACAACGCGGTCATGTAGCCCCGTGTACTTTGGGTGTGTGCAGAATCTGTCTGATAACTGGTGTTAATTGTGATGGCTGTATTAATGTGTGTTATCTGTGATTCAGGTAGAAGGACTGCAGACAATCTTTTAAAGTAGTTCCTACCTTTGCTACCAAATGCTACAGTCCACGACACCTAGCTACGGACGTGGCAACTAAATGCCATCGCAGTCAGCACCTGGCGGCCAATGTTGGTAATAATATAGCGTTATCAAACTAACCTACAAATTTTAGCTTTCATAAGTGTAGTTAGTGGAAGGTTCTTTTACGGCCATAAATCTATGACATGGGGCCGCCGGCTTTACTTCCCCTCCGAGGGATTTTTAATGTTCTTAAAATATACAACGATGAATTTTGGGGGGGGGGTTGATACTCATCTTCGTTCATTCGCAGAGGATGAATATGTGTTCATTGGCGGAGATCTCAATGATCATGTTGGGTCAGAAAGAGATGGCTATCCTCATTGCCATGGTGGGCGAGGTTTCGGGACCAGGAAAGAAGAGGGATGTCGCAACCTTGAATGCGCAGAAGCACACGATCTTGTTGTGGCTAATACCTATTTTAAGAAACGGCCAACTCACCTGATCACCTATTACAGCGGTGGTCGAAACATCTCAAATCGACTACTGGCTTCTCAGGCGGAATGATTTCAAGTTGGTAACAAATGTCAAAGTCATCCCGTCAGATGACAACGCTCCCCAGCACCGCCTCCTTGTACTAGATCTCAAGTTTTATACCGTACCCACGAAAAGACCTCGAACAACGGGACCTGAACGCATAAAGTGGTGGAAGCTACCGGACCATAGGAACGAATTGGTGAATGCCCTTGGATCACTCACGTTCGACCCAAGCCAACCAATACAGATCAACTGGACTAGGATAGTCGACTGCCCTCACTCGGTTGCAGCCGATACATTGGGAAAATCGAAACATGGGAGGCGTTTTCTTGACGAACAAGTATGGTGGTGGAATGAGGATGTGCAGACCGTGATCAAAAAGAAACGGCTTGCATTCAAGACTTGGCAGACCTCGCGTCTTACCAGCGATCATCTGGAATATAAGATCCTCAAGTCTGCAGCAAAGCGAGCTGTTGCAGCAGCTAAGGCCCAACATTATGCAGATGTGTACAACCAGCTGGGCTCACCTGAAGGAGCCAACAAAATATTCCAGCTTGCAAACGCACGTCATCGGTCCTCGCAAGACATTGGTCACGTTATGCACATCAAAGATGAAGACCACCAAATTCTCAGAGACCCATCTGCTATTCTGAGTCGTTGGGAAAGACACTTCTCAGTAATAAGTAACGAAGAGTTCCCTCATCCACCTATCCACAGTGCGGTAAATGTCCTTGGACCGGTACACTAATAACTATGGTAGAGGTTGCACAAGCAGTCAGAAAGATGAAGAACGGGAAGGCTACAGGTCCTGATGACATTCCAGCCGAACTGTGGAAATTACTTGTTCAGAATGGTATTGAACTACTGACATCTCTGTTCAACCAGATTTTGGAAGAAGGTGTAGTGCCTCAAATTTGGACCACAAGTACCACGGTGCCTATTTGGAAAGGCAAGGGCGATGTCGGTGAATGTGGCACCTATAGACCTATTCGCCTCCTCTGCCACACGATGAAGATCTTTGAGCGAATCCTTGACAGTCGACTGCGTGACATTGTCCAGATCACTAGCAACCAGTGTGGCTTCGTGAAAGGATGTGGAACAACTGATGCTATTCACGCAGCATGGCTTCTCATTGAGAGATACCGTAAGAAGAACAGATCTATTCATATCGCCTTTTTAGATCTCGAGAAGGCTTTTGATCGGGTTCCACATGAACTGATTTGGCATGCACTCCGTTCACATTGTGTTCCTGAAGAATGCGTCCGCTGGACACAACTTCTGTATCGTAAGTGCAGTAGTGTTGTGCGATGTCCCGTGGGAATCACATCTCCTTTCCCCATTCAAGTCGGTGTCCATCAAGGATCAGCCCTGTCACCACTTCTGTTTATTCTATGCATGGATACAATAACATCAGATATTCAATCGCAACATCCATGGACGCTTCTGTATGCTGATGATGTCTTATTGGCTGCAGAAGAACGCAACGTTCTTGGAGAGAAACTGCAGGAGTGGAATACGAGGCTGGCTGAGAATGGACTGAAGCTGAATGTCCAGAAAACCGTGTATATGGAGTGTGGGTCACCGACGCCTGGCACCATCCTTGTAGGTAGTCAAGATCTTCAAAGAGTCGACCAATTCAGGTATCTTGGCTCCTTGACTCGTTCAGATGGTGACACCCTCCCTGATGCCCGAGCTCGTGTGAGTGCCAGTTGGTTCAAATGGAGGGAGGTAACTGGAGTTCTCTTTGACCGCAGGATACCCACCTATCTTAAGGCCAAGATTTACAAGACCGTCGTGCGCCCAGTCGTCCTCGACGGTTCTGAATGCTGGCCGGCCTCTGTTAAACACGAGAAAGCCCTGCATGTTATGGAGATGCGCATGCTTCGTTCGGTGCTTGGTTTGACGCGACTCGACCATATCAAGAATTGCGATGTCCGAGGGAGGATGAGAGTTGCGCCCATACAGGATAAAATGCGGGAGGCTCGTCTACGCTGGTACGGCCACATCATACGCAGTCACGAACAATCAGTGGCTAAAACTGCCTTGTGCCTCAACCCGGATGGCAAACGTCCTCGTGGGCGACCTAACAAGAGGTGGCTTGATCGCCTTAGAGAAGACATGCGACAAGTTAATCTGTGTCGGCATGATGCCCTTGGCCGACAGAAATGGAGATTGGCATGTAAAGTAACGGACCCTGCTCCAAAGCGGGACAAACGCTAGGAAGATGATGAAAATATCCAACGACTTCGACCGGGTTTGAACCGCGATCTTGGGCAAAGAAGCTCAGCATGGGTAAACCGTTAAAGATACGAGGCGGGTTGCTAGGATATATATATAATGAAATAATTTGTCTGGTACTGGTAACCTGTGTTATTGTGGTGTATGTAGTAGAGTGTGTGTTCTTAAAATTCGGGTGAGTGTTGGGAAGGAGGTGGCCTTGACCTTAAGATAAGAACCATCGCGTCATTTGCCTGGAGTAGAAATGGGGAAACCACTCCCAGGATGGCTGAGATGGGAATCGAAATGACATCATCTCAGTTTTTCCTCGCCAGGCTGAGTGTACCTAGTTTAAAGCTGTCGGCTTGCATACTTTCTGAAATATTAGTATTTGCATAAAAAATAGAGAGCATTTATTAACAGTTGGCAGCCCTGGTGGTTCTTAAGAATACACTCAGTCATATCTGTCTACGAAATTTGGTTGAAATACAACTGATGGTGTAGAAGTTATAGGCTATGCATTTAAAAATTGGTCCTATCGGCAGGCTTAGAATCATTTTGGCAACACTGTCCTGTATGGCCTCCTGGAAATTAAACTGAAACATTATTTATATGTGTGCGAAGTTTGGAATAGCTCACATGCATATCTTCCAAGATATCCCAACATGGAGCTCAAATTTCAATTTATTTAAATTCCGCGTCGCCGGTGAAATATTTCGCACAGCCACCATGTTGGATTGGTGAGACGTAACAAAATTTGAAGGGCACAGTCGGGGTCCAAAATAGTACTCATAAATGAAAATGGGCTAAAAACTGGAGGATAGAGAAGATAGAAAGCCAAAACTATAAAATATACTGCATAACGTCCCTTCGTACAAGGAACGGTGTTTACTCTGAGGCTCTAGTCCAAACCAACAACAAAGAGCCTACACTGAATCTAATTTGCCGAAAGTGGAACCACCTGAAGTGCGGAAGTTTATTTTGCCCAGCAAGCAGACTGCTTGCGTCAAGCGGACCAAGGTGTTTACATCGGGGAGTATTTGTGTCCCCAAGAACGGAACCGGAGCACAAGTGTCTCCTGACCTATTTCCGGGATTAGCCCCGTTTATTTTCAAGTTTATATTCCACCCTGCTTATAGCCTCGTAACCACGCATACTACGTACACCTTTAAATAAGTAACGTTACCATTTGTCCGCTATCACTACAAACATGGCGAGTTACAGAATAATTTGTACCTGTTCTGTTTGTATTCACTCATGTTTCAAAGACACTATGCTTTTAGAACAGAATAGTAGGCTACATTATGCACGAGCCTATAATGGCAATAATTAAAACACGAGTGTCTTAATTACCATTATAGGCGAGTTGCATACGACTGTTTATGTTCGACGATAATTATAACTTTATTATACGTTCTAACATAAATATTCATAAATAACCGTGGAGATTCTGTCGGTTGAATTCTTCTTCTTGGGAATTGTGTGGACACAGCATTTGATCTCTACCCAATAACGAATTCCAAAGCTTTGAAACATTGTTTATCTATCCTGAAGTAGCACGAACAGATAGCGCACAGGTACGTTGGATCATTTTGTTATTTTGGTCAAATAACACAAAATAGGCTGTTACAAATGCTTTAAAATTAATATGTGTCGTTTTATCAACTAGTTATTCTTCAAATTCGATGCGTATAGAATGTCAACGGAAGGCAAATCAATTGAGTCCCAAATAGAACAGTTATGACATGTGGCGGAAAAGTTTCGCATAAGAAATCCGTTTACTGAACAGAGAGCAGGATTATAATTTCCGTGGAACTAATGTCATATGCCTGCTTACCCCATAACGTATTGTCGGCGAAATCTTACGAATGTGAAGATATTAAGGTACAGTGCTATTTCTTTTGCAATATTGCCAAGTTTGTTTATGCATTGTAAGTACAATGGTTGGTCCAATATAGGCTCCATTGTCAACTTTCAAATCATGTAATTCATGTCCGAAGCTATCCTTACCTAATTGGTCAATGAATGAAAATATTGAGCTCTGATTGGTTGAAAAACTTGTGTTATAATGAAAAGTAGTACTTTAATGACCCCCATTATGATACAGTTTTCTGACATATAATACAGTGAGTCCGGGAATGTTCTCCGCAGTGCCTACATGCGTCTGCGAGAGCTAGCTACAGCAATTACGTTGGTAGCACGGCTGCCGCTTGCATCATAACAAATAAACAGTAAACTTTGTACTCACCACAGCCATTCATAACAGATGCTGGAACCATTCACAGTGCATCACTCTTTTTCCGTAATCAGTTTGTTTTAATTCATGAACCATGGTAACTTTATAAGGGAACAACTGAAGCTTGTCTCTTACAGCTTTATGTGCTGTCAACTTAGAGATTCCTGTTTGTTGAGCTAATTTTCGTGTTGATTTACTAGGACTAAGCTGCATTATATCGGAGATTTCATCAAGTTTTTCGTCTGTTAAAAGCGTAGGCCTGCCTGTTCCCGGTACATCGTGAACTGAGCCAGTCACACGAAATTTACTTACCAAATCCCGAACGGTATCACGGTTTGGACATTTTGAATTAGGAAACCGCGCCTGAAATCAATTTTACATTTTCTGTAAACCGATCGCCTTCGCGAAAAACGTATCACACCAAAAATACTCTCTCTTCAGTAGTAAACAGTACCGCCTGTATACTGTTGGACTCTTCCAATAATATATCTGAACGCTCGCTTACTGCAATACACACTGAAGACATACAGGCTCGCTGGCTTATCGCAATACACACTGACAGCCCACACGGGGAAGTCCCCCTTTCAAGGACACAGTGCAGCCAACTAAACTTATGACTCAACCACTAGCAGCTGCACGTACCCACTGCGGAGAACATTCTCGGGCGCCCTGTACTTACATATAGACATTGTCGAACATAAAATGTCTTGCATGCGTCATGGTCTCCAATTTTCACATCATTCGTCAAATAACACCTTTTGAAGAACACATTTCCACTCCGTACACAGCAAAGCCCATTAGTGTGATGACTGACACAAGATTATGTTATGTTATTGCAGCGAGACTTTAAAGAGAGGGCTACAACAAATCAGTCCAAGACTCAAACAACAACAACAACAACAAATATCTATGGTGGCAGCTCAAAACCAGCCAACAATTTGTCTCCAATGAATAAATAACTTGCTATTTAGAACTCAGCGATTTATCTATGTTTGTGCCGTGTCTTGTGTGGGGTTTCGCCTAGGACACCAAGCTGGCTCATCAGCGGGCTCTTGGTGTCCCCGTCCGGACCCCCACAGGAGTAGCGAACTGTGCGCTATCTCCCTTTTTATGAAGCGCACCTGCGCCTCTTTACTGCGAGAACTAAAAGCTCAAGCAGCCTTAACCTCCCTATGAAGGCTTCCAAAAAGATGGTATATTGGCTTTCATGGCCAGTGAATTAAAACTCAGCAATGTTTCTAGGTTTGTGCCGGGCGGGGACACCAAGAGCTCGCTGATGAACCAGCCTGGTGTCCTAGGCGAAACCCCACACAAGACACGGCACAAACCTAGAAAAATTGCTGAGTTTTAATTCACTGATCGTGAAAGTCAATGCACCTTCTTTTTGCTATTTAAAGGTTACTGTAATAAGTCCAGAAGATGCGTACCAGTGGTGAATGCATATTCCGAACTTTTCTTTAAAAAATCATGATGGTAGGCTACTGGATTCCTAAACAAAGGATTGTTTTCACCACATGTTTCCGTGTCATAACACTTTCGTAATCCAGTTTTAGCTTAGGCATCAGGCAAGAGGAAGGTGTTGGTGTGGTGCTGATTGTTCTATTTAGGGACGGAACTTCCAGGTCATCTGCCCCTATGATATGAATGATTACTACACTGCGAATACTAATTACTTACAGCTACTTTATGTATTAGAATATAAGGAAAAGAAGTACAGGGTCATTGTCTATGTGCGCCCCAGTAAACACGGCAAGATCAGCCGGCGTTGACTGGCGCTGATCGCGGGTGCGCGTCCACGCTTCAGTCGGTGCTTGGCGCGCATTTTCACACTTTTACCAAACATGTTCAATAATGCGTACTTACAGTGCTCATAGTCGATGCTGAAAATGTCCTCCCTCACTTGTAACACACACCGGACATCTTCTAATGAAAGAATGGACAACAATCTCATCTAATTTTTCTTCTCTCAGAAGACAACGTTGGGGTAAACTTTTTTATTATTTACGGAGCATGTTTTCTTGAATCATTTAGCGAGCTTTCTAATTGTACTGGCATTAGGCACAGGTCTTCCTGGAAACTTGATTCGAAATTTTCATCTTGTTTCAGAACAAGACTTTTTGCTTTTCATATACGAATTATGGATATACACACGTTCGCGATCGGTGTCTATGCATGACCAACAATCACAGTAATCACAATATTCACTAAACGTGCAACACTAACGTCTAAGCTTTGCAGATTCACGTCCATATGAATGAGAAAACACGTGTGAACTAACTATATGAGTCAGCGGAGCGAGGTATTGCGAGGTCCACTTGCTCCGCACCTGGTCAGCCAAATGACGCCATAGTTTGCCGCGATTACCGGGACGCACAAAGATAATGACCCTGTACAAATGTGAGGGACAAGAAATGCCCTCAACCCCTCGGAGAGCTATGGCAGAAAGGAAAGGGAAGGGAAGGGAAGGGAAGGGAAGGGAAAACGGATCCAGCTCGCGAGCCGTGTAGGTAGCGTGAATGGTTGGCTACACACCCTGCCTGCTTTAGGCACAAGATACACAGAAAAAATGGAAGCTGTCACGCACCTCGAGGGGCATATGACCTCGTTGTTCCGCCCCTTAACCCTTTATAGGTTAGTGGTCTGATTTATTTATGTATTTATTTATCGTTTGGCAATTATAACCAATACAAGATTTCAGAGTACAAAGAAAATCACTTTAAAATCTACTGTACATTATTTTTACTATTTACACTATTTACAGTCTCAGGTCTAATGAGTCGATCCATTGGACCACGTCAAGTGTCGCCAACAGGAAGTCGATCCAGTCCCCTCCATATGCCCTCAGAGGACAGTCAGTTGTAATGTGTTGGATGGTTTGATTAGGAGCATCACAATCACACTGAGAAGACGACATTTTTCCCCATTTGAACAAAGTTGAATTGCATACTCCGTGGTTTGTCCGAATCCTATTGAGAGTTGCCCAAGCCCTCCTAGGCAGATCGGAACCTGGAGTGGATGTTCTTGTAGGGTCCAGGAAGGAGCTCGACTCAGGACAAGCTTTTAGTGTCCATTCAGTAATCCATTGCATGCTGGAATCAAAATGGTTTCTTACAAGCCTCTGGGCTTGACAAATGGGTGGCTTCCTGGATTTGAGCCTGTTCATTTGAAGAGAGGGGATGTCTTCATGAATAGGTAGTGTAGGGTGATCCATAATCTTGTAGTACTCCCGTAGCAAGGCAACTTCTCTACGAAGGTGAGGTGGAAGAATATTGCTGAGGGCTGGAAGCCAATATGCTGGTGTAGTGATTAGTATCATGGTGTTGTTCAACTGGGTGTCAACGAGTTTGACATGTGAGTGGTCTGATATTAACCACCTACTGCAAGGACAATTTCTACTGTCAAAGATGCAGATGGTTGAACCTTTCACCCATATATCAACGAATTGTTGTAGAAGTGTTAGTATTTCTGTAAACCAGATTTTGACCTAAGGAGCTAGATAAATGTTTTAATAAGAACAATTAAAAGTAAAAAGTAATAAATAAGAATGGTAATAAAAATACTACATTTTAATTCTAATTTTTATTAACCTGGTTTATTTTTTACTTTTTAAAGTTAATTGATTACTGTTTTTAATTGCTTAGTAATGTTCATTATGCTTCTAAAATTAAAAATAAATAAACTTATAAAAATTAAATTTCTAATAATTTTACCATCTCAATTTTAAGATTATAAAAATAATTATGAACATTAAAATGTTGAATAAAACAAAAATTAAAATGAATAATAATTATAATTAGGCAAAAATAATTAAAGTTTAAATAAATACAAATAAAATATACGGTATTTAATAATATTCTGCCCTATGAAGGGTTAAAACAACTATAACTAGACCCTCGAAAAAATAGGGTTTCTGGAGAGAAAACATAAAGGTCAAATAACACGGGAAAATGAAAGGCACTCGGATATCCTTTACAGTGCTGCATGAAGCAATAGAACCCCTTGGTCGCCAAACGCCATCCCCAAGCTCCTGGGCGAGGAACTAAACGGCATGTCTAATCAAACGAATAGATAAAATCTGTACCATACTGAACATACTTTTGCTTTAGAATGGATACTGTTGGCTTGCGTTCATCAAAATGCAAGGATATAAGTATTGCAGTTTAGCACAACCGTTGTTTCTGAACATGGTAACAGATCCTTATCCAGGAAAATGTTGTAAATCACACTTCTTCTAATGCTAATGCTAATCAAGCGACTGTCAGATCCACTTACGCACTCTTACGTCCAGACCCATGTATATTGAGCGTTGTAATTTGTAAGGATTCAGTCTGTTGGGAGTTTATCTTCAGTTTGAATAGTATTTGTCTCTTTAAGTTAATAAAAGGAGATTCCATGATACATATTTATCTGATGGCATGAGGTCTACCATTTCCCTTGATTCTGGATTGGCGTGTATTTGCGCCGATTTTGTACGTCGGGGTCGATTTATTCCGGCAAATGGATGCGACAGCAGTAGCAGGGCCGGATTTAAGAGTATGCTGCCTATAGGCTAAAGTCCATTTGCCGCCCCCTCAATAGTTCATGTTTGCTTAATAAATTTGTTTTATACAACAAAGGGATAGAGTTCATTGGCGTTTTCAACTTTTTTTAAACATAAAGTTCATTTTGTTTAGATAAAACTACAATTATTTTAATGCTTTACATAGTAAATTATGTAATGAAATTAGTTATCTACTTTTTTTTACTTTTAAGATTCGTTAAAAAATAAAATGGGTTTCCAACTTCATTAATTAATTTGTTCTTGGAGATCAGCGATCACTATTTTACACAAATTCTTATATTTTGCGTAATTGAAGAACTGTGTTCAATGTTAATTTAGTTGTCCTACACAAAATGTAGTTAATTACAGGTTTATTTGTTGAAAAATATACAAACCTCTCTAAAACAGCTCAACCCACGTGATCTTGATGTTCAAATTTACATAGCTTTCTTACGAGATTTCTTAATGGCAAACTCGTTAATAATGTCTTCATATGAAAGTGTTTTTGTTGTATTTGTGAATTTGTATTATGTTATAGTTTTGGAAAGTAGGCTATGTAGAAGGACTAAAACATATTTTTAAGTAAAATATTCTTAAATTCGTACGGAAAATATTATTAACGTCTGAAATACTTCATTTCAACTTTTGAATAAATTACCAAACTGCCGCCCCTGAAACTTTGCCGCTTTTAGGCTGCAGCCTACTTAGCCTATTTAGAAATACCGCCCTGAGCGGTGGTAAAGACGCAGGGAATTGAAGAGTCATTTCGAGGGAAGAACAGGAATAAATCATGAAAGTAAGAGGAGAAAATAACCACGTAGTGACAGCTCAAGGCGAACAGACATCCAACCAGCAAGAACTGAGTGATCATGACTTTCTGAAAGAGGCCAACATAAAGAGAAGAAAATCATGAACACACAATACCTCAATATAAACAAAAATAACGTATGGATTACAATGTTGCATACCTATATATTGTACATAACGTGTTTCTCAACGGCTTTGTAAATATTTCCGTAGCAATTAGCAATGATGGATTTTTGTACTTTATTTTGTATACTTAGTCAGAGGGACGACACCAAATATCTACTAGGGTTAAACATCATTACATTTTAGGAATAAAAGTGCGCAACCCGTAATAATAATAATAATAATAATATTAATAATATTAAATTAGAAAATTGAAGCTGGCTGAACTACAAATGGAATCAACACAGTTGACCAACAGCCAGTTTCAGTTACACAAGGGGCAGATGACCTCGTTGTTCCGCCCCTTAAAACAACAATAACTCAGTTACACAAACAAAAGGACTTTGTTATCGACTTCCGGTTACACAGAGGTTCTCCTATGAATCATTCCGATATGACTTGTTTTAAACAGCGCTACGTCGCGTCGCATGCTTCACAAGTCCTCACAAGTTAGCTTACAATACCAAATGGTTACCGGTAGTTAAAATTTCTTTAAAATCAGTTTGGAACGAGAAATTCCCGATCACATCAAGCGTGAAAATATAACCCGGCAGGATTACTCAAGGGTAGGGCCAATATTTTCATATTTCAGCACGAGTCTGTTGGACCCTTCCCTGCACTTATGTTCTTAATTGCAACGATAACTCAAGGGTAGATCCAATTATTTTCATATTTCAGCCCGGGACTGTTGGACCCTTCTCTGCGCTTATGTTCTCAACTGCAACGATTACTCAAGGGTAGTGATGTAAAATACCCAGGTATTTATAAAACGGGGTCAATACCCAGGGTAAATACCCAATTTGGGTAAATACCTGGGTATTTTAGATTTTTCATTAAAAATCTTGTGTCGTGGTAAGTTGAACCTTAAAAAAGGGTACCGGAATGCAAACTATTCTACATTAGCTTTTTAGAAATGTAACAACATTAGATAGTTAATAAAATTAAATTAAATTAGAATTGAGACTTAAAAACAGAATTAGAATTGGGAATTAGATCAGGAGATATAAACTAACAATTCCACTACACTGAAAAAGTTACGTTAAGAACAGTAGGCATCAAACAAACTATACAAAATGGGAGGGAAGTACAGTGTCAGTTTGAATTCTGGCTAGGATGAGCTGAGCACTGTTGACAACCCATATGCTTGCGGGCATACATCTTCACCCATTATAGAGCCCACATACTACAAAAACTTCCTGACATGCATTTATATTATTTAAAGGATGATTTAAAAAATTAATATTTTTTTAATATTTAAAATTGAATGAAAAATAACCTAAAGCACTTATATTAAGTTTTTTTTCTTTCAAATGTCCTTTCTATTGAATATATTTTATTAGCTTTCGAGTTTTGGCATACACGTTTCAATTAATATGCATATAGCCTACTCTTATTACTACAAAAGTAGCTTTTCCCTCCCACAACTTTGTTGCTTATTTCCAGTACCGTATTAAAACTCGACCTTCTCAATATCTTGGTTATTAAAAATTAAAAACACAAAACAACGAAAAAGTTTTATCCAATATTTTACTTTAATTTAACACATAAACACAAGGTTACAGTGCCAACACATATAAATACCCAAAAATACCCGGACATCCATTTTCCTTTTCTTTTAGTTTTGAAGGATCAATATTGTTTCTGATTTCAATTTACGGCATGAAAAACCTGTGTTACAGTCCTTGTTTGTCCAACACTTCATCAACACATCATTAAGTGTATTACAACGCTCATCAAACTGAAAATACCCTCATTTTGGGCATTTAAATGACCATTGGGTATATACCCGGGTAAATACCCAATTTATATTTACCTTCCTACTGGGTATTTACCCGACCAACATCACTACTCAAGGGTAGGGTCAATTATTTTCATATTTCAGCCCGGGTCTGTTGGACCCTTCCCTGAGCTTATGTTCTTAATTACAACGATTACTCAAGGGTAGTATAGGGATATGAGGGTGATCTACAACCTATACAGAAACAGGTGAAGGACATGAGAGAGAAGCTGGTATTCAGAAAGGTGTAAGGCAAGGCTGCAACTTATCACCCATACTTTTCAATCATTACATTGAACAAGCAATGAAGGAAATTAAAGAGAAATTTAAAGTGGGAGTGAAGATTCAAGGAGAAATAATTTCAACTCTGAGATTTGCTGATGACATCGTCATCTTGGCCGACACACCTGAGGATTTGAATGAGTTTTTGAATGGTATGGACTCAGTCTTGAAGAAAGAATTCATGATGAAAATTAATAAATGTAAAACAAAAATATTGGAATGCAGCCGCAATAAATCAGAAACCTCTATGGACATCAAATTGGCAGGGGAAAAACTAAAGGAAGTAGGAGACTTCTGTTAATTAGGAAGCAACATAACCAGTGATGGACGAAGCAAAGAGGATATAAAAAGTAGGTTGGCCCAGGCAAGGAAAGCATTTCTACAGAAAAGGAATCTGTTGACATCGAATATAGATTTAGGTATTAGGAAGACAATTTTTGAAAACCTTTGTCTGGAGCGTCGCACTCTATGGAAGTGAAACTTGGACTATTGGTGCAGCAGAAAAGAGGAGAATTGAAGCGTTTGAAATGTGGTGTTACAGGAGAACGATGAAGATCAGATGGATAGATAGGGTTACAAAGGAAGAGGCATTAAGACGAGTGGGAGAGGAGAGATGTTTCTGGAGACTGCTAATGAAGAAAAGAGATAGGTTGGTAGGACACATACTAAGACACCCAGGAATAACAAGCTTAGTTATCGAAGGAAGGGTCGAGGGCAAGAACTGTAGGGGTAGACCAAGGTTAGAGTATGTTAAACAGATTGCCTCGGGTGTAGCGTGTGGTAGCTATGTAGAGATGAAACGATTAGCTCAGGACAGGGAGGCCTGGAGAGCTGCATCAAACCAGTCAAAAGACTGAAGACTCAAACAACAACAACAGACCCAATTATTTTCATATTTCAGCCCGGGTCTGTTTGACCCTTTGTGCTTATGTTCGTAATTGAAACAAAACGCCCGTAAGGACTGACGTCTTGTCTAACTAATTGCATTGTTATATGAAAAAATAAATCACTGCCCATCTAAGCAGAATAATTATCATGGAATTTTGAGGAGAGAGAGAAATCCCTCGAGGTCCGCTGGACCCATAGTATAGAAATGTGTAAAAATATAATGAATAGGGCTGATTCAACACTTGACATGTTTTGATATCAAAATTATCAGAAAAGACCGCGAAAAGCCATTATTCCAATAAATGCAAACAGTATCGTTAATGGGCTTCCTAATGCCCTCACTGACAACCTTGGGAACTTACTGCACATTACCAAGTTAATTAATTTAATTATTTTTGACGTTTGTACATTTTTAATTGCAGTATTAATATTTTGTTTAACCCGACCTTTCAACAACGTTTTTGTAATAAGTTGCACTGTGAGTGGTTACTTGCCAGAGAGGGTCAAGAGCCTTAATTTCTTCACAACATAGGCATCAATAATAATAATAATAATAATAATAATAAGGCATCAATAATAATAATAATAATGTAATTACAATAATATATTTGCATATTTTTAATACTTGTATGTTCAGTTCTTCTTTGTCTTCTATAAATTAATAAATTGCCCTCCAATAACATTAAACTATACTATTTTAGTCCTAATTGATACATAAGAGAAAGCACAGATGCTACAATGCACTAAATTCGCTAATCAAAATCTAATAATGCGCCGAGCCAGGGAAGAGAGGCTGCAGCAGACTGTCTGCAAGTTGTTGAAGTCCAAAGTCGTAACGAACTACCCCTTAACGTTCCATAGTATTAGAAATATATTCATGGCAGTGGTTCCTTTCTGGTCAAGGCACATCCTTGAAGCCTGTCTGCTAAGCATTTCTATCCCTCATTAAGCCCGATTTTGCGGTAGTTTATGTTGTTAATATGCATTCATTCACATTAAACCCTGCCTAAACCGGACCCTTTATATACCGCAAACCTGGACAAACGGAAAACAAATTTCGGAACGGAGGTATTTCCTATGTAAAATGACACTGTGAACCGGAAGACTGCCTAACGCGGAAAATGAAAGAAATTCCGGAACTGTAGACGTAAATAACCTGACTAAGACGGATTACCTTATCCATAATACAAAGCTATGTTGTTGTTCGAGTCTTCAGTCTTTTGACTGGTTTGAAGCAGCTCTCCATGCCTCCCTGTCCTGAGCTAATCGTTTCATCTCTACATAGCTACCACACCCTACATCTGAGGCAATCTGTTTAACATATTCTAACCTTGGTCTACCTCTACAGTTCTTGCCCTCGACCCTTCCTTCCATAACTAAGCTTGCTATTCCTGGGTGTCTTAGTATGTGTCCCACCAGCCTATCTCTTCTCTTCATTAGCAGTCGCCAGAAACATCTCTCCTCTCCCATTCGTCTTAATACCTCTTCGTTTGTTACCCTATCTACCCATCTTATCTTCATCATTCTCCTGTAACACCACATTTCAAATGCTTCAATTCTCCTGTTTTCTGCTGCACAAATAGTCCAAGTTTCACTTCCATAAAGTGCCACGCTCCAGACAAAGGCCTTCAAAAATGACTTCCTAATACCTAAATCTATATTCGATGTCAACAGATTCCTTTTCTGTAGAAATGCTTTCCTTGCCTGAGCCAACCTACTTTTTATATCCTCTTTGCTTCGTCCATCACTGGTTATTTTGCTTCCTAAGTAGCAGATATCTTCTACTTTCTTTAGTTTACAAAGCTATGCACAGTACTAAATTTTGAGCGCGACTGTACTTGCACCAAAATTCTAGGGAACATAAACGACTGAAGTCATTCCAAGTGCTGCCGAAAACAGCAGGTGCGAAGTCATGGAAGAAATGGACGACGATGAAGACAACGAAAGGGAGCTAAAATACACACTTTTGGAGAAGCACTATCTGTTGTGAGTGACCTTCAGGAATTTGCAGCTTCCAAGAATGTTCCAGAACTCCTGGAGTTAATGCAAAGGAGATCATACAACGTTCTCTTGTAAAGAAGTCGCGACAATGCACTTTGAAAGACACGTGGAAAAAAAAAAAAGAAATTACCAAAGAAACTGAAATTTTTGTACGTAAGTTGAAAATACAGTGTGATACATGTGAACCATTTTCTTTTTTATTGGCAGACCAATATTTTAAATTATTATTTCATTGTAATCCTATGCGATAATACAGTATTTCTTTGTAGTGTTGGTTGGTTGGTTCCTCAGTTTAGGGGCTGCGACAACGCGACCATGTAGCCCCGTGTACTTTGGGTGTGTGTAGAATCTGTCTGATAACCAGTATTACTTGTGATGGCTGTAATAGTGTGTGTTATCGGTTTTTAATTCAAGCAAGGACTGCAGACATTGAATTTTCAAGTAATTCCTACTTTTGCCGCCAAACGCCACCGTCATCGACTACTAGTACAGAACTTGGTTACTAGACGCCACCGCAGTCGGCTCCTGGCGAAGAACGTTGGAACCTAAGAGCATTGTTCAAATTTAACCTATAATTTAGCTTCACACAGGTGTAATTAGTGGAAGGTTTTTTAATATGCCACAATTTTTATATGGGAGCGCCGGCTTTACATCCCCTCCGAAGGAAGGCATACTGAGGGATTTTTAACGCTCTTAACAAATCCGACGACTTCGGCCGGGTAATTCCTTGTAGTGTATTTTGCCTTATTAAAACTCAACCCTTTGTAAAACGGAAAAATAAATCCGGAACGATTGCGGTCCGCTTTAGACAGGTTTAACTGTATTTGCAATTGGGGGTGTGGGCAAATACTGTATATCTGGTCTGGCTGCGTGGCTCAGGGGTAACGTTCTCGCTTGCTGAGCCCAAGGTTGCAGGTTCGAAACCTGGCGCAAATGCGAGGGAGCCGTGTCAGTACATTTACTGGCACGTTAAAGATCCCCTTCGGGACAAAATTCCGGCACCCCGGCGTCTCTAAAAGCCAGAGTAGTTAAAAGGGACGTAAAGCCAATAACATTACTGTATATCTGTAATTGAGAACAGGAACTGGCTGTGGCCTTGAGAAGGGACGAGGGACGGTGAGATTTCAACTCGCCACCCGAGGAGGACCGTGGCCAGCGTGTCAATCAACTGCACTATCTCGCTCTGTAAGCTTCACTACTTCCCGTACTGTAAGCTCCGTACACAGTCGTATTTTCACTTGACAGTCAGACAAAACACAGTAAAACAACACAATAAAAAGCGTTCAAGACAAAACAAGAGAATTACTATCCGAGTAAACGATGCTTCAACAGGGGTGTCCACCTCGCACTGGTGCCAGCGTTTCGCACCACTTGATTGCAAGAGGAGATTCTATCTCTCGCAGTACACTGGCGGGCGGGCATTAATTCCACTCGGTCGACAATGCCCCTCGATTTTTCTTAATTCCACTCGGTCCTCCAAGGGACCCAAAAATGAGTTCCTCAACTCCGCTCAGGCTTTGGCAAGGGGTCGGCCAATGACGTAAACAAATGTCATAACCCTCCTGCTCGCATACCAAGGGCTGGGTCAAACACCTTCTGCAGCGCATGAGCGAATTCTTGAATGCAGTTGATTTTTTCCGTTCTAGGCTGGAAAACAGGTTTTTTTAACCTAGTCAGACATTATAAAATTAAATTTAGATAATAATATGTGTATAATTTGTACCTAAAAAAATACTTTCGATATCACCTGCGGATGCTGAAAATACTGTTTTCCAGCCTAGAACGTTTCCAGCTGGACGTTGTCATCGGTAATGCAGGGGGATGCCCCTGACCAGGATCATCGGCTAACGACACCTGTCCTTACCTGAAACGCTTGTGCCACGCCTTGACCCTTGCAAGGGGCATGCAGTGTTCGCCGTACACTTGTGACATTCGGCGATGAATGTCCGTTCCCCCTACTCCTTTCGTTGTCAGAAACCGAACAACACCTCTTTGCTCTTCGTTTGACGCCTCCATGTCACTGTTTGCAATGCGACTGGCAGCGTTGGACGATGCATGCTGCTGCTCGCTTTGTATCGTCACTTGACGTGCACGCGTGCCATCTAGCGACGGGATGTGACCTTCCACGCTCTGGTCGGAACCACACCTCGTTACACACGCCACTATTAGCCGATGTCGTCACCGGTTTGCGCATTACAGCCTCCGGCTCGTTACTTTTTGAACGCACCTTACACAACAGACAGTGAGCCCTAACAATAATGCCGTATTTTGCTAAAGGAATAGAAAACAAGGATGATAAAAAACAATAAAAACAAATATGACGTTTTATACAATAATAGATAACACAATAAAAACATAAAACAGACTGAAACTAAACTAAATGAAGAAGATGAGAATATTGAAGGCCGCATGGCATTCAGATTATTTCACTGTGTCACATATCAATGTTATAATTAAGCCGAGAATTTCGTCTATCTTCTGTTAACTTTAGCCTGAATAAGTACTGTAAGCGCATTTTAGGTGTTTGCTGTTCATTCATTTAGGGGTTAGGAACATCATCTTTATCAGCACCATGCACTTGATTGTGAGTTGGATTTGTCCGATACTCTGTGTTTCTGTGGAGACTGCTCCGCTTTGAAGAAACCGAAACTCCACTGGGTAACCTGTGGTTGAGTCTTGCACACTTTAAATGTGATACCACAGGTCTTTTACGAGCCGATATTGTACGACTCTTGATCCGTGGAGTTTTCTCGTCCTTCAAAAATCAGACTTCCTCAGCAAACGCACGATCTGTAGCGGACCCCCAAGGGGCTTGGACATCGTGTGCATGGGCGTGTCTCTGATAACTTGTGTTATTGTGGTATCTGTAGTATTGTAAATATTAGCAACTGGGGCTAGGATGTGAGTAGAAAACAGCCGCGACCTGAAGTTAGGTACCATCCCAGCATTTTTCAGAAAGACTTAGGTGGCGATAGAACTCATTTCTGCGTGTACCCCCATTCCAGCCTTCAGACCAAAATCCAATGGGCGTGTAACTGGTAAAGGTTGTCACCAGATTGCAGCAGGGACCGAAGAGGTTCAGGTGCGTACGAATTGGGTTACTGGCTGCATAGAACTCAAATATGCTCCTTTTGTATTCCTTGACATTACTTTGTTAGCATTCGCCATTAGCCATATTACGTATTGGTCCCGTTCTATTCATGCTGCACTCTGGTGACAACTTAAGACACTTACACGCTCTAGATCGTCGGCCGTGTCTAGATGTATTGCTCGTGGGTGTTAACAAATTGATATGTCATTATTTGCATCGTATTCTTATGCGACTAACCATCGCAATGTTTTGAGCACTAGCGCGGGAGTAACTCGTACCTTCAGTTCCTGGCCGTTGGATCTTCTTATTACTCCTTGCCTGGGCCCCTTCGGTAACTGCTGCACTCTTGTGGCCAAAACACGAAGTTCGCCTAGAACACTACCACTTCTTAGCAAAGCGGGGTATCGAACCCGGACCTCCAAGATGGCAGTCACTACCCACGAGGTGGAACCCACTAAGATAAAATGTCAATAAACGAGGGTAGAAATAATTCTTATCGTGTTTCATCAAGTAAGCTATTTTTGAACTGCAAGAGTCCAAGCTCTGTGAACCTGAGAGGAATGTGGATCGCGGACGATGAGGAGTGATGTGAGGGGTTCCCGGTCCGTGCATAGTAACAGACAAATACATTGGTCGGTGACTCACTCACACTGGTTTAGGCAACGACCCTATGTTAGCAGTATTGGAATAGATTGGAATTCCAGATAACACGGCGAGCTGTTGGCAGGGTTCAGTGCAAATTTCCTTGAACAAAAAAAAAAAACTGTGCCATTTCGTCCAGCTCGGTTTAACAAATTATTACACAATTTAATGAGTGCCATCTCGTCCAGACGAAATGTTGATAAGGGTTGAGGCAGTGCAGGTAGTCGGAGGTCAATGACCCCTGTGCTTACGTGCACAACCATAGGTTGTGGTATTTTCCCTTAGGGCTCCCTCCCCCAAGCCCTTCAAAGTCCCCATGTAATTTTAATGAATAAACAAATATTCCTGCTTGATGATAAGATATTTATTTAAACAGATATTTTAATAATGCAAATTTCGATATATTTTAATTATCACCTTCCTCAGGGATTCACATCTAGTGGGACGTGGGTTGGCGCCCACGGGACACCAGCTGAATTTCAATTACATTTTGTAAGTATTTTGAACCTCAATTACATTTTGTACGCATTTTGAACCTCATTTGCATTTTGTACGCATTTTGAACCTCATTTGCATTTTGTACGTATTTTGAACCTCAATTACATTTTGTAAGTATTTTGAACCTGACGGACATTTTGTGCGTATTATTCAATCTATTCCTTTTGTGAGTATTTTCGTTCTAAATTCCGTTTTGTAAGTATTACCGCTCTCCATTCTGTGAGTAGTTTCAATCTGAGATCCTTTTTAGTCATTCTGTGAGTAGTTTCAATCTGAGTTCCTTTTAAGTAAGTATTTTCCTTCTCACTTAATTTTCGTTCTGGTTTACAGTTCAATGTCATTTTCGCTATCACCCAGACCGTGAGGGGCAGATAACCTAGATGTTAGGCCCCTTAAAACAACAATTATCATCATCATAATTATTATCACCTGATTTGTGAAAATATTTGTTTCTATTCACACTATGTTGTTTACATTATGAGCCTTTCATTGTAAAATATAGTTGACTGGTGGCAAACGAGCGGAGCGAGTAACGTCCATTATTACAAACATCAAAAAATTACTTATTTCTAACAAGAAACGCAATGAAATGAAACAGTTATTGTATACCTTCAAACTGTCAATCACAGGTGTTTGGAAGAAATAGCACTAATGGGCCGGTAGAGAGTCAACCCACCTGCCTCTGTTCGTGGAATTTGGACGAAATGGCACGACACCGTTGACAGGCCCTTCTCTTCCCGCCTACCGCGTCACGCCACCCCGCAAGTTCACAGAGCTTGGACTCGAGTATTCAACAATTTCACCTATTTCACAAAATTAAGACTTCAATTTTAACTTATTTTAGAATAATCAAGAGATGAACACAGTGCCTAAACACGAGCCAATTTCACAGATTATCTGCAGCATTTGCTTCGAAACTGTTTATGACGCGTTTAGCACAATCCCGAGAGGATAATGAAAGCCAGTAACTGATGAAGCAATTAACAGCGAACTGTAATTTGAAGTCATTGGACAATTATGGTCCGTAACAAAGCCGACAAAAAGCAGCTATCCAATCTGACATCCAGCCGTGAAAACATAGCCTACCTCCTCGTAACGAGCTGTGGCTCGCTGACTGAGTGCACAGCTCGTGTGTCTTATTAGTTTTGTAGTCAGGCTCATTCGTTGCATCTTGCTCCGTGTGTTCAATTCTTAGTCCTGTGGTAACTAAGGTAGTGTGTGTTAGGGTAGGGAATGGAGTGTCCGGACATAACGTACCACGGACAAAACGTACCATCTAGGTCGTTATCTACCGAAGAACGGTTTTCCCGTAATCCCCAAATATTTACACTAGGACATAACGTACCACTTGATGTCAGACGGGCATTCTAGTTACAGGTTCATTACCACATAAACATCAGTGGCGATCACACTGTGCGGCTTTAAAAATTTTGGTATTGTAACATGCAGTTGTGTACAACGAATAAGGGCGGTTTATGTGCGCACTTCGACGGATGAAGTACGAATTGTACATTGAAAGTTCAAAGAGAAAGAAGAAATATGTCAAGTATGATGAACGACTTGACAGAATAATGAAGCGGTATGAAGAGAATGAAAACTTGAAATCTTGCTTGAGAGATCTCTCATATTCGCAGAAATTGGAATGCAACTTTACATGGCAAACTTGCTATTCTTTTAGAATGAAACAAACCATGACGATCTTCCTATTCGCTAGGATATAAAACCCACAGAAAACATTTTTAATTAAAAAAACAAAGTAAAGAAAACGAAAAATGACCAGAGCTTAACCACAGCCGAATTTAAACACGCCAAAATGTTTATAAACATTTTGCCAGTCCAAAGCCTGGATAAAGTGTGATGGGAATCCAAAAACTTGTCATATTTTATATTAGTTTATGTTATGTTATTGCCTACGTATTTGTTACCAGGATTAATTGAGCAAACCGAGCAAGTGGCCGTGCGGTTAGGGTTTCATGCACCCTAAATACTTCCCACTCTTTCAAGTGGTACGTTATGTCCTCTCCTAAATATTTTAAGGTCATTAGCTGACTCTTCGCAGGTAATCAGCCGGCCAAGTGGTACGTTATGTCCTATAACCAAGGAATGGAGTAGGTGCTTCGTGACGCCATCGAACGTGTACAGAAGAGATGTGTTAAATGGCTCTGTTACAGGGGTGGACGATCGTACCATAGGGCTGAGTACGTGTACGGTCTTCCACCACTGAGCAGTCGGTGCACACTAGCTGACTTGAGATTCCTTGGGAAGCTGGTAAATGGCGGAATTGACTCTTATCAGTTGCTAGCTGTCTTGGGTTTTCACGTCCCTCAGAGAACCACCAGACGGAAGCACACGTTGGATGGGGTCAGATCAAGAATTAATGTGCACAAAAATTCATGTCTGATCCGGTTGCAGTCTACATACAGCTTGATGGAGAGTGAAAGTGCTACTGATATCCACTTCGACTCTCTGTCAAATGTTATAAGAAACATCTCAAGTGGGCTGTAAAATATTGTAATGTATTTTGTGTTCTTTTCTATTTGTGTTTAATAGCTTCATTGAATATGCAGTTGAATGAATGGTTGATTGATTTTTCGATTGAATGTACGAGCGACTGAAATAATGTATTTTTTGTTTGCCGTTTTGTAGATCCTCGAATGTCACTCTTGCATTGCTTTTTTCCCAGTTTCTGAACATTTTCTTCTTCTCTTTCAATTTATGTTTTTGCCTTTTCCTTTTACACTACTGTAGATAGTTTTGATTTTTCTGTAATAATTATTTTAATGTTTCTTGTACAAAGGGATTGTAGTAATGAATGCTAGAGATTGGATGTTTGAGTGTGTGTCTGTATGGTTGTGGTTGTTGATATATATAGTGTATTTCTATTTTGTTTGTTTGTTTTGTTTATACTTATTTATAATTTTATTGCTAATTATTATATTGTCACTAGCGGAGCCTATCTGTCTGACAATAAAGAATACATACCGGCATTTGCTTCCAGGAAGATAGACGCTGTCAGCGCCAGGCATCGAACATCTTGCTGCAACCTCCCATTGCCGTCGTGGTCAGCGACTTAACGCCGCAGGATAGTTCGAATTTGAATCGCTTTCAATACTGAAGTAATCTGTGTAAAAGTTCATTGCAGGCCATCCTCTAGTAAAATTAACGAAAAGGGCAGATGACCTCGCTATTGCGCCCCTAAAAACCAACTAAAATTAAACGAAAGTTTGATGCTTTTCCGTGGGACAAGATGAGTTTTTACCAAATGAGATGGGTTATTCCCTAATCCTAAAAACAATTACATGAGATTACTAAATACACTTGGATGACCAGTTTCGTGAAAGAGAGAGATAGTTGATAGCGACCTACATAACTACTCTCACCAGCGAAACACCATCAGATAAGTAGCCGGCACAATACAACCTGCATAGACCATTAAACTACAATCACACATTCACTCCAAACAAGCAAGTTTGGAGATCAATCACCACTTACAGTATTTTAACAAAACATCACATAGACCACAACTAGCAAATGTTGACGAGTTGCATTATCTGAGCACATACTGCAACTCAATAAGTGTACATATTGTAAGTATTTTCACCCATACTCGCTGATATACCCAAATTGTAGTGCCTAAGTGTAATGGATCTGATGATGATCCCTTGACGATCGAAACTGGTCATCCTAATGTATGTATTAATATCATGTAATTTTTTCAGGATAAGGGCATAACCCAACTCTTTTGGGTACATTCGTGTTGACCGACTGAAAAGCACCAAACTTTTGATACATTTTAAAATACAATAAGCGATAGCGTTTACATGTTCCTGGTTTTCGAGCGAATATCATACTATCCTATAAACACGGTGGGTGAGTGGATATCGTGTCGGTCTACTAACCCCAAGATTGCAGGTTCGCTCCTGACCGTGGTAAGTGATTTTTGAAAGGCGGCAAAAATACGATACGCATGTCATACGATGTCAAAGAACCCATTTGAATTCAGTAGGCCGAGTTCATAATGGCAAAATTAATCTCGGGAGTTTCCGCCAACACAAAGTTCCTCATTTCTCTACTAGAAAGCGCTATAGTGTTCAAGGAGATTAGATATCTAACATCTAACCTCCTTGGCTTTCATAGTCAAGGAACAGCGAAATTCGACATGCAAGCTACCCTCTGGGTGTCAAATAGCAAAGCTTGCACCCGGCACCCGAGACCATACGATAATACGTGTTTGCTGTGTCACGGTAGGCGTTCCGTTTTACCCGAAACAATTCCGTTTCCCCGTTCCGTTTTAATCTTTAACGGAACGCCAAATATTCCATTTTTTGGTTAATATATTCAATTCCGCACCTATTTTCACACGTCCCGCTTGAGCAATACATGCTTGACGTGATTGGCGATTGTTGTTAGTGGCGTCAAATAGCATCGGCACCTGTACGCGGGCCACGTAGCTTCACTTAACTGAGTGGTAGGCAGGCGCGGATCTAGAGTTTGGCTTTGAGGGGGTCACAGAATCAAAATGGTATATTTAACAACCCAATCACAAAATAACCAAACGCACAAAACCAGAACAATTTTTTTGCAAGCTACATGGATAGAAATTTGATGCGTTTAGCGCACCAAAAATATTCGTACAAATTGCAACGGCGTGTTTTGCGACTTTTACATCGAGCTTCGAGAAAAGTATCAAGGTACGTTACAGTTTCGGCAAGTCGAGTTGGTACCGACAAAGGGAGAAAGACACAGCTTAAATTGACAACGAAGCTTGCAGTTTGGACGTCGGCAAAATTTTCTGGTGCGAAAAAAAGCCCCAAATTCCTATCCGTGCATTGCTGCACATTCATCGTGACATCACTATAGACATCGATTCGGTAATCACAAGGTTTGCTAAACAAAATAGACGAGTTGATTTTGTTATATAAATAATCGTTTTTATATAACAGGTATGAAGTTGTAAATATGTACATTTGTAACAGAACATAATAATTGCAATAAAGATATTTTCAGTATAGAATAAAATGAAAAAAAAAACCTGTTTTTAAGTTAAAATTCGTTAAGTTTTATTTGTCTGGTTATTGTGTTTTCGTTTTTTGAGTTTGCAAAAAAATTGGTCTCCTTGAATCCGCGCCTGGTGGTAGGGTACAGGTGACCACCTCGTGGCGCAGTGGCTAGCACCCCCGAGGTACCGGGTTCGATCCCCGGCTATGCCAAGAATTTACAAGTCTAGGTATGGTCTGGTACGGGGTCTCCCAGCCTCGTCATGCAAAATGGGAACCTGCAGTATGCTATGGCAGAAGGAGAAGTGGAAAGGAACTGGCCACCCTACCACACGCAAACTCTGGCTCGGGATGCCTGGTTAGTGATCAGGTCGCCTACTTCCCTGGAGGGGATATGGCACTCTAAAAATAAAATAGGGTACAAATGCAAGTTTGAAAGAGAAAATGATTTCTATGTCTGGGTCAGATAGATGGGTACACGTTATAGATTTATTAGGAGCAACAGCATTAAGTGAAGTTCAAACTCAGCAGTTTCCCCTCGAATGATTTTACGGAGAGTTTTTTCTGTCATGAATATCAAATGGAGAGGTGATAGAAACAGAAGCTCCATTAGTTTGATAAAACAAGAATTGTTCACATACCGGTATTTCAATTATGACGAAAATTCTAGTGAATTTTATCAGAAGGTACTTACAGAGAAAACAATCCTTGCAAAGGGTCGTTCAAATGAAAAGTATTTGTAAGTTGCTGGTGTCATAGGCCTATATGTTATGTATTTGATTATGTAATGTTTATTTTATACACATGCGTATTATTTATTACAACATTTAACAACCTTGGTTTTAAAAAAAGTTCTGGGCGTGTGTTCCATTTTTAGCCTACTTTTCACATTTTGCAAAAATGAGGAAAAAGTGGACTTATGAGATCGATCCGGGAAATTGTGTGTGTGTCTGTCCTGTCTGTCTGTATGTGTGTGTGTGTGTCATGACGCGCCTCGCTCGGAAGTGATGGGCTCCTTCTCAGCAACGCTGTACAGCATCCCCGGAGCGGCTAGCTGTGGTGAACCATGTCTTATTTCCACGTACAAATACAAACCGATATAAAATAAGTGAATTAATTTACGTATTTCACAGTCATACAACATACCTTTTTGATGTATAAGGATTACAACGCGACCAAGAACTACATTTTCCAACCACCCCGAGCCGAGAAAAAGTTACCTTACAAAAATGATAACTTTCTTTCTCGGACACAGAAAATTTTGAAATTAATAAACCAGTTATACAGTACAACAGTCCAATGCATATTGTGTTAAAATTTGGATTCGATTTGATGACGGGTTTGTGAGATAATAATTATTAAATATGACGCATGGTTGAAACACGCTTAAAAACGGGCACTTTTTGTGTTCCAACTGCGATAAAAAAATATTAAAATATAAATTAAACAAGATGTTCAGTAAAGAACATGTAGCCTACCTTCTCCTAAATGCATGGGTATTGTTATAACCCTTTGTCCTTTTCAAGGAGTATAATTGAATGTTGGTTGTAGTAGCTTGTTGAAATACAACGTGCTATAGGGATATTAAACATGAATATGAGGTGCCCTTTGCTAGTGCTACCTCTGTAAAAATTTCATTCAATTCGGTTTCACCGTGTTTGAATTGATATGGGGAATGGATTTGCACACATACATGGCCGCTATTTGCAAACTATTGGGCTGATGACCTTGTGGTCAGTCATAAGATGCTTTTCACAAAAAGGAATGTTGTTGCAAAATCTGGTAGAGATCAAATTATTAGGAAGGTCGTAATTTGATTTAAGCTTTTAACATTTGGGTGGCCGTCATTCCATTTCCGTCAAGATGGCGGCGATATAAAACATGACACTGAGGTGCCCTATGCTAGTGCTACCTCTGTACCAAATTTCGTTCAATTCGGTTTCACCGTGTTTGAATTGATAGGGGGAATAATTTGCACACGTACTTGGCTACCATCTGCAAACTATTAGGCTGATGATCTTGCAGTTTGGTCAAAATATGCTTCCCACATAAAGATATGTTGTTGCAAAATTTGGTAGAGACTATATTATTAGGTTGGTCGTAATCACATTTTAGCTTTTAACATTTGGGTGGCCGCGATTACGTTTCCGTCAAGATGGCGGTGATATAAAACATGACACTGAGGTGCCCTTTGCTAGTGCTACCTCTGTACCAAATTTCGTTCCATTCGGTTTCACCGTGTTCGAATTAATAGGGGGAATCGATTTTCACACAAAGATGGCCGCCATCCGCAATATATTAGGCTAATGACTTATTAGTTTGGTCAAAGGATGCTCCCTCCATAAAGGTATGTTGATGCAAAATTTGGTAGAGATCGGATGATTAGATTAATCGTAATTTGATTTAAGCTTTGAACATTTGTGTGGCCGCCATTGCGTTTCCGTCAAGAAGGCGGCGATATAAAACATGACACTGAGGTGTCCTTTGCTAGTGCTACCTATGTACCAAATTTCGTTCAATTCGCGTTCACCGTGTTCGAATTGATAGGGGGGGGGGGGGACAGACATTCAGAGTACACACTCACACACACACACACACAGACAGACAGACAGACACACACACTTTTTTTTCGCCCTGTGTTGATCTCATAAGTCTACTTTCATTTTTTGCAAAAATCGAAAGTAGGCTAAAAAATTCCAAACCTACATGAACTAACGTAAAATAGAACGACGAAAATGATGATGTTACTGGATGTTATGCAGGTCTATTGGTTACTTCACAAACAACCTTCAAACTCGAGTACACATAATATTTTGGTCGACAGTAGCCCCGAGGCTGATCAACACAGCTGAGAAAACATCTCCGATTTCATATATTGGACCCGCCAAGCTCTTTGCTAACATACACGGCCTCTAAAAAGACGAAAAATCAGCGTCTTGCTTTCCAAATTTCATTCATGGGCTCCAGGTGGTGCAGAATTATCTTGGAGCGTTGAAAGAGGCTACTACAGTAAACTCTCGATTATCCGCGGTCGGCCGCAGTGCCTGTAGGAGAACATTTTATTAAAAAAGGACGGTTTTGAAACCGAAAATTATTTCTCAAAAATTGAAATAAATTTACTAAATACTTAAACGTAATAAAAATCGTAAATCGCAAATACAGTACAGTACAAAACGTGTACAGTACTGTATATCGGTATACACACTGTACGTCGTGTGTGCTTGAGCAGTTTTGGATACGACCAGCGGCACTGCAGATCGGAAGACAATGAGGAAACGCAGATGCAGAGGACCGTTACTCATGTCATGATGCAGCATTAGGACACATTGACAGGATTCTTCAATACCTTGAAGACCAAGACGACACATCACTTTGTGACAAGATGGTGTTGAGAAAACTCAAATCACAAATAAAGATTAAGTGTTTCACTACGAAAAAGCAAAAGCAAATGACCGATTTTTTGTTAAACAGTAAACAAGACTTTTTAATAACACACATAACATCGACTTAGTTTTGTTATCATGTACGTCCTTTCATTGTATAATAAACTTATTTAAAGCACTTAGGTGGTGTATCTTAGTGCCTTCGACCTTTGTTTAACCATTCGATTATCCGCGGTATCCGAGCCAGTCAATTCCACGGATAATCGGGAGTTTACTGTACTTACACGCACGATGGCCGGTTTTTTTGGTCCTCTGGATTCAAACCCAAGACTTCTGGGACATTCAGCTCTCCAGCCACCTAAATTATGTCCCAGGCTGTGATAAAATTCCTGGGTAATGTACAGTATTAAACGAAACAGGATTGCAGATCGACATATCACAAGTGAGGAACATTTCAGTACTCGTGTTGTGGAATTATCCTGCCACTCTCCCGTACAACTCCATGGACTCGTGAGTTTATAGTTGACATAGTTTTTGTGTACCCAGAGAGATAACAATGACAGTTGCACATCACATTTAAGTGAAAGGTTCCATCATCCTGCTGGATGGAGGCTAATGACTGATGCACCTGTTATGCACTTTACTGACCAGGTGGCATGGCCTGGCGTCGTGATTTTTAGCCTAATTTTCACATTTTGCAAAAATGAGGAAAAAGTAGACTTATGAGATCGATCCGGGCAAATGTCTGTCTGTCTGTCTGTGTCCCCCCCTATCAACTCCTAAACGGCTGCAGCAATCGGTAGGAGGAAAGATCTATACCTGAATATCTCAATGCCGTATTTGAAAATGATGCCAGTGCTACCAACTGCTGAAAAATCGCAAATGAAATTTGAGCACCATGTTGGATATCGTGGAAGGTATGAATGGGAGCTATTTTAAAATTGGCACACGTATAGATAATAATATTTCAGTTTAATTTCCAGGAGGCCATACATGGCAGTGTTGCCAAACTGATTCTAAGCCTGCTGATGGTCCAATTTTTAAATGCATATAACTTCTACACTATCAATTGGAATTCAACCAAATTTCGTATGTGCTATATGTACATAAACAGATATGACTGAGCGAATTCTTAAGACCGACCAGGGCTGCCAACTGTTAATAAATGCTCTCAATTTATTTTATCCAAATACCAATATATCAGAAAGTATGCAAGCCGGCAGCCGTAAACTATGCACACGTATAGTAAGTGACATTCTATATTAATTTGGAGTAACTTATATACGTCAGTGCTACCAACATGATTCTAAGCCTGCTGAGAAGTCCAAATTTAAATACATGTAACTTCTATACTTTCGTTTGGATTTCAACCAAATTTCGTATGTGCTATGTGTACCAAAACAGATATGACTGCGTATTCTTAAGAGCAACCAGGGCTGTCAACTGTTAATAAATGCAGTCTATTTTTGTTACCCTAATATCAATATATCAGAAAGTATGCAAGCCAATAGCTCTAAACTTTGCACACGTATAGTACCTGGCATTCTAGATGAGTTTGGAGTAACTAATATACATCAGTGCTGCCAACATGATTCTAAGCCTGCTAATAGGTCCAATTTTAAAATGCATGTAACTTCTATACTAACTAATGGATTTCATTCAAAATTGGCACAATAATAGATCATATTATTTCAGATAATTTCTGACCAATATATGCATGACATTGTTGCCAACATGATTTCACGCGCGCTGTTTGATCCAATGTTTAACTGCATGTAACGTCCATGCTATCCATTGGACTTCAACCAAATTTTATATTCTGCACCATAAGAGATGGAACTAAGAATATATTCAGTCACCAGGGCTGCCAACTGTAGTGCTCTATTAAGTTACATTAATGCGTGGTATACAGTATTTCGAACTAATTAGAAATGTCGATATTACCAACTTAATTTCGTCATTAATCTAGATAGATCCATGTAGATTAATCATTGGCATGAATCTTAATTTTTAAGGAAGGTAGGCTCTTTAGTTCGTCACGGAACTTCTTGTTCAGAAGTGTAGATGGACCTACGACCATAGCCATGAGTGCTAGAACAGACTAGGAAATCAAAAAAGTCACAATTTCAAACCTCGGGGCGCTATCCACATTGTAGACAAATATTCGAACGACCTTGTTCCATAGATACCTCAATAACACAGGTCATCAGATATATTCCACAAGGATAATACGAGAACAAGAAAGGCTGCCCTATTATGATATAAAATACATCAACTGCCCACGACCATGCAGCGATTCGAAGACGGAAACAAAAGGTCACTGGGAAGGGAAGCATTTCTGAATTAAACGCCCAGATTACTACTCTCAAAACCCCTGCGCAGCGCGAACATGGTAATTTTTAGCCACCGTTTAAAAGGTCAATATGAACGCTGGCAGGAGCAATTAACATTTCCTGTCACTGAGTATCTCAATCGTCACATTACATGAGACGGTAATGGTTGTCCTCAATTCATGCGGGTGAGCCGGCTGGCTGGCTGGCAGTCCACCCAAAAGAGCTCTCTAATCATAGAGACGCGCCCAAGGTTGTGCTGACGACATTCCAAGTGCGGATGTACCGGCACTTCGCTTCCCTATTCACACATAGCTTATTATTATAATAGTATCAGCCACATGATCAGCCAGTTACCTGTGACCTGTACCACTCACCAGACGGACGATTACGTTTATAATAGATTTTAGATTCCAGAATTATTAATTACAATAATATAGATAGCCAAGCCACTTATTTTCTACTAGATGACGCTAGACACAGCAGGGTGATATCAGTATAATAGTTTTGGAGATATAGAAAGTGGGTAAAAATATTTGGCACAGCCACCACTGCGATGTGAACCAGTTACGCACGTACAGCTGGACGTCGGCGTCCGAGGTGAATCGTTGGTCCCGCAGAGCCCTTTTCAGGGGACCAAACATGGCGTAATCACAGGGAGAGAGGTTCGGACTGTATGGAGGGTGGCCAAGAACCTCCCATTTGCATTTCTGCATGAGTGCCGCGACTGTATTGGCCGGATGAGGTCGTGCATTGTCGTGGAGCGACCACGGCGGCTTTGTCGTACACTGTCACTCGGCGGTCCTGGGTAATGAGTGCATCAACCAGCTGGACGTTGTCATTGGTAATGCAGGGGGGTGCCCCAGACCGGGCATCATCGGCTAACGACACCCGTCCTTCCCTGAAGCCCGTGTGCCACGCCTTGACCCTTGCAAGGGACACGCAGTGTTCGCCGTACACTTGTGACATTCGGCGATTAATGTCTTTCCCCCTCCTCCTTCCGCTGTCAGAAACCGAACAACACCTCTTTGCTCTTCGGTTGACGCGTCTATGTCACTGTTTGCAATGAGACTGGCAGCGTTGGACGATTGATGCATGCTGCTGCTCGCTTTGTATCGTCACATTACGCGGGCAGTGACCTTCCACGCTCTTGTTACACACGCCACGATTATCCAATGTAGTCACCAGTTTGCGCATTCCAGCCTCCGGCTCGTTCCTTTTTGAACGCACCTTATAATTGCAATTATCCGGGAGCAGAGAAGCATTTTACTAGCCGAGTGTTAAGAGAAAATTACCATGCCTCAGCGAAATTTCACAGGCTCTTAGTAACTCAAACGATCCATCTCGGCGTCAACAACAGAGTGTGATTCAGGTAGAAGGACTGCAGACGATTAATGTTTTCAAATAGTTTGCTACTTTTGCTACCAAATGCTGCCGTCCACGACACCGAGCTACAGCCGTGGCTACTAAAAGTTTTTTTTTTCGTGTAGCCTCCTGAGAGGCCGAGTGCAGGTCTTTCTAGTCGACGCCCGTGGGCGACCTGCGCGTCGGGAATAGAGATGGAATGGATGAAGATGAATGAAACTGGGCAAGGATGTGGAAGGAAGCGGCCGTGGCCTGTCAGAAGATACTGTCCCAGCATTTGCCTGGTGTTGAAAATGGGAAACCACGGAAAACCATTTCAAGGACAGCCGACGATGGGGCTCGAACCCACGCGTCTAGAGTCAGCAGAGAGCTTGGCCCCTTGACCTAACGCAGCGCTTTAGCCCGCGTAGCCACTACTGTCGGTACTAAAAGTAATTCCAGTCAGCACTTGGCGGCGAACGTTGGAACTAATATAGCGTTATCAAACTAACCTACAAATTTTTGCTTCCACGAGTGTAGTTAGAGGAAGGTTCTTTTTCATTTTCAAATCTATGACATGGGCCCGCCGGCTTTACTTCCTCCTCGAAGGAAGGCATTTGGAAGCAAAAGTAGGAACTACTTGAAATTATCGTCTGCAGTCCTTACTTGAATTAAAACAGATAACACACACTAATACAGCCATCACAATTAACACCAGTTATCGGACAGATTCTACACACATGGTGGCCACTCAAATCGGTCAGCGATTTTCCAGGAGTTTTCCAGGAATTTTCCAGGAGTAATTCTCATTTTTCCAGATTTTAAAATAAGCGCGAGTGCAGGGGCTTTATCGGTTGCCTACTTCAAGACCAAAATAAAGGAGTTGTGTTTGGGTTACTTATATAGATGTTGACAAAAATTAGTGTCGATTGCATTATTGATACGCAAGCTTACACACAAATTAATTATATGTTGTTTTAAGAAAGCCTTTGTGACTCAAATATGCGCTTTAAAAAGAAGAGGAAAGAATGCCGCCTACAATTTTATTGCGGTGAAGTTGTCTATACTCAATAAGTTTTACAAAAATACTATCGCATGCTCTCCCACACAGAAACAGGTAGCCTGAGGAAATTTCTATCGTGAACGATCGAGTGCTCTCCCAAAACCGCAGCGGGGGAATGATTTAAGATGGAAAGATTTCTATAATTAATTAACAGGAGTTTTCAAATTTTTCGTCATTTTCCAGGAGTTCCAGACCAAATAAAAATCCAGGAGTTTTCCAGGATTTCCAGGAGTAGTGGCCACCATGTATTGTGATGTATGTATTTATGGGTCTGGGATTGGAATAGGTACCCATGGATTTTTAATATGCATACACAGAAATGCAAAACCAAAAAATCAAAATTTACGGTTAGGCCCTTCAGTAAAATTTAAAAATAACATTTGCTGAAAATAAAATGTAAAATTCCCTTTCGTTTGAGCTGTCGCATAACATTATCCGATTATTCGTTCGGGATATCACGGGTCCATGACCTAGTAGTTAATTTAAAGGTATAGTGGTGTTCAAAAAATAGTAATTTAGAACCCACTAAGGCTGTTGATATAGCTACCTACCTCTACAGCTTCTCAATCAAATAAATAATAATTATCAAATATTGAAAAATATCAGTTACGCCCTTTTGGCAAAAATCTAAAAAAAAAGTACATAAATAATACAAATTATATAAATTTTAAAAAAATAAAAAGGGGAAAATTCATTTTTTTTATGTGTATTAAGCCCTTTCGGCAAATTTTGGAAATCAATAGTTCATGGGAAAGGGGAGTTCATACTGAGTAATAGGATCCCAATTCGGATGTCCATTCTCAACTCCAGGATTCGAACTTCAGAGCTTTTCCAGCTCCTCGTCGCAAAACATGTTTCAGCGCATTCGGCTATGAACGTGTATCGTAACCGTTGCATGACGAAAAAAATCTCTCATAATAATAATAATAATAATAATAATGAAAAATCCACAGCCTGCTTCCAGTCTCCGACCGGGTCAGGAATGGAATGAATGAAGCCCCCATCTAGCGGCGAGGATATAAACTGTGCCGGCTGCCGAAGCCTGTCGCAATGATTAAATGAATGACAGATGAAATGAAATGATAGTGGAGAGTGTTGCAGGAATGAAATTGTGACAGGGAAAACCGGAGTACGCGGAGAAAAACCTGTCTGCCTCCGTTTTGTCCAGCACAGATCTCACATGGAGTGACCGGGATTTGAACCACGGACCCAGCGGTGAGAGGCCGGCGTGCTGCAGCCTAAGCCACGGAGGCTCCAATAATAATACTTGTCAAGGATGGGGAGAGGCATACTTGGCACTCGCCACGAAACAGAGAACAATCAACATTATGTAAATAGGAACAGGTCAATGAATGGCACTTTACAATGCAAAGTATGTTTACAGTAGGCGATGTTTGGAAGAAATAAATTCCTTGACAACCAACGCTGTTTGTTACAAGCGTCTTGTGTGGAGTAAGCTTCCAGGTCTGCTTGAATCTACTGTTCCAAAAGTCAGTCCCATTACCCCCCATCTAACTGTGTACTTATTGCTTTATCTTGTTGTAGGTGATATCATGCTGAAAAGAATGGCTGATTAATCCAATTACACCGTGGAACAACGAATCGTCATGAGTACCTGGGTTCATGAGCGACCTCACACTGAGAAAACCCAGAGAGATTCCACATGATTTAATATGACTGCACCACCGAAACAAACAATATTACGTTGGGAGAAGAAGCTGTTTGAAACTGGTTCCGTAAAAGACAGATCACGCTCTGGAAGACCAAGAAGAAGAGCAGACATGTGCCGAAGTTGCAGCATCAGTGGAACGTTCACCGAAAAAGTCGCTACGCAAGCGATCACGGGAACTGAACGACTTTACGGCGACATATGCGAACAGACTTAAGTCTAAAACCGTTCAGACCCTCGTTTGGGAATGAACTGAGTGACCAAGACTTGGAGAATCGATGTGACGCCTGTGCGCGGTTACTGGAGGCGTTCAACACAATTCCCAAACGTGGAAAAGTTATGTTCTCAGACGAATGTGCCGTATACCGTAGTGCCAAAGATAGACATGTTTATTTCTGGAGTAAGGAGAACCCGCACTTCTTTGGGGAATTGGAAATGAACCCGCCCCACGTCATGATATGTGTGCCACGCATCTGATCGGTCCCTATTTCTTTGAAAATCCCGGAACTCATGCTGCCATACCTGTAAATCAAGGAACATATCTCTCCTTGCTACGTGACTGGTTTGTACCGGAATTGGAACGTTTGGGACTTCTTGGTCGTATCTGGTTCCAACAAGATGAAGCGCCAGCCCATTTTGCAATACGTGTAAGGGAATACATTAACTATGTGTTCAGAGACAGATGGATTGGAAGAGGATCGCCTGCATTACCGGCACCTCTGAAATGGCCCCCTCGAAGTACCGATCTGACATCGTGTGATAATGCATTATGGGGATACATCAAACAGAAAGTTGCCCAGAATCGTTATCAGACAATTGGGGAACTCAAAGACGCTGTTCGGAATGCATTTTCCTCTACCACGCCAGCAATGCTGCGGCGAATCTCACATCGCACCTGGAGGCGAATAATTTTGTGTCAGGAAAATGACGGTGTTCACATAGATAACCTGAAGTAAAATATGGCTATCTGTTGGTACACCCTCCTCTCATCAGCTCCCTGCTGTAGAAATAACATTTTGCACGGATGTAAGCAATGTAGAGGGGGAGGGGGTAATGGGACTTTTCGAACACCCTGTAAAATAGAAATATCCCTTCAAAAATTAGTAAATATTCCAAGTGGAGGATTTAGGTACTCAAAGGAAAGGAGTGGTTGGTGTCATGGCACCACTGCACAATTTGAGTCGGGAGCATAATATTCTCGCCACATTAAAAATTAACGTTGTAAGCAAAGCATGTCTGTTCTGCCTCAAGGCACCATACAAAACCTTATGAAGTGTAACACTTGATTCGACGAGAAAGGGAGTTTCTACAGGTATACCATGTCTAGTTGAAGCAGCTCACTGATGAGGATTAAATTGCCGGATGCTATTTCTGCGTTTTACCCGCTGTTCCAAATAGTCGCACACATTTTCTACGGGATTAAGATCGGGTGATTTAGGCGGGCCAGTCCGAATGTTGAAATAAACGTCCTACTTCATGTTTAGTGTAAACTGAAGTCATGGCACAATAAACAATCCCAAAACGTCAGAGAACCGCCTACAGTCTAAACTACACCTTCCATACACTGCGGATTTAACACCACAATTGGGCTGACCATGCACTGGACACGTTTGGGACTCGTCGGATCACGCTACACTACAATTGTCCATTTTTGGTGTTGTTTGGCCCATTGAAGATGTATAGCATGAAGACTGACACACACTGCCATGGTCTTGTCAGCCATGGAGGGTCACAATGCAGTGGCGGCCGGTAATACGGTTGCACAACGACCAGATAATTAAAATAAATAGTAATTATAACAATAATAATAATAATAATAATAATGCCGTAAAAGAGTGATGTCACGAAATGCAAAACTACGGCACTACCAGACAGTTGTTCTTCCGGAAGCATTGTACGCCTCCGAAACTATATCTCTAGGAGGCCACTCTCAAATTGGTGAAATCGAAATCCAGGAACGTAAAATTCTCAGGAAAATAAATGGCCCCGTTTATGTTAATGGTATACGGATTAAATGGAAATCCACAGACTTTGTACACAGTAATCAATAAGTTCACTCATAACGTGCGTAAGAAACGACACATTTTCGATCTTCGTTGTCTACTTGGTGGCTGTCAGTTTGTTGAGCAGAGGCGTGGCGCGCCAACTTCCCCCCAATGCGACAGGAGAGAATGTCGAACCCAGAGCGTACGTCACTAGCAGGCATCTTAATATGCGGTAGCGAGGGCAGTGCGACTGACTCCTTCCCCGCCTGATCAGGAAGCTCGTTTCCCGCGATACCCCAATCAGTACATACAAGAATGCGCTGGTGATCGTCAGATAACGTGTACTGCAGAGCTTCTAAGATGGCATAGAGCTCTGCTGTGTACACGCTACAAGCCTCGGGAAGTGGAAAGAGGAACTGACGGTCCGCAACCACAAATGCACAGCCTACTTTCTTGTTTACCCTCGAACCGTCCGTGAACAGAAGCCCTGATCCTGGATACCGGCCCACCACGAATTGTAACAGCCTCCGAGGAGGGCGAAGACATCCCAGATTTGCCGATATCATGTCTCGTAATGTAATTTGAGCGTGAGTGCGACACATGCGGTTCTCTATCGCCCTCGTGTATCCTATAGTTTACGTGGATTTGTTTTCGTGAAGATTTTCAAATAATCAATTTAATCTCGAGGCGAATGTCATGTTCTTAGGACTGCGGCATTCGTGGTGAATAAGCTACATCAGTATTACCGACCACGTGTATACAGTCTTCTCTGGTATCAAGCAGTCTTATACCCTACCCCACCTCTCCTTAGCCGCCAGTCGCTATTGGTCACATGATCGCCTGGTATCAGTACATTACCATCTAACTACGACGCTCCAGAGCGACTATAATATCTTCTAATCTTGTAAGCACAGTTAGAACAAATAAACTCAATGTGTCTGTTATAAAGATATATTTCTGTGCAATAACCAAGGAATAGTTGTCACGAGGGGTGTCCAACACCAATCTATATACCGTATTTTAAATACGTATACGCAGCACCGACCAAAATCAATACAATAAATCACGGCAATGTTATGATGTAGAATGACATGATTGAATCTGTGCACAAAGTGCGGGGATTTGGGCTACCAACTTCTCAACTGACACATTACATCAGGAGGTCTGAAAGAAAAGTTGGCAAATAACGCACGATTTGTTTGATACTCATCACATTGTCTTTCGTTTGGTCATTTGGTAGACCTACAGGTCACGCACTGTAAGCGGTGATTACGTTTCGCAACGCTTACTCTTCCAACATCCGTGCTGACATCGTGGAAGAGGATATGGACGCCTCAACGATACTACATGGCTGAATCGCATTGCATACTTACAGACTTTCATTTAGAGCAGAGGCGGCTGGTGGGTGTTTCACTACTTTCCAGGGAAATTGTAAGATATGTATTATTATCATTATTAGTGTGATGCAAATTTTGTGTTATTTTTCAAATCTTTTTAGGATTTCCCATATCTTTAAACTCGCGCTCATTTCAAATTAAAACGAAATCTGTTCGTTTTCAAAACTGTACAAACATTGCTACATTTATTGTCCAAAATAAATTTTGATCAGTTTGATTTTCAAAATACTGGACTTTGTTGTCCAATGAGGAATGTAACTTTACGTATTTTATCTGAAGAATCTCGTATCTACATACGTTAATACTTTTATTTCTTAAGGCTTATGGATATTTCATTAAATATACATATTTTCATTCCTACATGCCCTAAAATCCAAACATTAATTATGATGGAAATAACTCAATTTTTATTTTTGAAATGTTGGTTTCTCAATATTAAATAGCTAAAATCTACCATCTCTGAATAAAGGCAACTAGCTGTAGGCCTATACTTTTATTCATTCCAGTGTTTGATAGAGCCTCTCAAGATATGTGTAGGCAGAGAATACAATCTACTGTGCACAGACTTTTTATAGTGCAATAAGTTAATTGATTTTACTCCGAATGTCAGTGGTCGTGATTCTGTTTAATTCTAGGATGTTTTCCTCATTAAGATAAATCTCTCTACTCACGCACCCTGTCAAGCTTGTAATTCAGAGAAATTTTCCATTAGCAACCACCAAAGAACTTATGCATAACATGTTAGCACAGCACCAAAAACTTATTTTATACCGTTCATGCTCTAAACTTTTTTCTATTATTCTCATCAAACCAGAGATTTATTGTTTAAATATATGTTTGAGAAATATGCACTAACAATCAAAATATGTATTAACTAACAGCTCCTCGAACAACGTAATTATGTATGAAACATAATCTACAGAGTTTCAATAAGATATGCCGTGTCGTCACAAACATAGACTACATATATAATAAATTAACAACCAAAATTTTATTTACGACGAATGAGATACAAATGGAATATATAAGGTGCGTTCAAAAAGTAACGAGCCGGAGACTGGAATGCGCAAACCGGTGACGACATCGGCTAATCGTGGCGTGTGCAACGAGGTGCGGTTCTGACTAGAGCGTGGAAGGTCACAACCCGTCGCTAGAGGGCACGCGTGCAAGTCACGTGACGATACAAAGCGAGCAGCAGCATGCATAAATCGTCCAACGCTGCCAGTAATACTGACGTTCTTTTTTGGCCAATATGGCCCCCTTCTGATACACTTCATGCCGCACGGGACAACAGTGAATGCCCAGCGTTACTCGCAAACCTTGACCACCCTTCGCCAGGCAATCTCACCCGTGGGGTCATTCTGCTCCACGACAATGCGCGACCTCATACGGCCAACACAGTCGCCACCCTCCATACAGTCCAGACCTCTCTCTCCCTGTGATTATGCCATGTTTGGTCCCCAGAAAATGGCTCTGCGCGGCTAATGATTCACCTCGGACGTCGACGTCCAGCTGTACGTGCGGAACTGGTTCACATCGCAGCCCAGGGAATTTTATGAGACAGCCATTCACCGCCTCGTGTCACAGTGGGACAAGTGCCTCAACAGCCAGGGCCAATACTTCTAACATACAGGTACTGGTTTCTGTAATTATGCCTCCGGCTCGTTACTTTTTGAACGCACTTATATTTGTATACCGGAGTCCAAATTATTTGATCAAAAAGTCCTGCGATACCTCCTGGACAACCTTTTCATTTGCAATGACCAGGTCTTCCATGCTGCAGAAACATTTCTAGCCAGCAAACACAGACGTGCATCGCCGCCAGACGTTTGGAGTAGAGCTGTCGATTTAATCGAACCAATTAAAATAGTAGTGTGACGTAGGAAAAGTAATTGTTTATTTATCGTATGATGGATATTATATACAATATATACAAAACAATGTCCACACACAAGTTCATACAATCTCATATTTCAAGATCCCTGACCCATTCGACCGCTGCAACGTTCCATGGAAAGCTCGGAGAGGGCAGTCAGCGACAATGAGAAGAGGCACCACAGTCACAATCTGCAGTTAGACCAGCCCCATTTATGCAGCGAATACGCACATCTGCCTTGTCCTGTGCGTAAGTAATTGTTATGAGTAGTGTATTGTAATTTGCCGAGCTATCATCAGCTATTGTAAGATTGACAGGTCATTGAAGTTAGCTGAGGCTCATGCCTTTGCTTCAGAAAGATAAAAGCGATAATACAGGGCGTCCGAGAATGTTCTCCGCAGTGGGTACGTGCAGCAGTGAGTGGTTGAGTCATGAGTTTAGTTGGCTGCACTGTGTTCCTCAAAGCGGGACTCCCACGTGTGGGCTGTAAGTGTGTATTGCGATAAGCGAGCGAGCGTGTATGTCTTCAGTGTGTATTACAGTCAGCGAGCGTTCAGATAGATTATTGGAAGAGTCCAACAGTATACAGGCGGTAATGTTTACTACTGAAGAGAGAGTTTTTTTTTTGGTGGAATACGTTTTTCGCGAAGGCGATCGGTTTACAGAAAATGTAAAATTAAGATTTCAGGCGCGGTTTCCTAATTCAAAGAGTCAAAACCGTGATACCGTTCGAGATTTGATAAATACATTTCGTGACTGGCTCAGTTCACGATGTACCGGGAACAGGCAGGCCTACGCTTTTAACTGACGAAAATCTCGATGAAATCTCCGATATAATGCTGCGTAGTCCAAGTAAATCAACACGAAAATTAGCTCAACAAACAGGAATCTCTGAGTCGACAGCACATAGAGCTGTAAGAGACAAGCTTCAGTCGTTCCCTTATAAAGTTACCGTGGTTCATGAATTGAAACAAACTGATTACGGAAAAAGAGTGATGTACTGTGAATGGTTCCAGCATCTGTTATGAATGGCTGTGGTGAGTACAAAGTTTACTGTTTATTTGTTATGATGCAAGTGGCAGCAGTGCTACCAACATAATGTAGGCGCTGCGGAGAACATTCCCGGACTCACAGTGTCTCCTTAATTGGATTGTTAACCGACAGTAGTGGCTACGGTGGCTAAAGCGCGGCGTTAGGTCATGGGGCCAAGCTCTCTGCTGACTCGGTAGACGCGTGGGTTCGAGCCCCACTGTCGACTGTCCTTGAAATGGTTTTCCGTGGTTTCCCATTTTCAAAACCAGGCAAATGCTGGGACAGTACCTTCTGACAGGCCACGGCCGCTTCCTACCACATCCTTGCCCACTTTCATCCATTCATCTCATCTCTCATCCCGACGCGCAGGTCGCCCACGGGCGTCGACTAGAAAGACCTGCACTCGGCCTCTCAGGAGGCTACACGAAAAAAAAAATGGATTGTTCAAATTAAATGCTTTTGAATTTATTTATTTATTTATTTTACTTGCAAGCTAACAATACAATTACAATTTTTCTCATAGCAAATGGAATTGCAAACATTTTAAAATATACTGTAATATTCAAAGGTTTTTTTTTCTCGAACTGATGCTGTGTGAAATCGACTAAAATTTGAGTAATCGACCGATTAACCGATTAATGGCATTCGATCGGCAGCTCTAGTTCGGAGTATATCAAATATTTTACAAATATTCACAATATGGGGTTAGTGGTCAAGTATGCGGAGGTGACGTATGGAGGTGCGCAAACACCCCGTAATACCCCTCTGGTTACGTTCATGGATACAGTGAATTATATCTTAAATATTAATATTCAGGATGTATCTTCATTCTCTAGACTAGTCGACTAGGCAGTTGAGACAAAAATCCTTAACAGGAAGGCAAGGAGACTTCCTTTCATAATAGTGAAAGTTCCCAGCATAACCTTGCAAAAATGCAGATTAAACAGGATTACGCTACACTGTACACATTCCAGCGTAAAATGTGTAAGTGTGCCAGAGGGGAAGATCCTCGTCCTTCAAGGAGTAACGGGGGAAGCATTAGTCCCTGCCACAGTTCGATATCGGAACTACGATGAGGATACCGCTGCATGTAACATGGTCTTTAGCGAGAAACCGGTCCTCGAGTATTGGCGCCATGTTGGATACTGTACCTGTAGTTAACATCCAAAACGGCATGGGCAGCTCATGACGTAGCTCGCACGTAGGTGAGAAGGCCATTTGATCATGTTGTATACAACATTACCAGCCAGCTAGACTGGGCTTTAAATTATGCTCTATATTTTCGTTTTGGTCAGCCCTTATTTCCTGTCGCGTACTCTACCTTCCTTCCTTCCTAGCCTTGAACTTCACCCTGCAAAAGTAAAATGTCCATTATCTTGTGAACACCCAAGTTATTTCTATATTATTTACGGTCGGGTCAGATTTACCCATGGCGCCAGTCCTCGCGTGACAATTTTCGGCTTACGTTAGTCGGGACAATCTGAAAAAAAAAAAGTGTGGGGGGGGGGGGGGATCCACCTATTTTGGTGCAGCACAATCACATAGCTCACGTTCTTGTTGATCCATGTTTAGGGTCTAGGGACACCTTGGTCATCAGCTCCTTTGTTCAAAAGAATTGAGATGACTGCTTTACCGCTGCTATCAAGGCCAATGGTAATGTTACGAAAATTGTTGTCATTTATCTGCAAAGTTCAATTTGAAAAATATAAATAAACCTCATTTTATATTGGGAATAGTTCATAGGAAGACACCAGGTGTAAAATTACTTCATTAAAATCCGTACGACTAAGAAAAGGGGAGTGAGACACAATGGATCAAAATAGCCCGGCGCCAGTCGTCGTGTTATATTTGTTCACGCCATTCGGAATTTCATAATGTTTATAATAACTGATGATTAAAACCACGATCTGGGGAGGGGACGCAACCTGCAGCACATGGCCGGCTGAAGGGTTGACGTTAAGCCATTGGAATGGCCATCGTCTCGCAAACGAGGAAACGCGGACATTTCCAGACATGAGCGACCTCAGTCTATCGCTAATTGCTCGCCTAATGATGTAAATCAAAGTCATCGGCGCTAAGCGCTATTATTAAACGAGACTTCCGCACAACAGCGTGCCGCGCCACCGAGGGGTCCACATTTAGTACCATCCCTCGACCAGAGTTGAAACCCGCGTGGCTAATACATAATAATATTAATGCTATTGGTTCTACATCCCTTTTAACAACTACGGCTTTTAGAGACGCCGGAGACCGGAATTTTGTCCCGAAGGGGATTGGTTCGGCCACTGTCTTGGCAAACCAGTTTTTGTGTTTCCCTATTTGTTTCCACTCTGTGTGGTTGTACATATCTGTATTATTTGTCTTCATTGCATTTATTCATTGTCAGGTTGGTTTTGTTTATGTTGATTGGCTGTCGTGATTTATTTGTTTTGATTGCATGTAGTATTCCTACTGCCGTGTCTCCAGTAGGATATTTTGGCTTAGAAGGTAATTTTTGTATTCTTAAGTTGGCACATTGATTCATCTTTTACTTGGTTTTGAACTCTTTACTGTGATTGGCTGCTTTCGGCCTATCAGAGGCCTCTTACTGGTTTTTAAACTCTCTACTGTGATTGGCTGCTTCCAGCCTATCAGAGGCCTCCTTGCTGCTTGTAGCGACCAATCACGTGTTTCTTCTTCGTTGTTCTCTAAGTGTGTAGCCATGACAATGTTGTGCTTCAACGCTGGTTGTGATATATCAACGAACATCCAGCTAATCATTTCTATAATTGGTGCTATCTTCATAGTAACCGTGCTTAGCAATCATGTCCTATGCACATGATTCATATTTTGTTTGGGCAGTGACATTACGGTGATTTTCGATCTCATCAAACCATGCTTGATGTTGCTACGCGTCATGTCGACGAATTCTTCAATCCGCGGCGTCGGATAGTTTGTTGTAATGTGTTTACTTCTAGCTTCATTTACTGCCTAACAATTTGTCTTCACGCGTATGAATAATGATGATGCTTCGTGTGATAAGTAATTCATCGTGTCTGGAAGCATGTTACAAGGCCAGGCATCATCACTGTAATGGAAGCTGACGCTGGGCTTAACTACTTTACTATTGTGACAATACCGTGCGATTGGCATATCCCGGTATTTGTATGATAGCAACTACTTTGACTTCTTGCAACATCACTGGAATGGAAGTTGATGCTAGGCTAAACTACTTTACTATTGTGACAATACCGTGCGATTGGCATATCCCGGTGTTTGTATGATAGAAACTACTTTGACTTCTTGCAACATCACTGGAATGGAAGTTGATGCTAGGCTAAACTACTTTACTATTGTGACAATACCGTGCGATTGGCATATCCCGGTATTTGTATGACAGCTACTACTTTGACTTCCTGTGATTCACACATAATTTGTTTTATTAACAATTCATTTTTTGGGCTTACAGTATCGGCGCATCACTGTGAGTCAGTCCTGGTTCGACGACACATTCTCGTTCCATGCGACCTGTTTTTTCATTATTTGTTGCAACTCCACTTGTGTTGCATATTTAAATTATATCATTCTTTGGAACCGCCGTGTATTGCATGCCGTTCTATGATGTACTGATCTGCAGCTACGTTCAAGACAATGTGTGTGTTTTAGGCTCAAGACTTAACGTGTGTCAACTCTATGCGAGTGCTTCTTCAATTCTGTAAATTTGTGCTAGTGTTTCTCATATGTTTATGTGCCACCTTTGAATATTTGTTTTATGTGTCACCTTTGAATATTTGTTTTATGTGCCACCTATTTGATAATATATCTTATTATTAGTTAGTGGTGGTGTTGTGTCCTATGCCTTCCTGGACCTCCTCATTTAGTGACAATAATATTGTCTGGTCCTCCACATGTTTGCTAAATTGTTATGCGACCTTTTTATAAAGTCAACTCTTTTATCATTACATCTTTATCTAATGCTTTGGCCAATAAACCTTTATACATTGTCCACTATTACCAGAATACTCTTGGTGGGTTGTTGACTTCCCACGTTGGCCAATACATTATTTGGTCCTCTCCGGGCCGGATATTGAGCTGTTTACTACTTTGAATGAATTATTAAGCATTGTTTTGGCCATTTTGGGCCCTTGTTTCTTGCTATTTCACCAGGAAGGCCATAAATTTAACATTGTATACGTTCCCATTAACTTCCCAAGGACACAATACAGTATTATATGTTCAGATGTTTGTTTACAACTTAATCGAGACCATTGTCTCAGTGTTTATTTTTTGTGTTAGTTAGTTTGTTGTGTTAGTTAGGTGTGCAACTCTGGTAATTACATCTAGGCGGGCAATCCTAAAGTCATCATGGAGGATGCCCAAAAACGACTTTTAGTTAGGAAGCGTGCAGTCGCTAAGGGCATGCTTACCTCACAAGAAAAAGTAATTAGCAACTTTCAGGACATTACAGAAGAGCAATATCAAATGTTAGTGTTACGCAAACACAAATGCGAGGAAATTTATAAACAATTTAACGAAGCGCAAGTCGCTTTAGAGGATATTACAGACAATATCGACGAAGAAATAGCCGAACGTTGTGACTTCGAAGATAAATATTTTGAGTTGATGGTTAAAATTAAACTACATTGTGACAATTTCAAAAAATCCAACACTACAGACAGTGATAACCCTTTGAATAATTTGCAGAGTGCACAATTTCCTACTGCTAACGTAGCTGCAGCGCATATAAAGTTGCCTGAAATTCAAATTCCGCAGTTCAGTGGCGACTTCACAGACTGGTTGAATTTCAGAGATAGCTTCAAGGCCATAGTAATTGATAACCATGCTCTTTCTGATATTGTTAAGTTCTACTACCTTAATTCTAGTCTTAGTGGTGAGGCCAAACTCCTCTTAAAGAACATTACTGTGTCAGATGATAACTTTATGGTTGCATGGAACTTGCTGACAACTCGATACAATAACATTAGGCTCATAGCGCACAATCATGTTACCAAGCTTTTCAAGCCCCCCGCATACGGTAATGATTCAGTGTCCTTGCGTGCCATCATCTACCACTTTGTTTCTCATGTCAATGCGTTAGAAGCTTTGGACTTTAACGGGGTTCCCCTTCAAGACTTGTTATTGTCACATTTTATATTGGAGCTACTAGATAATGATAGCATCCGTGAATGGGAGAATCATGTTGATTCTGGGAGAATTCCCACTCTCCAGGACTTGGTTAGCTTCTTAGAGAAAAAATGCAAGGTACTGGAAATAACTGAAAAGAATGTGTCCAGGCCTGCATTACATACTGCTGTAACCAAACTTAAAGCTGAAGGTCATTCGCCTCAGAAACCCATGTTAACTACTACCAAATCTCGTTGTACATATTGTAGGAGCATTGATCACCAATTGTCGAAATGTGGTACCGGCCGTGAAAGCCAATATACCATCTTTTTGGAAGCCTTCATAGGGAGGTTAAGGCTGCTTGAACTTTTAGTTCTCGTAGTCAAGTGGTGCAGTTGCACCATATATAAAGGGAGGTGGCGCGCAGTTCGTCACTCCTGTGGGGGTCCGGGCGGGGACACCAAGAGCCCGCCGATGAGCCTAGCTTGGTGTCCTAGGCGAAACCCCACACAAGACACGGCACAAACCTAGAAGAATTGCTGAGTTTTGTGGTACCTTTATTAAACTTTCGTCCACAGCCAAATGGGATTTTGTCAGGTCTCGAAAATTGTGTTATAATTGTTTGCGTAATTTCGAGCCTAATCATCAATGTTCGAAGTACTCTTGTAACACTTGTTCCCGAAAACACCACACTCTTCTTCACTATGAGCCCTCCAGTGGCACTAGTAATGATGCTTCTCAAGCTCATGCTAACGTGGTAAACACTAGTTGCAGTAACGTCGCTAGTGACAATCAATTTTCAAGGACGCTATTACCCACTGCCAAGTTGAATATATTAGCTGACAATGGCTTACGTGTACCTGTCACTGCACTACTTGACTCTGCATCAGATTGTAACTTAATTTCGTCACACTTAACTAAGAAATTAAGACTCCACACCAAACCTATGAAGGTACACATTCGCGGTGTTGGTCAAAATCAAAGTACTGCTACTGTTGTTGCTGATGTGAACGTTTTTGCCTGTGCTACTAATTGGTCTGCTAAGCTTGAATGTCTCGTGGTTCCCAATATTGCACTTGAGCTACCCGCTGCTGGTTTCGATACCTCTGAATGGAACATTCCATCACATATTGATTTAGCTGATCCTGATTTCAATTGCACTAAATCTATTGATCTTGTTCTTGGTGCAGAATATTTCTTTGACCTGTTATGTCCTGGTAAAATCATACCAGTTGGTGATTTGCCCATCATTCAAAATACCTCTGTGGGTTGGGTGTTTTCTGGGAGGCTGCCCAGTGCAAGCACCTCGCAACCATCGCACGTGGTATCAGCACTTACACTCTCACGCCCTCATGTAGAACAACAGCTGGAAGCGTTTTGGAACGTTGAAGAAGTTGAAACCCCAGTGTTGTCTGTTGATGAATCCATATGTGAAGAACACTTCGTTGCTACTACCACTCGCAAAGATGATGGTAGATTTGTGGTTAGACTCCCTCGCAAGGTAGACGCGGAGCCTCTAGGTGCCTCTCGCTACGCTACACTAAATCGTTTTCACTCTCTCGAAAGACGTTTGGCTCGTAACCATGAGTTAAGGTTAGAATACTCTGAATTCATGCATGAATATCTAGCCTTGAACCATATGCAAGTCGCCCCCCACCCGACTGATGGTGAAGTTTACTACATTCCCCATCATCCTGTTTTCAAGCCGCACAGTACTTCTACAAAGCTCAGAGTGGTATTTGATGCTTCGATGGCTACTACGTCTGGGTGCTCCCTTAATGATACCTTGTTGGTGGGCCCTGTAATTCAGCAGGATTTGTTCTCTATTTTGCTTCGGTTCCGTACTCACTTGATAGCGTTTGCAGCTGATCTGAGTAAAATGTACAGACAGATTCTTGTAGATCACAAAGATCGTGACTTACAGAGAATATTTTGGAGAGACTCTCCTTCAGACCCAATAGTAGAATATCAATTAAACACTGTTACATATGGTACTGCCCCAGCTTCCTTCTTAGCCACTCGTGTGCTAAAGGAGCTCGCCCTCACTGATGGCACAGCCTTTCCAGCTGCCACTCAGATTGTTTTAAACGACTTCTATGTTGATGATTGTATCTCGGGATGTGATTCCGAGCATGACGCACTCATTCTGTATGATGAATTGACCCTTCTTTTGAGATTAGGTGGTTTTGAACTGTGTAAGTGGAGTTCAAACTCCATGACTCTAATATATAACATTCCTCTTGATCATCAAGAGAAACAACAACTCCGTAGTTTCGGCGATGGTGAAGAAACAGTCGCCAGAACGCTAGGACTTTATTGGCAACCTATCGATGACTTGTTGCGGATTCAGTCACCTATCGTGAACTGTGACACTTCAATTACCTTTACTAAGCGTTCATTTTTGTCCATTGTTGCCTCTATCTTTGACCCTTTGGGTTTAGTGTCACCTATTGTGGTTGCTTGTAAGATTCTCTTCCAAGATTTGTGGATTCACAAACTCGGTTGGGATGACCCCCTTCCAAAGGAAATCGCGCAAGCTTGGCTGAATGTTTATAGCAATTTACCTGCGATTTCTGAGATTTCTACTCCACGTTTGATTAAGCCTGCTTCAGAAATCAAATCTATGCAACTTCATGGCTTCTGCGATAGCAGTGAGCAGGCCTATGGAGCTTGTCTCTATTTATTGTCAATTGATACCAACGACATCGTCACTGTTGCACTTGTGTGCGCTAAGTCGAAGGTTGCTCCTCTTAAACAGTTGTCTTTGCCCAGACTTGAGTTATGTGGTGCACTTTTGCTTTCCAAATTAATTTCAAAGGTGCAACCCGCTTTGAACTTGCCTATTGAATCCGTATATTGTTGGACAGATTCCACTATTGTTTTGTCTTGGTTGGCTTCGCCCCCCTCAAAATGGAAAACCTTTGTAGCCAATAGAGTTGCTGAAATACAAAGGCTTACTGTTCACTGCGCCTGGAAACATGTCGCTTCTCGTGACAATCCAGCCGACATAATTTCCCGAGGCTGTATGCCCTCAGAATTGAAAAATAATCAGCTATGGTGGCATGGTCCAGCATGGTTGAAGGCCTTTACAAGCTCCAGTACTTCAGATATCTTTGACACTCCTGTGTCTGAATTGCCTGAGTGTAGAATTTCGTGCGCAAATGTATCTAAACCTGTTGACATTGCTTTTTTAAACAATTTTTCTTCCTACACGAGATTGTTGAGGGTCATAGCCTACTGTATTAGGTTTTTCTCTAATTGTAGAAATACCACTAGGATCAGTGGTCCACTCACTGCCATTGAAATTGATGTTGCACTACTTACATGTGTGAAAATGATTCAAGCTCAGTGCTACTCTACTGAACTTACTGCTCTAATGAAGAATGAGCAAGTGCCATCCACTTCCACCATCAGTAATTTGCACCCTTTGCTTCACTCTGATGGCACTATTCGTGTGGGAGGCCGTTTGGAATTGGCCGACCTTCCATTTGATACAAAACACCAGATGCTTTTGCCCAATGACCATCATTTCACTAAAGTCCTGGTCAGACATACCCATTTAAAGTTGCTTCATGGCGGGGTCCAGGTTGTGATTGCGACTATCCGACAACGCTTCTGGATACCGTCACTACGAAAACTTGTTCGTAACCTATCTCGCTCTTGTGTTACTTGCGTGCGCTACGCTGCACGTCCTTCTGAACAGTTAATGGGTCAACTCCCAGCTGTTCGCCTCCATCAAACCTTTCCCTTTAATCACGTTGGTGTTGATTACTGTGGTCCATTCACTATCAGGTACGGTGGCCCCAGGTCAAGGGTCTCGACTAAGGCTTACATCGCAATGTTCGTTTGTATGGTTACGAAGGCTGTGCACACTGAAGTCGTCACTTCCCTCTCCAGTCATGCTTTCATTGTAGCCTTTACTCGCTTCTGCAGTAGAAGGGGCGTTCCCGCTCAAGTGTATTCCGACAATGGTACCAACTTTCAAGGCGCACAGTCTGACCTTGCTGATCTTGGTTCGTTGCTCTCCTCTGCAGATTTTCAATCTGTTGTTCAAGATTCTACCTCATCGCTACTAATTCAGTGGCACTTCATTCCTCCTAGTTCTCCGCATTTTGGTGGAATTTGGGAGGCAAACATCAAATCTTTGAAATCTCATTTAATAAGAATCATGAAGGCTCAAGTACTTATGTATGAAGAATTGACCACTCTCGTGGTGCAAATTGAAGCCATTCTAAATTCTAGACTCATTTCGCCTATGACTGAGGATCCTACTGACTTGTGCTATCTCTCGCCAGGTCACTTTCTTGTTGGACGACCTTTGAATGCCTTGCCCATTCCTGACGCTTCTGAAGTGCCCATCAATAGGTTGTCTAGATGGCAATTACTTCAACAGATTATGACTTCATTGTGGCGTAAATGGTCCACAGATCATTTACTCTCCCTTCAACAACGTCGCAAGTGGAACCGTATGTCTCCTAACCTCAAGGTTGGCACGCTTGTGCTTATTATGGACGACAATGTTTCTCCTACTTACTGGCGACTTGGACGTATTCTTGAGGTTCATTGTGGTAAGGACGGCCTAGCTCGTGTGGTCTCTCTACATACCACCTCTGGACTGTTGAAACGTCCCATCGAAAAGGTGTCTCCCTTGTTGCCGCAGAACTAAACACTCTTGTATTTTCATAAACAACCTGCCTGTTGTTTCTGTGCGGGCAATATGGTTCGGCCACTGTCTTGGCAAACCAGTTTTTGTGTTTCCCTATTTGTTTCCACTCTGTGTGGTTGTACATATCTGTATTATTTGTCTTCATTGCATTTATTCATTGTCAGGTTGGTTTTGTTTATGTTGATTGGTTGTCGTGATTTATTTGTTTTGATTGCATGTAGTATTCCTACTGCCGTGTCTCCAGTAGGATATTTTGGCTTAGAAGGTAATTTTTGTATTCTTAAGTTGGCACATTGATTCATCTTTTACTTGGTTTTGAACTCTTTACTGTGATTGGCTGCTTTCGGCCTATCAGAGGCCTCTTACTGGTTTTTAAACTCTCTACTGTGATTGGCTGCTTCCAGCCTATCAGAGGCCTCCTTGCTGCTTGTAGCGACCAATCACGTGTTTCTTCTTCGTTGTTCTCTAAGTGTGTAGCCATGACAATGTTGTGCTTCAACGCTGGTTGTGATATATCAACGAACATCCAGCTAATCATTTCTATAATTGGTGCTATCTTCATAGTAACCGTGCTTAGCAATCATGTCCTATGCACATGATTCATATTTTGTTTGGGCAGTGACATTACGGTGATTTTCGATCTCATCAAACCATGCTTGATGTTGCTACGCGTCATGTCGACGAATTCTTCAATCCGCGGCGTCGGATAGTTTGTTGTAATGTGTTTACTTCTAGCTTCATTTACTGCCTAACAATTTGTCTTCACGCGTATGAATAATGATGATGCTTCGTGTGATAAGTAATTCATCGTGTCTGGAAGCATGTTACAAGGCCAGGCATCATCACTGTAATGGAAGCTGACGCTGGGCTTAACTACTTTACTATTGTGACAATACCGTGCGATTGGCATATCCCGGTATTTGTATGATAGCAACTACTTTGACTTCCTGCAACATCACTGTAATGGAAGTTGACGCTGGGCTTAACTACTTTACTATTGTGACAATACCGTGCGATTGGCATATCCCGGTGTTTGTATGATAGAAACTACTTTGACTTCTTGCAACATCACTGGAATGGAAGTTGATGCTAGGCTAAACTACTTTACTATTGTGACAATACCGTGCGATTGGCATATCCCGGTATTTGTATGACAGCTACTACTTTGACTTCCTGTGATTCACACATAATTTGTTTTATTAACAATTCATTTTTTGGGCTTACAGTATCGGCGCATCACTGTGAGTCAGTCCTGGTTCGACGACACATTCTCGTTCCATGCGACCTGTTTTTTCATTATTTGTTGCAACTCCACTTGTGTTGCATATTTAAATTATATCATTCTTTGGAACCGCCGTGTATTGCATGCCGTTCTATGATGTACTGATCTGCAGCTACGTTCAAGACAATGTGTGTGTTTTAGGCTCAAGACTTAACGTGTGTCAACTCTATGCGAGTGCTTCTTCAATTCTGTAAATTTGTGCTAGTGTTTCTCATATGTTTATGTGCCACCTTTGAATATTTGTTTTATGTGTCACCTTTGAATATTTGTTTTATGTGCCACCTATTTGATAATATATCTTATTATTAGTTAGTGGTGGTGTTGTGTCCTATGCCTTCCTGGACCTCCTCATTTAGTGACAATAATATTGTCTGGTCCTCCACATGTTTGCTAAATTGTTATGCGACCTTTTTATAAAGTCAACTCTTTTATCATTACATCTTTATCTAATGCTTTGGCCAATAAACCTTTATACATTGTCCACTATTACCAGAATACTCTTGGTGGGTTGTTGACTTCCCACGTTGGCCAATACAGGGATCTTTAACGTGCCAGTAAATCTACTGACACGGCTCCCTCGCATTTAAGGCGCCCTCAAATGCCAACTGGCTGCACCAGGATTCGATCCTGCAACCTTGGGTCCCAGGTATCGCTGGAATGGTAATCTCAATCTATCACAGTATAGAAACTCTCGGTAGGAGCGCGTGTAGACACTAATAATAATAATAATAGGAGATGAATGAAGCGATGACGGCACGATGCAAGTCAACCTACCTACGATCAAAACAAAACAGCGACACGAGTATTATTGTGTGCAATCACTGCTCACGGGATTGCTTCGTCAAGATACTTTATACGGAGACGCTTCACGCCCCCATGAAATGAAAATCCACAGCCTGCTTCCAGTCTCCGACCGGGTCAGGAATGGGATGAATGAGGCCCCCATCTAGCGGTGAAGATAAGAACTGTGCCGGCTGCCGAGGCCTGACGCACTCCTCTGGGGCAATGATTAAATGAATGACAGATGAAATGAAATGATAGTCGAGAGTGTTGCTGGAATGAAAGTTTGACAGGGAAAACCGGAGTACCCGGAGAAAAACCTGTCTGCCTCCGTTTTGTCCAGCACAGATCTCACATGGAGTGACCGGGATTTGAACCACGGACCCAGCGGTGAGAGGCCGGCGTGCTGCCGCCTAAGCCACGGAGGCTGAGCTTCTCGCCCCCATAGATATGTTAATTCAAGGTATTTCAAACATTTTCCTTATAAAAAAAAAACCAACCAGTGGCATAACTACTACGGGTGATTAGGGGATGAATTCCCCCCAGAGCAAAATAATAAAATTAAGTACCAGTAATTCGATGAAATTTTTACTTTAAATCAAACCAATCCTCAGATCGATAACAAACTCGAGAGATGAATTGATATACTATAAAGACCAGCCAATACAATTGGTAAACTCCTTCGAGTAGGCCTACCTTGCGATTACTCTACAGACGAACTCATCTTACAGACTCCAAGTGAAGAACCGTGCAACGACCACAATAAAAACATTTCTTTTTGATAATAAGAACATCAGTAGAGACAGCGATTAAATTATTCAACACCAAGATTGTCCCCATACGGACTTATGGTCTGGAGCTCATATGGATAAAACTCACCAGGAAAGACCTCGCATCATTAGAAAAAGTAAAAGTCAATACATAAAAGCAGTCCTCCGATTAGTCACAAACTGTGCGTCAAGACTTGTACATGAATTGACACGAGAGACCTTTATGCTAATGGGCCTGAGATTACTGTACTACTGTCATTGCCATCAACTGAGAATTGGAGGAGACAAATCTGTGAAGGAGTTCTGGCCAGAGTTCTACGCAACTGATGCCATGATTTACAGAGGCTGGACCCATCCGAATCAAAGACAGAGATACATACCGTACTGTATTAACTAGACTGGAGGTACATGGGTTCCACCACAAGATATGCAAAACGACCTCTTGTGAATGTGATGGACCGTGTGACAGTTATATCATCATGACCTGCACCCCCAGAACTAGATCACTCGAAATACAGTGAAGAATGAACTATTATATTGCAAGCAAAGATATATAATAAAAACGACTACAATACCGTTACATAAATTCCATCACAAGATACCACAGACTAAACTGAAGAAATTTTATTGTAGCCTATTCTGAGTCAGGTCTCCTTGAATGTTGCCGTTCTTTTAGTTTGTAATTAATGCTCTACCGAGCATAAGATCGATGACAAACGACTGGATTGTGTACATTTATGCTTACAAATTCGAGAACTACTCCCGTGAAACATTTAGTGTTAAGTTACGTAAACTTTGCTTAAGCAAAACTTAATTTCTTTTAGCTTTTGCACATTAATACAGGCAGATAAAACGTTTCATTTCCCATCGAGAACAAACCTGAAAAAGAATTGATACTTGCTTTCATCGATTATGTTTCATTTTGCGCAAGCCTCCTCCCACCCCGTCAATGTAATTTTGTCACCGCTCATTACCCTTCAGATTCAAATCCTAGTTGACTCCAACATTATAATGACGGCCTTTCGGTTACAAACGCGAGGGCTTCACTGCTTCCGCTGACTTTTATGTTTTTAATGATGGGAGGATGTTATTTTTTTAACTGGTGCACTCAACTGTCTTGAGGGTGATTTGTTTCGAAGAGGTGTTCTTAATGGAACTTGACGCTTTACTGTTTTACGATACCGGCTATACAGTATTTGTCCATGAATCACACCTACAATGGCGACACAGCTGGAATTTTTTCCATATAAATCATGATCTAAAAATGGGATGGTGGACGGGTAAGTTAATAGTCGGCAGAGGAGTCAAAATGTATTACTGTGCCTTATTCCATATAAGTTGAGAGTAATTACAACACGCCAGAGCCGCGAAGTAGGCTAGAGCTCTTACCTAGACGAGCACACTACCTTCGATTGAAATATTGCAGACATCGTATCAATTGTAAACTGCTTTAACTTCATGTCATTAAGAGGTAAGAGTTCTCAACTTATATGGAATAAGGTATACATCATCTTCAGTTTTTTTCCCCCCAGGAATTCTTCTCCAGTTTTCCATCCTGGATACCTTCATCTTTTTTTTTTTTTTTACAAAGAGGGTATGAGCTTAAAAAAGAGAAAACCAGGAAAATGAGATTGATTTCCCACAACTACGAGGTATTTAAACTGCAGTATAAATCACTGAAATAAAAGTGCCTTAAAACAAGGCCTCCAAACATTATCAGGATATCCTTCCATCCAGCCAGGTAGGAACATTGTGAACGATATGCCTCCATTTAGTCCTGTCTTGGTATAACTTTCCCCTCTCCACAGCATCCCATGTTACTCCTCTCATCACGAGATCTTCCTTAACCTGGTCTGTCCATCTCTTCCTAGGACATCCAATTGGTCTTCTTCCTGGCACCTCCATCTCCAAATACTGGCTTGGAGTTCGGGTCTGAGGCATCCACTTCACATTACCTAACCACACTCATCCTTTCCCCCAGGATCAAGTTCACCTTACTTATTCATTCCTGACCCTGTCTCTTCTGTGTTTTTGTAATTGTACCCATCATCCAACTCTCCCATGTTTCTTCAGACTAAAGTTCAATGTGTAATTCTTGTAATAAAATCAAAAAATACCGTGTGGAATCAATTAGAAATAAAAAATATCAACATTCTCAAGTGGCTATTTGCAAGGTCCAACACATGCCAATGTGGTGTAGTTGGTAGCATGCTGAGCTATGCCTAAGGTCGCGGGTTCAAACTGGTCGAAGTTGTAGGATTTTTAAGAGCGTTAAAAATCCCTCGGTATGCCTTCCTTCGGAGGGAAAGTAAAGCCGGCGGTCCCATGTCATAGATTCATGGCATGTAAGTTAAAAGAACCTTCCACTAACTACACTTGTGTGAAGCCAAAATTTGTAGGTTAGATTATTTGATAATGCTATATTAATTCAAACGTTTGCCGCCAGGTGCTACCTGTGATGACATCTAGTAGTTAGGTCCACAGCCAGGTGTCGTGGACGGTAGCATTTGGTAGCAAAAGTAGGGACTACTTGAAAATTGAATGTCTGCAGTCCTCACCTGAATTACAGATAACACACACTGATACAGTCATCACAATTAACACCGGTTATCAGACAGATTCTACACACACCCAAAACCACGGGTGCATATATGACTAAAGTGGCCCACACCTGATGATAATATTGGTCTAGAGAAAGATTATGCGTGACTATTTCCACCGCGCGTGACAAAACCAGGGGGGCATATGCAGTGGCGTATGGAGGATTTCCTTCAGGGGTGGGGTTTCATTAATATAGGGTAATTGGGTACATTATTAAAGGGGCAGATGGCCTTGCTGTTCCACCCCTTCGTCATCATCATACATAAGTAAAATGATATTTCATAAAAACCATAATTAAATAACCGTCCTCTTTGCATGAAAACTATAAGTTCTTAGGCTTCATTATTTTCTCATCACAACAAAATATTTTTATTTTTTTAAATCTAAAAAATTAGGAAAGCAGTACTCTTAACTAAATATTAAACTGAAACGATGCAGTGGTATCATCATGTCCATACGTGGTTGCTCATAATATTGATATTATGTGAGAGAAAAATAATGTTCTGCTCTCCATGTTCTTACTATTGACTCACTGATAGTGAATTATCTTTAACAATTAACGGACCCACACAATTAAAGCAACCCGAAGCGAAGTGAAAAAGGTTACCGGTCGCACACTTCAACAGTAAAACTGATCCATGGCTTGCTCCAATTCTGAAGGAGTCGTCTCGCTGCGAGTCGAGTGCAAGACATTTACCAAGTGATGAATGTGATCACTTTTAAAATATATACAGGAGTAAGACGCCTCGATAGCGGTAGCGTAAAACAGGTGACAGATGGGACAATATAAAGATTCAAGTAAAGAAATGTATCTTTGGGGGAGGAGTTAAACCCTCACTCCCCCGTCGGTATGCCACTCTGCATATGTGACTCACGCAGACCACACCTAATAATTATTGGTCCAGGCAAATTTAACTTTCACAAAAACAGTTAGGCCTAGTAGGCTACCGTATGCGTGGGGTTGGCAATATTGTACTTGTGCATAATTCACATGGATAATGGCCGACACAGCTGGAATTGTACTATATAAGTCGTGATATACAAAGGGAAGATGGGTGGGTTATAAACAGCAGAGGAGTGAATCCTTTCCATATCCATTTTGAATCATTAGGCTACAGTACAGAGAGAATTTAAGGCTAATTTCAGTAGTTTAGAAAATTTTATCATGGATTCACACGGTTACTGAAATTTTATGCCAATAGATGGATTATGGTGATTTGTTAAAGGGGCCTGTTATAAAAAAACTGAGGTCCAAGTTGTAAGTCATTTAACTTGCCTCCCTTCAAGTAAGTCATCTACCTCTAATATAATGAAAATTGGGGACGAAATGGATTAAAAAAGAAGAATAAGGCAAATTAAAACAGTGAAAAGAAATGCCCTGAACCCTCGAAGAATGAGAATTGAGGAACTTGGAAGTAGAGCCATGAAAGGCTGAAAGTAAGAGGAAGGAAGAAGGAAGGAAGATTGTAGTTTTACGTGACCGTTAATCGCGAGATCATAAGCCACGGGACCTCCTTTTTACGTGGAATCCGAACCACAGGACATGGCATTTCACATTGAAAATCTCACATGCATTGACCGGGAATCGAACCCGGTCTGCCGTGGTGAGAGGCCAACAGCTTGACCGCTGCGCCACCACGCCCCCCCCAGAAAGTGAGAGGGTGGGGGTAGGAGTGGTTTCTCACCAAAATTATTGGAAATAGGGGAAAAACTGACCCAGCTCTAAATCCCTCAGTGTCGCAAACTCCTGAGCACACCAGCCATAAACTCTTGAGGGTGTGGTGCTGTTCAGGGTGCATCATGCATAGTGGAACTACATACGCCCCGACTCCTTTACGGGGTTTTACAATAGGCAGGAAAGAAGGAGAAAAAAAGAAAGAGGTCTGGGTCTTGAAAAATGAGGGTAGGCCTATCAGAAAAGAAAAGACAATAGGCCAATTAAGGAGGTAAAATGAGACACCATAAGCTTTGAATACCCAAACACCACTACGTTCAAAGAGAACAAGTGTTGACCAAGGGAGACTGACAGGAAAGATAACAGAGAGGAGCCTTGAAGCAATGCCGTGCTCAGATGGAGTTCCTTGTTCGCCAACCAACATCCCACTAGTTGTGAGCCTCCGAGAGGTGCCAGTTGATTATTAGGATCCACGTTTGTCATAGCTGTTCTTAGAATGTTAGAAGAAAACTGAGGTCTAAGTTGTAAGTTGCTAGTTAACTTAACTTACCTCCTTGCAACCATGAAGAAATAGTGCCCACAAATCTCTCAATTTAGAAAATAATGGAAGTTTTTTTATCAAATGAATTTATATTATCGTCTGCTCAGCTTCTAGCACCGATACCGGTATTCTAAATGAAACCACATTAAAACACACAATACAGATCATATTTCATTTCTGGTACATAAGCACCATATTAGGACATTGCTTATAATAAATATCGAAGAGTTTCAGTTCAAGCTGGTCATGCTATTCACTGGCGTTTTAAACGATCATATGTAAAAATATTTCGTTTCTTTCTCATATTTGGTCATACCACTGTGCACGAAGAGGTACCTGCCCCAGCCCACCCACGGCAGACAGCAATTTCTCTACCGAACGTATCATAATCAATCTTGTATACGACGTAAAACAAATCACTACAAATTAACCAACAACGTTCAAGTAGTGTCAATGCCACCTTACCTTTTCTTTCGCCCTTCCTGCATGTTTTTGTACTGATTTAGCAAGTAACGCACCCTTACTCTCTGCCATCTTGCTTTCACTTAATTCTGTACTACTAGTTCTTTTCCTGTTCCCTTGTTCAGTAGGAACTCGACAGAACGAGTTCAGAAGGTGTTGCCACTACAACAAAAATATATAACCTCCCAAAGCATACTAGAAAGCCCTCAGGATGTTGTTTATTTCTCGCCTAATGGGATCTTAAATTCACAAATTGAATTCAACTAATAAATAAACCTGTATTTGTATACGAGATGTAATATTTGTTAATGAATTAGTGTGATTTTCGAAGAGTGTGATAGAGCGCAGACTTACGATGTTAGTAACATTGAAAGCTTGAAAGGTGAATTACAAAAATGTACGCACTTCCGTTCCTAATGTTATGAATGAAAACACGCACAACTTACGATTGAACCCGTCAATTCAAATAAGTCCTGGGAACCTGATCTAGGAATCAACGCGATAAAACCCAGAATAATTCGAACACCATCTAGGCCTATATCTAATATAAACAAAAATGCAACCTTATTTTGCTATTCTCTTCTCTTTTAAATAGGGTGGGTACGGAGCCAGAAAACTTTATTGATAAGCAAAATTGGGCAATATTTTACGTTTTAAACGCATTAAAAATCTGTTGTCTGTCTTCCTACCAATTGTGTGCTAAAAACTCATAAACAATACAGCTGATTATTAGTCTACTATTTCATGTAAGAGTGTAGATGATACACTTTCACTATTAATACATACCGGTCACAGTAAAATATTTTGTTTTCTTACGATATTTATAACATTTTACAAAACGTATTCCTACATTTCAAAATATATTACTGGGTCTACATTTTTTACCCCTCTGTTGACAAAATTTCTTCCTTTGAAGTCTCAAAGATGTATAATAATCCTTGATCTGCATGATCACCTTAGGTGTAAGGCAGGTAACGAGTTAGAAATCTGCGTTAGCCTTCCTATGTGGTACCGTAACAGCAATCAGAACAACTAATTTAAAATATGTTTCGAATGCCACAAAATTATTGTTCACTTGATCAGACCAAAGAAGGGCATAAATAATAATTGAATAGAACAGAAATGAATCATATAGATTTGAACAGAATACAACACTTTGTCAGATTCTATACGGTACTAATGATGTTTGATACTTTCCACCTTGCGTTCAACTGCATTGATGTTTTAATATATCTATACTTGGCCTACTAATATATACACTTATAGTAAAGCCATCATTACTTCCGACTTGCTTGCCACGGTGGGTGAGTGGTTATAGTGTCGGACTACCAACCCCAAGATTGCAGGTTCGCCCCTGGCCATGGTAAGTGATTTTTGAAGGCGACAAAAATCACGATACTCATGTCATACGTTGTTGGCATGTTAAAGAACCCATTTGAATTCAGTAGGCCGTGTTCAATGGCAAAATTAATCTCGGGATTTTCCGCCAACACAAAGTTCCTCCATTCTCTACTTGAAAGCGCTATAGTGTCAAGGAGTTTAGATAGCCTATCTAACCTCCTTGACTTTCATAGCGTTCAAAGGAACGACGAAATTCGACATGCAAGCTACCCTCTGGGTGTCAATTAACAAAGCTTGCACCAGGCACCCGAGGCCATACGATATTATTATTATTATTATTTACTTCCGACTTGACGTTTCAGTGTTACCCTAGAGTTATCTAGCGGTCACAAGGAAAATTACTTTTACTAGACAATCACAGGCAGCCATTCAAATCTATATATCACGGCAAATTGAGTTTCGTTTGCGATGTCGCGAATAAAACTCTAGCCTAGCACTGAAACGTCAAGTCGGAAGTAATGATGGCTTTACTATAAGCAACTGCAAGTGCATTGGACACATACTATGCAATGTCAAATTCTTTGATATCACGGATTGAAAATTTCCTGTCAAAAATATTTCAGACTAGCTTTCTTCAGGGGTAGATGACCTCGCTGTTCTACCCATTAAAACAACAATAATAACTAACTATAATACTCGCTTTCTTCATTGCTCATGCTTTAAGGAGCAGTTATTTGGAAACAATGTGTTTCCATGTTGAAGTAGCCTGTTTTTTTACTCAAAATAGCAGAATCTGTACATTTTTACCCTTCAATTTCCTTTTGCCTAATTTCTTTTCTTTACCCGGAACAGGGAATCATTAAGGTTGCTGTATGTTCAGAATATTTTCAGATTTTTAAATTTTGTTTAAAATGTACTGGTATGTTTTGGTTCCAACTAATTTTGTTCGACTCTTAGGGCCTTATTACACAAGGCAGCCACCGTGTTGTGGCCAGCAATTGGTGCAGTAGCCAGTGAGGAAGTTGTACATGAGAGGAGTTATTATTAAGTTAAGTTAATTAGTAAAGATGAGTACCGTATATGCTTCTTCTTATGCTACTATCTTTCAAGACAATCTAAGGGGTTGTACTATATTCTTTTTGATGAGCTTTGCCTAGACCACAGTAAGTTTTTCAATTACTTGCGAATGTCAAAATCCACTTTTTATGAACTATTATGAATAATACAGGTTGATATAGCAGAAGATGTATCACACCAGAAGAGAAACTTGTAGTACCTTTAAGGTCATCATCATCATCTTGAGCAGTTTCCGACCGCTGGTCGGGTCTGCTTGGAACATAGGCCTCTCCATCGTTTCCTATCCTTCCACCATCTCTCGTCTTTCACTGTGTCCCAGCACACTCCTCTTTCCTCCACACTCTTCTTAACTCCTTTTGTCCATCTGTCCCTTGGTCTTCCCCTTGGCCTCCTTCCCTTCATTTCCATTCCAAACATCTTTTGCGGTATCCTCTCCTCTCGCATCCTCCTCACATGTCCATACCATTGTAGCCTAGATCGCTCTATTCTATTTTGCAATGGTTCCTCTCTTACCATCTCTCTGACTCTCTCATTCCTTACTCTGTCCATTCTTGTTACTCCTACCCTACTCCCCTGGAACTTCATCTCCACTGCTCGTATTTTACTCTTGTCCTCCAAGTGTTATGCCCATATCCAGTCTGTTCTTCCTCCTCGTTGTGATGACCACTTCACTCTTTGGTGCTGAGAACTTCATCCCATATGATAACACTACCTTCTCCCACTCATCTAATTGTTCTTGTACTTCTTCCTCTCCCCATACCAGAAGGTCATCAGCAAACAACATTGCCTTCATTTTCCTTTCCCCAATGCTATTTACCACTTTTCGTATGATTGCATCCAACACCACTATAAATAACAGGGGTGAGAGGGCACTTCCCTGTTTCAGACCACTCTCTAGTTGAAACCATTCCATTCTCTCTCTTCCCACCTTTACACAGCTTTTGCTTCCCTCGTACATTGCTTTCACTCTTGCCACTGTCCCCTTGTTCACTGCTTTTGCTCTCATTGCTTCCCATACCTTGTTTCTATTAATACTATCATATGCTTTCTCAATATCCAAGAAGGTCATCACCAGATCTTTCCCATATTCATAATGGTGTTCTTGTAGCTGTCTTACAGCAAAGATGAGGTCAACTGTTGACCTTCCTGGCCTGAATCCTTACTGTTCTTCCCTCAGCCCATCTTCAACTTCTGTCCGAATTCTTCTCTCCAGTACCTTCTCAAAAATTTTGGCGCAGTGGCACATGAGTGTAAGTCCCCTGTAGTTCTTGCATTCTTTCCTACTTCCCTTTTCAAATATGGGTATTATTATCCCTCTTTTCCAGTCCTCTGGTATTTTCTTCTCCCTCCATATCACTTTCATTACTCGAAAGAGCCACTGTGTTCCCATCACCCCTGCTGCTCTCACCATCTCCACACTCACTTCGTCTATTCCCGGTGCCTTTCCCCCTTTCATCTTCTTTAATGCTTCCTCCACTTCTTTCCATGTCAATTCCTTCTCTGAAATGTCTTGGTCACTGTCTGTTTCTTCCTCCACAATGTCCACTACGCTGGTTTCAGTTGGATTTAGGAGTTCCTTGAAGTATTCTCTCCAGATAACCTTTACTTCTTCCATATTTTCAACCTCCTTTCCATTCCTGTCCACCATTCTGACATTTTCCCCTGTATCTCTTCTCTTTGCCTTTATCATTCCATACAACACTTTCTTACTGCCATCACAGTCCTCCTCCATCACTTCTGTCCATTTCTCCAGCCATTTCTTTTTCTCTTCCTTCACTACTTCTCCTGCTTCTTTCTTCCGCTCTTGGTATTCTTCTCTTGTCCTGTCTGTCCTCTGTTGGAACCATTTCCTGAATGCTTAATTTTTCTTTTTCACTGCTTCCTTAGTTCTGGGGTTCCACCATGGTGTTTCCTTCCACCTTTTCTTTCCACTAGTTCTGCCACACACGACTTCCGCTGCTTCTACCAACATGTCCCTGAACCTATTCCATTCTTCTTCACCTGTTCTCGGATCATCCTTCGGTAATTTGTTCCTCACTAATATCTGGAACTTCTCCTTATTTCCATCCTCCTTCAGCTTCAATGTCCTTATTCTTCTTTCTTGGTTCTCAGTTCTCCTCTTTTCCTTCAGTCCTCTCACCTTGGCGACCAGCAGACGGTGGTCACTGTCCAGGGCATCTGAGGTATTACCCTTATATCCGTGATACTCTTCTTTGTCTCCTTCCCGCATAGAATGTAGTCTACCACTGATTTCCTAGTCAAATCCAGGCTGTACCAAGTAATTTTATGGCTCTCTCTCTTCTTGTACCATGTGTTTCCAACCATTAGCCCATTTATCTTGCACAGTTCCAGCAATCTCTCTCTCCTTCCTTATTCCTGTTTCCCCATCCTTCACCACCAATCACTTCCTCAAAACCTCTTCTATCAGTTCCGACATGGGCATTTAGGTCTCCCATGACTATCAGGTTTCTCCCCACTAACTGCTTCTGCAACTCCTCTTCAAACTCGTCCTTCTCGCCTTCTGTGCATCCCACCTGTGGTGCATAGACTTGCAGAATGTCCAGGTTTCTACCTTCCACTGTGATTCTGGCTCTAATTACTCTTATCAGTTACCCTCTTTACTTCCTCCCTCAGTCCTCTCACCACCATTCCCATTCCATTACCTTTAAGGCAAGCCACAAAAATTGATACCAGCCTATTGGTTTATAATAATATAAGTTTCGACTGAATAGGTGCAAATTAAAAAAAAAAACCACTTGTTTCTAACAGATTTTACTACAAATCTAGTTATTTCGCAAGTTGATTAACTTCTGGCACTCTTATCAAGAGTTCTTATTGTCTTCTTTTCCGGTTCTCTGCACTTCCACTTGCACTCACTTCATTCATAGAGTTTTCTATTGCCGGTTCACTTGCCGTCAAGACAACAGTATGCAGTAGAATGCACAGATACACACTAACCTAGTAGTCGTGGCAGCTCACTGGGTGCCTAGTGTAATAAGCTCCATATGCTACAACGCCCAGCAGCCAGTGGTCACGGGGCACGGCAGCCAACTGGCCAACAATCTTTGGTCGCGCGATTGGCTGTCTTAGTGTAATAAGAATCAATGCCCGATGACGAGCTGCGCCAACAGTTGCGCGACCTGGCTGCCTGGTGTAATAAGGCCCTTAGCATGATTGGAATTACCCCCACAATATGTCAATTTTATATTTACAGTGACAGTTTCTATGCAGTATTGTATACAATGACTAGAAACATACACAAATATAACACAGGATTCGATGGACAAAAAGAATCCATCTAGCCTTCTCATCTTAATTCATGATGCTGTGCACCAGATGTTTTTTTTTGTCTTTGTATTGTCTTAAGATGGCTCACTACTGCCTAACAAGTCACCATTATTGTACCATACAATTTTCACGAATCATTGTAACCTGGTAAGCATGTCCATCATTTTGGATGTTATGGCAGTACGGATCCAGTTCTTCAACTCTTCTAGGTTCTGCGGTAGAGGTGGTGCATAGACATTGTCCTTAACGAAACCCCACAGGAAGAAGTCACAGGTCGTCAAATTCGGTAACCATGGTGGTCAACAGAAAAATTCTATGTTGCCAGCTCCTTGACGACCAATCCAACGGTTCGGTAGAGTTTCATTCAAATATTCATGCACTTGGCAACTCCAGTGAGGTGCCCCGTGCAGCCTTGGAAACAAGTAACATAGCAAGATACTGTTGACTGTTCACCTTGTTTCCATCAAAGAAGAATGCGCCGTAAACAGACGAGTGGGATATCGCACAAAACACATTTCCTTTGGGCGAATCTCGTACATATTCAAGGTGTGCCTGTGGGTTCTGTATGCCCCAAATTCGAACATTGTGTTTGTTTACCAGCCCACTAAAGTGGAAAGCCACCACACTGCCTGACACTCGATTGAGTTTGTGATGAAGGTTGCTTGGTCAATTCCAGATGGTGCTCTGTTATGGCAAGCAGATGTTCTGAACCTGGCTTACCTCGTCTCTTTTTGGACTAGCAAGGCGATCTATATACCCTCAGTGTAGTATTCCCAAGAATATCTTTGTGTTTTCTCACGTTTGATTGCAATTACATTTATGCAGGTCAATGTCACGTTCCGCATATCTTTTGTTGACGCTCATCTATTACTGTAATTCATTTCATCCAGTATGTTTCTGGTTATTGTATCTAATTGTATGCATAAATCTCGCTATTTTGACATATTATGTACCTATCCTCCAATGAAAATGAAAATCCACAGCCTGCTTCCAGTCTCCGACCGGGTCAGGAATGGAATGACTGAAGCCCCCATCTAGCGGCGAGGTTATGAACTGTGCCGGCTGCCGAGGCCTGGCGCACTCCTCTGGGGCAATGATTAAATGAATGACAGATGAAATGATAGTGGAGAGTGTTGCTGGAATGAAATTTTGACAGGAAAAACCGGAGTACCCGGAGAAAAACCTGTCTGCCTCCGTTTTGTCCAGCACAGATCTCACATGGAGTGACCGGGATTTGAACCACGGACCTAGCGGTGAGAGGCTGGCGTGCTGCCGCCTAAGCCACGGAGGCTTCACCTATCCTCCAATAAGGTACTTAAATGGCTTAATAAACTTAACTTCACTTTTGCCTTCTGGGAGTACTTTTCATCAGATGCCTAGTCTACTTTCCTAGCGTTCTGCCTTTCCCCATGACTATAAGTCATCTCCTTTATAATCTTTTCCTCTCCCATGCCATTACCATATGGATGTACGATATATATCACCTATTACCTGTGTATTTAGGGCCTGTTTGCCATCTCTTGATGAATACAGTACATTTGCATTTGTCAGTTGGCACAGGCTAGAGTAAAAGGTGGCTTTTCACCGATGTCTCAGTCTCACTCATGGCTGTGATTATATGGAAGCTACTGAGGTATGGGTGGTGCTTAGTAATGACATTCAGGGCACAGTCAGTGCCTGTGGATGCTGTGAAAGGTTCTACTCATAGGGTTAGGACTACTGTTCTGACTCAGTGAGGAAAGCAATGGCAAACTACCTCACTCCTCTTCTTGCCTAGAACGCCTCAATATAGCACTGCCTTGGGTTTTTGTGGGTATCTACTCACATAACGTAACGGCGGTGCTTTTGAGGATCCAACCAGCCTTCGGGCTGACTACCTAACAGACAGACCTGTGTATTTAGCCTGATGTTTTGATGTAGTAGTAATTTCATATTGTGTCTGTACCATTCCTCTCCATGTCTTTGTTGTTTTGGCCCTATTTCTGAATACAGTTCCTTTAGTTAAGTTACACTCATATCTCTGTTTCTTATTGTTATCTAGTTTACTTTGCCGGTTCCGTATTGGTGCCATGAGGTAATATGAACTACCTGAGGATTTCAGTTGGACATATTTCACTTTGTGAAGTATGCTCATCCACCCTCTGGAATGTCTAAGCCCTTTTTTTTTTGGCAAGATGTTTGGTTGAACCTAGTAGGCCCAGCTTTTCAACCATCCTAATTGTTTCCACTGCCATCTAACATCCACACTCTGAGTGAACCTGATAACAATCCAGATAGGCATCACCATACGCTACATTTGCTCTCTATATGAGACTGGCACAGTGGATTTGTGTGATTTATAACCACCTGCTCAATCTACTCAAAACAATTTTTCTGTTTTCTATGGAATACCAGGAAGTAAACAATGAAATTCATAAGAATAATCTGCACAATATGGAGGAATTGCAGGAGAATATTACAATAGGAATAAAGAATCTTTTAGGGGCTTCTTGGGAAGTGTGGGTGGCATTTTGAAGGATTTGTTCTGATTGGTTTGAGGCGATACTTGTGTGGGATTTACGAGTACATAGGCTGTTGAAAATTTTGGCATGAATTGAAAATTGAAATAATTCTGGCAGACCTTTCCCTGGTTACATCAGTGCATGCCTGTGTGGCCAGCTTGTTGTAGGGGAAGCCCCACCCAATGAGTGAGCAGACAAGTCTGACCCAGGTCTCTTTTCCCATTCTAAGACTACGGCATGATAAAACTATCTCGAATCATCTTGGCTAGCCCTGTCCGACTGAGCCGATCACGTGAACTGAGCGTGTTTCCCCGTCCGGGCAGTCAAGTGAGCACGTGTAGTATTTACCTGCACTGCCTCGACTCGGCGAATAGACTTTAACAATAAATATTCAACACTTTGGAAGTGTTATATAACGAAATAAAATATAACTGGTTATAAAACCTAACTTGGTTTTTGTAGCTTAATAATTACGGTTGGTTCTTAAGTTTAGGGGCTGCGACAACGCAGTCATGTAGCCCCGTGTACTTTGGGTGTGTGTAGAATCTGTCTGATAACCGGTGTTAATTGTGATGGCTGTATTAGTGTGTGTATCTGTTTTGTAATTTAAGTACAGACTGCAACTTAGAATTTTTCAAATATTTCCTACTTTTGACGCCAAGCACCACCGTCAACGACTACCAGGCCAAGTTCAGAACTTAGCTACTGGACGCCACCACAGTCGGCTCTTGGCAACGAACGTAGAATCCTAAGAGCATTGTTTACATTCTTAACCCATCCAATTTAGCTTCACACAGGTGTAATTAGTGGAAGGTTCTTTAACATGCCATAAATCTATGACATGGGACCGCCGGCTTTACTTCCCCTCCGAAGAAGGCATACTGAGGGATTTTTAACGCTCTTAAAAAATCCGACTGTTTCGGACGGGTTTGAACCCGCTATCTTGTTAATAATTAACAAGAAGTTCCGTGAAGAACTATACAGCCTACTTTTCATGCCAATGATTATTCTACAGAATATGAACCTATCTAGAATAATGACGAAATTAAGTTGGTAATATCAAAATATCTAATTAGTTCAAAATATACCTGGTATAATGTAGCCTAATAGAGCACTACAGTTGGCAGCCCTGGTGACTGAATATATTCTTAGTTCCATCTCTTAAGGTACAGAATACAAAATTTGGTTGCAGTCCAATGGACGTTACATGCAGTTAGACATTGGATCTATCAGCACGCGTAAAAGCATGTTGCCAACAATGTCATGCCTGTGCTGGTCAGAAATAATCTGAAATATTATGATATCTTGTTGTGCCAATTTTTGATGAAATACATTTGTTAGTATAGAAGTTACATGTATTTCAAAATTGGACATATCAGCAGGCATAGAATCATGTTGGCAGCACTGCCTTGTATTAATTACTCCAAATTAATCTAGAATGTCAGGTGCTATACGTGTGCAAAGTATAGAGCTGTTGGTTTGCATACTATCTGATATATTGATATTAGGGTAAAAAAATATAGATAGCATTTATTAACAGTTGGCAGCCCTGATTGCTCTTAACAATACTAATAGTAATATCTGTTATGGTACACATAGCACATACGAAATTTGGTTGAAATCCAACTGATAGTATAAAAGTTACATGTATTTAAAAATTGGTACTATCAGCAGGTTTATAATCATGTTGGTAGAACTGACGTATATAAGTTACTCCAAATTAATCTAAAATGTCAGAATATACGTGTGCATAGTTTAAAGCTGTTGGCTTGCATACTTTCTGATATATAGGTATTTGGATGGAGAAAAAATAGAGAGCAATTATTAACAGTTGGCAGCCCTGGTGGCCTTCAGAATACGCTCAGTCTTATCTGTTTATGTACAGATATTTCATACAAAATTTGGTTGAAATCCAATTGATAGTGTAGAAGTTATATGCATTTAAACATTGGACCTATCAGAAGGCTTAAAATTATTTTGGCAACAATGTCATGGTTGTCCTCCTGGAAATTAAACTGAAATAGTATTATCTACATGTGTGCCAATTTTGGAATAGCTCCCATGCATACCTTGCAAGATATCCAATATGGAGCTCAAATTTCTAGTGCATTTTTTCAGCAGTTGGTAGCACTGACATCATTTTCAAATATAGACGTGAGATATTCCGGTGCACATATTTGGTTTTGATTGCTGCAGCCGTTTAGGAGTTGATAGGGACACACACACACAGACAGACAGACAGACAGAAGGACAGACAGACAGACACACACACATTTTCCCGGATCGATCTCATAAGTCTACTTTTTCCTCATTTTTGCAAAATGTGAAAAGTAGGCTAAAAATACTGTTGTACATAAGTGTTATAAACATATCCACTGAACCTAAACTAAGCCTAAGTGAGCAGGACGGATGATGTTTACGTGATGAACGATGCTAGTCATCCAATTTACCCCCCCCCCCCCCCCCCCCCGTTTGTGTGAGAACTGTTTTAATAAGTGTATAAAGATATCATGTAATTTATTTCAGGCACTAGGAAGCTATTTGTAACTCCCCACCAAATCTGGGCATAATCATGTTGACTGACTGAAAGGCTTCTTTCATTTAGTTATTAATTTTACCAGACAACGAACTAGTAAATACATATATTTTCTCTATTCATTAGAGCAAGTTTTGATTTCAATGTTGGACACAATATTTCTATCTGTAGAAGGCTGTATCTTGAATTAAAATTTGTGAATGCAGAGCCCCTTTGTAGAGAAATCATCTTCTTCTGCCTTATTGGATACGGACGTTGGCTACCACCATGACTAACACCTTCTTATCCTGTGCAATCCTGAAGAGTTCCGTGGAAGTCAACGCAAACCACGTTCGTAAATTATCCATCCAAGTTATTCGTCTCCTTCTCGGTCCACGCTGACCTTCAATTTTACCCTGAAGTATAACTTGGAGCAGACAGTATTATGGATTCTTCATCATGTGTCCCAAGTATTCCAATTTCCTCTTCTTAATTGTGTTCAACAGCTCAGGTTGGCTGTTCACACGCTGAAGAACCTCGGCATTACTCACATGTTCTGTCCACGATAATCCGCCTGCATATCTACTTCTCAAAAGCTCGAATCTTCTTTTCTGCAGCTACGGACAAGGTCCAAGCTTCAACACCATAAAGAAGGGCGAGACAACATAACACTTCAGAATTCTTTTCTCAAGTGTCATACTGAGATCTCGACAACATAGTAGTTGTTTCATTGTCATAAAGATGGATCTAGCCTTCTCTATACGGCATCTTATTTCAACCGAGAAATCAAGAATATTATATTCTTGGTGTGAGTGTGATAGCAAACCCCCACCTGAGTGTCAAATCAGTTTCAATCAGGCCGTTGGTCCAACCCCTCCTCTCTTCCTCCCTTTGTGAAATTCCATGGCACTGGCCCAGTACCTCTTAATGACCGATAGATGGCAGTGTACTTCACTTCCTGAACTTCTTTGTACCTCACAGGGCATGGTTTATTTCTGCATGGCCAGCGACATGTGAGGCTACGCAAAATATTGTAATTTGGACTCTGCGCATGTGTCAAGTGTGTTGGATAGACCCAGGCACAAGATATCACTGCGGGGAAGATGGAATCAATGATCATAGTCTATGGATGAAATGTTTCAACTACCAAGTAATTTGAAACTAATTATATATTAAATGGTAAGTGTTCGACAATTATTCATTCAGAATTATGAATAATTTCCTTTTTCCTTTTGGGTAGTGCCATGGCACGGTGGCACTACCACTAGAACTGCCAATAATTCATAAATTTTACTTCCGTTCCCTTCCCACTTCCTTGTTCCAGTGCTCAACTAACTGCCAACAAGCTGGCGATACGAGTGTTTTGTGTGTTCTTAGGTTTAAGTTAGAATTACAAAAGTGCAGCTGTGGGATATTTATCAAATGTGTATTATCATATCACTTACAAAGATCTGTATTAATGTTATGCACGGTCCTACTGTCGGGGAAATAAGTATAGATACTCGAGTTTAGAGGTCAATAAAACCTTTACCCTTAGTCATACATAAGAACAACCTACACCAACATTTTCCTTGTTTTATTTGTCGTTTAACGATATAGAGAAAATATTTGCATTGTATCTCGTTAAAATTTTATAGCAGATTGAACAAAAAAAGTACCGGTTTTTCTTACCAAGTTCACGGAGCGCTCACTTAGAAGGATCATTACGTTTAAAGTATTGATCGAATCGTAACGAAACTCTAATACGTCTTAAAGGAAGTTATTGTTAACGCGTATATGAAGTTTTAATCTGATCTGACGTTTCTTTAAGTAGTTGTTGTGAATTTTGTAAAACAACTTTTTCTCGGGCCCGGGTGGACATAGCAGTATGAAATATGGCTTGTTATGAGGCTCGTAGCAATGCAAGGCTTAACGTAAAACTACATTTTATCTACTTTTGATAATTGCTTTTATATCGATTGATATTTAATCAGGTGGTTATGTGAGAAGAATGTATCGTAGCAAGCGACGGGAACAATGCGCTCGGTCGAGGAAACTCGTGCGACGTTGCCCTGTGAAACATAATACGCGCGCGTTCCAAGCCGTAAGGTCTGTGAATTTCTGTTGTTGTTGTTTTGTAATTTGTGTTAGGCCGGTATCACACTATCAAAGAAATGTGTCAAATAAATTTTATCAAATATTTTATAAAACTGAACTTTTATCAAAGTTATACAAAGCAATCATCACACCATTACACTACCTTACATCAAATATTTTATCATAGTTCAGCAAAATGGATGAAGGACAGTTCCTTATTCACTTAACTATATTATGGTAGTTGAAATTCTGTGGTGGCAACACCGGTATATAAAAGAAACAGAAATATAAAGTGAATGTCTATGGGTTAAACCATGGGTCGCTCACGTGACAAGGAAGATATTATTTTATACGAGTAAAATCTTGGTGAAGGAGCTGCAGTACGAGGACTTGAAAAATTACATTAATTAAAATAAATTAAAAACCATACGTGAAATTTACGAATTATAATACAAATATTATAATATATATTTGCCTCCGTGGTGTAGTGGTCAGCGTGCTTAGCTGCCACCCCGGAGGACCGTGGTTCGATTCCCGGCTCTGCCACGAAATTTGAAAAGTGGTATGAGGATTGGAACGGGGTCTACTCAGCCTCGGGTGCTCCAAATGAGTAGATGGGGGGGGGTCGATTCCCACCTCAGCCATCCATGAAGTCGTTTTCGTGGTTTCCCACTTCGTCTCCAGGCAAATGCCGGGATGATACCTAACGTAAGGCCACGGCCGCCTCATTCCCTCTTCCTTGCCTATCCCTCCCAATCTTCCCATCCCTCGTAAGGTCCATGTTCGCTTTGCAGGTGAGGCCTCCTGGGAGAGGTGCTGGTCACACACCCCAGTTGTATCCCCGATCTCGAAGTTTCAAAATGGAGGCGGTAAATGAGGGATCCATCGCTGAGTCCGAGGGAATAGCCAACCCTGGAGGGTAATACGATTAAGAAAAAAAAGAAGAAAAAAATACACTATCATTCACGTCTATTTAACTTAACTATTTAATTCTCCTTTATATCCTGAAATATGCGTCCCTTATGTACAGCGCTAATATCCTCTGCTAATTTTACCTACAAGTTAGAGAAATGGGTCTTATTTCATTTCCGCAAGAAGTTAAACATTTCCCAACACCTTTTTTAATGAGGGCTTTGGACCTCCATTGGCAGGTTTAAAAATGGTGTGTCAGCTGAAAAGCTATTATTATAAGATTAATTGTTTGAAGTAATTTACACTTTGAGATTATAAGATTATAAAACTGCTCCCTTATTAACCGTCTGAAAAATCACAGCCCGATGAATCAGATGAACTGGCATTTAAGTTTATAACAAGTGGCTCAACAACGGGGACGTCGCCAATCCTTTTCCCAGTAGTGTTTCTCTATTTTTTTTGGTGTGTTCGATGCATTTCTTCCATAGCTCCGGTGTTACAGACCTCAAGGCTTCTTTACAGAGATCTCGCATCACCTCCATTGATCTTCCTCTCTCCGCCTGGTTACTCATATTCACTTTAGCTATTTTATTTTTAACGTGGGACTAAACCAGCTCTATAGGGTTGAGCTCACAATGAGCAACTGGCAACCAGACGAGGTCGACGTCAGGACGAACATTCTTGATTATCTGTTCCAGCTTCTTTTTAGGTGCCCTGAAGTGAGGTTTGGCGTGAACAATTAGCTCTGCTTTCGTCATACTTTCATAGTTTTGGATTCTGGGAGGAAGAGGAATATCTTTCATTCCAGCGGCACATCTCTTCACCGTGGCTATCGACCTTCCAATACACTTGGATACTTTTTGCTAAGCCCTCTTAACATTATTACTTTCTCTCTCGCATCTAAAAAAAAACATATTGCACTTATAATCATGGCAAATTCTCCCTCCGTTAACTGCGGATTAGCTGGCATCTTATTCGATGTGCAAACAATACATAATACAGACAGTGATAATTGCTGCTTGTTGCTAATGACTAAACGAAGAACATTGCTGCTTGTTGCTAATGACTCAACGAAGAACAAAGGTCAGAGTTTGGTGTGCGTAGGAACGAGCGCGCAGCGAGTTCGAAATACGGTAGTCAACTGGCAACATTGCCAGGCTGCTAAGGTACTATCGCCGCCCTCAATGGTCCGATTAAATATCAATCCATATAAAATCGATAATCAAAAGTAGATAAAATGTAGTTTTACGTTAAGCCTTGCATTGCTACGAGCCTCTTAACAAGCCATATTTCATACTGCTATGACCACCCAGGCCCGAGAAAAAGTTGTTTTACAAAATTCACAACAACTATTTTAAGAAACGTCAGATCAGATTAAAACTTCATATACGCGTTAACAATAAGTTCCTTTAAGGCGTATTAAAGTTTAGTTACGATCAGATCAATACTTTTAACGTAATGATCTTTCTAAGTGAGAGCTCCGTAAACTTGGTAAGAAAAAACGGTACTTTTTTGTTCAATCTGCTATAAAATTTTAACGAGATACAATGCAAATATTTACCCTATATCGTTAAACGATAAATAAAACAAGGAAAATTTTGGTGTAGGTTGTTCTTATGTAAGACTAAGGGTAAAGGTTTTGTTGACCTCTAAACTCGAGTATCTATACTTATTTCCCCGACGGTAGAACCTAATCCTAACTTTGTCTAGTTGCGTGGCTCAGGGGTAACGTTCTCGCTTGCTGAGCCCAAGGTTGCAGGTTCGAAACCTGGCGCAATCAGCTGGCATTTGAGGGTGCGCAAATGCGAGGGAGCCGTGTCAGTACATTTACTGGCACGTTAAAGATCCCCTTCATGGCAAAATTCCGGCACCCCGGCGCCTCTAAAAGCCAGTGTAGTCAAAAGGGACGTAAAACCAATAACATTATTATTATTTACTAATCCTAACTTTCTATCTTTTTCTTTATCGTTACAGAGTTCCTTTGTGCACAACAGTCAACATTACGGCCAAAAACTGAAGTATTTTCACCATGTAAAGTTTAAACGTGTAGAGAAGGAAGCAGCGGCTTCGGTGGCGTAGTTGGTAGCATGCTGAGCTTCTATGCCCAAGATCGCGGGTTCAAACCTGGCCGAAGTCGTCGGATTTTTTAAGAGCATTAAAAATCCCTCAGTATGCTTTCCTTCGGAGGGGAAGTAAAGCCGCCGGTCCGATGTCATAGATTTATGACACATTGAAGAACCTTCCACTAATTACACCTGTGTGAAGCTAAATTATAGGTTAAACATTTGGCTAACGCTCTTAGGTTGCAACATTCGTTGCCAGGAGCCGACTGCGGTGGCATCTGATAACCTAGTTCTGAACTTGTAGTTGTTGACGGTGGCGTTTGCTGGCAAAAGTAGGAACTACTTGAAAAAATTCAATGTCTGCAGTCCTTACTTGAATTGAAGACAGATAAAGGAAGTACTCATGGTTTTGAAGCCAAGCAGTTATAAAGCATTTTGTAATATTTGCTTCCATGAATATACTATTGCACATGGTGGAGAAAATGAAGTTAAAAATCATTAAAAAATTGACATCCACAAAAAAAAAAAAGCTTTCTCAGAATTTTTATAAGCAAAGTTAATTTAAGTTTTAATATATATGGTTGGTTTGTTCCTCAGTTTAGGGTCTGGGAAATCGCGGTCATGTAGCCCCGTGTACTTTGGGTGTGTGTAGAATCTGTCTGATAACCGGTGTTAATTGTGATGGTTGTATTAGTGTGTGTTATCTGCTTTAATTCAAGTAAGGACTGCAGACAATAATTTCAAGTAGTTCCTACTTTTGCTTCCAGCTGCACCTAGGAACAAACTTGGCTACTAGATGTCATCGCAACCAGCACCTGGCGACGAATGTTGGAATTTAAGAGCAATAATCAAATCTAACCTACAAATTTTGCTTCACACGATTGAAGTTAGTGGAAGGTTCTTTTACATGCCATAAATCTATCACATGCACCCGCCGGCTTTACTTCTCCTCCAAAGGAATTCATATATATTGTTCTGTGTGAAATATAACATATTCAGTCTTCGTAAATTTATTTTCCTTTAAAAGTGAAAGTAATGGTGTGGATAGTACGGGAAACTGGCTCTTTACAAACCCAAGTGTTCTTCAGTTGGATCAAAAATTTTAAGTAGTGGCTAGCATTCACCCCTAAGGTCTGGGTTAGATTCTCGGCTGTCAAGAAATTCAATCCTGGGCTGAGGGCTGGAATGGGGTACACTCAGCCTCCTGAGAAGGTGGGTTTAATTCCCAATGCAGCTAACCTACAAGTGAATTTGGATGATTTCCCACTTCTACTCCACGAAAATGGTTCCTAACTTAAGGCCACAGCTGCCTCCTTCCCAATCCTAGACTATTACAAATACACACACTACTGCTAACACCACAATGGGGGCTAAATAATGATGTCGTCTCTAACAACTGAAATTGAATAAATAATAACTTTAAATTTAAAGCATTTCTTTCATAAAATTAAGGGTATACTTTGAGCATTTAGGTGTTTTTTCTGTCAATATCCACCCTCTAGTTATTAGCATCCTAAGATTTTATGCTTTGTTTCAGCTAAAGAGCATCTGCTCATCAAGAGCAGGGCTGCATGTGGCCCGCAGTCAAAGACTCCAGGAACGATGTAAACTTGAGTCTGGTTAGAAGACAGAAGATTTCGACAATAAATAGGGAACGGAATTTTTGAAAATGCATATGCAAATGCATATTTTGAGGGTTTATTGGATTTTTTGCATATTCTGAACATACAGCATGAAATTAAGTATAATATAAAACATCTTGAACAAAGTAGGTTTCGCCTGCGAGTTGGACATCCCTTGTGAGCAACAGATAATAACTAATATTTTATGCAAGCATGGGGTGGAACATTCCCTTCACCCTCTGGGCAGTAACCCTTGTAAGCAACTTTCTGAGAAACAGATAACGAGATGACAGTACCAGTACTAAACGCAATGCTGCCTGGCTATTTGAAGAAGGGACATTCCTTTCACCATCTCGTCCGCCAGTAGCCCGGGGTTAGTTTTGTGAGGAGTTTCTTCAGTTAATTTGTTACTTTATTCTTAGTCTGTATATCCTTAACTCTGCCTAAAGAGAAGAGCAGCAGAAAGTAGTTATTAAAACAGTGGGTGTCAGGTAATAGTGATTATTCAACTGATGGCGGGACTGGGCATTTATGCACTGAAAACGATTAAAATAGACATGATTTGTCTCCTGAAAACTTGTAATTATCTATTGTGATGCTTCTTTCTGCAGTGAAAGATACCTGTATAAAGTGAGGGAATGAGACAGGTTTATTGTTGAGTGCATATTTTTCAATTTTTTTAAATGCGTATTTTCTAAATGTTTAGTGCATAATTGCATGCATATTTAATCGTTTTCAGTGCATAAATGTCCGGTCTCTAATAATAAATACAGTTTGTATTACTGGAATGTTACTTCTTAATAAATATTGCATATTACTATAATAGGCCTGTTTGCCATCTCTTGATGAATACAGTACATTTGCATTTGTCAGTTGGCACAGGCTAGAGTAAAAGGTGGCTTTTCACCGATGTCTCAGTCTCACTCATGGCTGTGATTATATGGAAGCTACTGAGGTATGGGTGGTGCTTAGTAATGGCATTCGGGGCACAGTCAGTGCCTGTGAATGCTGTGAAAGGTTCAACTCATAGGGTTAGGACTACTGTTCTGACTCAGTGAGGAAAGCAATGGCAAACTACCTCACTCCTCTTCTTGCCTAGAACGCCTCAAAATAGCGCTGCCTTTGGGTTTTTGTGGGTATCTACTCACATAACGTAACGGCGGTACTTTTTGAGGATCCAACCAGCCTTCGGGCTGACTACCTAACAGACATTACTATAATGACTAAATGGATGAACTTACCAAAGCCTACCTGTTTTCCAGGGCGTTGGGCGTCTGTCGTCTTGTTGACTGGACTTACCTTCCTGAATACCTCACTGCTACCAACCATAGGGACGTGTCCCAATGCACAAGGATTTTGGGCTGTTTTCAGCTTAATGGCGAGATGGACTTGGGTTAAAACTTAAAACATTCACCCTCTTGCCTAATACAAAAATCAAAATTTTAAAAAAGTTGAATGGCATGAAAATTGCTATTATTTCTAGAAAAGGTACAGGGTGCCAGGAAATGTGTTTCTTAAGTTAAAAGACTGAACCAACTCTGCAACTTTCTTTTCATGAAAGTATGAAAAGGTTGGACAAAACTATGTTTCACTGCAGAATGAAAGATCATTGCTAACTGACTTTGATAAGACCAATATTGGGGGGGGGGGAAATAAAAAATAAAAATAACTGTCATAAGTTTAAAAAAACATGTATAATGGGTCAATTCTGCAACCATAGTGTTAACACTATCAGATTCAAACACAAAAAATCTAAAATAATATTTCTAATGGCTTAAGATTTTGTCATGTTTTCTTGCACCTTAACAAAAGAAAGACTGAATATACGACATCAGATTTGCAAGAACTTGGAACCATTTAGGTTGATAGCCAGTACCTGCCACCAATGACAACATTTATGTATTTTGGCCCTACAATAGTTGATGGCAAACTTGTCAAAGAGGTTACTGCAAGGATAAATGCAGCCTGGGTGAAATGGTGAACACTTGTGACCAGGGGGAGGAAAGATCATCTCAAATCAAACATCCATTGTACTGTCAGCTGACCTGTTGCACTGGATGCTTCCAAGTGCGAGCCAACTATGACTGAGGTAGAACATCGATTAGGCATAATGGAGATGAGGATGCAGAGGACAGCCGGCAACACTAACCATTGCATCTTCGATTAAATAAACGGACAAAGATTTGGTATTGTACCAATCCAGTGAGAGCCACCTACAATGGTTTGGACATGTTCTGATGCCAGGAGAGATGTTAGTATTGCGAAGGTGGGCTACACTTTCGAAGTTGTTGGCAGGAGACCAACAACGATAAGATTTGAATTCGGGCTCCTCCCAGACTTGGGCCAGGATAGAATGAAATGGAGATAGTGTATCTCACCACTAGGTGGGACAAAGTAGAGTTATTGTCATTTCATCTAAGCGATAATGTTGGGACACTTAGTTTAAGTTGGGCCCATTATCTATGGACTCAAATGGGTTCAAATATGGGTATTGTATTTCTATTCCATGCTGCTTCATCTCATTCTAAGCCCCAGTTACCAATTATTTCAACACAGATTATGGGGCTGATGTTTGCTTTGCCCTTAGCCTAACTTGCTCATGCACAATTGTTTAATTTGCTTTCATATATCATTGGAAATAAAGAAATTTCAGTGATGAGATAAGATGCATACAAAGAGAATGAGTATCATGAAGTTAGTGACAGAATTTCAGGTATTGTTCACAAGGAAGGCGAAATAGACGACATAGTAAAACAGAAGTAAACATCTCTATCCCAAATGTCTGAAATTAAATGAGATTTAAGATACCAAAGAGACTCCGGTAGAGAGGTACAGTACCAGTATGCAAACTCTGTGATATAGTGTACGTGTTGTGGCACAAAGCCAAGCATCGTTGTTTAGGTAACTACGCTCAATAACAGAGAAAAATCCTATGACTAAAGCTCTTCCAAAATTAATGATTATTTAATGTAAATTCTTAAACAATGTACCAATTTTTTTCTTCTGGAAAACAATTTGCCAGTGCCCGTTTCAGAATGTTCAATGTTTACTCTGGGTAAATGTTGAATGAATGATTGTATTACTGCAGTTACATCATTTAAGGGTACTTTACTTTGTGTATTCTATCATTATTCATATTATCACTGTTCTTATTGCTATTAATATTATTTGTGCTATTGGTATTTGTAATTATAAGTCATGTAGATGTATACTCTACTAGTGGTTAAGTTAAGAGAGGGCCTTGAGCCCTAACTTCGCCACCAATCTATCTTATCTACTCTCGTTCTGTGTGTGTAAATGTATGTGGTTAGTATTCAGGCACATCAATACAAGGTGATTAAAATAGGACACATTTTGAGTAGTTATTTTCATTATAAGATCTGCCAAATATCCTTCAATGGAACATGCTGCCTGTTCTTACGCTAAAGCTGTCTTCCCACATGAAATGCACTACAGAAAAATGACACCAATATATATGACTTTAAAATGTACATTAATATTTAATCAGGAACCTGATTACAAAAAATATACAACAGTTTTCAATATATTTCTATATAATTTAACAATTAAACAACGAGTTGGAAATTTATAACTGCAATTGGTTTGCGTTATATAATACAACAGCCATTCTAAAATTGCACTAATAGTCAACGTCTTTTATATATTGCAATCACTTGGACTGAATAACCAACATCAAACATAACACATTCATGGCATAACCATTCGATATGAAGAAATGTCACTATATACAACATCTAATGTGATCAACTGATAACAGATGACAGTGTACATACAACAGAATCACAAGGTCAAAACTTAAGTACATTATTAAAACTGGACCCCTCTCAAAAATAACAGATATATAAAATTATGTTCAGCTGTATTTAATACTAATTTCTGAATATACATACAGTGTTTAAAATAATGCTTAATAGAAATAGAGGATGGTTCTTTGAGCATCATAATCATTGCTAACTTAAAATAGAGGGAATGCTGGGTAGTACCGTATAAAGTATATACACCATCTGCTATTAAGTAATTTCTATACTATGCACAACTGTGATGTTGAAGAAGATTTCATACCTGCAGATTTTTATATATATCACTATCATCTTACGGTCGGCCCCGTGGTGTTGGGGTAGTGTGCCTGCCTCTCACCCGGAGGCCCCGGCTCCGTCAGGGATTTTAGAAACTGACGTGAGGGTTGGAACGGTGTGCACTCAGCCTCGTGATGACAATTGAGTAGCTGTCTGACAGTGAGGCAGCGCCCCGGTCACGAAAACCAAGATTAACGGCCGAGGGGACCCAATGCGCTGACCACATGTCATCCCAATAACTGCAGGCCAAATGGCTGGGCAGCAGTTGCTTGGTAGGCCTAGGCCCTTCATGGGCTGTAGTGCCAGGGGTTATATATATTATACTATCATCTTAGAACATACGTAACGTTCAAACTTAAATATTTGCATGGGGCTCTGTATTCAGCATGGCAATGGAGATTTAAAAATTATTATAAGTGATCATAGTTAAAAAACAATAACACCACCATGTATGGTATTCTACAAGCAAGAACCATGGCTTAAAGTACTGTACAGCAAACTTCCTGCCTTCCCATCCTTAAGCATTGCTTTATCCATGCAAAAAAAACTGACAAATTGGGAAATGAATAGTTCCGTGTGTCAACACCAGTTGCACGAGTTTTTACTTGCATAAAACACGGCCGCACAATACAAACAATAGAATTGCAATGAGAAATTAACAGGTATTTGATAAAAATAAAACATTTCTAGGATACATTGTTGGCCAATGAAACCCAGAAATTACATGACCATTGTCATGTAAAATATTACTTCCTTATTAATAGTTATAATAGGATTATTTGCAGGAGATCTTTCAGTTAGCATGAGAATTTAAAAAAATGCCATCTCCGTAGAATATACTAATACCAGCTTTGGTGCCATGTAGAATATTGCCCTAGCACCAGTAAATCTACAGACATGGGTCTCTCGTATTTAAGCACTTTCTCACCGTATGTTGCGATTTCAGCATAGCAAGTGAGTGGCTTATGCATGCAGCTGACCATTTCCATAGATATGAGCAGACCATTGACCACACAACTTAATAAATTTCTTTTAGATGCCAATACAGAAATGTAAATGATAAAATAACAGTTCTGCAAGGATGAAATCCTCCCAAGAACATGCTAATTTGTACAACTACTTGCCTTGGTTTGAACACTAGTCTTATACTCCAACCTTGACCCTGTGAAGAGAAGGCAGTCCATGTTATTTAGAGTCACTGAATAAACAGCAAAGAGCAGGAGAGGACAAGGAAGGAGAAAGTTAATCAAAAAGCATTGCATGTGCTTAGAGCCAATATTATTTCTTGAATCATGATACAGTAGGCTATGGAAATATATTAAAAAGGAGCACAGAATTTAGTGCCAGGTATATTAAATAGATATGTTCTACTCTTACTGCTGAAACTGCTGAATCAGGATTGAAGCTACAAATGAACTTCCCATGCAAATATACAAAAATGTAACAAAAACATTGCTCTCTCTCTTTAATTTTAATATTAAATAAATCTTCCTGGAAGAAAAGGTTTTGGATGATCCTCTGGGACTAAGTGTTTCTTTAAAACAAACTGAAATAATAATTGCTCTCTTGCAGGTACATGACCACAGACACCAACTCTTGTGTGATATTGATAACTTTTCTATTTGAAGCAAGGATATGATATTCAGGTTATAATTTCAATGTTCAAGCTACTGCTTGTAAATTTAAATAACTGCTAGAACACTTAGGTATGTTAGGTGTATTCCCCGATGATTTCAGCGACGATTATGAAGAAATTGAAGTGATGTACTGTATGGACAATCAGTGGAATTTAAATTAATTCAGGGACCTACACATAAAGTGATCAATTTCAAATCTGGCTTACTAAAAGTAACAGATTGTCCTAATGTAAAAAGTATAGTTAATGCAATATATAAAAATGTGATATAAAGTGCGTTCAAAAAGTAATGAGCCGGAGGCTATAATGTGCAAACCGGTGACGACATGGGCTAATCGTGGTGTGTGTAACGAGGTGTGGTTCCGACCAGAGCGTGGAAGGTCACAACCCGTCGAAAGAGGGCACGCGTGCACGCCACGTGACGATACAAAGCGAGCAGCAGCATGCATCAATCGTCCAACCAAGACCAAGACACAAGGCCATTCGACATGCTTCCTGGTGTGGTTGAAGACCTATTGGGCACACACTTTGCGCAAGTGCAGTCGTTCCTTCATGATGGTGTGCACACTTCCGACGCTCAATTCGACCACGGCGGCTATGGCGTTTACCGACACTCGGCGGTCCTGGGTAATGAGTGCATCAACCAGCCGGACGTAATGCAGGGGGGTGCCCCAGACCGGGCATGATCTGCTAACGACACCCATCCTTCTCTAAAGCGCTTGTGCCACGCCTTGACCCTTGCAAGGGACATGCAGTGTTTGCCGTACACTTGTGACATTCGGCGATGAATGTCCGTTCCCCCTACTCCGTTCGCTGTCATAAACCAAACAACACCTCTTTGCTCTTCATTTGACGCCTCCATGTCCGGGTTCGATTCCCGGTCAATGCATATGAGATTTTCGAAGTGAAATGCCATGTCCTGTGGTTCGGATTCCATGTAAAAAGGAGGTCCCGTGGCTCATGATCTCGAGATTAACGGTCACGTTAAACTACAAGCTTCCTTTTTCACTGTTTACAATGCGACTGGCAGCGTTGGACGATTGATGCATGCTGCCGCTCGCTTTGTATCGTCACGTGACGTGCACGCGTGCCCTCTAGCGACGGGCTGTGACCTTCTTCGCTCTGGTCGGAACCACACCTCCTTACACAGGCCACGATTAGCCGATGTCATGACCGGTTTGCGCATTACAGCCTCCGGCTCGTTACTTTTTGAACGCACCTTATACTTTTATCATAGTGTGCAATGTAACCATGCTACAAAAAAAAAGTGACACTATGATTTATTGGCCATTTTATCGTTTTACTCATCATTGCTTACTAATGTCCATGGCTCGACAAATTTGTTTAAAAATGTTTTTTATATTTCAACAAATGTTATGCACCCAAGAGTCATTTTGAACCTCTGTTACCTTCAGTGACTCAAGTTAATGTCAAATATTCTGATTCTGTCAATTTATGGATACAACATAAAAAGTGGTTATTCATGATTTTTGTTCCTGTGGATTTTTACTCATGTAACAACACAAGGACATCATCGGCTTCGGTGGCGTAGTTGGTAGCATGCTGAGATTCTATGCCCAAGGTCACAGGTTCAAATCCGGCTGAAGTAGATTTTTTAAGAGCGTTAAAAATCCTTCAGTATGCCTTCCTTCGGAGGGGAAGTAAAGCCAGCGGGCCCATGTCATAGATTTATGGCAAGTTAAAGAACCTTCCAAGAAAATTTGTAGGTCAGATTTGATTAATGCTCTGAAGTTCCAACGTTCATCACTAATTGTGATGGCATCTAGTAGCCAAGTTCACAGCTAGGTGTCGCGGATGGTAGCATTCGGTAGCAAAAGTAGGAACTACTTGAAATTATAGTCTGCGGTCCTTACTTGAATTAAAAAAACAGATAACACACACTAATACAGTCATCACATTTAACACCGGTTATCAGACAGATTCTACACACACCCAAAGTACACGGGGCTACATGATCGTGTTGCCGCAGCCCCTAAACTAAGGAACCAACCAACACAAGGACACCCCTTTTAACATGCACTACTACACTCAGAAGTGAGCGTTGCCACTTTGGGCACGTATCATAGCCTCAAAAGTTTGAGACATATCCAATGCATTTTGAGATTCTATGGAAAACTTTCAAGTATATTCCACAGAATTATGTCCCAAGCACTCATTAAAGGGTTGAGATCTGGACAGCTTCCTGACCAAACCGCTGACAAAAACTCAATTTCATGCTATTACTGCATCATTTTGGGGCAGGGAACTGTTAAAGTGAGTCATCATCCATTAGAAGGCAATTCACTCTGCTCAAGACTAGCCACATGTCCCTTGTGAAATGTAACATCGGGAAGTGTGCCTTCTCTTCAGGAGTTTGCATTAGGACTGGACTAAAGAGCAATGGCAAGCTGTTCTACCTCAGATTACATAATAGCAGGGAAGACCAAGTAAAGGTATTACCATTCATTCTTCCCTTGAAGGACTGCAGTTCTACATGGTTCCGTCATGTATAGGTTGACATCAGTTGGGATCCCAGGACAATGGAGTTGCTGTACATTGTGGAAATCCTTCAAGGTTGATTTTTTCCCAATGGTCCACTTATAAGGGATGATTTTTCATGTCCAGGATGTACACAAATGGCCTGGATTGTGATGGGTATCTCATGAAGTGAGCATTCAGGCACTAGATTAGGCAGCATGCTGTCCTGATCTCAACCCTACTGCAAATGTTTGTGAAATAATGCTGTGAATATAGGTCGAGATCTTCCCTAGAACCTCAAAATGCACCTTCGGAAATAATTGGGTATGAAATGGGAGTGCATAGGTCTAGAGAGTATAACAATCTTGATCGGGAGCATTGAGGCTGCGTTACCAGCCCAAGATGGCAACATCCAATTGCAAGAGTGCTCTGGTATTATTACATGAATCAAATCCCTGCAAGAACAAAAATCAGGGTTTTCTTTAATCAAATCCATAAACTGACAAAATGACGGAACTCAAAATGAAAAACGGGTGTGTATGTTGAAATAAAAAAAAGTTTCATAAGAATTACTAAAATTGTGAACATTAGTATGAAATGAAGAGTAAAATGACAAATCCATAGTGGATTTACAATTTTCCCAAATTTTGTTTTTTTAGTGATTAATTGTAAACGTGTCAGCTTTTACTTCCCAGTTTTAACTCTGGTCTGAGTGTGTTAGGGTTTTAAAAATGTATTTGCACAGTCATGTTAGCTATGCCTATTCTTTCTTAATTACTGTACTCATTTAAATGTGGCAAGAGCTGCATTCATGTTCCTCTTTTTCTACTTTTGTTCAAGTTTCATTTGGTTGTCAAAATTATAAAGATTCACACTCGAAAATGATAACCTCAACCACAACTGTCCATAAAGAATGGAACAGAACAGCAATCAACATTGTGGTCGCGTTTGCAGTCCACAGTGAATGACACTGTTACTCTCCATGTTTTCACAGTTTGAGGCTGAAGGCACTATTTTTGAATATATTTTGAATATATTTCTTGTTGATGACAAGCTATGCCTTAATATCTTAAGCCAATAAACTATACAGTGCCAGAATGAGTCAACAGTACATATTATGTACAAAGTTAGGATATTTTTTTAATCGAAACTGGTCATCCAAGTGTAATTATTAATCTCATGTATTTTTTGAAGGATTAGGGAACCAGCTATTACAATTGGGTACAAGGTGTTAACCGACTGAAAAACAAACAAATTTCAATATTTCTTCGAAGCTTCCAGGTTTACATTACCCTGTTTGGACTCCACAACAGCCATGAATTAGAAACTGAATTTTAATGAATTTGGACTAGAGAAAACAAATAGTGTTACATTTTGTATAAACATGTTAGCTTCTGGTGATTAATTAATATTATTCTAAATTCACTTTATTGACTTTATTAATATAAACATGCAATTCTCACATCTTCTCCACCTTTATAAATATTAATAGTATTATTAAATATTGTACTAAAACTAGGAAGGGTAAATCTTAAATCTTTCTTCAGAATTTTAAAAAAATACATAGAGAAAAAGATATATATTATACCAACAGCAATGCAGTACAGCTATACTAAGAACAGCTGAGATATGGTGAAATCTAGCTCACAAATTCTAGGTTAATAGCAAAGATCTACATTTGCAGTTGACCAAAACATTGGATAACAGGTGCAGAATGCAACAAACCCCTATTAAAAAGGGACAGAAACTGTTGAATAGTAAACATTAATATTAAGAATTTGCATGTTTAATCTGAAAAGGGGGTGAAGTGACTGTGCTAGTCAGGTACCAGAAAAATAAAAGGTGTGGACAATAGAAATTGGTCGAGAAATCCCGAGAGACTGGATTCCAACCATAAACGTGCAGTGTTGAGGTGTGTGAGACAAGATCCAAAGATAGCACTGCCAGATGAGGTCGATCTTCAGACCACCTGTAATGTTTTGAAGAACGATGCCCGTTGTGTTTCTCGAAGCATCCCCATGTTTGTCAAAACATGAAAAAGTGGCTTGTAATTGCTAAGGAACATGCCAACAAACTGTAGGACTTCTGGTATTAATCAATCCCAAGTGATTCAAGCGAATTTAGAATATTTGGTTTGTACAGCAGAGTAATGGTGTGATGGAATCAATATCACCATATGGCGAGTAAAGTGAGGCCAACAAAGGCAATGCACACCATGGCATTAAAATTGAATATGAAGAGTGTCCCAAGAGTTAAAACTCATTAGTAGGGACCGGAAAAATTAGCATCTATTTGTTTCAAAATTAGCATGTATTTTCTTCAAAATTAGCATCTATTTTCTTCAAAATTAGCATCTATTTACAAAGTTAAAAATCATCACATTGTAATATTATTTTAACGACTTCATGGTTATGAAGTGCAGTTATAGTCCTCAAACGAAAGCATTGTCTGTAGTTCAGCATTGCTTTCTTTCAAATTGCACCGTCTGTCTGTAACCACTGTGTTGTAATGGGACAACACACGCTCGCTATCTACATTGTTCGTTGGGGTCCACAAAACAGTATTTAGCAAATATGCTGAACTCTGTCTGAACTGCAGTTAATGCAAGCATGATATCACATTTTTCACTTTCTTTCAACTGGGTTTGAATTGCATTTAGCCAACCGTGGCCGAAGACGCGGCAACGATGTACAGCTTGCTATCACTCACGCTGCGCCGTATGCTTGCACGCGGCCGAGTTCTAATGCGACGCAATGCGTAAAGACGAAATCATTGAGATTCGAGAAGACTGAACGGCGTTTCCCTGCGATGTAACAGTAGGCCTTCTTGTGCAACTGTTGTGGCGCGCTAATCGCTAATTCGAACGTATCTCAAGGCGGCGAATTTAGCCAACCGTGGCCGAAGACGCGGCGAACGATGCACAGCGTGCTAACACTCACGCTGCGCCGTATGCTTGCACGCTGCCGAGCTCTGATGCGACGCAATGCGTAAAGACGAAATCATTGAGATTCGAGAAGACTGAACTGCGTTTCTCTGCGATGTAACAGTAGGCCTACTTGCACAACTGTTGTGGCGTGCTAATCGCTAATTCGAACGTGTCTCAAGGCGGCGAATTTAGCCAATCTTGGCCGAAGACGCGGCGAACGATGTACAGCGTGCTGACACTCTCGCTGCGCCGTATGCTTGCACGCAGCGCCTCGATCCCTAATCGGCTCGTATCGAAGTTCGGATCAACTCGTTGTTGCTCGCTCTTCCTGTTAGTATCGCTTCGGGTAAGTTCCTGGACAATGACGACTGTTGTGGCGCGCTAAATCGAACGTGTTTCAACCTGAAGGTTATTACGGTCACTTATATGACGGTGTCAGTAATGAATGCGAGATATATGCGAGTACTTTTTTCCCCCTGAAATTTCAATTAAAAACATGGGGTGCGAGATATACGCGGGGGCGAGATATACGCGAGCAAATACGGTATATCGATCAGAGCGGTTGAAAAAGATATGCGTCATATTTGCAGTATTTCTCATGATTTCGCCGAAATATGTGGATTTCGCCACTAAAATATCACATTTTCGCAGAATTCGCACCAAAATCGCATATTTGTACTAATTTCGCATTTTGGTCAAAATTCGCATTTTGTCGCATTTTGAATTTAGGTACCACAGTGCTTCAGAACACCTTAAAACTATTTAAAAAATGGTTTTAACACATATTACAAAAATTCGCATTTATCGCAAATGCGAATTTTTCCGGTCCCTACTCATTAGACACAGCAAATAAAAGTGTTAAATTACAGCAACATAATATGCACTATGCTAGCAAATTAATGAAACTTTGCACCTGATATCCACTGCTTTGAAAGCAGCACTACTTACATACAAATCACAGAGGAAAACATGCCAGTCATCGGTTGGCATGCTGGCAGCTTACAGTACATAGAGCAAACTTAAAAAAACAGAACAAAAACATATATTTCATATTAAATTGATTTTAATGAATCATCTCACACTACAGTATTGTCAAAAGTTTAGGAGTTCCATTCAAACACAAGCACATCAGAAAAACACACAAAGTAATACAGATGGAAACAATTTTTTGTAAAAGAGATAGCTGAAGGATACAAACTTGAGGGCACTCGACATTTTGGACACATATCAAAGGAAAGTATATAAATAAAAAGGTCACAATATCATTATTGATGAAAGATTGAATCAAACTAGAATACAGTTGCATACTGCGATAATGCCAGCAAATTTATCTGATCACTCGTCAGTGCCTGCTACGCTACATTAATCATGATACAGAACTGAGTTGATAAGCATACTTTTACAGAAATAAAAGATCATGGACCACAAAAATGTAATATTGGGCCTGTTTAAAAAGTTAATCATGGAAATACAGAGCTATTTAAGAATACACAAGCAATAACCCACACAACTCTTCTAGCTTGGATAACAGTAGCATTATCAAGGCATGCACTAAACTACTGTATTTGCTGAATGTCTTCCTACAGCAAGGCTTTCCATTCCTCCAAACAGCAGTGAAATGCATTCAAGAATTGCAACAATGTGACTCTTGAGCATTACAAGGGAGATGCAATGCGAGCAGGTGAAGCAACATTGGCTGTCAAATTAACTTGGAAGACTAAATTGTCTAGTGATCAGATAAATTTCCCGGTAATATTGTGTATTTGTGAACTGGTGTAAGTCATTGTGCTTGCAGTATCCAATCACTGTCTTCTTTCTATAATATTCTGCATTCCAATGAACTGTCGATGGAAGACAGCAACAGCATAACATCAAAATAACTATTTTGTTTTTGTCAAATAGAGATAATTCTTGTTTTAAGGGGCCTAACATCTAGGTTATCATCATCATCAAATAGAGATGCTGTGGAGAGTAAGAGTCTATTTATAACCTAATCAAAGAATCTATGAACACAATAATGTGCACAAGTATATTAGGCAGGGATTAACAATTATTTATCACTCTTGTGAGATATCAGCAACAGGTACCATTGATGAGGAAATCACCAACAGGATTTCGGCTGGAGGTACATTTTATAGAGCTGTTCAAGAACTCTATGGAACCAGAAAGTGCCTCTGCAATGTAAACGAGCGATCTATAAGACTTATTATGTGCCAATTTTGACCTATGGCTGTGAAACTTGGACCATGAGGAAGAAAGATGAGAGAAGGATTCAGGCAGCAGAGATGAGATTTGCCAGAGCCATGGTTGGTAAGACAAGAAAAGACAATTCGCAATGAGCATATCAGAGAATTGGTTAAGGTCGACACACTACAGGATAAAATAACCTTGAAAAGGCTCATGTGGTTTGGCCTTATGCGAAGGATGGATGTTACTAGAATTCTAAAACAAATGTATGAACTGTAGCTTCATGACCGAAGACCAAGAGGACGGCCAAGAAGGAGATATGCAGACATGGTGAGAAATGACATCCAACGATTAGGCCAGGACTTGGACAGCATTGAAGGAGAAGAGAAGTACAGAGACAGAAATTGGTGGAGGGGCCTCATTCGCCGACCCATCTAATAGATGGAATGACGTGGGATATGAGTATGTGAGCTTCACATTCTTGAGGAGTTGAGATTGAAATGGTTCGGTCATCTGATGAGGATGCCCTCTTGTAGAGCACCTAAAGCCTATTTTGAAAGGGAGAAACAAGAGGTAGACCTCAAGATGGGTGGATGAAGCAAGTCCACAGAGCTTTGACTAAGAGGAACGTAGAATGGAGGACAGTGGTGGCAGAAGAATGAATGCAGGACAGACAGCTATGGAAGGGGCTTGTTCATTCCCACACCCGACCAGCTGGAGTGGAGAATCGATGATGATGATGATGACTAGCCTGGAGCAGAAACTTGGCCGATGACGAGGAGAGATGAAAGTGGAATACAGGCATCCAATATGAATATTCCTGAGGACTAGGATACAGAAAACTAGGAGAGAGAGAAATGAAGACATTCGAAAGAAGCTGAATGATAAGCTGGAGCAGAACAGATTCTGATGGTTTGGACATGTGGAAAGGAAGAATGATGGAAGAATGCCGAAACAAGTGATGGAGAGACGGATGACTGAAAGGAGAGGACGAGAAAGACCTAGAGTATGGTGCATGGACAAAATGAAACCTGGAGTGGAGTTCAGTGGTCGAGGAAGGATGGTGGACAGGGTGTCATATTAGCTCCGACCCAGCCCAAGATAGAAAACTTAAATTTATGCTGGATTGATTGATTGACTAGCCTGGACAAAATAATATGGTTTAATTATACACTTTGATACACTTTATTATAAAAGTTTATTGAAGTGTATAATTAATCCGATAAGTGTGATACATAATTGTTAATCCCCCCCGAATTTAATGGGGCACATTATTGCGATGACCAACTGAAAAGCAATTCTTTGATTAAATAACAAATGGAACACTGAGAAAAAAAGAAAAAAAAAGGGCACTTCTAAAACATATTTATCACATGCCAGTTTCAAATTGCTCACTCTATTATTCTTTGAAATTGTTCCTTTTAGTTCAAGCTACATTTTACCTGGTCAGTTCACCCTTTCATAACACCATAGAAATGTGGGAATGCTGTTTGACATTCCCTTACCAAATGACTGGTTAAATTCAAAATAATTCATTTGCTGGTGTAAAACATTTACAAGTACAGCTAAAACTTCAGGAAACCTCACACAAACTCTATTGGAACGCAAGAAAGCTGATGGATTGGAATCCGGGCTAGCCATAAGAAACAACATCATTTACAAGTCTAGCATTCTAATAGCCAAAATAATTAAACAACTGCTGAAACAATGAAGAAGCGACCTCACTGGTTGATTATCACATATTTATAGTTGAATCAGTTGAAACTTTCCGTCAAATCAATACAAAATATTTTGCGCTAAGTTGCAGCAAAGGCATTATGCTTAATATTTTAGAACAGCTAGAGATAGACCAGGCCTTGAGAAATAACCCGTCACACAATCTGAATGAAATCAATTTCGATAGCAATGTTTTATACGAAACATTGACAAACTTTGTCACCAGTAACAAACATAAAAAACCTCCATAAATTAGATTTGGGTTCGTAGTACTACCCAAACTTCCTTTCCCCTCCCGCTCCATGTGCCTCCCCACCCCTCCGCTCATTGCTTCCACCAATGGTATGTTCCACCCCTACATGTCTCACGTGACCTCACCTCGCCTAGACTCAGCACTTTAGTTGCAACAGCTGTTTTCAAGCGCACAGGTTCACTGCATAACTGGGAGGTAAGGATTTTATAGCAATCGGTTTTCTGGTTGATCATAGTTAGATTCTCATTATTTAAGTCCATTTCACTAAATAAATTTAATTTTCTTTCAACAGAGGACTACCTGGCTAGTCTGGGAGTACCTAAAAGTCTTTTGCATTTGGACCATTCAAATGGGAATACTACTCTATTTCCGTTCCCCATATGACAAGAAGCAGATAACAGAACAGGACAAGATCTCCTATCAGAAGGGAGTACCTAAAAGTTTTTTGCATTTGGACCATTCAAATGGGAATACTACTCTATTTCCGTTCCCCACATGACAAGAAGCAGATAACAGAACAGGACAAGATCTCCTATCAGAACGACATGTGTTTATGAACAAGTTAAATGGACTCTCAGAACTTTTAACATGTGTTTTTAATATGTTTCGTACAAAATTTTAATGGAATGTTTTAATATGTATTATTAGTGTGCATGCATTTTTTGGATTTTGTTCAGTGTTTTTTGATGTGTTGTCATTTGTGTGAGAGGCTGATGAAGGACCGCCCTGCAAGGTTCGAAACATGTACCTAACTTAGCGCAATAATAGCGCAAAATATTTTGTATTGATTTGACGGAAAGTTTCAACTGATTAAACTATTTATATACGTCAATACGGACCAGAAATGGCAATTAGTATTCCCATTATCACATATTTGACCATCTGTCAGCAATCTTGCCAAAAGCACCAAAGGTGCCCAAAGTATAATCCGTTGCTAAAGCAGGAAAAAGCCAAGAAATAGTTTATCCATAGGTTTTTGTTCTACTTTAACAAATTCACAAAGAAATCCGATACAATGGTCCGGCTAGCTCAAAACAGTTGCCAGCGTCCCGCCCCAGTGCACCAATGGGCTCCTCAGCTGGCCATGGCACACCTCACCAAGACGCGTGGCTAGTACACACTGTGAAGGCCGCTGCAAGGCACAAATGCTGCCACGAGCAGCGCCAATGCACTATGGAAGTCAATACTTCCTTTCAAAAACAATGTCAGCCTACCCAGCCAATCCAAATCTACTGTCAAATTCTTTGATTCTTTTACTCTAAGAAAGTTTCAATTTTTTTAAGCGAAACATAAAGGGAAAGAGCATGGTAAGGAAACTTGTAGTTTAACATGATCTAGCTATCACGAGCCAAAGACCTCCATTTTATGTGGAGTCCGAATAACAGGACGTGATGTTTCACTTCGAAAATCTCACATGCATTGACTGGGAAGCAAGCAGCTTGACCACATCCCCACCAGGGTGGTAAGGAGACAACGCATATGTGGGACAGCAGAATGACATTTCGAAGTCATCAGTGATGAAGAGAAAACACTGAAGTGTCATCCTTCTCCACTATACAGTAATATCGTCTACTTACTACTACTCTTCCCCTCTATTTCTACCCTCTCTTCTTCTTTCTCTTTACATCATTCCCACTCCTATATGGGGTCGATGTTTCTGACAGCTCTCCTCCATTTAACCCGGTCATGCACATCCTCTTCCGACAACTGTTTTTCTCCGAGATCTTCCCGTACACAATCCATCCATCTTCGTTTAGGTCTGCCTCGCATTCTCACTCCCTGTATTTGCATGTCTGGCGTCTTCCTCCCCAAGTAGGATTCCTCCCTTCTTCTCAAATGCCCGTACCATTGAAGTCGCTTTTCGTGTATCTTCTTAGATATTTCCACAATCTTTCTACCCTCAAGTGACTATTTGAAATCATTAAAACAATACCTCTAAACGATAAGGCATTTAAAACAATAATTTCACTATGTTTAGTAAGAAACAACTAATAATAATGTTATGGGTTATACGCTCCTTTTAACTACTGCGTTTTTTAGAGACGCCGGGGTGGCGGAATTTTGCCCCGAAGGGGATCTTTCACGTGCCAATAAATCTACTGACACGGTTTAATCGCATTTGAGCACCCTCAAATGCCAACTGACTGCACCGGGATTCGATCCCGCTACCTTGGGGTCAGCAGGCAAGAGCGTTACAGCCGAGTCACACAGCCAATCAAGAAGAAAAAACTAAGTGTTCACATGACCAGTAGATGTTCAAGTCTTGCACAATGCCTCTACTTCTTTTTCAGCCAGAAGCAGGATCACTTTATTAACGTGCTGTAGTGCCTTAAGTCTTATCTTCTTTATCATGCTATTTCTATTTTCTCTTAAACTCTTAAACATAAAAAAAAAAAAGAATACTAACTGAAGAGTACCCAGTAGGGCAGAGGTTTGTACATATTAACTAGTACCGTTCATTGTGGTGATGGATGACATAATAACCCGAGTGGCACAAGGAATTGGGGAAGGAAAGATGAAAGCAATGGTGTTTGCAGATGATTTGGGGAAACAAGGAGGAGGAGGAGGTACAGGAACAGTTGGACGTGTGGGAAGGAATAATACCGTATTTGCTCACGTATATCTCGCAATTTTTTGACCGAAAATATGTGTGAAAATTTTCGGTGCGAGATATACGCGGGGAATGACCGTATTCCCGAAAAAACACAAAATTGGCATTATTGAAACAAGGCAACTGGCATACGGTATTCGCCCTATTCATTGTCACTGCTGCCAATCTCTCTGGTACTCTCGCGAGCATCATTCTGGTCATCATCCATACTGCTTCATCCTGACTTCCGTCCAATGCATTTGTGATGCAAGTCTTCAAGAAGCTCTTCACAACAATGTCCGTCGACACCATTTATTTCTATTCGTTATGGTTATGCGACATTGAGAACCTATGAAAAAGATGTCGTACGTCATGCGCAGAAAAGGAATTTAGAGCGCAGACGCTTAGCCAATCTTAGCGATCGATACGATCGATCATCTTCCATATCGATTCCTCGCTACATGCACGAGCGAGCTCGAACTTACCGACTGTGGCCGAAGACTAACGATGTACTACGTGCTATAACACTCACGCCGCGTCGCATGTTTGCACGTGGCCGAGCTCTGATGCGACGCAATGCGTAAAAGACAAAATCATTGAGATTTGAGAAGACTGAACTGCGTTTCTCTGCGATGTAACAGTAGGACTACGTGCGCATACGAGCATGTTGGCGCGAGTCATATAGCACAGATTTCCCTTACCTTCGAAGCCAGAGTACCGGTAGGCCTACCGATGCCTACAAGGCAACTGACGGACGACAATAAAGGAAACCTCTGCCGCCAAAATGAACGATAACATTGCGTATCGATGACTGTTGTGGCGCGCTAATCGCGCTAAGGTATCGCTTCGGTTAACTTCATGGACAATGACGACTGTTGTGGCACTCTAAAATCGAACGTGTTTCTACCTCAAGGTTATTACGGTCATTTATATGACGGCGTCAGAGAATGCGAATACTTTCTTCCCCCTGAAATTTCAAATAAAAAATTGGGGTGCGAGATATACGCGAGCAAATACGGTACAAGGATATGGGATGAAATTTAGCATAAATAAGAGTGAGATGGTGATCACAGCAAGGAAGAAGGAAAGAACCACAACGGGAATAACAATTGGTGGGGAACAGCTGAAGAAAGTGGAGAGTTTCAAGTATCTGGGAAGCCTGATATGCAGAAGCATTCCGGAGGAGTGTGAGAAGCATGTTATGGAGCAAGGATGTCTCTCAGAACAGCAAAAAGATCATATATCGGACGTACTATGTCCCTATCCTGACGTATGTCTCTGAGACCTGGGTTATGAAAGGAAGGGAGAAGAGCAAAATACAGGCCAGTGAGATGAGGTTCTTGAGAAGCAGTATTGGAGCTACAAAGATGGACAGAATAAGAAATGAGAGGACCAGAGAATTAATGAAGGAGTAACCATTACAGGATGGTATAGAGAAATCTAGACTTGGATGGTATGGACATGTAAAACGAATGGAGGAGAAGAGGATACCCAGGAGGATACACGAGACGAAGTGGGAAGGAAAGAGACCGAGAGGAAGACCGAGAGACAGGTGGCTGAAGGGGGTGGAAGAAAGTGTGAAGAAGAGAGAAGACTGGAGAAGGGTGGAGGCTGAGAGATGGTGGGAAGACAGAAGACGTTGGAGAGGCTTGTGTTCCAAACAGACCCGGCCAGTAGCTGGAAACTGTGCAAGATGATGACGATGATGACCGTACTCTATACGGAATAAGAGCAACAACCTGATATTTCTTCAGACTCCACATTACAATCAAAGTTTAGTTTCCTCCTCCCTGCCATAGTTCTGGAACTTTGTGAAGCAGGAGTAACCTCTAGTCCCTATGAGTTCAGGTTCCTTTTGCAACATCCTACTTTTGTGAGCATTGACAGTCGTCAAAACCAAATACAGATCACAACCGAGTGTTGACAAAGAGATATGAAATAGTTTCCAATTATGTGCCCAGTTTTGAAGAAATTATGAAGACAAGAATTTTGTTACAAGAATAAGATGTCATAAAATTAACAGCTGATTAAAATGTGTTCATAGATAATTAGTGTAAGGAAATACAATCAATTACATTTTGTCTGAAACACACTAGTTTTGTGTAGATGCCATGGACCATAGGACACAAAATATACTTTTGAAAAGCCACTGTATTCATATTTAGCTCAAGGTAGCCACGCACCCAAATAGTTTGAAAACCATTAACAGTAGGGTATGTATTTATTTAAGAACCCAATTCCTATGAATTAGATTTGGTTCTATTCATCACTATCAAGGATGAAATCACAAAAGAAATGAAGCAGAACACTAACATGGATCTTAAAGCATTTGCTTTTGCAGATGATATGTAGTTAACTGGGGGAAATAGTGAGATGGAAGTCCAGGAAAGGCTGAACATCTGGAAGGATCATTTGAAAAAATATGGACTGAAAGTAAACTACAAAAACTGCTGCAATGGCTGTTAACAGGGCTGGAGGGAAACAGTAAACCAGTATCATAATTTCAAGTGACAACAGAATACAGCTTGAATTAAATAACCGTATTCAGAAATCAAGTCAATTCTATCAGCAAGTTCGATATCTACTCTGGAATAAGCAAGTGCCACTAAGATCAAAACAAACTCTGTTTCAAACATACTTTGTCCCTTTATTGACTTACAGGTTGGAAACATGCACAACTAATAAAAAAGATGACAGCAGACTTCAGAAATGAAGTTTCTAAGAAGCATACTTCAAAAAACTAGAAAAGACAAAGTAAGAAATGAGAAGATTAGAAAACAAGCTGGAATAAATCAGTCCCTGAAGGAGACCATAAACTGAGGCATGTTTGCAATATTTTGGTCACAAAGAATTGCAAAACAATGGTTGCATACTGAGATAACTGGAAAGAGACCTGTTGAAAGGCCTAGGAGGAGATGGCTGGACCAAGTGAAGGAAGATATCACATCCAAGGGAATCAACTGGGATGAAGTCTTGAAGGAGCAGTGGTACATGAATAGACTAAAATGGAGAGCGCTCGTAAACCACACCCAGGAACTGGAGTGGAAACTTGATGATGATGAAGTTTAATCTTCAAAATTTCAACATGGTTATGTTAGGTAATAGGTTGGCTCGATACATGGCAAGCCTCGGTCTTTATGTTAATTCAGCAGAGAAAGTAAATCACTTCTACATCATTTGTTTCAAATGGACAGGAAATTACACAAAATAAATAGTTGACACAATCACTAACAAGAAAATCGGATAAAAACACATACAATGATGTTTATTGGTCCCTAAATATTGAAGAAACAATAAGAAATGGAAAGCTGCACACACTGCATGTTTAACTGAGCTATTCTCTTGGCAATAGTTCGAGTGTGAAGCCAGCCTGTGTTGATGCAATCACACTGAACTTTGATTCTAGCAGTGGCTAGCAGGTTTAACTTCCCTCTACCTTCCATCTATATGGCTTGTTCTCTTTGTACAATGCACACCCTAATGCCTGCTGCTCACGGTAAAATGTTTCTTAAAATTTATTTTACAAATAATTTTATAAAAATTTGATGAAAGCAAGCTGTGTTGTTCACGGTAAAATTATTTTATAAAATCCGTGGATGTATCAGGATCGCCATGTACCGATAAACTTCTGAACCAAGAATCAGCTGTTCAACACACATTGGTTTGAGAGTATGGCTCCAACAAAGCAAAAATTGCTGCTTTAGCTACAATTATATGTCGTACAGTGGTAAAAAGGAAGAAAAGAAATGCTAGGAAGTCCTGGACTCGGGAATGGATAAAAGAGAAGAGTAGAGGAATCTGTCCTTGGTCGAAAATGAGTTGAGGTTAGAAGATCAGAATTCATATAGGAATTTTCTAAGAATGGAGGAAAGCAGTTTTAAAAAACTCTTAGATCTTATTGGTCCCAAAATTATTCGACAGGACGCTAACATGAGGCAAGCCATTTCTCCTGAATTGAGACTGCAAGAGAGTTCGAAGCCCGTTTATCATTGCCTTCACATCAGCCTGGCTTGTGTACAGTCGAATTTGTGAAACATATTCGGCTATTGAGATTTCTGCCTCCCTTCTTGCATTTCTATTGTGGTATATGGGCGTTTTAACCTCATACAAACACTGATATTTCTGGTACTCGTCCAGTAAAACACTAACAGCTTCCTTAGTCCAGCCGGAGCCTGCCATTTTCGAAGAGTTTGTTTTCAAGCAAGCTTCACTATCTTCTCACCACGTGGCGCCAGCATCATCTTCATGTCAGCTTCCTTATTGGTTCGTTTCGTAAAATTAATTTTACGGAATAGAACATGTCCTATTTTATGGAAAGTTTTATCAAAGGTTTTATAAAACTTGAATTTGACTGTGAGCAACAGAAATTTTATAAAATTAGATTATTGTACAATAAATTTGAAGGAAAATTTTACAGTGAGCAACGGGCATAATAGCTAAGAAACCTCCTTGATCATCATAGTGGTTGTTACATTCAATTCTTGGAATATACAATGTGCTCATTTTTTTTGGTAAATTATACAGTTTGGAAGACTTGGACACACTGATAGATGATGAAATAATTACAATTCACAGTTGGCACATCAGTCTTTATGATCAGTATATACCTGTGTAGGCTTCTCCTTACACACACATTGAGATGATAATTGTTTTATGGGGTATAACAGCAAGGTCATCTACCCCTGGCACAAATTAAATTTTAGGCAGAAAGTGGACATATAGTACTTGAAATAAATGCAACCAAATGATAACAAATCAGAATAGGAGGCAACTTGAATGGTTGGGACTGCCGTAGTGGTTTCCTAACTTTAATCTGAGAATTTTGGCCATTATTTTATAGATCTGACTAGCTTTAGCACATGTGGAAATAGTTTTTGTGGGCATTCATACAACTGATGAATGGCAATTGACTAGAATCAAGAAATTATAACACGCAACCATTACAGTTGCAAGTGATTTTGCTGGGCTGACTTATTGATGAGTGCAATGCTTCTTCTGGTTGATGGGTGGTATTTACAAGATTGATCAAATTACGGTATGCAATTTTCTAAATTGATTGATGTAAAACTAAGTTCAAAGAACTTCTGGACAAACAGGTTAGTAGTTACGTTTATTCAAATCAAACTGAGTAAACATAGGCTACTGGATATCATCAACAGTAAGAGGAAAACTCTGTTGATCCTTTGTGAGAACTTACAACCCGCAGAAACTTCCGTGTTGCTAAGTTATATGATCCAGACATAAACATGAATTATCAGGGTAAAAAATATTTCTCCACAATTTAGGATAACGTGAATAAATAATGATGTTACTACTCATTCAAAGTGCTTTTTAACTGCTATGGTACTTTTTGGAGGAGCTGGGGTGTCAAGAATTTTGCCCTGGAGGGATCTTAACTAATGTAACACAAGCCTGTCATGTTTAATGCTGGGATTAATCCAGCAATCTTGGGTTTTGAAGACTGCCACTTAATTGACTGGTACTTGCAAGATAGGAACATTACAACTTCTTAACAACTTCATGACAATTGATGAAAAATGAATTTTAAGATTTGTAACTCCAGCAATTTTCCTTCCTGCTTCCTCACATCTGGTTGACATGGGGAGAAACTCACATCTGGTTGACATATGGGGAGAACGAGTCCTTATTTTCCTTGGGGTCCAAAAGACTATTTCCATGGATTAAGTTACTTCCCATAACAGATCATCTTTCTATAGTTCAAATAACAAAGAACAGGAGGAGGGATTTACCACATATTGCATCATGTCTGTAGTTTAAGCCTAGTTGAAATGACTTGTGAATAAAGAAAGAGATCTTTCAAAAGTACCTTATCCGAGCCTGACATTACTTTGGGCTGTATCATCTTAATGATTCTAGTAAGTTTTCTGCTTATCACCTCCTCCAGGGGAAAAAACTAGGATCCCTTGCAATCTGATACCTTCCTTGCTTCAAACTCTGACATAACTTTAGATTTGGGGACCTTTATTCTTCTTTCTTAATGGGACTCATAAAAATGTAAATGTTTAATACATTTTGAACAATATGCAATAGACAAACAACAAGTAAAAGAACTGGGCAACTGCACAATCCTTGTCTAGGCATCATCTAGGCCAGGGCCATCCAGTCATTGCGCTCGGGGAGCACTGGGCAGTCAGACTAGCGCTCCTTCCCCTAACACCACTACACTGTGGCAGCGAGGAGACGGACGATGTTCGGACCACGCTAACTAGATACGTACGTACAGTCCTGTGGCCGACGGCTCTTGTGGGATTGTTGACATATTAATAGGGCTGTTTTGCCATAACAAATATACCGCATATACAAATCAAATGGTACTCCGATGTATGGAATGTGCAGGAAACGAACACAAGTGTTAAGTAAAGAATATTGTGATTTATTCCAAACTGAAATGTGAACATATAAGAGAGGAAAATTCAACAACAAATTGTGTTGTTCTTAACACATTACATCTCTGATGCACACTAAACATTTGGCATGCCCTTTATAAGCTGTACAGAAAAATGAAATTTCCCATTCTGCTTTAAAGGCACCACTCCTCTTTTTTGTATGCTGTTCAGTCATGACCACTGAGAAACTGATTTACTTACACGCTGTCAACAAAGCGCATTGGACAAGACTCGACTGATGGATCGGCTGCACACATAGCCAGCCAAGCTCCTCGCACTACTTCTGAAACTACCATCGAACAAAGCGCTTGGAGCACAGGCTTAGAGCGCGGCTGGAGCGTTAGCGCTCGGGGAGTGCTGTTTGGATGGCCCTGATCTAGAGGCTCCATACCCCAGAGCAATTCTCATCAACTGAAAATGTACTCTTCTCTTGATTTGTCTGTTCTAATTTCTGAAACAATATCTACCACTGACAATGATGTTTCTTCAACAATTTCCTTATTATAAATATTGAAATCTATATTCTGACCCTTACTCTTATATAATACACCTAGGTTACAAATATGAACAACTTGTGAAAACATCTCAACGTACCAAATAAAATATGCATATAGCATGCAAAAAATCTGCTTCCATAGCATACCTACTATTCACTATCTAATCTAAGTAGTTCTCGTATAAAATATATTTGTCATCAATGTGCGTGGTTACATTGCAAGAGAATGGAACTGCAAGTCAACCCAACAGCTACAGCGCCAAGAAATAGTCACTGTTACATTTATTTGTCGTTAGTCACAATGAAACTTCAAAATGTTAAAGTGAACACCGTCCTTGGATGGGTCCTTTTGGCATGCTCCTATAAGGGAAAGAGAACAGGGGAATGACATGTCAATACAGTCATGTATAATATATTTCCAACAATAACAGATTTATTGTACTTTTCAACAATACATACACATTCTTTACAAATGTTATTTATTGCACATGCCATTGTTTTACTAGTGATAGTTCTCCTAACTACAGAGTTAATGAGAAGAGACAACAGATAACAGGAGGAAAAACAAGGATAAGACAGTGCAATGTATCTGAAGTGCAATGATGTCAGAATCACAAAATAACTACATACTTTTACTGTCAAGTGAGACACTCAAGCAAACTAGCAGCCAGTATTAAGTCGCTTTGATGTAATGAGAAGCACTCAAGATGGTCAATGGACTATTCCAAAAGCACACTCCATTCTCTAAGACTAAGCACTGAAATTTGATACATCGAGATGTTCAGAATAACATGGAAGCAGCGTTGCCAACCCTTGATGGGAAAAAATGAGAGATTGCCAGTCAAAAGAGAAGGAATCTCACTGTCGATAATTATTTTTCATGGGTTCCCCTGGCTTTCGACTTGCTGAATAGAGGATTGACAGTAGTGGGAATCTTATATAAAATAAGGCAGAGATTGCCCAGTAGTCTTCTGCATTCAAATGAGAACCCTTCAAAACACCAGAGACATAGAATAGGCCAAATAACACACTTATTTCTTCACTATCAAGTGTTTTTCTCATCCGCATTTCCACGAAATGTTGACATCTGTATGTTAGTGAAGATCACAATATCCTGAGGAAAATATTTCAACACTTCACTGCAGGAGGTCACGTTTATTGCGTCGCCCTTTACTCCAGAAAGGCGTCGAACAAGGTTCCTGTGCCTGGATTTTGCAACATACTGGTATTGTAGGCAAGGTTGTGTGTCCATTTTTCCCGAAGTACTGTGCACCAGCATTATTCAGTTCATTATCATCTAGTTCATCAAAAAAAATATCTAAAGCACTGTCATGATCACTAAATTCAATATTATCCTCCTCATCCTCACTAGCACTGTCACTACTACTGCGAGGGAGTATACGATGGATATGGCCTGCCCATCTAAGCCGATGACCAACAATGGTGGCTTACCGGCAGTCATCCCATTCGATGTTCATAATGGATCTAAGGTTTTCTTGATGAAAGCGTTCCAGATTCTTGATGTCCCGGCGATATAGGGTCCAGGTTTCACATTCGTAGAGTAACTTAGAAATAACAACAGCTTGGTACGCCAATACTTTTGTGCAGATACTTAGATCTTTGTTCAAGAACACACAATGTGAGAGACGTCCAAAAGTCACATGGGCAGCCTGTATCCTGTTTTCCACGTCCTTCTCAGAGGTACAGTTCGCTAATAGAACACTACCAAGGTATTAGAAGTGTTCCACCCTTTTCAGAGCAGAGCCAGATATGATATGAAAATCCACAGCCCGCTTCCAGTTGACTAACCGGGTTAGGGATGGAATGAATGAAGCCCCGATCTAGCGGCGAGAATATGAACGGTGCCGGCTGCCGAAGCCTGTCGCACAGCTGAGCCAGATATGTTGATATGAAAATCTGGGGGGATGGTTCGGGAGCAGGCTGAGTTAGCACTTTGGTCTTCTGAATGTTGACAGTCAGGCCAAAACGTTCATTAAGCTCTCTTGAAACAGTTGGCATATTGCTGAAGCTCTTCTGGTGTGTGGGCTGGAGAAAAAATGTCATCTGCATATTGCAATTCTGTGACCCAAGTGGGATAGGTTAATCTTTTGGAGTGGTGTCTGGCCTGGTTGAAGAGCCCCAATCATATCGATATTTAATTTCCACACCTGAGTTGTTTTGCAGACGATGTCTCATAAAGCATAGCTGCCAGGTACAGGGCAAAAAGTGTAGGTGCAAGTACACATCCTTGCTCGAGTCCACTTGTAATTGGAAATTCCTCTGAGATATCATTCTGATATAGTACCTGACCAACCATGCCAAGAAACTAACACACAAAAAGAGGGTCTGGGGCCCAAAAGATAACTCATTAGCTTGGACAGATAAGACTTTCAAAATGTAATGTAATTGCTAATTCATGGATTCATTTGAAAAAAGACACACCCCACATGCTAATGGATGATGATTCAGAAAGAAGCTATGTAGTCTGAATAGTTGTGCAGGATTGTAATCTGCTCAATAACCTGTGTTTATGTGATGACTGTACTGTAACCAGACAGGTGGTGGCCATGGTACCATCCAGTATCTGTTTCACTTTCACTTTCAGGATGAACAAGGTGGGGTTTCAACCCTTTTCTCAGTTCTACCTCACAAGGCTGAGTGAACCCCTTTTGAGCCCTCAGAAGTAAATTAAAATTCTTGGAAGAGCTGGGATCTAGACCCAGACCTCCCACACACTTCTGCAGGATATATCAGCACTGGACTATTGGATTGGCGGAGTGCAATGTGCTGCAGAATGGCAAGGATGATGTGTCACTGCCCACAGGCAACACTGTTTAAGAAAGTTTGGTACTACACCAAGATAGTAGACTCAGTCATGGTTCTGTATTGATTGACAATCAAGTATAATAAAATTTGGGAAATCCGCCTGATCAATACACAATATTTACATATATAGGGCTATATTAAACCCATTTGGTACTAATACAGTCATCACAATTAACACCAGTTATCAGACAGATTCTACACACACCCAAAGTACACGGGGCTATATGACCACGTTGTCGCAGCCCCTAAACTTAAGATCCAAACAAACTTATTTGGTACATGTTTCGGGGCCTATTATGATGGCCCCTTCATCAGCCAAAACCACACAGATCATCAGTATAATCACAGGATACATCACAAAGGTAGATCTAACATGAAAAAGAATGAATGAAAATGAAACATAATAATCATGAAAGATGATGTGGTGATAAAAACACTTGAATGTGACAAATTTGAGAGATACTTAAAAATGTTACAGGCGACAGATGAAAACGTAACGTAACAGGGTAACGTGTCTAAATAAAAAGTTCATTCCATAATAAATCGTTAAAAATATTGTTTAAAACTCAGTCCTATTGGATCTGACAGTTTGTGACTCCTGTTAGAAGGAGAAATTGCTGTTTTTCATCTATTCTTTTTCATGTTAGATATCTTTGTGATGTATCCGTGATTCATCATCACCGGCTTTAACTCGAACCCGAGTATAAATCTTCTTCCTTCAGTCCAGTTTGTGGATGTGTTTACGGTGACTAAAGAGTCCAATCCTGGCATGGAACAAGCGACCACACAAGTCACATAGTATTGCTGGAGGAGGACGTGGTTGGGCTGCTCGAAGTTTCCTAGCTTGACGCTTGGCCTCTTCATGTGTGCGTCGATCCCTTTCAAACGTCTTTACAGTATCCGAGATGGTACGGTGCCAAGTTGAGCGGTCTTCAGCCAGCATGTCCCATGTTTGTGAATCAAGACCTATCAATTTCAGGGTCTGCTTAAATTGGTCCTTGTAGCGCCTCTTAGGACCACCATGAGGTCTGGTGCCATAGCATAACTCACCATATAGCATTTAATGAGATAATCTCACATCATCCATCCGATGGACATGACCAATCCATCTAAATTGGTGACCTATTATGGATGATTCTATGCTGTTGATTTGAGCCTTTTCCAGAACAGCAATATTGGTAATGCGGTCTTCCCATTTAATCCTCAGGATTGATCGAAGTTTTTGTAGGTGGAAACGTTCAAGCTTCCTAAGATCACGTCGGTAAAGGGTCCACGTTTCACAGCCATACAACAATGTAGAAATGACTACTGCTTTGTACACCATAAGCTTTGTACTCATGGACAGATCTTTATTCATGAAGATGATCTGTATGTTTTTGGCTGATGAAGGGGCCATCATAATAGGCCCCGAAACATGTACCAAATGGGTTTAATATAGCCCTATATAGGTAAATATTGTGTATTGATCAGGCGGATTTCCCAAATTTTATTATACTACACCAAGATTCAAATGGTGCAACCATCAAATATCAAGGAGATAAAAAAGATACTGAAAAAATGAATGTACATTGGGGGGGGGAATACATAGAAAAACTGTCAGAATCAAAAGCTGTATGACTAAAAATAGGAACAGGAATGTACGAGGCACGTCCAGAAAGTAAGCTCCGTTTGGTAATAAAATTAAATTGTGTACAGATACAGAAAAATTATTTATTGCACAACATTCTACACCTCTTAAACTACTTTTCCACACAACTGCCGAACTTTTGCAGGCATTTGTCATAGCGTGGCACAAGCTTTTGGATACCTTCTTCCTACCGTTTGGCCACAACTGTTAGGCAAATTGCGTGCTTACCAGGAGAACTGCGTATGTTTAGGAGTTCTCTTGACCACATACGCAATTTGCCTAACAGTGGTGGTCAAACAGTAGAATACCTCACAGGGGAGTCTTCACTCTCGTTTACGGGTCGGCGGCAAACTTCTATGAAGAAGGTTCCAAAAACTTGTGCCACGCCATGACAAATGCCTGCAAAAGATCGGCAGTTATGTGGAAAAGTAGTTTTAGAGGTGTAGAATGTTGTGCAATAAATAATTTTTCTGTATCTGTACACAATTTAATTTTATTACCAAACGGAGCTTACTTTCTGGACGTGCCTCGTATATAATGGTTTTTTATAGTTTCATTTCTTCTCTCAATAAAACAAATCTACGCAATTAAGAAAAAAGAAAAAAGTACAGTAAGTTATAATGCTTAAAAATACTATTTCCAATTTGGAATAGCCCATAGACCTTTCCCACCAACAAACAAGATACATAATAGATAATAGGAATACATAGAGTAGGCAGGAAGGGTTGAGATTTCTAGAAATGTACTATTTAAAAGGCAAACATGATCGGAACTGGCAATACGAGTCTAGTCAATCTCACCGCCTTAAAGCAATATGTTTCAGAAACATTATACAGTGCACTCCCGATCATTCGGGGTAATTAAAGCACAAACTTCCGCGAATTATCCGCAGTTATGATTTTTAAGCCTAGTAAAAACAAAACTATTCATTAAAATATTGAAATGTACGCCTATTTTATGAACACGCAAAAACAAAAATATAATAATAATAATAATAAAAAAAAATATAACCCCATGCTGCATTGCATTGTTAGACACACTAGATTAGAGGTGTGTGGATTAAGCCAACATTAATATCTAAGAAAAAAAGGCTCATTTTTTTGTTTCTTAGACAATTTATTTTTCTAATTTTATATTATATATTTCCGAAGAAAATAATATATGAGAACGAATATTCATCTTGATTTTCTAAGTAGGAGATATGTGTGACTACCTACCAGGTTCACTGTGGGCACATTTGGGATTTCTATTGGAACAATCCCACACTAGATCTCTGTTTTCCTCACCGACAGTCGAATTCCGTACAATATTCTCCTCGCTGAAACCATCATCGTCATTATCGACGCCTAACTACTCAAAGCATGTCACTTACTTCTGCATCTTGGCATTCATCCAGGTTTTGCCTTGATAACATCGTAGTGAGGCCACCTTGCCCGACAAACGCTTACTTTTGTGAGAGTCCAGTAGCGTGTTGACTGCATGAAGATCATGTAACAAACTCGCACTCAGTGCGGCGTCGCGTAGGTTTGCGCAATCATCGCTTACAATACACTATCCGCACATCTACCCTTCACAACTCATAGGCCAGCGCCCTTGGGGTGTGGCTGTTGGAAAGGGAAGGTAGGTTCTGAGTGAAAGTGCATTCCACTTTGCAATGTTTCAGCATCGAAGATAAAAGATATCCCCTTCGGCGACATGCTCGTACGTTTCCAAGATTGCAACATCTGGTAGCAGTCCGCAAGTAGGCCTAATTTAACATCGTTGTGACGCAGTTAGTGTTCTCAATCTTAATGATTTTGTGTCCACGCATAGTTTCCTTCTTCTTCATTTCCCGTTTCCAGTTCCCTGGGTCGGGTTGCGAATCAAGGACCTCCACAGTTGTCTATCCCTCCACCATTCATTTCCTTCTTTCAATACTTCTTTTTCTTTTACTCTTCTGTTCTCTATGCCTTCCTTCACTGTATCTATCCACCTCTTTCTGGGCCTTCCTCGTGGTCTTCTTCCTGGTATTTTTTCCATAAATATTCTTTTTGGTACTCTATATTCTTCCATTCTCATCATGTGTCCGTACCACTTCAGCTTACTGGTCTCTATCTTGTCTTGCAGTTTTGGGAACCCAGTTCTCTCCCTAATGTGCACATTTCTGATTTTATCCCTCCGTGTCTTCCCAATTATTCCTCTAAGAAACTTCATCTTGGCTCCTTGGATTCGGCTTTCATCGCGTTTTGTTGTGGTCCAAGTACCTGCTGCATATGTCAAAATTGGTGTGTAATACATTGAGAATAGAACTTTCTTTTATTTCTCTGGGACTTCCTGGTTCCATACTAAACCTCTTACACACTGGTAAAACCCAATAGCTTGTTGGATTCTCTTTCCAATTTCTTCATTTATTGTACCACGCATCGTATCGCGATAAAATTCTTTTAAATGACGGAGAGATTATTTTATCTAGTGGGATAATAAGTAGCTGTAAGAATTAGGCCTACTACTATAAAAAATACTCTTAGAGACCCGCAAATTATCGGTAGTACACTGTATAGACAAAATCTATATAGTCAAACGAAGCTGCAGAAAGGAAAGTATAGCGCCATAAAGCAGAACTGCATATATTCTGCAAGCTAATAAACAGCATTTGGCAAACATCAACAGTTAAATAAATTCATTAACAATATTAACAAAACTTTAATCACCAAATAAATACTTTCGTCTAACTATGAATGCACAGCTCAAGATCATACGGCACTTTAATGGAAGCACGGAGGAGAGGAGGGGCTGGACACCCAAACAACTGTATTCTTTACAGTGAGCCTGAAACACACATTACAATCACTTGCTCGTCTTCCAAACATATCTTACGAGATCATTTCTAAATGTAGGCCTATTTAATTAGTACGGTTGGCAAATTTTATGGCAATTTATTATGATACTGTTTATCAGACTAGCAAAATAAAATCGTCCCTTGCGTCACAAACCAGAGCCCTGAGCAATATTAGTTTTATTAGGACAATCTTTAACCAATGAAATTGTAACTCTTCAGATGGTCAACACGAATACAGGTGACTAAAAGTTATTTGCACAGATTACCAGAGGAGGGACTGAAAAGTTACAATTTGAATTCTTAATAAGGCAACTTCAAAACTTTCTACACACATCAAAAAAAGTTTTGCATCACCTCGGTTCCCAGATCTCCGGCATATAGATGTTGACTGTGTATATTGTATCCAAGATACAGTCCCTTTGACTGTTCATAGATGTCACTAAAACTGCTCAAAGATGTAAACAACCATGCATGAGCAGGGCCTATTAGACGGAGGGGGTACGACAGCCGATCAGTTCCAGTCATTCCACCAGGACGAAGGTACGCTGCTCATGTTGTCTGTAGTTCTACCATGCCTAGAAGGTCAATACCGCAGTTCGATCGCGTCCGCATTGTTACTTTGTGTCAAGAAGGGCTCTCAACAAGGGAAGTTTCCAGGCGTCTCAGAGTGAACCAAAGCGATGTTGTTCGGACATGGAGGAGGTACAGAGATACAGGAACTGTCGATGACAGGCCTCGCTCAGGCCGCCCAAGGGCTACTACTGTAGTGGATGACCGCTACTTACGGATTGCCGCTCGGAGGAACCCTGACAGCAATGCCACCATGTTGAATAATGCGTTTCGTTCAGCCACAGGACGTCGTGTTTCAACTCAAACTGTGCGCAATAGGCTGCATGATGCGCAACTTCACTCCCGACGTCCATGGCGAGGTCCAGCTTTGCAACCCCGACACCATGCAGCGCGGTACAGATGGGCCCAACAACATGCTGAATGGACCCCACGGAATTGGCATCACGTTCTCTTCACCGATGAGTGTCGCATATGCCTTCAACCAGACAATCGTCGGAGACGTGTTTGGAGGCACCCTGGTCAGGCTGAACGTCTTAGACACACAGTCCAGCGAGTGCAGCAAGGTGGTGGTTCCCTGATGTTTTGGGGTGGCATTATGTGGGGCCGACGTACGCCACTGGTGGTCATGGAAGGCTCCGAAACGGCTTTACGATACCTGAATGACATCCTCCGACCCATAGTGCAACCATATCGGCAGAATATTGGAGAGGCATTTGTCTTCATGGACGACAATTCTCGACCTCATCGTGCACATCTTGTGAATGCGTTCCTTCAAGATAACGACATCGCTCGACTACAGTGGCCAGCATGTTCGCCAGACATGAACCCTATCGAACATGCCTGGGATATGTTGAAAAGGGCTGTTTATGGACGTCTTGACCCACCAACCACTCTGAGAGATTTACGCCGAATTGTCGTTGAGGAGTGGGACAATTTGGACCAACAGTGTCTTGATGAACTTGTGGATAGTATGCCACGACGAATACAGGCATGCATCAATGCAAGAGGACGTGCTACTGGGTATTAGAGATAGTGGTGTGTACTGCAATCTGGACCACAAATGCTGAAAGTCTAGCTGTATGATGGTACAACATGCAATGTGTGGGTCTCATGAGCAATAAAACGAGCTGAAATGTTGTTTGTGTTGATCTCTATTCCCTTTGTATTTAAAGGTTCCGGAACTCTTGGAACCGAGGTGATGCAAAACTTTTTTTGATGTGTGTATAATCCCCAAGCACTTCTATTTATTATGTTTCAACTACTCTCTTTGATGTTGCAAGTCGTCCAAATTTTCAAAAGATTCTTCGTCTTGTACTCTTCTCCATGTTCTGGTAAGTTTCCTCCTATGTTTGCTTCATACCACTCCTTAGTTATTGTTGTTTCAAGGGGAAGAACAGCAAGGTCATCTGCCCCTATACCACTCCTATTTCAGTGATCGAGTAATCCTAGATAAGAACCAGTCATCTAACATAAAGCTACATTGCTTGGTTTGCACAAAGCATAAATGAATCGTTTGTACACATACAGCAAAATACTAACAAATCTTGTTCAAGAATGTCACAATGTTTATAGCATGCACTTAGGAGTTTGTAAATAGCAAAATAAAAAATAAACTGCAGTCAACCAACATTGCAATCCTCGATTGCATAATCTGTTATTTTTATTTTGTCTTTCATGGGGCTTCTTTGGCATTCTATCATTTTCACACTCATGTTTAACAACTGCCCCAAACATTAACAATATAATATACAACAATGCTTCTCATTACTTGATATAAAACATTCTTTAAAATATATAATTATTATACCTTGACAGTTTGAGAAAAGGTAAAGGTGGATGCTAGCTGATCATACCTCTACACCGACAATGTAACAAGAGCTGATCATATTTTCTGGAGCTTCAAGAATGGTCTACAATGGACTGGCATTACATATGCTTGAAAGAACTGTGCTGTATCAAATGTGGCACAAGCTGAACTCTAACTCCATCAGGAGTTTAAAATTCATTGCTCCAATCCACTAACGTGAAGATATGAACATGTTTGGCAATGTGTTAATAGCAAAGAGCACTGAACTTATTATAGTTTGTTACTAACTGTTCACCAACATTATATGACCTATCAAAGTTGTGGTGCAATTCCACAAGTTAGAGCAAAACAGAATCACTCTGCGAGGGATCTCGCCTGAGAACATCTGCCACAAGCAATATCCATCCTCCTGGGAATTCGTGGTATTATGTACGATGAAGCAGTGTTGAAACAGAAATGCCATTAGCAAACATTCAATGAATGACCACATTAATTTACTTCTTCCAGGGTTACCCAGATTTAGAGCCAATTAAAACAAGAGCCTCCGAAGTATAAAAGAAGATTCAAGTGCAGATGAAACACCATCCAACCACTAGGAAAATACCAATGATATTTAAGTACCTGCGCCTTAAGGCCTTCATGTTGTTCTTAACATCCTAACAACGATTGTTGGCTAGCACAAACTTCAGTTTATTGAAGCACTCCAGAAAATACAACCCTTAGCGTTTAACAATATTTTCTTCAGAATAACATTTAAAAATTCCTTCCATCACTAATAAAATACAAAGCTACCACAGTGTCCAAACTGCAGAGCAAGATAATTCATTTTAGAACAACATTACAGATGCAACAACAAACATAAAATTTAGGCAAATCTACTGTACAATAAAAACCACACATTCTAATTAGCACAGCCACACGGCACAAGCAAAGTGCTAGGAAGCCACTTATCTTGCTATGAAATTAGGACCTGGAACAACGATAACGTACAGGATGCACTAAGCGTTAGTCACACACAAACACACTACAGTCATGCTGAAGAGCCAGAGGTACCAGTCAATGGAGCAACATGGTTCCTTTCATTCATTAGCTCCTCTCACGAGGTTGACGTTGGAAAGGGGGCAATTAGTCCCAAAGAAACAGGAATCCCACATATCTTAAGAAATAGGAGTTTATAGATTCAACGCATCTTAACTAAATGTCAAAGGACTTTTCAAGCAGAAAATGGAAGTTCGGGCCACATTCAAAATCACGCTTTAAAATAGCAGGTCTCTCGGCAGAGTGTGTACAAATAATGCAAACACTATTCCATGGAGTAAAATTACAACTTTCATTTTTTAACAAATATTTTATGAAACTTTTTATGTTTATGAAGAATAAAATGAGAAATACATAAATAAAACTTGGTTGGAGGAGGAGTGTCTCCACAGACCGGTATCCCCGACACTCTGTACTAACACACTTACATGTGCTCAGGATGTTCACGGATGCAGTCTATAAGTTGAGCAGGCTTCAGCTCCTTAATACACACCTTGTGAACGGCTGTCATCAAGGGGAAGCTACAAACAAGGATATTCAATTAGCTTTCAGACACTTTGCAACTTTAGGTAGGCCCTACCTGAAATCATTAAACAGGCTAGGCTCTAGAAATTGAAATAGGTTCCAATATACAGCTGGAACATGGAGAGAGGAGAGGAGAGTACAGTATCAACCAAAAGTTTAAGACCACCTAGTAAGAAACGTGAATTTTATTTGTCAAAAGCTTATTACAAACTACTTGTATACAATTATCACTGAATATGTTCAGTTAATCATTTTAGTAGTCAATGGTACCACCTGCAGCCTTCAGACACTTTGGTAGGCATACTGCAAATGACATTCTGGCAGGAATTATGTTAGATTTCTGAGATCTTGGATATTTTTGGGCGAGACTCCGCTACTTTAGCACCAATGTACTTCCACACATTCGCAATGGGATTCAATTCTGGGCCTCGTGCTGCACCTTAGCATACCAATAATTTGCCACGTTATATTTTCTGGAACACTTTCGGCCCATTTTGAGAACAATGTAATGAAAAACTTGCTTACTCACAAACAACTCAACTCCAGTGGTTGCTGTAAGAAACACAGTCTGTACTATACATCCGTATTCCCATGCTATCTAGCGAGCAACTTGTGGACTAAGCGCTGTTTCATAACCGGCCTCGCCAGCTCGCTTAGTTTTTGAAATATAACAAAAACAAATGCACTCATTTCAATGTTTTTTTTTCCTTTTCTAAAACGAAAAATGTGAAATGTTGAGAAATATCCACTTTCAACGGGTTTCTTGATACCGGAAACTTATGTTATATATTCCGCGTAGTTCCACATCGTATATAAGAAATGATTTTGTACTCGAGTAGGCCTATTATTTCTTGCATAGCTTTCTTCACTTAAAAAATTGTATATTTTAGGCTGTTTCCATTTTTAACTTTTCAAATCATAACTTGACTAATAATAGAGATATTTTAATGGTCTTTATACGTAATTGTTTCGTTTTTCGCGTGCTTTCATTGAGGGTTAATTCAGGTTCGTTCTCTCAAAAGTTCCAAGTCACGGGATCATTATGTGAAAGTGGCAGGTGGTCTTAAACTTTTGGTTGATACTGGAATACAAGCAGTGGAGATGAGGCATAGAGGGCAAGACCACAAGAGATAGAGTTAAAAATGGAGGGATAAGAAAAAGGACAGGAATCTTGAAGCTGCAAGACAGGATAGAAGTGGTATGGTCACGTGATGAGGATGAAAGAGGAGTACCAAAGAAAAACTTTTTCCGAAAAGATGACAGCAATGAGACCACGAGGAAGACCCCGAAAGAGATGGACGGATACAGTCTGGGAGTGCATAGAGAAGAGGGGAAGAAAACCTGAAGAGGTACTTTAAAAATGGGAGTGGTGGAGAGACAGGCAACGATGGAGGTCTCTAATTCACAACCCGACCCAGGAAACTGGAAGATGATGAGGAATAGTCTATATGTTCAAGTAATAATAATCTTATCAATAAATGGTTGCTTTACGTTTTTATCTGTACTAAATATTTTTGGGGACAGGATCTGGAAAATAGACTGCAAAACTAATGTGTTCAGTAAAGGTTCCAAGCTTATGCACTCTTAACAAGTTTCTTAAATCAGAGACTGACTTTGTGTACTCAAGGACAAGTCGATAAATTATTTAAATGAGAACGAGGATATTACGGAAGATTTTAGGCAACGGATGGGTTGATGGGCAAGTACAATGAGATCCAATGATGCACTAAGATACAACCAATAATGTTGTCCAGCAAAAAGAAAAGATTGCTGTTCTACGGGCACATCTTCCATATGACTTATAACTAGGGACCGGAAAAATTCGCATTTGCGATAAATGCGATTTTTTGTAATATGTGTTAAAACCATTTTTTAAATAGTTTTAAGGTGTTCTGAAGCACTGTGGTACCTAAATTCAAAATGCGACAAAATGCGAAATTAGCACAAATATGTGATTTTGGTGCGAATTCTGCGAAAATTTGTTATTTTAGTGGCGAAAACCACATATTTCGGCGAAATCATGAGAAATACTGCAAATATGACGCATATCTTTTTCAACCGCTCTAATCGATATACCGTATTTGCTCGCGTATATCTCGCCCCCGCGTATATCTCGCACCCCATGTTTTTAATTGAAATTTCAGGGGGAAAAGTACTCGCATATATCTCGCATTCATTACTGACACCGTCATATAAGTGACCGTAATAACCTTCAGGTTGAAACACGTTCGATTTAGCGCGCCACAACAGTCGTCATTGTTCAAGAACTTACCAGAAGCGATACTAACAGGAAGAGCGAGCAACAACGAGTTGATCCGAACTTCGATACGAGCCGATTAAGGATCGAGGCGCCTCGTGCAAGCATACGGCGCTGCGTGAGTGTTAGCACGCTGTACATCGTTCGCCGCGTCTTCGGCCAAGATTGGCTAAATTTGCCGCCTTGAGACACGTTCGAATTAGCGATTAGCACACCACAACAGTTGTGCAAGTAGGCCTACTGTTACATCGCAGAGAAACGCAGTTCATAGCGATTAGCACGCCACAACAGTTGTGCAAGTAGGCCTACTGTTACATCGCAGAGAAACGCAGTTCAGTCTTCTCGAATCTTAATGATTTCGTCTTTACGCATTGCGTCGCATCAGAGCTCGGCCGCGTGACGGCGCAGCGTGAGTGTTAGCACGCTGTACATCGTTCGCCGCGCCTTCGGCCACGGTTGGCTAAATTCGCCACCTTGACACACGTTCGAATTAGCGATTAGCGCGCCACAACAGTTGCGCAAATAGGCCTACTGTTACATCGCAGGGAAACGCAGTTCAGTCTTCTCGAATCTCAATGATTTCGTCTTTACGCATTGCGTCGCATCAGAGCTCGGCCGCGTGCAAGCATACGGCGCAGCGTGAGTGTTAGTACGCTGTGCATCGTTCGCCGCGTCTTCGGCCACGGTTGGCTAAATTTGCCGCCTTGAGATACGTTCGAATTAGCGATTAGCGCGCCACAACAGTTGCGCAAGTAGGCCTACTGTTACATCGCAGGGAAACGCAGTTCAGTCTTCTCGAATCTCAATGATTTCGTCTTTACGCATTGCGTCGCATCAGAACTCGGCCGCGTGCAAGCATACGGCGCAGCGTGAGTGTCAGCACGCTGTACATTGTTCGCCGCGTCTTCGGCCACAGTTGGCTAAATGCAATTCAAACCCAGATGAAAGAAAGTGAAAAATGTGATATCATGCTTGCATTAACTGCAGTTCAGACAGAGTTCAGCATATTTGTAAATACTGTTTTGTGGACCCCAACGAACAATGTTGATAGCGAGCGTGTGTTGTCCCATTACAACACAGTGGTTACAGACAGACGGTACAATTTGAAAGAAAGCAATGCTGAACTACTGACAATGCTTTTGCTTGAGGACTATAACTGCACTTCATAACCATGAAGTCGTTAAAAAAATAGTACAATGTGATGATTTTTAACTTTGTAAATAGATGCTAATTTTGAAGAAAATAGATGCTAATTTTGAAGAAAATAGATGCTAATTTTGAAACAAATAGATGCTAATTTTTCCGGTCCCTACTTATAACCAACTGACTAAGAAAATCTGGTATTCGAAAAGCCAAATGCGACCAAATGATGTGAGGAAGACCTGATGGAAATCAGTATTCCAGAAACGAAAATCCACGACAGATTTGAATTTCGACAAATGCTTTCTATCAGGATTTTAAAGTTGAATTCGAGCCCAGGAGATTGAGGGGCCTCTGCCAGTAGCATGAAAGAAGGCACTGATCGATGGACTCGTGAAATACTGGATGTCAAGACCAGACACAAATTGATTGTTAACGGGCAGTTCATGGAGGCTCAACGAGTGCTCTTCCATCATTTGAAAACATAAGTTACCTGTAAACACTGGAAGTTTATAAAATACCTTGCAACCTTCACAGTTCTGCATTTTTGTTGATTTATAATGTTTTGACGTATTCTGAATATTTCTCTAGTTTTTATATTGATAAAACTTCGTGGTTAAATCTTCATGGTCATAAGTTACTGACCTTTAATTTTAATTTACGTCAGTTAGGTTAATATATCTTCTATTTCCTTATGTAATGAGGGATGAGGGCCAGGAATTGCTACTGTTCGCCACAGGGGCAGACTCTTACCTATCTTCCAAATTACGCTCTTTAAGCATATGATTCACTTCTTCTGCTGTGATTGGACCTTGCAGTTTTTGGCCATTCAGCAATTCTTTCTCCAGTTCCTCGATAGGCTGAAATATTTAAAAACATGCTCATAAGTTTCACTTTCTAGAAGGAATGAAATAACTTTAATAGCCATGTTAAATTCAAACTAAAGGCAAAAAAAAAAAAAAGATAAAGATATATTTTAACATAATTTTACAGATTGCAAATTTCAAATCAAGTGATATGTGAAGCATTGAAGGAGTGCTGTACATACTTGAGGTTCACACTAAAGAATAAATATGGGGCCGTGTCCGGTTCAGCCCACACCTGCCTGTCCCAGTTTTCATCTTTTAGTGTTTCCTGTTTATTGATTGACTGTGTATCTATCTACCTTGTGTTGCCTTACAAAGCCTCCATGATTTATTACACACATATGGTGATAATGAAAACTATTATTACAGCTACAACTACTGACTTAAAATTAACCTATAAATACTAGAATGAGGACTGAGGGACTTAAAAGGAACCTATAATAAAAATGCAAACTATTTTAATTTCTGAAACTCCTGATCCTACTTCCGGGACAATGGCTTCAAAAATACGCTGGAAGGTTCTGGAACATTTCAAATTATGTTCAACAGGTGAAAGGCCACCCCTGCCTGGCCTAATTCACGAACTGTTAAGGGCCTCTCTATGCCCAGTCGTGTGTGCTATAGTTGGTACTACACAACGAACAATATTGGTGTCCATAATGTCGATTATTCAGGTCCGTATTACGTAACTAAAAACTTTGAAAGAATAATAGATTTTCCGCCTTCAATACTGTTTATTTCTATTACTTACAGGGACTAGTTTCGTGGGCTAATATTCCCCCTTCCTCAGCCTGTCCAACAAAACTTCGCAAAGGAAAAACTTTCCATGTATAAGCTCATACAAAACACATGAAGAATAAAGAATAATGAAATGATAATTATTTACAATCCCGCTCGACGCTCCAAAGAAGATACTCTTATTGGATCACTAAGGCCTAGGCGCATCAGAACTCCTGAATTGGGCCGGTGCTGCGGTCCGCTGTCCCCACTGCGTCATCGTGGGGCCACTCTAGTCCCCTTGTTGCTCTTGGCAAACTTTTGTCAAGGCGGAGAAAATTTGTGGCTGCGTCACGCGCCGCCAAGAACTGCAGTGCGCAGGGCGTGAACAAAAACAAACCGGATGCGCCTTGCTAAGTTGCTTACAGCTGAGTGTTAGTGACGTGCTTGGGAAAAGGTGGCGGTTGGGGATGTGGGAGATGGGAGGCTAAGGAAATGAGAATGAGTGAGGTTTGTTGACGCGCCGTGTATCGCTGTTATGGAGATTGATTAATACGTGGAATGAGAGTTGTCAATCTTTAGTATGTTATGAAAAATGATGGGTATGAATAGTGGAATATAGCGGGAATTTTATCTATTACAATATAATTAGTCTATTAATGTTCTGTATAAAATGCTGGTTTCAAATATTATTTCATTAAGATTGTGTGAAGGGTTAAATCTCTGTGCTTTATAAATTTCTATTTGTTCCAAAATATTCATGAGCGTGCCTTTATTTTCTTGATGTAAAATTTCTAAGTCATTGTCTATGGTTGTGAATTTATGCCCAGTTTCTGCCATGTGGTTGCCCATCGCTGAAAATTTATTATGTTTGATGGCATTGACATATTCCAAAAATCTGGTGTTGAACCCTCTCCCCGTTTGTCCCACGTAATCGGCATTACACTCGTTACATTTAATCCTGTGGACACCTGAATTGCTGTATTTGTTGGTTTTGTTGAGAATATGCGAGTTGAAAAATTTATTATGATTAGTGTTATTGGTTCTGAACGCTGTTTTTATTTTATATTTTTTTAGTACACTAGTAACATTGTATGTGGATTGGTTCACAAAAGTGAATGTTGCGTATGTGGAAGGTTCTTTGTCTTCTTTTGCTAATCTGGAAACGGGTTTGTTCTTAATTTTGTTAATTATATTGTTAACATATTTACTATTGAATCCATTAGCTTCGGCAATTTGGTGAATTATTGAAACTTCTTTACGATAATCTACGTCAGATAGTGGGACGTTCAACGCTCTATTGACGAAACATGCGAGTGCTGCTCTTTTATGGGAAGCTGGATGATTAGAATCTTGTCTAATTACAGTACTGGTTTGAGTTGGTTTCCTGAATATTTGATAGCGCAGGTGATCTTTATCATGCATGACTAGTAGATCAAGGTAATTTATGGAACTGTTTATTTCATTACCTGACGTGAATTTAATGTTGCTGTTTATTTGGTTCAAATATTGCAAAAGTTGTTCTATTTTCGTTTTAGAGTTGTCAAGGATTACGAAAACGTCATCAACATATCGTCCCCAAAAGAACAAACCATCCTTTTTGTTAATGATTGATTCGTATTCCAGATTATCTAAGAATATGTTAGCTACTATTCCTGATAAAGGAGAACCCATGGGGAGGCCTTCTTTTTGTTTATAGATTTTCTTAATAAAACTAAATTGGTTGTTATTTAGGATGAATGTTAAGATGTTCAAAAATTCAGAGATCTCAACTTGTGTTAAATCACTATTATTCTTCAAGTTGTTCTCAATAATATCAATATCCTCACAAGCTACTGGCTGTCGGGAAGGTGAAAGAGATGCCACGCCCCATTCCCTTCTTGAAATAGCCAGGCCTAAAATACTGTTACCTCGTTATCAGTTACTCAAAAGGCATCTTACAAGGGATGTCCAACAAGCAGGCAAAACCAATATTGTTCAAGATGTTTAAAATTATACTTAATTTCAAATGTTTATGCTAAAATATGCTGTTATGTTCAGAATATGCAATAAATCCAACAAAGTCACAAAATATCTGGTCAAGTTTCCCGGGTGCTGGTTGTCACACTAAATAAGTGAATCAGTAGGTCGAAAGCCACCAACAATATCAGACCTAAAATCACAAACTAACAAATCCTGACAAGTTTACAATAAACTTCTGTAACTTATCCTCACCCACATACTTGTAGACATCGATTTAAAATTTATAATTTTCCGAAACGAAAAATATGTATTGTCCATTGAGCCATTATATATTTAAACACAAATTGTGGTAAATGCTCCGACATCATCATCATCATCTTGAGCAGTTTCCAACCGCTGGTCGGGTCTGCTTGGAACATAAGCCTCTCCATCGTTTCCTGTCCATCCACCATCTCTCGTCATTTACTGTGTCCCAGCACACTCCTCTTTCCTCCACACTCTTCTTAACTCCTTTTGTCCATCTGTCCCTTGGTCTTCCCCTTGGCCTCCTTCCCGTCATTTCCATTCCAAACATCTTCTTCGGTATCCTCTCCTCTTGCATCCTCCTCAAATGTCCATACCATTGTAGCCTAGATCGCTCTATTCTATTTTGCAATGGTTCCTCTCTTACCATCTCTCGGACTCTCTCATTCCTTACTCTGTCCATTCTTGTCACTCCTACCCTACTCCTCTGGAACTTCATCTCCACTGCTCGTATTTTATTCCTGTCCCTTTCCTTCATCACCCATGTTTCTGAACCATATGTCAAAATTGGCACAAAGTAGGTCTTGTAGATGATTCCTTTACATTTTTGTGGTACATCTTTATTCCATATCATCCCCCTAACACTCTTGAAAAATCCATCTGCGCACCTTCCCCTCTCATTTATTTCCATCCTATTGCCTCCCTTTTCTTCAATTATGCTTCCCAAGTACTTGAAGCATTCTACTTTCTGCAACTGCTGTCCTCCAAGTGTTATGCCCATATCCAGTCTGTTCTTCTTCCTCGTTGTGATGACCACTTCACTCTTTTGTGCTGAGAACTTCATCCCATATGATAACACTACCTTCTCCCACTCATCTAATTGCTCTTGTACTTCTTGCTCATCCTCTCCCCATACCAGAAGGTCATCAGCAAACAACATTGCCTTCATTTTCCTTTCCCCAATGCTATTTACCACTTTTCGTATGATTTCATCCATCACCACTATAAATAACAGGGGTGAGAGGGCACTTCCCTGTTTCAGACCACTCTCCAGTTGAAACCATTCCATTCTCTCTCTTCCCACCTTTACACAGCTTTTGCTTCCCTCGTACATTGCTTTCACTCTTGCCACTGTCTCCTTGTTCACTGCTTTTGCTCTCATTGCTTCCCATACCTTGTTTCTATTAATACTATCATATGCCTTCTCAATATCCAAGAAGGTCATCACCAGATCTTTCCCATATTCATAATGGTGTTCTTGTAGCTGTCTCACTGCAAAGATGAGGTCAACTGTTGATCTTCCTGGCCTGAATCCATACTGTTCTTCCCTCAGCCCATCTTCAACTTCTGTCCGAATTCTTCTCTCCAGTACCTTCTCAAATATTTTGGCGCAGTGGCACATGAGTGTAATTCCCCTGTAGTTCTTGCATTCCTTCCTACTTCCCTTTTTAAATATGGGTATTATTATCCCTCTTTTCCAGTCCTCTGGTATTTTCTTCTCCCTCCATATCACTTTCATTACTCGAAAGAGCCACTGGGTTCCTATCACCCCTGCTGCTCTCACCATCTCCACACTCACTTCGTCTATTCCCGGTGCCTTTCCCCCTTTCATCTTCCTTAATGCTTCCTCCACTTCTTTCCATGTCAATTCCTTCTCTGAAATGTCTTGGTCACTGTCTGTTTCTTCCTCCACAATGTCCACTACGCTGGTTTTAGTTGGATTTAGGAGTTCCTTGAAGTATTCTCTCCAGATAACCTTTACTTCTTCCATATTTTCGACCTCCTTTCCATTCCTGTCCACCATTCTGACATTTTCCCCTGTATCTCTTCTCCTTGCCTTTATCATTCCATACAACACTTTCTTACTGCCATCACAGTCCTCCTCCATCATTTCTGTCCATTTCTCCAGCCATTTCTTTTTCTCTTCCTTCACTACTTCTCCTGCTTCTTTCTTCCGCTCTTGGTATTCTTCTCTTGTTCTGTCTGTCCTCTGTTGGAACCATTTCCTGAATGCTTCATTTTTCTTTTTCACTGCTTCCTTAGTTCTGGGGTTCCACCATGGTGTTTCCTTCCACCTTTTCTTTCCACTAGTTCTGCCACACACGACTTCCGCTGCTTCTACCAACACGTCCTTGAACCTATTCCATTCTTCTTCACCTGTTTTCGGATCATCCTTCGGTAATTTGTTCCTCACTAATATCTGGAACTTCTCCTTATTTCCGTCCTCCTTCAGCTTCCATGTCCTTATTCTTCTTTCTTGGTTCTCAGTTCTCCTCTTTTCCTTCAGTCCTCTCACCTTGGCGACCAGCAGACGGTGGTCAATGTCCAGGGCTTCTGAAGGTATTACCCTTATATCCGTGATACTCTTCTTTGTCTCCTTCCCGCATAGAATATAGTCCACCACTGATTTCCTAGTCAAATCCCTGCTGTACCAAGTAATTTTATGGCTCTCTCTCTTCTTGTACCATGTGTTTCCAACCATTAGCCCATTTATCTTGCACAGTTCCAACAGTCTCTCTCCTTCCTTATTCCTGTTTCCCCATCCTTCACCACCAATCACTTCCTCAAAACCTCTTCTATCAGTTCCGACATGGGCATTTAGGTCTCCCATGACTATCAGGTCTCTCCCCGCTAACTGCTTCTGCAACTCCTCTTCAAACTCGTCCTTCTCGCCTTCTGTGCATCCCACCTGTGGTGCATAGACTTGCAGAATGTCCAGGTTTCTACCTTTCACTGTGATTCTGGCTCTAATTATTCTATCACTTACCCTCTTTACTTCCTCCCTCAGCCCTTCTCTCACCACCATTCCCACTCCATTTCTCTTCCCCTCCTCATTTCCTATCCAGTATAGCTGCAAGCCATTTCTCAGTTCTTTTCTTCCTTCCCCTCTCCATCTAGTCTCTGCCAGTCCGAGTACATCCAGTTTTCTCCTCTCCATCCGACATAACTCAACAAATTGCCAGCGTTTCGCCCCGGTGTACCATTGGGCTCTTCAGTTGGTAAAAGTACACCTTACCAAGACGCTGGCTAGCACACACTGGGAAGGCCATTGCGCTACGGGAGTCAAAGCTGCACTCCAAAGCAATATATAATGGCTCAACGGACAATACATATTTTTCGATTAGGAAAATTATAAATTCAATGCCAAGGTAAGGTTATAATTGCTTTGGAGTGGAGCTTTGACTCCCGTAGTGCAATGGCCTTCCCAGTGTGTGCTAGCCAGCGTCTTGGTGAGGTGTACTTTTACCAACTGAAGAGACCAATGGTACACCGGGCGAAACGCTGGCAATTTGTTGAGTTATGTCGGAGCATTTATCACATTTTGTGTTTAAAATAAATTAAAAAATAGATTTAAAAGCAGAGCGCAAGGTATCTGATGAAGATTGAAACTAGTAGTGAATTAATTATCTCATGTAATTTTTTTCAGGTTTAGGGAATAACAGCTTGCCACAATTGGGCACAATACTGTTGACCGACTGAAAAGCATTTGAAATTTTGGTACAGAATTTTAATATATGTCGCTCTTTGAAGCAATTCAAACTGTAGTGGCATTTGAGCTGTGCTTTAAGATAAGCAGCAATAATGGTAATTTGTTCGCTTTCCGACTTCCACACGAACGTTCATACAAACGAGTATAAAGGCTAGTCCACACCAAAGTTAATGAACGATGTTAATGAACAATGTTCATGAACAATGTTAATGAAAACATTTCTCAACATGTTTACTAAACATTTGTTAACAAACTTCTTCAACATTATGTCCACACCAAATAAACTTTTGTTAACAAACATCTTCAACATTAAATAAACAGTTTGTGAGGTTATAATGGATAGGGTCAGGAAGAAGAGTACTTACAGCTGCAGCTTTCATTAATTTAGTGAGTGCAATTAGAGAAAAGCACAGACGCAAGGTGTGGCAAAGAAAAATCTTCGAAAGGCGTTTAGAATTAAGTTTGGAGAGAACGCTTATGTCAGAACTATTAATTCATGATGCAGCAGACTTTCAAAACTTTCTGAGAATATCTCCACATGACTTGTTGACAGTAATTGGGCCTGAAATTGCAAGAAATGACACAAATTAACCTTCAGGAATTCCCTATGGAACTGGCCTCTGAGTTTGTTAATTTTTTGCTCAATATCATTTTAAGTGCAATATTAAACTCGGAGGCCAGTTCTGAGTAGGCATCCTTGCGAGCATTCCTGTCTTTGTGACTGGGATGCCGACTGTCCCACAAAACGGGATGATTTAGATACGCATCGATAAGCGCCAAAACGTTTTCGTTCGACCACCCCATGATCCTAGACTCCTTATCAACAAAATTAATATTCTCATGTGCTTTTTGGTATTTCATAATTCCGCGCAATATACGAGTAGCTTGAGATTCGATAGTCGATTTTTAGAGAAATAAAAGAGCACCGTATTCCGCGCTACGAATTTACAACCTAAATTGCGTATTTGCGCATGCGCAAACCAAAATGTTAACGAAAATACGAAAAGTTAATGAAAAGTTTCATTCACAAAAGTTAAAGAGATTTTGTTCATGAACATGCTCGAAATGTTAACGAACACGCTATTTTGTTTATGAACAGTCAAAAATGTTCATGAACATTGTTCATGAACAGTGTTCATGAACAAAGTTAACGAAAACATCTTGGTGTGGACGTACCTTAAAACTTGTTTTGACGCCAACCCATAACAAACATTTGGTCACTATAATAATATCGTATGCCGGTGTAAGCTTTGTAATTTGACACCGAGAGGGCAGCTTGCATGTCAAATTTCGTTGTTCTTTGAATCACTATGAAAGTCAAGGAGGTTAGATATCTGAGCTCCTTGAACACTACAGCACTTTCTAGTAGAGAACTGAGGAACTTTGTGTTGGCGGAAACTCCAGAGATTAATTTTGCCATTATGAACACGGCCTACTGAATTCAAATGGGTTCTTTGACATGCCAACATCATATGACATGCGTATCGTATTATTGCCACCTTTCAAAAATCACTTACCATGGCCACGAGCGAACCTGCAATCTTGGGGTTAGTAGACCGACACGCTATCCACTCACCCACCGTGGCAAGCTATTTGCTCACTATTCACCTCATATACCAAGTTTGAGCCAAAAATTCAGACAGAAACCTTACTTTGTTTACAGAGATCTTGCCACCAGAGCAAATTGCTCCACTTGCAGTGAAATATATTGATAACTATGTCCCTATCCTGACGTATGCCTCGGAGACCTGGGTTATGAAAGGAAGGGAGAAGAGCAAAATACAGGCCAGTGAGATGAGGTTCTTGAGAAGCAGTATTGGAGCTACAAAGATGGACAGAATAAGAAATGAGAGGACCAGAGAATTAATGAAGGAGGAACCATTACAGGATGGTATAGAGAAATCTAGACTTAGATGGTATGGACATGTAAAACGAATGGAGGAGAAGAGGATACCCAGGAGGATACAAGAGACAAAGTGGGAAGGAAAGAGACAGAGACACAGGTGGCTGAAAGGGGTGGAAGAAAGCGTGAAGAAGAGAGGAGAAGACTGGACAAGGGTGGAGGCTGCGAGTTGGTGCCAAGATAGAAGACGTTGGAGAGGCTTATGTTCCAACAGACCCGGCCAGTGGCTGGAAACTGTGCAAGATGATGATGATGATGTCCCATGAGGGAAATACAGCAACTAACTCACCTTATTGGTCTTTACAAAGGCTTCAGCAACACGCCTATTTCTGCCACCATAGCAGGTCGTCACGAGATCTGCAACACCACAGCTTTCGAAGAACGTCGACAATTTCGAGCCAGGGTAGAACACGTCGACAAACTTTATCATCTCCATGAGTCCAAGCCTTATGATAGCTGCCTTCGTGTTGTCACCAAGACCCAATCCATCCACAATGCCAGCGCCCACCGCAACAATATTCTACACAACAATGACAATTATTTCAATGTACTGAACTCATTGGGCAATTTGAACAACTGTTTAAGCCCCTTGAAATTCCTATTAAAAACCATATTTGATTTAAATCTTTAGAAAGGAAGCTCACAAATGATACAAAGGCTTAACATTGCTAGTATTATCGGATTTTACTCAGTTCAAACTTCATCTAACAATATTATTAAGTCAAGTAAAAATTGTTGATTCTCAATAAGATGATGCATGGAAATCCTGTAAAGATTCATTGAATCTCAACAACAGAGAGATAGAAAGGCAACTTTAATGCAAACGCTGAACTTTAAGATTTTGTCCACGGTGTCTTGTTAACCAAACCATTCACTTGATGACATTTAAGTGAAAATGCTTATTTAAGTTTGCAGTTTTCATAGATTATAACAAGTAAAGAGATCAGAAAGAAGTCAAGAATGGGTTGGTATGGACATGTTAGGAGAATGCAGGAGGGCAGGATACCAAGGAGGATGCTCGAGATGGAAATGGACGGCGAGAGACCAAGAGATAGGTGGATTGTGGTTGTGGGGCCCAGTTATCCGTGGTCTTGGTAGACGTGGGTTCGAACTCCACCGTCGGCCGTCCTGAAATGGTTTTACCATTTTCAACTCCAGGCAAATCCTGGGACGGTACCTTCTGACAGGCCACGGCTGCTTCCTTCCACATCCTTGCCCAGTTTCATTTAACTTCATTTCATTTCTCATTAACTCCTCTCATGAGGTTGGGGCCAATTGTAGAAACACCCGCCACATAGACTTTCATTGCATATCATCCCCGACCCTGTTAAAACATCATAATCATCATCCACTCTTAACGTATGCAAATATCCAAGACAATTAAAGAGATCTAAAGTTTCTTTTTCTGGCACTGACAGCGGTCATCCTCTGTGTGAAGTTTGCAGTTATTTTTCCACTATCCCTTCAGGCACATGCCGGAATGGCACCATATTCCAAGTCCCAGGGCATCTGCTCAATCCTAGATCATAATAAATACAGCCACGCTTACTACTACAGAAACCACACACACACAGGTTATCAGACAAATTTAACACAAACCCAAATACATCGGGCTGATGATCAAGATTTACTAACAACCACCATATTTATTTTTGCCTGCCTCGTGGCGCAGTGGCTAGCAAACTTGAGAAGAGGGTTTCAATTCGTACCTCGACCATCCTGGAAGTAGTTTTCAGTGGTTTTCCTCTTTTACTGCAGGCAAATGCCTTGATGGTTCTTAACTTAGGCCACAGTTGTCTCCTTCCCAATCCTCACCTAAATTAAAAATAAACACACTACTACTACATTGACCTACAATACCACGGTTATCAGGTAAATATATACTAATATAATAAAGCTGAAGAGTGTGTGTGTTTGTGTCTTTAAACGCGCTAATCTCTGGAACTACCAGTCTGATTCGAAAAATTATTTTTGTATATTATAGCCTAAACTATTTCTCTTGAATCTGGCTATGTTAAATTGCGGACAGACCACTCCATTCCCTGCATTTAGGCCCTTTTGCACAAATCTACACCGTTTCACCAATCTAATAGATTCAGACTCCAACGCCGACTCCGACTCCAAAGCCGACAACTTGATGGACATATTGTCGCTAGGCGACAACAACTAACACTGTATCATCTGTTCACAAGTAGCGGAGGAAATCAACAAAAAGTTCCACTCTCACGGACCAGTCATCCCACTACCGCATACTGCAAGTCCGACTACTGTAGAATCAGTGAATTCACTCGGTGGCGAGAGTTTTTTAGAACAGAGGTAAGTGCTCCTGCAAGAACTATAATCCCCAAGCTTAACAACAGTACAACTGCACAGAGTTCCTCAAACAGAATATTTCACCAAAATGTACAGTCACTTAATAATAAACTAGTTCATATCGATATGCTTCTACAAACATCACTCAAAGATATCCACATCCTGTGCTTGTCTGAACACTGGATGAAACCTGAACAAATCAATCATGCTGTCATACCAGGGTTTACTTTAGCTAGCTACTACTGTAGATCAACATCGGAGCAAGGAGGTGTATGTATCTATATCAAAGGAAACATAGAATTTAAGCCTATACCAATTCCCGATGACTTATGCATAGATAAAAATTTTGAGGCAACAGCTATTTCTATCCCAAAAGAAAATTTAATTCTCATCTGTATATATCGTTCACCAGGAAATAGTGCAAACTTATTTCTGAATAAACTAGAAGTGATAATAAATAAAATAAATAAATTTAATAAAAAAATAGTTCTTTGTGGAGATTTCAATATTAACTTTTTAGAGGAAAGTACGGAGAGAAGGGAATTGCTAAATTTGTTAAGCTCCCATCATCTAATTCACACAGTAACAGTACCCACAAGAATAACAAAAACTAGTGCAACCACACTTGACCAGATAATAATTAATGACAATGTGAACTGCAACTCTCTCGAAGTAATCAACACAGGTTTCAGTGACCACCGAGCTCAAATAATAACTCTAAATATTTCAAACCCAGTTTACAATGCTCAGTTTGATAAATGTCGAAGCTTTAGTCAGCACAAAATAAACTATTTCAACAACTTGTTAAAAGGAGAAACTTGGGAAGGTGTGTACAAGTCAATAGATACAAACAAAAAATTCCAGGAATTCATTAATATTTTCCTGTATTATTTTGATATTGCATTTCCTTTGAAGAGTATCAGACTGAAAGTTTCTTCTCCATCAAAACAATGGCTTACTCTTGGAATAATTACTTCATGCAAAAGAAAGCGTTTCCTCCACGATTTTCAAAGTGCGCACGAAACCTCCAATGAATTTAACATGTATTTCAAGACCTATAAGACCATACTTAACAAAGTTATAAAATTAGCAAAGAGAATGTCAAATGATAATTATATCCTGGAATCTAAAAATAAAACTAAGGCTATGTGGAATATCATAAAAAATGAAACCAGGCAAACAAAACCGGCAGTAAATAACATAACGTTATCAGAAGACTCCAAGAAGATCAATGACCCACAAAATGTCTCAAGAATTTTTAATGAGCATTTTGCTACCATAGCTGAAAAACTACTAAATGTAAACAATATACAGGCAATAAAATCAACACTCGCGAATATAACATTTAATGGAAAATCAATGTTTGTTGAAAATGTTACAGAAGCAGAAATCCTCAATATTGTAAAGAACCTACAGAATAAACATTGCTCAGGAGTTGATAACATTCCTGATATACTAATTAAAAAATGTATCCAAAATATAATTACCCCCTTAACACACCTCTGTAACCAATCTCTCATGTCAGGAATATTTCCAGATATCTTTAAAATTGCAAAAGTAATTCCATTATTTAAAGGGGGAGATAGAGAAAACTTTACCAATTATAGACCTATTTCTTTATTGTCGATATTTTCAAAAATTTTAGAGAAGATAATGTACAACCGTCTAATTAGCTTCATAAACAAATATAAATTGTTAACTGACTCTCAACATGGCTTTAGAGAAGGAAAATCAACAATGTCCACAATTTATGAATTTTTAAATCCTGCTTTTGAGTCACTTGATGAAAGGAAGAGAGTATGTGGCCTGTTTTTGGACCTGTCTAAAGCTTTTGATGTGATAAATCATCAGATACTAATTGATAAACTCCATCAATATGGCATCAGGGGTATCGCTAGTAAGTGGTTTCAGTCATATTTAAATAATCGCCAACAGATCGTTGAACAAAAAAGTTTAGAAAATACCACAAACATATTTAAATATTACCACTCAGATCCTATGTTTTTGAAGTATGGCATTCCGCAGGGGTCCGTTCTAGGGCCACTACTTTTTCTCCTTTACGTAAATGACTTGCCATCTCAGATACCTGCATTTAAAACTGTACTATTCGCAGATGATACAAGTGTTTTGATGAGGGGTGAAAATGACACTGAACTTCAAAAATCAGTAGAGGAAGTAACAGGTCAGCTGTCCTTATGGTTCAACAATAATGGATTCCTTATCAACACTAGTAAAACAGTGGTTCTTAACTTTCACACAGCTCAGAATAAAAGTATTAATTCTCCCTCCATAATCTTAAATGACCTTAAAATTGGTAACGCCTCTTCTACTAAATTCTTAGGCCTTTGGTTGCAGGATGACCTAAAATGGAACTCTCATACCACTAAACTTGCCAAGAAACTAAGCTCAAGTTGTTATGCATTAAGAGTATTAAGACAATCGACTAGCTGGAGAACTGTTCTTAGTACTTATTTTGCTTATTGCTATTCGCTTATGAAATATGGAATCCTATTTTGGGGAAATTCACCTGCTGCTCACCAAATCTTTATTATCCAGAAAAGAATAATTAGAACAATGAAAGGGACTACTAGATTGCATACATGTAAGCCTCTGTTTAAAGAACTGAAAATTTTACCTTTGCCATGTATTTACATCTTTGAACTTCTATTATTTGTCAAACAAAGCTTAGGAAATGAGGATATCTTTGAGATGAATTCAAATATACATAACTACCAGACCAGGCAAAAGAACAATCTTCATGTACATGCTGCAAATACAACACTATGTAAAAATGGTGTATTCCATGCAGCTATAACGCTGTATAATCATTTGCCAAATAATATTAAAAGTACAGCAAATGACATAAAGTTCAAAATAAAAACTAAAGAGTTCTTGCTGGAGCACTGCTTCTACTCAGTTAAAGAGTTTTTAGAATATCAATAGTTATGTTTATGTATTCATAGGACTAAATGATGTAAGGTTATCCTTGTGTAGGCCTATATTATTATTGTGATTGTAAATTAGTATTAGTATAATTTGTGAATTGACGTGTCCTACATTGTACAATGTACATTATATGATTGAATGGATGAATAAAAAATACAATACAATACATGATAGTCAAGGCCGCACCATTGATGGACAGGTTGGTCACTAGGCAACAACGATTTACTCTGTACCATGCTAGTCCGATAAAATTTGCTAAAGGACACATGGGAAAACTGACCGACTGACAATCAAGGATTGTATTGGAATGTAGTATTCTCTATGCTATCGTATGCACAGTTAATCAGCATATAAGCAAATTGTAATGTAATGCTATCCTGTCAGAGAAACATAGTGGCAAACATTCCTACATTCTCCTATCACCACTTTGCAGTTTTCATGTGTAGACAGCTGTTATTTCATTTGCGGGGTTTAGACATCGTAGTCATGTTGCCCCGTGTACATGGGTGTGTAGAATGTTTGTGATAACCTGCGTTATTGTGATTGTTGCACTAGCATGTGTAAATTGGAGATGGGATATGGTATTTGAAGCTTTTTTTCAATGTTGCTCAAGGATTTATTGGACTGTAGTATTCTCTATGCTATCATATCCACAGTTAATATTTCATTTGCGGGGCTTAGACATCGTGGTCATGTTGCCCCATGTACATGGGTGTGTGTAGAATTTGTGTGATGACCTGCGTTATTGCGATTGTTGCACTAGCACGTGTAAATACGGTATAAAGCTAAATGTTGGTTTGTCTGTCTGTTATTTATACAAATCTACACCGTTTCACCGATCTGAACCAAAATTTGTATACTTACCCTTTGGAACCCTGCGAGTAACACTGTTTACATGAAATTTCCCTGCGTTTAGGCCCTTTGGCACAAATCTATACCCGTTTCACCAATCTCAACCAAAATGTGTATTCTTACCCTTTGGAAACCTGCGAGTAACATTTTCTACATGAAATTTCGGACAGACCACTCCATTCCCTACATTTAGGCCCTTTGGCACAAATCTACACCGTTTCACCGATCTGAACCAAATTTTAAATACTTACCCTTTGGAACATGATGAGTAACACTGTCTACGTGAAATTTCGGACAGACCATTCCATAAGCTGTGCAAGTTAAAGAAGTTTCACCAGCCAGACGCAGACTGTGTATGTGAACGTTGCGGCAAATGTTGCGAAAGATATCATGCGATGTACTGTACATATAGACTTGAATCTCTGACGTCCTTCTGTTGTAATGAATAGTTTATTATGTTTCATTTTGTCTGTATCATTCCTTTGGCTATTAGCTGCAATAAATATTTTATTATTCCCTGCATTTAGGCCCTTTGGCACAAGTCTATCATCGTTTCACCGATCTTAACCAAACTTAATGTACTTACCCTTTGGAACTCTGCGGGTAACACTGTCCATTTGATATTTTGGACAACTCTCTCCATTCTCTACATTCAGAACAACAGACAAAATGAACTTGAAAACTACGTTTTAAGGTCCTAGAACCATTCATGTCCGTATAGTGTAACTGTAAGAATATTCTAATAAGTCAATTGTTGGCTGGCAATGCGAGCTGCATCACGTCACCCCTACCAGAATTGCGAAAATAGTTACAACTTGCGCTGCTTATAAATTGGAGTCACTGGGAGTAATTATTGCAAGAAGATTTCTTAGGCCCCTTAAAACAGTTATCATGAAAATATGTCTCTGTATAAGTGCGATGGTGTTGGTGCAGTACATAGAGGTAATCAGCTGCAATAAGCGTTGGTGCTTTCAAATTTAAATTCATTTATTCAGATCCATATCCTTGAGCGGTATGTGGCGATAAATGCCACTATTGCCACATCAGGAGCTCGGGATAGCCGAAGTTTTCCAAAGTGCTCTGATTATTTTCCTATGGCACTCTGTGACAAAAGACGACACTATTGATCTCTACTTTTCTAACAGCCAATGAGATATAAGCCCTAGGCAGTGTCTTTTATTTCACATACTCCTCTTTCTAATCATATTTTTCAATTCTTTTGTAAATTACATGTGTCAGTACTGTAGTTCGTAAATAACCGTTTCTCTATTCATTATTGTCATTATCATTACGGGAAAATGACCTGAATATTACGTCCATTATACTGTACTACTTATCACCCCACCACCACCACCACAAAAAATTATATTTTTAAAATATTTTTTTCTGTTAGTTGAAGTATTACAGTAAAACTTCACTTATACGATTTTCAAGGGACCAAATGAAAAAAACGTATAAGCGTGAAAAACGCGTAAATGAAAGTCGCTAAATAAAAACTGCAAAATGTGTGTGACATTATGGGTTATACAGGGACTTGTTGTTATATGCGACACGGACCCTCGCTCGCCTCCGCCGCAAGCCGGTCCCCCGTCAAGCACTTTGCCGTAATGCGTTTCTTGGCGCCACAAGTTTCCCTCCTTTGCAGTGTGCTTTAGCAGTGTGGGGTTCAGTTTAGTCAATTGTTCACGTCTTTAGTACTTAGTGTGATGTTCCAATGGGATTTTCATTACGTGAACGTGTGAAAATACCTTCATAAAGTACAGGAAATCTTTCGCGAAAATGAGCTTAAAGACTATATTACAGTTGAAATACAAGTCAATCGGTGGTGAGGAACTTCAGAACGTAAATGACAATTTCATAAAGAGGTGCCAGCGATGTGTAGCAGTGAATGGCGAACATTTTCAGCAGCAGCTGTGAACTACAGTATAGGCTATAGGCCGCGCGAGCTACGAATTACGGCAAAGTGCCTGGCGGGAGACAGGCCCGCAGCGCGGGCGAGCGATGGTCCCCGTTAAGAAGTGAACAACAGGAAATAATAATACGATTGTTTAACTATAATCGGCAATATGTAACAATACAAATACAAGAGAAATGCACCCAGATAAAGAGAGAAACAACAAAACAAGTCACTTTACGAAGTAGTCTGTTATCTTGGCTTGTTTTTTGTGGGCTGCGGCCACGGAATGAACAGTATTTTCAAACCGATACAATTCGGCCATTATTTCCTCAGAAACGTTATGGTGCGTCACAAAATGTTTGATAGTCCATAGAGCATTGACAGCATCATTAAAATCCACTGTATTATGCTGCGGATCCTCAGTATCATCGTCGTCATCGTCATTAATACGGTCCTCGCTCAGATCCCGTTGTGAGTCTTCAACTATCTCGGAGATAGTCATGGCTTCTGCAGTGACGAGGTTGGCGTCAACATTTACGTAGTCATCGAATGATGCCTCCTCTTCCAGTTTCCTCCATTCGCAGTCATTATCAGGAACATCATCAATAATATCACCAGTACAACTACCGCTAACATCAAATCCGGCTTTTCGAAAACAGTTCCGAATTGTAAGTGCTGAGACACGGTGCCATGATGCTGCGATGTAATGCATTGCCTACCAGAAGAAAATAAAATAGTGTTAATTAATTTATCGATTTTAATTTGTCTGAAGACGCAAGATTATTATAACACAGATTCAATCGCGTAATTTTAATGGTTTGACGAGAACTCCCCAAAAAGAACACGAATAAAAATTACAAAAGAGGAAATAAAAACAGTACTAGAAATCTTACCTGTAACAAGTTGATTTTCATTTCGTCCTTTTTTCCGATGTCTACACATCTGATCGAGTGTTGCACCAGCATCTTACGATAATGCAACTTTAAGTTGTGTATCACTCCGAGATCGAGCGGCTGCAGCTCGCTCGTGCAGTTCGCTGGTAAAAATTCCACAGTCACGTTCCTCAAATAAGAAGTAATCGGAGGATGAGCAGGGCATCGGTCCACGAATAATAAAATCTTACGACCTTTCGCTCCCATTTTGGCATCTACACTTCGAAGCCAGGCTTCAAAAACTTTCGTCGTGACCCAAGATTTATTGTTATTGGTGTATTTTGTAGGGAGCGTAGCAACGTTTTTAAAACAACGCGGCTTTGAAAATTTGCCGATTGTCAGTGGAGGCAGCTTTTCAGATCCGTCACTGTTGGCGCACAACAGTACTGTTACACGTCGTTTGCTTTGTTTTCCGCCGTGACAGTTTTCCCCTTTCATTGCCATTGTTCGATCAGGCATTAAATTAAAAAAGAGGCCTGTCTCGTCTGCGTTGAAAATGTCCTGAGGAGCGAATCGGGATGTCAGTTCTTTCAAACGGTTTTCCTTCCAATCTAGTACAGTCTCGGCATCAACACTCCTGCTCTCCCCACACACATTGTGACTACTGATGCCGTGCCTAGCCTTAAATTTGTGTAGCCAGCCTGATGAAGCACTAAAATCTACACCAAGTCTGACTGCCAGTTCACTTGCTTTTTCGCCAAGCATTGGTCCGCTGATTGGAATGCCTTCTGCCCTATGTTGCCTGAACCACTGTAACAAACAATCTTCCAAACATTCGTATTTTCCGCCCTGAATGCGAGATCGCTTTTTTGTAGAAACACCTAAAACATGTGCGCCTTCTTCAATTTCCGCTGCCTTAGCTACAATTGTGTTTAAGGTGGACGGAGCAATCCCCAATTTCTTAGCGATTTCAGTGCGTTTCATGTTGCCACTTTCCTTCACTACATTCAAAATACGTAATTTTTCAGCAATCGTAATGCACTTCCTCTTCCTTTCACCCATGTTCACTGCTATCAAGGTTAACCACAACTGAAGCACCGAACAAGGCAGAACAACTGAAGCAAGTGATGTTGTATTTCGCAACACACGCAACTCCGGCTGAACGTAGCTTCAAGGTCGCTCTCGCCACAACATAGCGCCGAGCGAGGGATGGTTTCCGAGAAACGTACAGTGCGTGTCATAAGTTTCTGGCTCCAATATTTTTAGAGATTTTAGGTAGGGAAACCGTTGTAAACGTATAAACGACGCATTTTTCTCTCGGGGACGTAAGATATGAGCGTATAAGTGTGAAAAACGAATAAATGTAAAACGTATATCGGAAATAAATTAACATGAAAAGTATAGGGATTTTGCCGGGACCAAGAAAAAAATCGTATAAGTGTAGAAAACGTATAAGTGTGAATCGTATAAAAGAAGTTTTACTGTATGTGCCAGTTCTGTAGTAGTATTCATTATCATCCATAATACAAACAAATCCACTGGGTGAAGCCGGGCACTACTGCTAGTTATATATACAGAGTGGTCCACCAGCCCCTTATTTTTTTGTAGGAAGGCAACCCAACTAATGCGTATATCATAGCCATCCTAAAAACATTATTACCTGCTCCTGTATGGCCTTAATACAACTTAATACATACCAGCTCTTACTCCAACGATTGAAATCACGGCATCCACCTCTTGGTGATGCTGCTCTGAAGACATCCACCAACTTCGATGCTTTGGAGGAATGGAAAGGCCGCTGGAATAACTCCACTGACTTGCCCCTACATAACATCTTCAGAGGGGAAAATTGCTAACGGATTCCAACTACCGCGTGCAACTTGGTCCAGACTGAACAGGATCGGGACAGGTCATGGAAGGTGCAGGGATTGCCTCTGTACCGATAATTTGAGTGGAGGGAGGGTTTGGTACCCCGAGGCCAAAGTGGCCTGAAGACAATTAACCTAGTACTATTCTATGCGCACAATGAAACATGGACTCGAACAGCAGTAGGTAAAATAAATATATATTCTCAAGGGAAAAGAATACAAGGCCGAATGGCTATGGGAGGGAACACCAATCTGCACTCCTACTATATATCTAAAATGGAGGCCAAGCTATACCCCAAATTATATGGCAACGCTGTATAATTAAAACAAGTTACATTTACGTGATTTAGAAATCACCACATATTAAACCTTTTCTAATTCTTATCCGAAACTACTACAGTCTCATTTCGATTCATTTCAATTGGTTACTCATTACATTCTTTCAAATAGGCTTCCGAAAATGTTTTGCAACCAGCATGGATGCTGTGCTTATGCGGCCATAATAGACCAAAAGATGCCATCTCAGACAAACGAAAAACAAGGGGCCGTTTGTCATTATTAAAACTATCAAGTTCCCCACGCCAAAATCCTGACAATTACATTCTTGAAATCATTTAATTTTACATTAGCAGCATGGAACGATTAAAAATGAAACCAAACACATCTCGAAAGATGAAGTAAAACAAACTCGTTTTCGCTGCTTAAATAATAGGAGGCGTGTTATGAATATAAAATAATCTTAGGCCACATTATAATAGACCCATTAAAATATAAATTGAACAAATTAGCAAATCAAGAAAACGCCTTGGTAAAAGAAGAATAGCGTCCTTTTGGAATCGAAAGTTATTTCAATGCAACCGGCCAGACGACACTTGGCCTCTTAAAATTCACAAACAATTCCCATTTTCATGAAATGTCTTAAATATTTTGTCTGACGGGTCTAGAGTTCCAATTAGTAATATCTAACAGTTTTACCTTGTTCTCGGACCAAGATTTAGGTAGTGGTCCGAGGCTACCACAAACCGCGTCCTTTCACCACAAGCTCACATTATGTTCTCTTGTTCTCACTTAGCTTGGCTTCATTTCGACAATGGGACGCCATTTTGCGCATGTGCAGAAGTTCATTTTAAAACCGATGACAAATGAAAAACGCCTGGCACTAGTTTTAATGCCAACTTTATAATTAATTTTCCTTCACCTCTTAAATTATCGAAACGTCCTTTTTTAACCAAATTTAATTTGGCAATAGAATTTTCATCGATGTGTCCGTCAATGATTGGCTATCAGACTTTAGATTATTTGAACAAATACCGCCAAATCCAGTACAGTCCCAGCATACATATTATTCACTAGACAGTCAACAATGGCTATATTCAATCAATGTAGACCGGAGTAATTAGTTAATATATTTTCCATTAAAAGACAATGGTTATTTAAGTTATTTATGTCTTCTTCTTGTATCCAGAAATGATTCACAATTAATGCCAGGAGCGTCGGCAGAAGAATGGGGGGGGGGGGGTCACATGGGGGCGGCGACCGGGGCCGGGGCACATGGGGGCGGCGGCGGCGAAGTATTGTGATTAACAATACTTGAATTTGTTAATGTACATAGCTCAATCGGACAATTTTTACATCCTGTTTCCTACGGGAACATTTCCAAGAAGTATTGTGAGTCGAAACCAATCGGCTCAGTCTCCCCCTGCGATTCCACCTGTAGGGGGTAAGATGATGATCCCTGATGGTAGCTGCAAGCAGGATGGAACCAGCTCTCCAATACAGCCTCTCCGGACCGTTACAGCTGGACATCTCACGAAGTTGTAGTAAATGCTTCCACTCTGACCAGCAGAATGGCTAACACCTCCACTAGATGTTATGTCGTGCATGGTGACAGTAACCTGTGCACTGGCCACTGCCACGAGTGGTGAGTGATCACATCACTCACGTGACCAACCGGAACAGATACCAGATGGCAATAAGGATCACATGATCGCCATCTCACCGATGATATTCCATGTAGATTCAGTTACCATGTCGTTGCTATAGCAAGTGACATTCCTTGGCTTTTTGGAATAATCGCAGTGTTTGACCAGGTAAGACTTTTAGAGCTTAAACCGACAGACGATGTTTCAATTTAAATTGTTAGTTTACAATGTGACGAGTAATTACTAATATGAACATCACAATTCGATGTTCTGTTAAAATTTCTAGCTTGTTCCCAGCCAAAATAAATCCTGTTTTCACATTCTAAGGAAATTATTAAGTGGACGCAGCGTCACTTAACAACATGCCATCCCTCAACAATCATGGCAATCGGCTCTCAATTTATATAAGGTACCAAGGTACCACAGTACCTCCCGAGTACTCTCAAACAGCACAGTCATGTAAGTTACTTCTGATGTACAATTACATCAAGTACAAATATACACACAGCTCTCAAGCATGGCTTCAAACTTTATTAAGGTAGAACAGCAGGCGCAGAACCGCTCGAACAATCTCAGCAACAAAACAGCAATCACAATTTCACGTGAACCAAACTTCAACAGGACTACACACACGTGCTCAACTTCAGATAACGCAGGAATCCATCTCACATCTGCGACCAATCACCATGAAGCGGCAGTTACTCCTGACACAACCTCACTATTGAACCAAACACATAGTCAGCTTACTACCAGAATCACCCAAGTTCACTCGCACGTTGCCCTCAGCAATCTTCTAACCTCACTGTCACAATGACAACACTAGACAACTCAAAGGATCAAGCTCACACCTAACCTCACAACATTCACTCTTGTCAAGACATAACCTCACCAAATTCACCAGTCGACTTCTAACATCCCGTTACTAACCCAGTGCGACCATCCCAACGATAGGTAGCACTACCAATTCATAATCAACTTTAGGTCACTAAATGCAACCAACCTCACCTTGGGTCAATTAAGAGTAACCAACTTTACCTAGGGTCACTTAAGAGTAACCAACTCTTACCTTGGGTCACTTAAGAGCAACCATTGCCTTACCGTCCGTAGGTGCCAACTGACAACGTCTGTAGAACCAGACAAATTAAATTCCTCACCTAATCAATTCAGAAAGAAAACCTACACCTGTATCGCATACACAATGCAGCTTACAGTTTGCTCCCAAACTGGCCTCCACACCTGCCACGTGTTTCAGCGACAAGAAATATCCACCTGCATATACCTTCCCTTCATGAAAAGGCTCCCTGCATATACCTCTTCTAATTAATAAGTCAAGGCACCACTCGACTAACTCAATCTCAAACACACCATCAGCTCACTCATTAAAACCAACCGTCCGTAGGTACCTAAGCCGTCTGAAATATCAGACAAGAACAATTTCCAATCCACCTAATTCCATAACAGAAATAGTTGCCAGCCATCTCCGGAACTAGTCTGGAACACCTGCCACGTGCGCCAATGAAAGGAAATATCGCCTGCATACGCCTCCTCACCAAAGAAAAGGCCACCTGCTTACGCCTCTCCACTTTCACTTAAGGACATTAGGCACCACTCGACAATCCATCACACATCATCAGGGAATTAAACATCCTGGTATCACCGACCCAACAACCTCTCGAAGCACAAATACTACTCCGAGTACTGACAAAATACACAACTCAATCCAACCAATACCAACACGGTACCAACAAAACAAAACGTAGACACTAACCGAAGAAATCTCAAATACTCAACCGAGTACCAACGCACAAGAAAATAATAAAAACACTAACCCTAATTAAATCTCAACTAGTACCAACAACGCAGTACATGGATCACCAACAACAAAACACTCCCTAACAAGTACTCACTCGAGCACCAAGTACCAACCAGGCACTAAACACACCTGCAATAAAAACAACACAATGTACCCTCAAAATACTAAACTACGATGTGCGATCATCACCAGCCCGCACGACATCAAGAGTCAGAGGAGCATAGCAATGTCGACATCACCAACCATCACTGAAAGTACCAGAATCATAAATAGACAGAGACTGGCTACTCCCGCTAGGTTGGTATCACTCGACGATCTCCGCATCAACTCCTCACTTCTCAATTGGCATCCTGAAATGCCCTAACCTCACTCGCTCAACCACACGCACACCAACACCAACCATACGTGCAGTCCTGGCACGTCACTCGTTCGATTCCTAACTCCAACCAAACCTGAAATAAATTTCAAAATTTCTATCTACCGACTGAAGATCAAAACTTCACACGACCAAAATACGATCACCTAGATCAGCTCTTCTTATAACTGCTTTCTGCTTCCTAATTTTCGACCGCACGTCGCACGAACAGCTACAATCACAACAACACACCCAACACAACGGGGCTTCACGACTCCACAGCTGACTTAACACCTGACCTCGGCCTAGCAATTTTAAAACTCGCTGTTTCACCACCTGAAAAGCTTCAGCTCGACACTGCTGTTGTATGTACTCACAGTACATTACTCGTCCACCTGCATGTTCACAGAAACTTCACTTAATATTTCACAAGACATTACACATTCAACTCGATGACAACAATTATCTGCGCACAGATATTTCTCACAGAATACAGCAAAATAATTGACTATTCAGTTCACTAAATTTCATTAATGCTTAGATGACTAAATCACATTGGCAACACAGCCAGAACAAATAGCAATTCAAAATTTTGCAACCATGCCATAATGATTTTCAGCAAGAACTCAACACGCGAATGATATCACTTTTCACACAACTTGACAGGAACACAGAACGATTAGCCATTAGCACTTTACTTAACAGCTGTGCATAGATAACTTTCTACCATGAATCAAATAGCTACTGTACTGGTTTGATCCTACCTTGGAAGTAGCTTGTAGTACGGAACATCACAGAGTGTGATAATAGAGAGAATCCATTAGCCAATTTTACCATGCTTACAGAGAGACCATGTTCTTGAGTGCCAGTATTAAACCTGGACTTGACTCGTCGTCAGTGCGTTCACGCACTGAGGAATGCCAGCAACGCTTTGTCCATTCACAGCCATGAAAAGAAAATCATAATATTAGCCAGAGTACCACAGTAGGCATCCTACCTAACCTTAGTTAACCCTCAGTTACTCACTTCTCCCGTGCTGCTCGAATCCACGTAAGTTAATTCTACACAATACCACGGCAAAAACAACACCAGGCAACGGCTCCAGAAAATCGAACCAGTGCGATGCTACCATAAATCTGTACGGGGAGGAAGGGCTTGGTACCCCGAGGCCAAAGTGGCCTGAAGACAATTAACCTAGTACTATTCTATGCGCACAATGAAACATGGACTCGAACAGCAGTAGGTAAAATAAATATATATTCTCAAGGGAAAAGAATACAAGGCCGAATGGCTATGGGAGGGAACACCAATCTGCACTCCTACTATATATCTAAAATGGAGGCCAAGCTATACCCCAAATTATATGGCAACGCTGTATAATTAAAACAAGTTACATTTACGTGATTTAGAAATCACCACATATTAAACCTTTTCTAATTCTTATCCGAAACTACTACAGTCTCATTTCGATTCATTTCAATTGGTTACTCATTACATTCTTTCAAATAGGCTTCCGAAAATGTTTTGCAACCAGCATGGATGCTGTGCTTATGCGGCCATAATAGACCAAAAGATGCCATCTCAGACAAACGAAAAACAAGGGGCCGTTTGTCATTATTAAAACTATCAAGTTCCCCACGCCAAAATCCTGACAATTACATTCTTGAAATCATTTAATTTTACATTAGCAGCATGGAACGATTAAAAATGAAACCAAACATCTCGAAAGATGAAGTAAAACAAACTCGTTTTCGCTGCTTAAATAATAGGAGGCGTGTTATGAATATAAAATAATCTTAGGCCACATTATAATAGACCCATTAAAATATAAATTGAACAAATTAGCAAATCAAGAAAACGCCTTGGTAAAAGAAGAATAGCGTCCTTTTGGAATCGAAAGTTATTTCAATGCAACCGGCCAGACGACACTTGGCCTCTTAAAATTCACAAACAATTCCCATTTTCATGAAATGTCTTAAATATTTTGTCTGACGGGTCTAGAGTTCCAATTAGTAATATCTAACAGTTTTACCTTGTTCTCGGACCAAGATTTAGGTAGTGGTCCGAGGCTACCACAAACCGCGTCCTTTCACCACAAGCTCACATTATGTTCTCTTGTTCTCACTTAGCTTGGCTTCATTTCGACAATGGGACGCCATTTTGCGCATGTGCAGAAGTTCATTTTAAAACCGATGACAAATGAAAAACGCCTGGCACTAGTTTTAATGCCAACTTTATAATTAATTTTCCTTCACCTCTTAAATTATCGAAACGTCCTTTTTAACCAAATTTAATTTGGCAATAGAATTTTCATCGATGTGTCCGTCAATGATTGGCTATCAGACTTTAGATTATTTGAACAAATACCGCCAAATCCAGTACAGTCCCAGCATACATATTATTCACTAGACAGTCAACAATGGCTATATTCAATCAATGTAGACCGGAGTAATCCCTATATATATTATAATTGTGAAAGTCTGTGTGTGTGTGTGTTAGTTTGTTACCTCTTGACACTAAAACGGCTGGACGGATTTGGATGAAATTTGAAATGGAGACAGCTTATACCCTGGGATAACATATAGGCATCCTTTCATCCGGAAATAAATCATTGTTCCCGTGGAACAGGCAACATAACTGAAAAGTCACCAAAAATACTCAACCGGGACAAAATATCGAAGTTGTCGCAAAAAGACCGGACAAAGCTCATTTTACGCCCCTCGATGCAAGGAACAATACTCGGTAGGTCCCTACGGGACACCGAAAACCACATTTTAAGGCCCTAAAACCAACCGTTTCAAAGATATTCGCAGAAAACTATCTTTACTCTGTTAAACTGATGAAATAATGGCAAGTCCGTTTCCATGGCAACTGAACCTCACGGTATGACATCCGATTTTATATACATATCCCTGTAGGAGGCAAAGCCAATCAATTTGTTATCTTTTTCAAGATATATATGAACACAATAAGAACAGGGTAACGCGCCTGCCTCTCATCCGGAGGCCCCGGGTTCGATTCTTGGCTCCATCAGAGATTTTAGACACTGACGTGAGGACTGCAACGGAGTGCACTCAGCTTCGTGAGGACAATTGAGTAGCTGTCTGATAGCGAGGCAGCGCCCTGGTCACGAAGAACAAGACTAACGGCCGAGGGGACACGGTACACTGACCACGCGTCACCACAATATCTGCAGGCCAAATGGCTGGGAAGCGGTCGCATGATAGGCCTAGGCCCTTCATGGTCTGTAGTGCCAGGGGTAAAAAAATAGGGAAAGCGCCTTCTACTACCACCTTTAATTTGTAAACACTACAGTAGCGGCTTCTAGGGAAGCGTGATGGCGCAGTGGCTTAGCTTCTCGCCTTTCACCAGGACGGCCGGGGTTCGAATCCCGGTGACAGCGGGGTGGAATTTTCACCTGGAAAATCACGTGGCGTCAGGAAGAGCATCCGGCCTTAAATCCCCGGCCAAAACCGAAATGAGCCTGGCTGGCTACGGCGACCCCAATTAATTGGGAATAGCTGAAGAAAGTTTTACAGTAGCAGCTACTAAATAAAGGTAGCGATATAGCTACGTTCAATTTCATAAACACTGGGCTCACAAATCCCGTATAGTTAAATAAAAATAACAGTCTGGTCGTTATTTCAGTAGCAACGAAGCTCTGTGGTGGCTATTGCCGTGTCCGTAACACTTAAGGCATCCCGCCGTCACATACCTCAATGTGCACTTACAAAATTGTGAACCAGTCTATTTTACTGAAAAGAATTTCTACGAGCGAGTATCCACTCCGGCAAAAACCACACTCACTACCTTTTCCAAAATTTACACAAGACATGATTTTTAAAGCACTCTTCTGTGTGTTGCGGTACAGACATATACCACATGGAAAGATACAATAAAATGTTGGCAAATCTGAGTTCAAGGAACTGCTGTTCAGAATAGGCTTTCGGTGCAGGTTATACGGCCCATGTTCGTAACATGGAATGTTTTCTTTTGGCAATGCATCTACACCATGTGCGAGGGCAACGCATTTCAAAGATCTCTAAAAACACAATAAACAGGTAGTTGGAGAAAAATTTTAAGTGGGAGCGAAGATTCAAAGAGAAATAATTTCATCTTAGAGATTTGCTGATGAGATCGTCATCTTGACCGATACGCCAGAGGAATTGAATGAGTTATTGAATGGTATGGACTCCGTCTTGAGGAAATAATTCATGATGGAAATCAATAAATGTAAAGCAAAATTATTGGAATGCAGCCAAAATAAATCAGAAACCTCTAGGCACATCAAATTGGCAGGTGAAACGCTACGGGAAGTAGGAGACTTCTGTTACTTAGGAAGAAAAATAGCCAGTGATGGACGAAGCAAAGAGGTTGGCTCAGGCAAGGACATCATTTCTACAGAAAAGGAATCTGTTGACATCGAATATACATTTAGATATTAGGAAGTAATTTTTGAAAGCTTTTGTCTGGAGCGTGACACTATAAGGAAGTGAAACTTGGTCTAATGGTGCAGCAGAAAAGAGGAGAATTGAAGCATTTGTAATGTGGTGTTACAGGAGAATGATGATGATCAGATGGGTAGATGGGGTAACAAATAAAGAGCTATTAAGACGAGTGGGAGTGGAGAGATGTTTCTGGCGACTGCTATTGAAGAGAAGATATAGGTTGGTACGACACATATTAAGACACCCAGAAATAGCAAGCTTAGTTATGGATGGGAGGGTTAAGGACAAGAACTGTAGGGTAGACCAGGGTAAAACAGATTGCCTCGGATGTAGGGTGTGGTAGCGATATAGAGATGAAACGATTAGCTCAGGAGAGGGAGTCATGGAGGGCTGCATCAGTCCAGTCAAGAAACTGAAGACTCAAACAAACAACAGTTGGGAATTTTAATTACTTAGAGAGGCATGTGAGGCAAAAGGGTTGTTGGAGAATTTCAATCCCTGGGATGTAACACTGGAAGAGAGTGCATAATGTACATCAACGGCCAAGGTCAGAGATATTTTACTATAGGTAAGGAAAAATACTTTTGATTCCCCATATTCCGATAGATTTGCCATTCCAGTGTGCAAGAGTGCAGTTCCCTCTTCAAACAATATTCGCAATTTCTATTAACAAAGCGCAATCGCACACACTTAACAGCAGGTGTACAATTGCATCGTCCCCATTGACTTGATCGCGAGCGAAGCCGCGGGTACCTGCTAGTTAGTTAATATATTTTCCATTAAAAGACAATGGTTATTTAAGTTATTTATGTCTTCTTCTTGTATCCAGAAATGATTCACAATTAATGCCAGGAGCGTCGGCAGAAGAATGGGGGGGGGTCACATGGGGGCCGCGACCGGGGGCGGGGCACATGGGGGCGGCGGCGACGAAGTATTGTGAGTCGAAACCAATCGGCTCAGCCTCTATAAGTGGAACTTTGTACCATCTCCAGAATGTGATTGTGGAGCCCCTCGCCAGACCATTCCCCACATTTTAAGCGAGTGTCAACTACGGGCTTATCCAGGTAGATTGGAAGACTTTCTATCACCAACAGCGGAGGCACTGCAGTGGGTTCAAAAGTTGGACATTCAGCTATAAGGGATAACACTAATGCCTGAAGTGAATCGTTTTTTTTTGTTATTGTGTATATATTGTATATATAATGTATATAATTTCCTTGCCAAACACTAATAATAATAATAATAATACAACTTTACCATTGAGGTCATGATTGCGATATAGTAGAAATCATTAGCGGTAGTGTTATTTCAATGAACTCGACTATATTGCATGTTTTAAACGACCATAGCTCCGAACAACACCACATTACGTTGGGACAGATGTCTATAGGGGCTACGAATAGACTCAATACATACCAGCAATGCGCTATGGCTATCGGTAGCTAAGGTGGCTAAGTCATGTATTCCTGCTGTTGCGTCGGGCAAGCTCCCGACTGGCAGGTTCGATCCTCGGGCTGGTGCATATTTTTTCCCGTAATGCTGTTTACAGTGGATGTACTATGGCCGCTTATGTACCTGTTCCGAGTGATTTTTTATTTGTCCTAAAAAGGTCCGTTTCTATCCGATGGTACGTAGCCAGGTTGGACCAAGACATAATGATCTGTAAAACGAAAGCAAGGTACCCTGCATATTCAGGGTAGCAAGTGTTCAAAATGTTGACCACCTTTGTTTAAGGGAAAATCAGACTAACTCAAGCCACAGCACGTGTCGCGTCAAAACACTAACCTCGGGATGTAAACCATTCCTCTTTCTTAAGTTCGGCAAATATTAAACAGTATTAATTCATCCGCTAATAAGGAAAACCGTATCGTATTGAGTTCATTCGATTGTTAAAATGACTTTTCTTTCTAAAGATATGGTAAGAGAGAAACTGAAATTATCAGAAGCGGAAGCTACTAACTGAATGAGCGCCTGCTGAATGAATATTCAGGTAGGATTATTTTTATACAAACAAAATAAAGTGTGTTGGCATGCATGTGGAATTGATTTTCAAATCTTTATCATCTACTCCAGACCAACCTAAGTCATCCTGGAAGTAGTTTTCTGTGGTATCCCACTTCTACTCCAGATAAAATGCTGGGATGGTTCGAAATGGAAGACCACTTCCACCTCCTTAAAACTCCTACCTTCAGTTACAAATACACAAACTACTACCAACACCGTAATAACATTCAGGGTCTTTCATATAAAATAAGAGCGCCAAGTGGCGGCTTTGTTAACTGGAGCTGTGGTCACCTTGGCCGACCTTGTGGCACACCAAGGCCCCCTGCTGTACTATTGAAAGCGCGCATAGTCATAGGAGGGCTGGTGTTTACTGTTTTTTTTTTTTTTTTTCCAATTTCCGATGGACCGTATAAAAATAACAGATTGACATTACCAAACTTGACCTTGCAATAAGCATGCAGGTGTTCAGTCGCCAGTTTAAACCTCAAGTGCTAACATGGTGAGACAGTTATCATTGCAACATCGTATTTTTTCAATGTAAAACTTATTTTAAGTACGAGTCGGCTCGGCGGGTACGTGATGCATTTGTTCAGCAATTTCCTGATGAAGTGCCACCTTCACTAGCACAGATTCACGTAATTGCAAATAAGTTTGACACTACTGGCTCGGTGCTCAATAAAAAACATGCCCGCACACGAACAGTTTTAACAGAGGATGAGCTAGATGACATTGGCGAGATTCTTGAATGGTCTCCGAATAAATCACTCACAAAATTAGCACAAGTAGGGATTTCGGTTTCATCAACAACTAAAATAAGATTTCAGCATTGTACACGCCCTATCAAGGCCGCTGCATCATATAGGATTGTACACACGCTTAAAGCAGGGGGCCTTAGAGCGCCACAAGCTCGGCCAAGGTGACCGCAGCTGCCGTTAACAAAGCCGCCGCTTGGCGCTCTTATTTTATATGAAAGACCATGTAGATTATTAGACAAATTTAAACACATGCAAGGACACAAGAATGTGATGATCACGATGTCCAAGCTCCTAAAGTTTGAAAAGAAACCTCAAATATTCACGCCGCTGAGAACAGCAAAATTAAGTCTCATGTGCATTGGCTCCTAGATCATGAACGATTAGTCCTACCGACGAGGAATTTAAATTAAAGAAAACTTTGAACCTTCTTCTTCATCATCTTGTAACTGGTTGTTCTTTGAGGATTTTTTTTTCCTAAAATTGGCTACGATGGTGAAAATACACTTGCGAAACATTTCACTGGGTAATTTCCAGCCAATGGTAGCTACTTAAAACTCTAATTTTTAGCTTGAAAGCAGTGGATGAGGATATATTAATCATACCGTACCAGTGTAAACACATCACTGATTAGCCTACAAATGCCAATGATATGACAGTTTGAGTGTCAAGAGTGCTCGTCAGTTGCATCGAGAACAGCCCATAACCGTGAGAACATAACAATATTCCTAATTCTCATAGATCTATAACGTAATGGTTCCGCTACCCACCATGCAGTGGAGACGCACGTGGCTAGGTGATGCGATCGAGATGGCTGTGGGTTAAGCAAACACCTGCACTTTTGAATGCCATCACAACAGAACAGAACAAAAGAAAAAAATGAATCTTATCCTTGAACGTGAACATAAATATTTATAATGTCCGACGACTAAAATCGTATTCGAACCGGTAAGAACGTTTTAGATAAAGAAAGTCTAGTGTCCAACCCAAAAGTTCTCACTATCTTCATAAATTAGCAAACTTCAACGTACTCTGCACAGGAATACATCGTAAGTGAATAAATGTGGTAATGTGACTTTGTAAATGTCGCTCGATATTATATCCCCACTAAAATGGAGCACGGGCTGTCGTTAAAAAAAAAATTTGCCTGCCTACGACTGGATTCGAAGCAGTACTCGGCTCGGTCACGCATACCATGTCAGATCCGACTTTAACCGCTTCAGCCACGGAGACAACGTACACATTGCGCGCTATATGGATACAAGTTAACTGGGCTGTTCCACCTCGAACGTTAGTATGCGTATCAAAGTCTTCAATCATGGTTTATAGTGTTCATTTAACATTCTACTATTGCAGATCACGTGGTGTAACCTATTAATTCGATTGTATTACATGTATGTGTGTTCTTCAGGGAGCAATGAATCACATGTTCGTAGAAGGGTCCTTAGTATTTGGCGCGGAAGTGATTAAGGTCGTATTTCCTTTGCTAGGCACATGGCTCAGTTTACATTGCTGTTACACAGGCAGTGCGCACAGCAATATCGACTATCAGGAGAATTGTAATGTTAGTTGGGATTCATAAATCTGGGGCTCGTGAACCACTCTGTATACAGTAGGCTATATACACCCCCCCAAATACACGGGACTAAATGATCACGATGTCAAAGCCCGTCAAATAAAACAACAACTTATTTTTCAATTCAAAGTATCATACGACTGTTACACAGCTCTTACGGCAGATAATTGCCACATTTTGTACAGCCCTTGTGTGAGCACTTATACAAGTCAACAGGTTCAGACAAGCTCTTGAGTTTGGGAATTCCATACTAGGTAGCTTGGGGCTACTGCTTGAAAGGTTTCCAAGATTAACCACGCTGATAACGGGAAATCCGGGAGACATTCCTCTTTGTTCTAGATGCATCCTAAATAAATAGCATTGCACATGGTCTCACAAGGTTTGTGTGTTGCTGGCACAGTTGTATTGATCTCAAACTTACCTGTGCTACAGGGTTATTATCTATGTGCGCACCGATAAACACGGCAAGCTAAGGTGGCTTTGACTGGCGCAGATCACGGGTGCGCGTACACAGTCCAGCCCGTGGTTGGTGCGCTCCGCTGACTCATATCTTTAGTTCACACGTGTTTTGTCATTCATATGGATGTGTATCTGCAAAGCTTAGACGTTAGTGTTGCACATTTAGTGAGTATTGTGATTACTGTGATTGTTGGTCATGCCTAGACACCAATTCACATTGCGCGAACGTGTGCATATCCACAATTCGTACATGAAAAGCAGAATGTCTTGTTCTGAAACGAGATGAAAATTTCGAATCAAGTTTCCAGGAAGACCTGTGCCTAATGCCAGTACAATTTGGAGGCTCGTTGAACGATTCAAGAAAACAGGCTCTGTAAATAATAAAGTTAACAGACAACATTGTGTTCTTGCAGAACAAAACTTAGATTGTTGTCCATTCTTTCATCAGAAGATGTCAGGTGTGAGTTACAAGAGAGGGAGGACATTTTCAGCATCATCTATGAGCACTGTAAGTACACATTAATGAACATGTTTGGTAAAAGTGGAAAAGTGCGCCCCAACCACCGGCTGAGCCGTGTACACGCACCCGCAATCTGCGCCAGTCAAAGCCGACTTAGCTTGCTGAGTTTAGCGGGGCGCACATAGATATGACCCTGTAGATCTACCAATTAACTTAAGTTATGAAAAGGGAAGATAATGGACGATAAAACTGAAAATTGCCTAATGCAATGATTGTACTTTATGTATTTAAAAAATACGAAATACTCATGAAAAGTATTTTCGATACAGATACAAAATACATGTTTCAAAATGTACTTCAGATACAAAAGTATCGAAAATACGTATTTTAACCCCCTTAGCGTGTACGGCGCAACGGTGCGCCCACTAGCCTGCTACGTTCACGGCGCAAGGGTGCGCCGTCGAATTTGAAACGCCCGCTACGTGGACTTCGTAATAGTTATTTATTTGGTCGTAAGATGGCAGGAAGAGGCAACTTTTGGCTACACTTCGAGCTACTTATTATTGCCAGGAGGTGTCGCATATCTTCACAGTCATTTATTTTTCAGATCTCTGCACACGTGTTCCCGATTTTGCGGACCGTGAGTTTGCTTGTAAACATGGCAGGTCGTGGCACAGTTATTGATGACAAAGAAATAGCTAATTTGATCGATATTAGTGCCAACGAAAGTGATATAGAGGATGAGTTCGCTATAACTTCCAGTGAAGATAGTGATGCTGACGATGTAATTCGTGATAGAACGCCAAGAAATACGAACACATTAGGCGACTGTGATATTGTCCCAGTATTGATGTGCCGCTGACCAGGGATAACCAGGTTATTAATAGTTTATAATATTATGTTATATGTTGTTCTTATTGTGTGTGATTTTTGAAAACTTTTGCCAGTGCGTTTGGAAATTATAGCGAAATGCATATGACACCGCGCTTACCATTGGGAGTAGGCTAGAAATAATGCACGTTGTGGGTGCAGCCCAGAGTTTCACAATATCACGCTTGAGGGGTTAAATACTTGTATTTTTGATACTGCCCAACTCTGATTTAGGTAAGGTTTTCGCTATAGGTATTCTCTAAACCAACAAACAGAGGGAAGTGCCTACATTTTAAATTGAAGTATGCAAGTAGTTTTCTTTTTAGTTCTGTTTCTAAATTCTAGTCTCTAGGCTATGCTAAGATCATTTTTATGGATAATAAACATTCTTACATTTCTAACTGAACTACTTTGTTACATTGGGATAACTTATCAACATTTGCCTGCACATAAATGAATTGCATGGCCGAACAATGGGATAAGCACCTACTTCAGTTAAGCAAGGGTTATCTGTGGGACATTGATATTTCTACCATGACTCAGGATCTGCTTCAGCTGGGCGACTGGCTGCGTGGCTCAACGGTAAAGCTATCACCTGCTTAGTCTAAGGATTCAGGTTCGAATGCTGGTGCAGCCAGCTGGCATTTGAGGATGCACAAATGCGAGGTCCCCTCCGGAGAAATCGATTTAGTGAACCAAGTCGTGTCTTTTTTTCTAGTGGTAAAATGGGACATATCTCAAGCGCAATTATTTTTAATAACAATAATAATAATAATAATAACGTATGCAGAGCTTGGAGAAGCTACGACTCCTCATCGCCAGTACAAGTGTGATTCCTAACCTGATGATAATTGTTGTTTTAAGGGGCCTAACATTTAGGTTATCGGCCCCTAATGGTCTTGGTGATAGCAAAAATGACAAGGATATGGAAACCGTAACGCAAACTAACGGATATTGAAAATACACACAAAATGGAAATTAGAGTACAAAAAAAACTGACAAAATGGAGTTTAGACGAAAAATACTCACAAAAGTACCTTGGAATGAAAATACGCGCAAAATGCAGGTTAGAATTTTAAAAAATTTACAAAGTGCAATTTAGACTGAAAATACAAAATATAATTTAGATTCAAAATACTCACAAAATGCAATAGAGAATCAAAATACTTACAAAATGCCCATCCTACAAAATGTAGTTTAAAAAAGGAAGCTTGTAGTTTAACGTGACCGTTAATCTTGAGATCATGAGCCACGGGACCTCCTTTTTACGTGGAATCCGAACCACAGGACATGGCATTTCACTTCGAAAATCTCACATGCATTGACCGGGAATCGAACCCGGGCCGCCTTGGTGAGAGGCATACAGCTAGACAGCTGAGCCACCACGCCCCCAAAATGTAGTTTAGATTGAGAATACTTGCAAAATGCGGTTTAGGTTGAAAATATTTACAAAATGGGACATGTGTTAGCAAAAACATTTGTTGCTTCATGGGAAATAATGGTTTATAAAAATATAATTTTCTTGACCGTTTATTAAAGAAAAAGTGAAAAGCTTATTTTTATTTCAGTTTGTTTTCGTTTTTGCTGTAGAGGAACTATAAATGAGGGGGATGAGAGAGAAATGCTCAGTGGCGCTTGTCTCATTGTTTGGCCGTACGATTCAAAACTAATTTCAGACCTAGTGCACACACACCTCTCAAAACACCAGTTAAAAGCTAAAAGTACACACACACACACACCCCCCCGATCACAAGAACAAACACACCAGTTAAAAGTCACAATTCCATCAGGAATAAAACACACACCTTTAAAAAACCACAAAGTTCCGTCGCCTCCACATCATCGATAGTGCAAAGTCTGAAGTAGTCCGTCTGGAACATGTCTCGATAAATGGGAGCCAAACACTTATCCTTGTACCCTGAGCGAAACACAGAACATGCAACACTCAGCACAAGCACAAACACATGGGAACAGAACAGGTTCTGCATGCAACATACTGAAACTAGCAATACCTTGAGGGCGCCGCACACTTCAACGGCCTCAATATCATCAACCACAACGACGCGGAAGTTGTCGGTCTGAATTAGATCCCGAAATATCGGTGCCATTTCCTTGTCCTTGCATCCTGAAAAAATACAGAATAATGATATTCTTGCCATTGACTTTCATATCAATGTTATGGAACACTGAGGATGGTAGCACTTGTCAAACAGTGAAAGTAAAAATACACGAAAAAGGAAATAGGATAAATTTTCAAGGAAATTATCCATTACCAGTAAAGAAACCTGTTAAATTGTAAATACAATGGCTTCATCATTCATTATTACTTTATAATACAGTCAAGTAATCAGACATGTTTAAAATTACTATATAAGCAAATTTTCACGCTAAGTCGTCATTCACTGGATTAAGTTTATTTAGATTCCTGTTGATTGTTTCATTTTAGAGGCCAGGGACACTTTGGTCATCAGCCCAATGCAATCTGGTGTGTATTGGAATTGTCTGATAACCAACAGTGTGTGTAACTGTGATTATTGGGGTAGGTGATCCAGGTCTTTTAAATAAGTTGGCATTTGCCTGAAGGGAGTGTGGCCAAACCACACTTAGGGTGGCCACTAACAGCGCAGGGTTTTGAACCATTGATCCCAGATTCCTGCAGAAGCCGTATGTGGAAGGACAAGGAACAAGAAGAGATAGAAACTCCATGGTGGAATCAGGAAACAAAAGATATAGTGCAGAAGAAGAGAGCCTTTAGGGTGTGGTTCAAAATAGGACAACAGAGACAAGAAAAGAGTATCAAATGCAAAAGAAGGAAGTGAAAAGAGCGGTGGCTGAGGAGAGAAGAAAGTGGATGAAAGAGTGGACAAGGGTGATGGAGGAGGATAGAGAAGGTACAAAAAAGGTCGTGAGGACAAACTGGCAATGCAGTAAAAAGCGATTTCAGGAATACCAACCTCACATTATGGAGGCTGGAAGAAGAAGAACAAGAAAAGGAGATAACTATGCTAGAAATAGAGGAAGCCATACAGAAGATGAAGAGCGGTAAAGCAGCAGGAGAGGATGAGGTGTCCGCGGAAATGATAAAAGCAGCGGGACCAATAGGTGTACAGTGGTTGTATAGATTATTTAGAATAATTTGGAAGAAGAAAGAGATTCCAGAAGAATGGGGAAAGGGATTAATTATCCCGATTTTTAAGAAAGGTGACAAAAAGGAATGCAATAACTACAGAGGGATCACTCTTATCGCTCATGTAGCTAAGATCTTTGAGAGAGTTCTGGAAGGCAGACTGAGGAGGAAGATAGAAGGAGAGTTGGAAGAAGAACAGTATGGTTTTAGGAAAGACAGATCAACATTTGACCTAATCTTTGCATTAAGGCAAATGATGGAGAAAAGATGGGAATTTGGAAAAGACATGGTGATGACATTTATTGATATTGAGAAAGCGTACGACAGTGTGCCTCGACAGGTGGTTTGGGATGTATTAAGAAAAAGGAGAGTTAACGGAGCTGATGTCCAAATGTTAAAAGCTATGTACAAATATTGTGTGAGTAGCGTGAAGACCAGTATAGGAGAAACAGAATGGTTTAAAGTGGAAACAGGTCTCCGACAGGGAAGTGTATTGTCCCCCTTACTATTCATCATAGTCATGGATGAAATTCACAAGAATGTCAAACAGAGATTGGGACAAGAGGCAACAAAGGCCATGCTGTTTGCAGATGATATAGTTATATGGGGTGAGGATGAAAAGGATGTACAAAAACAACTAGATGTATGGAACCAAGAGTTAGAGAAATTTGGGATGAAAGTAAGCACAGAGAAGAGCAAGATAATGGTAATGTCAAGAGGAAGGAAGAAAGGAAGAGGAAAGATAGAATTGAATGGCAAAATTCTAGAAGTCGTTAAAAGTTTCAAGTATTTGGGAAGTGTGATCGCAGAAGATGGAAAGATAACTGAGGAAATTGGAAAGAGAATACAACAAGCGAACAGTTTTTACCAGAGCATAAGGGGGTATTGTGTGGAACCAGGATGTCCCAAAGAAATGCAAAAAAGTATTATATTCAACCTACTACGGACCCATACTAACATACGCAGCAGGAGCGTGGACTACTACAAAAAGAGAGGCGAGTAGAATACAAGCCGCAGAGATGAAATTCCTAAGAGGTATAGAGGGCAAGACCAGAAGAGATAGAGTTAGAAATGAAGAGATTAGAGAAAGGACAGGAATATTGAAGCTACAGGACAGGATAGAAACAACAAAGTTAAAGTGGTATGGACATATGATGAGAATGGGAGAGGAGAGAGTACCAAAGAAAACTTTCTGTGAAAAGATGACAGGGAAGAGACCACGAGGAAGGCCCCGGAAGAGATGGGCAGATACAGTGTGGAGAGTGTAGAGAAGAAGGGAGGAAAACCCGAAGATGTACTAAAATCAGGAGAGGAGTGGTGGAGAGACAGGCAACGATGGAGGTCCTCAATTCACAACCCGACCCAGGAAGCTGGAAACGGGAAATGAAGATGATGATTGGACATTATGGATCAAAGCAATGTACAAAAGTGCCATGAAGGGGAAAATGCAGTCTCTGTGTTTGGTGAATCTGTAACATGGGCACGTGCGATGAAATTTAACTATAAAAGAGGAAGCTTGTAGAAGCTTGCTCCTATTTGGACTGCCATAAACCCAGACAAATCTAGTGAGGTGGTTTTAATTTTCACTGTTTGATTAAAAATAGTAAGCAGGCAAAAACATACTTTTTGTTCATTGAAAGATAAAATTGAAGTTTTAAAACGCTACAGGCGAAAGTAGAATAAATTAGCAGCTGAATTTGGTGTCGGAAAAGGAATGACAAGCGACTGGAAGAAAAATCACTTCAAAGTAGAACTAATTTGAGGAGTCCCAGGCCCTGTTGGGGAGACACAAAGATTCTAGTGCAGGACCTGTAATTATGGAGGACAGGGAAGCAATGAATGTCAGAGAGAGAGAAAACAGGATATGGCAACAGCTTCTTGATAAAAAAAAAAAAAAAAAAAAAAAAAAAAAAAGGAAAAGTGTGAGGCACTTACCAATTGTCGTCTCACAGAACTTCCCGTCCGCCACCTCGCCAGCAAGGTTAGCGCCCATCAGCACGCCTACTGGGATCTTCAGCTGCTTTTGGATAACGTGAGAGATCAGCTCAATGCCTCCAGACTCCACTTTATCGAAGCCCTGGAACACAAGTTTTGAAGCCATATTGCCCAGCTAACCCTTTGTCTAGGTCTATCTTCAGCCTGTCAGGTGCCCAATTAGAACACTTATGAATGTGCACTCTAAATTGTTTAAACTCTTACAGTTCCACAGACCCCAAGAAGATCACTCGTAGGGAAACCAGGTAAGTATTTCAAACATAAGAAATCATAAGTTTTTTAATTGAAAATATTGTGATATTTCAAAAGTTAGTTCGAATTTAGTCCCATCGGATATATTTGGTGTTATTGCAAAAACCTGTATAATTCATCATTCGAAAGAAAAATGTGTCTTTTCATGATAATATTCATTCAATGTATAATACAAATTATTAAATTAAGTGCCTATGTATTTTCAGCTGATACCCACCGAAATGGCATCTTAAAAACGGCTGGCACACACTGGGGCAAGAAGCTTTCCAAGTTGGCATTATAGCAAATTCTGTATGATTCGCTTTGTAAGCATCATATTTGTTTGGTAGGATTCTTGTCAATTTTCTTAATTATTACTCAATTGCAGCATGTGGTGTTGATTTTAATATTTTACATATCGGTACTCTATTTGATGGTTGTGTGACAATCTTCAATTTCTCTTTTACTAAGTACTATGCTCAGTTACAACTTAATTGATTGTTTTTAAAGTTCTGAAAGTTTGCAAGGGTGCCATATTAAATGTATAAAGTTGATGGACATGTTCATTCATCAGAGTGAAGCTCTCTCACATTCTTGCCAAGTTTCAAAATTGCAGTTTAGTGTAGATGGTATATTCATTCATTTCGTATAAGCCATCTATGGACCGCGTCATTCCAACTGTCTCCTACTGGCTTTGATGTTTGCCCAGTACGCTCTCATTCGTTCTCGGTGGACTTCCTTCCGTTCCTGGGTCCAAATCTTTCCAGTTTTCAGCTTCGGATTTTCTTGGAAACCTTTGCAAGCTTGAAGTTTCGTTTTGAGTGGGGCGCGCTCCTGAATGTCTGTTGGTGTAATCCCCACTTCTTTCAGATCTTTATCCAGTTCAATAAACCAGGCCCATTTTGTTTTCCTCTCCTGAAAGTAAGTTATGTTGCGGTTGGTCAGTCTTGCTGGGCTCATTCGTTTCAGATGTCCAAAAAATTTTATCCTTCTCTTCCGGACGACGTCACTTATCTTCTCCACATGAGTATATAGTTCTGTGTTATGCCGTCTTCTGTATTCCCCATTGTCTTTGATGGGACCTAATATCTTTCTCAAAATTTTCCTTTCTTTGGCCTCCAGTTTTCCGACCCAGCCTTTTTTGTTCATCGTGAGGCATTCAGAAGCATACAAGACCTCCCGACGGATGACACTGCAGTAATGTTTCAGTTTTGCACTGAAGGATATTGACCTTTTCTTACAGATGTCTTAGTTAAATGGTAGGCCATTTCCATTTTGCTCATGGGTGATGTGAATGCTTCTGTCTCTGATACAATAGTTGTGATAATTTCTCCCAGGTACTTAAACTTTGCAACTCGCTTAATTTTTCCTTGTTCCACAGCAAGGTGTTTGGGCGCCGGTACGATATTAGTTATGAACACAGTCTTCTCAAAGTAGATCTGGAGTCCTGCCTTCGCTGCTTGTGCACTAAGCTGATTAATCTGTTCCGTGGCTGTCTCTAATGAATCAGAAATGATTGCAAGATCATCGGCAATTGTGATGTTCCGGCTTCTGAATCCCAGTCTGACTCCGCTTGCAACTCCTTGTTTATAGAGTTCTTTACGCCACTCACGGATAACCTTTTCGAGGACAAAGTTGAAGAGTATTGGTAGGAGACCATCTCCTTGCCTTACTCCTGTCTTGATTTCAAAGGTGTCTGATATTTCGCCCCTAAACTTCACCTTCGAGGTGGTGTTGGTCAGAGATTGTTGGATGATCGCTCTGGTTTTGTTGCCCAGGCCAAATTCTTTTAGGATTCGGATCAGGGTGTTGCGATCAATAGAATCATAGGCCTTCTTAAAGTCTACGAAGGTCACCACAAATTCCATATTCCTGATCTTCAAATAGGAGAGGGTAGATTTGAGTAGGAAACTTGGACAGCGGGTAGAATATTACGAGCAATACAGTGAACGGATTATTGTAGCAAAAATCAATACTAAACCTACGTGCACCACAGTGGTACAAGTCTATATGCCTACCAGTCAAGCTGATGATGAGGATGTTGAAAAGGTCTACGAAGAAATAGATGACATTCTGAGGTATGTCAAAGGTGATGAAAATGTTATAGTAATGGGAGATTGGAATGCTGTGGTAGGAAAAGGGAGAGAAGGGAAGATAGTAGGAGATTTCGGATTAGGTGAAAGGAATGATCGAGGAAGCAGGCTGATGGAATTCTGCACCGAACATGAGTTGGTCATAGCTAACACCTTATTCAATAACCACAATAGAAGAATATACACATGGATGAGACCAGGAGATACAGGGCGTTACCAAATCGACTTCATTATGGTCAAGCAGAGGTTTCGAAACCAGATTTTGGATTGTAAAACATATCCTGGTGCTGACATAAACTCTGACCACAATCTGGTTGTAATGAAATGCAGATTAAAGTTGAAGAAACTGAAGAAAAGTCAAAAGCCAAAAACGTGGGCAATAGACAGACTGAAAGTAAAGGATGTAAACGAAAGATTCAAGAAGAGTATAAAGGAAGGACTAATCAAAACCCCTAAACAAACTTCAATTGCAGACGAATGGGCACTTTTGAAGAATGAAATAACAAAATCCGCAGAAGAAAACATTGGTAGGAAAGAAAGAATAGGTAGAAAACCGTGGATCACTCAGGATACACTAGAATTGATGGATGAAAGGCGGAAACACAAGAATCTAAGAGATGAAGAGGGGAAAGCAGAATACAGACGTCTGAGAAATGAGGTTAACAAGAAGTGCAAGGAAGCGAAAGAAGAATGGTTGAAAGAGAAATGTGTAGGTATAGAAAAGTGTCTGAAATTAGGAAAAGTACACACAGCTTATCGAAGGATTAAGAATACTTTTGGGGAAAAGAAGACTAAGTGCTGTAATATTAGGGACACAAATGGAAAGCCTCTAACAGATAGGGAAGAAAAGCTTGAGAGATGGAAAGCTTACATAGAGTGCTTGTATAAGGGAAAGGAGATTGAGAATCATGTAATGGAAAGGGAGGAGGAAATTGATGAGGATGCGAAAGGAGATTTAATATTGAGATCAGAATTTGACAGAGCTTTGGATGACTTAAGCAGGAACAAAGCACCAGGCATAGACGATATACCGATTGAGTTGCTATGCTGCATAGGAGATGAAGGTCTGATCAGGTTATTTCACTTGGTGTGTAGGATTTATGAGACAGGTGAGGTACCCCCTGATTTCAAGAAGAATGTTATCATCCCTATACCAAAGAAAATGGGAGCTGACAGATGTGAAGATTACCGTACAATCAGCTTGATTACTCATGCTTCAAAGATCCTGTCTAGAATAATTTACAAGAGGATTGAAAGCCAGATCGAAACGGAGTTGGGTGAAGACCAGTTTGGTTTCAGGAGAAATGTAGGAACAAGGGAAGCTGTACTAAGTCTTAGGCTGATTTTGGAAGGTAGAATAAGGAAAGATAAGAGAACGTTCATGGCATTTGTAGACTTAGAAAAGGCTTTTGATAACGTTGATTGGACTAAATTGTTTGACATTTTGAAATCAATTGGAATAAAGTACAGGGATAGGAGGGTGATATACAATCTATACAGAAACCAGACAGCAGTCATTCGAGCTGAAGGATATGAGAGAGAAGCTGGTATTCAGAAAGGTGTAAGGCAAGGCTGCAACTTATCACCCATACTTTTCAATCTTTACATTGAACAAGCAATGAAGGAAATTGGAGAAAAATTTAAAGTGGGAGTGAAGATTCAAGGAGAAATAATTTCAACTCTGAGATTTGCTGATGACATCGTCATCTTGGCCGACAAGCCTGAGGATTTGAATGAGTTTTTGAATGGTATGGATTCCGTCTTACGGAAGGAGTTCATGATGAAAATTAATAAATGTAAAACAAAAATACTGGAATGCAGCCGAAATAAATCAGAAACCTCTATGGAGATCAAATTGGCAGGTGAAAAGCTGAAGGAAGTAGGAGACTTCTGTTACTTAGGAAGCAGAATAACCAGTGATGGACGAAGCAAAGAGGATATAAAAGTAGGTTGGCTCAGGCAAGGAAAGCCTTTCTACAAAAAAGGAATCTGTTGACATCGAATATAGATTTAGGTATTAGGAAGTCATTTTTGAAAGCCTTTATCTGGAGCGTGGCGCTCTATGGAAGTGAAACTTGGACTATTGGTGCAGCAGAAAAGAGGAGAATTGAGGCATTTGAAATGTGGTGTTACAGGAGAATGATGAAGATCAGATGGGTAGATAGGGTTACAAACGAAGAGGTATTAAGGCGAGTGGGAGAGGAGAGATGTTTCTGGCGACTGCTAATGAAGAGAAGAGATAGGTTGGTAGGACACATACTAAGACACCCAGGAATAGCAAGCTTAGTTATGGAAGGAAGGGTCGAGGACAAGAACTGTAGGGGTAGACCAAGGTTAGAATATGTTAAACAGATTGCCTCGGATGTAGGGTGTGGTAGCTATGTAGAGATGAAACGATTAGCTCAGGACAGGGACGCATGGAGAGCTGCATCAAACCAGTCAAAAGGCTGAAGACTCAAACAACAACAGATTTGAGGTTTATAATCTGTTCTGATGCATGATCGCCCTTTCCAGAAACCGGCTTGATATTCTCCCAGTTGTGGATCTAGTCGTTTCTCTGCTCTAGTCGAGATTTCGAGAGAATCTTACAGGTTATCAGAAGGAGGGAAATGCCACGGTAGTTATTTACGTCTGTTTTATCTCCTTTCTTCTGAAGGGGGTGAATCAAGGAAGAAGTCCAGCCGTTGGGGAGTCTCTCTGTTTTCCAAATTTCGCAGATAATTTCCAATAGTTTATCTAGCGTCTTGTCACCAGCATATTTCCAAAGTTCGGCGATTATAGAGTCTTCGCCTGGTGCCTTGTAGTCCTTCAGCGATTGAATAATTTGTTTGATTTCTTCCTTCGTATGTGGTAATGAATCTGGATGAACTTGCACGATGTCTTCAAAAGTAAAAGTGGACTTTGGAGCTTCGCAGTTGAGAAGTGCCCCAAAATAATTCGCTAGAATGTGACAGTTGTCTTTATCATTATGAGCAACTTTACCATTGGTGGTTTTGAAATGTAGGCTTGGCGGGTTATATTTGCTAAGACTGCGTTTGAAGGTTCGATAGAAGTTCCGGATTTTGTTCCTCTGAAAGTCTTGATCAATTTGCGGCAGCTGTGTTTTGTCGAATGTACGTTTCACCCCCCGGATGATCTTCTCAGCTTGTTTTCTTTTACCAAGCAAGTTTGCCCAGTTAACCTCGTTCTTCTGAGAGTTCCATTTCTGCCATGCGAGCTGTCTTTGATCTACTGCAGAATCACACTCACTGTTCCACCATACATGTTTCCTTCCTTTTAGATGGTATATTATTAATAATTTTAAAATTTATATATTCAAAAGTCCAACCCCTCGTGCACGTCGTGGGAGACGGGCAACGTCACAAAGTAGGGGATCGCCTGTAGGGGCGAAGTACAGTGGGGACTTCGAATGACCCGGGACCGTTACGGTAGCTGTGAAGGTCCTACAGGAACCCTGAAAAGTGATGGCTAATGGGGCTCTGGTGAAGCTATGATAGGCCCAGCAAGCCAGTAGTGGATGAAACCAAATGCTTTCAAAAATAGAACGAGCCTCGGACATGATGGATTTAATAGACGACGACACTGCTGTAAACACGGACTAAGATATGGAACTTTAAACCTAAGAACCCTGACGGGGAAGGTGGAGGAGATAGTGGATATGATGGAAAGAAGGAAGTTTGATTTATTGGGATAGGCAGAAACAAAGTGGAAAGGGGAAGGAAGGAGAGAACTGAGAAAAAATATAGACTGTACCGGAGTGGGAACAAAGAGGGAAAGAGGAATGGAGTGGGAGTAGTAGTACGAGATGGTTTAAAAGAAGAAGTGAGGAGAATAAGTGATAGGATGATGAAAGTGAAAGTAGCACTGAGGGGAGAGACCGTAGAAATAGTGCAAGTGTATGCTCCACAAGTAGGCTGCACCTCTGAAGAGAAGGAGGAGTTTGAAGAGGAATTGCAGAAGCAGCTGGTAGGAAGAAATATGATTGTTATGGGGGATCTCAATGCCCATGTAGGAAGAGAAAGACAAGGTTATGAGAGTGTTCTAGGACCAGAGGGTTGGGGCGGAAGAAATGAGGAAGGTAAGAGACTGTTGGACTTCTGCCAGAGGAACAGCCTGCTAGTTGGGAACTCCTGGTTTAAGAAAAGAGAGAGCCACACAATCACATGGTACAGTGATGACTTGACCAGGAAATCGGTGGTCGACTATATACTGTATGAGAAAGAACCAAATAAGAACATCACGGACATCAAGGTTATACCATCGGAGAACCTGGATAGCGACCATCGATTGCTGGTAATGAACCTGAGAGGGAGTAAGGAGAAGAAAGGGACTGAGAACCAGGAAAGACGTATAAGGATATGGAAACTGAAAGAAGGGGATGGAAGGGTCGAGTACCTCAAAATGGTAAAGGGAGGAATTCCAACAGATGAAGAAAGAGGGGTGGAAGAGAAATGGGCTAGATTTAAGAAGACACTAGTAGGTGCAGCAGAAGCAGTATGTGGGAGGACAAGTAGTAAGAAGAGGTGGAAGGAAACACCATGGTGGAATGAGAAGACAAAAGATATAGTAAGGGAAAAGAATAGAGCCTTTAGGAGGTGGTATCAAAATAGGACGGTAGAGATAAGGGAAGAGTACCAGGGAAGAAAGAAGGAGGCGAAGAGAGTAGTGGCTGAGGAGAGAAGAAAGACGATGGAAGAGTGGACAAAGATGATGAAGGAAGATAGTGAAGGTACAAAAAAGGTCCTGTATGGGATGGTAAAAAGTAAGAGGCGGAAGGATCCTACAGATTATGTTAGAATGGTGAACAAAAGGGGACAAGAGATAGAAAATAGGGAAGAACTGAAGAAATTGTGGAAATAATATTTTGAAGAACTTCTGTACCCAAATGGAAAAGATGGTGAGGAGGAAGAAATCGGTGAAGAGGAAGATGAACTGCAAACAGAAAAGGACTTAACATGGAAAGAAGTGGAAGATGCAGTGAACTAGATGAAAGGAGGGAAGGCACCGGGTGTGGATGAGTCGAGTGTGGAGATGGTGAGAGCAGCAGGAGAGGTGGGGATACAGTGGTTGTACCGAGTGATGAGGACAGCATATGGAAGGAATGGAAGACTCCAGAGGACTGGAAAAAAGGAATAATTGTCCCGATCTTCAAGAAAGGTAGTAGAACAGATTGCAGAAACTATCGGGGAATAACACTGATGAGTCATTGTGCAAAGATCTTCGAGAAAGTTTTGGAAAAGAGAATTAGGACAAGGATAGAAGGAGGGATGAGGGAAGAACAACATGGCTTCAGAGCAGGAAGGTCCACAGTGGATTTGATTTTTGCTGTAAGGCAGTTACAAGAACAGCACTATGAGTATGGAACAGATCTACTGATGGCCTTCCTGGACATTGAGAAAGCATATGACACTGTATGCAGAAACAAAGTGTGGAAGTCCCTGGAGGATAGAGGAGTAGAGAAATGGACTATAAAGAGGATAAAGGAGATGTACAAGGGAAGCATGAGCTGTGTGAAAGTGGGAAGAGAGAGATCAGACTGGTTGGATCAGAGAAACGGCCTGAAACAAGGAAGTGCACTGTCACCGTTACTTTTCATTGTGGTGATGGATGACATAATGACCTGAGTGGCACAAGTAATTGGGGAAGGAAAGATGAAAGCAATGGTGTTTGCAGATGATTTGATGATTTGGGGAAACAAGGAGGAGGAGGTACAGGAACAGTTGGACATGTGGGAAGGAATAATACAAGGATATGGGATGAAATTTAGCATAAATAAGAGTGAGATGGTGATCACAACAAGGAAGAAGGAAAGAACCACAACGGGAATAACAATTGGTGGGGAACAGCTGAAGAATGTGGAGAGTTTCAAGTATCTGGGAAGCCTGATACAAGATAATGGAAGAAACGATAGAGAAATAAATGAGCGGGGGAGGCAGGCAGAAGTATTTCGGAGGAGTGTGAGAAGCATGTTATGGAGCAAGGATGTCCCTCAGAACAGCAAAAAGTTCATATATCGGACGTACTATGTACCTATCCTGACGTATGCCTCGGAGACCTGGGTTATGAAAGGAAGGGAGAAGAGCAAAATACAGGCCAGTGAGATGAGGTTCTTGAGAAGCAGTATTGGAGCTACAAAGATGGACAGAATAAGAAATGAGAGGACCAGAGAATTAATGAAGGAGGAACCATTACAGGATGGTATAGAGAAATCTAGACTAAGATGGTATGGACATGTAAAACGAATGGAGAAGAGGATACCCAGGAGGGTACACGAGACGAAGTGGGAAGGAAAGAGACCGAGAGGAAGACCGAGAGACAGGTGGCTGAAGGGGGTGGAAGAAAGCGTGAAGAAGAGAGGAGAAGACTGGACAAGGGTGGAGGCTGAAAGATGGTGGGAAGACAGAAGACGTTGGAGAGGCTTGTGTTCCAAACAGACCCGGCCAGTGGCTGGAAACTGTGCAAGATGATGATATTCAAAATGAAGGTCGTGCATAACAGTCAGTCTGATTTTTTTTTAGACTTTTGCAAATTAAGGCACATTTATATCATTCTACATTTATTTTAAAGTTTTAATAGAGCTAAGTAAGCCTCCGTGGCTTAGGCGGCAGCACTCCAGCCTCTCACCGCTGGGTCCGTGGTTCAAATCCCGGTCACTCCATGTGAGATCTGTGCTGGACAGAACGGAGGCAGACAGGTTTTTCTCCGGGTACTCCGGTTTTCCCTGTCAAATTTCATTCCAGCAACACTCTCCACTATCATTTCATTTCATCTGTCATTCATTTAATCATTGCCCCAGAGGAGTGCGTCAGGCCTCGGCAGCCGGTACAGTCCATATCCTCGCCGCTAGATGGGGGCTTCATTCATTCCATTCCTGACCCGGTCGGAGACTGGAAGCAGGCTGTGGATTTTCATTTCAATAGAGCTAAGTGCCATAGTATTTTAAAATTCAGAGAGTTTATTCACATAATGAACAGAAAGGATGAAACAAATGTGGGAAGAGAGGAAGAAGACATTTAGCAAGAATTGAAATATTGATTTAATGTGCTCTGTAGAAGTGTTATTAAATAAAATAATTAATAATAAACATTCATGTATATTTTCTATTAAAATTGTCTGCCTAATATGCAGTAACAGCTCCCATTAACGTGTGGTGACCGACTGAAGAGCAACCTAAAGTAAGGAGAAAGAAGCAATCATTACCTTAATGAGGGAAAGGCCAACAGCCGTGGGCTTGATTTTGCCATACAAATTAGCACAGAGTGTACGAACAAACTGGTGAGGAACGACGAAGACGAGAATGTCTGCATCCTTAGCGGCTTCAACTACATCTGGTACAGCAACCTGAGGGAGCAATGAACAACATGATTAGTTGTGGCTCATGGTCATTATACATAGGAATGTTATCTTACAGTGAATAACAAGAATTACACTAAAAGAAATTGCTAATATGATCAGTTTTTGTTCATTATTGACTTGCCATTAAAGCTGACCTGAAAAGGATCCACCCAGTCAATGCACAAGTCTGTGTTATCACACATGCTTTTGTGACATTTAAAAGGTCACTGTCACTCTCCCCTCATTTCTTTGAACCAAAATGTGACAAAGACTTTTCAATATTGTTATGGAACACACAAATGGAGGTTAGCTACCAAATATCCTATTGTGACATTTAAATCCTGGTGGTATAATAATATCGTATGGCGCCGGGTGCCAGGTGCAAGTTTTGTTATTTGACACCCAGAGGGTAGCTTGCATGTCGAATTTCGTCGTTCCCTGAAGCACTATGAAAGTCAAGAAGGTTAGATATCCAAGCTCCTTGAACACTATAGCGCTTTCTATTAGAGAAATGAGGAACTTTGTGTTGGCGGAAACTCCCGAGATTAATTTTGCCATTATGAACACGGCCTACTGAATTCAAATGGGTTCTTTAACATGCCAATATCGTATGACATTCGTGTCGTAATTTTTGCCGCCTTTCAAAAGTCACTTACCACGGCCAGGAGCGAACCTGCAAGCTATACTGGTGGTAAATACTCTTTACTCGAATGCTATTCCGTTGAGGAGCAGCACACACTGGAGAAGATTCAATCCAATGCTTCATAGCCTACTTGAAATATTTAATACTGGAGCCATTTTGTTATAATTGTGAAATGTATTTGTTATATTCTAAACCAGAGACCCGAGATAATATTTTAATTTATTATTTAAGAATAATATTTATGTACAGAATGTTATTTATCAAATTATTTATTTAAATATATTATTTGTCATGCTAGCCTCTGTGGCTTAGGCGGCAGCACGCCGGCCTCTCACCGCTGGGTCCATGGTTCAAATCCCGGTCACTCCATCTGAGATCTGTGCTGGACAAAACGGAGGCAGACAGGTTTTTCTCTGGGTACTCCGGTTTTCCCTGTCACAATTTCATTCCAGCAACACTCTCCACTATCATTTCATTTCATCTGTCATTCATTTAATCATTGCCCCAGAGGAGTGCGACAGGCACAGTTCATATCCTCGCCGCTAGATGGGGGCTTCATTCATTCCATTCCTGACCCGGTCAAATGTAAACCTCCCATCCACAACATGTTTATTTTAAATTCTGCTTTAAGTAATAAAATATTGTTTAGCCACACATTTATACGTTTACTTTCACCTATTGTACTTTCCTTGTCCAGAGTATTCAATTCTGTCAGCACTGTCAATGCCTAGTTGCTGCAGTTTTGAACCTTTTTTTTTCCATCAACAAACATTAGCCATAACTCTTGCTCCAAAAATAAAATGATTATTTGCTGGTAAAGCAATGTCACTTAAAATGTATTCCGATTTCATCCATACTTTAGTTTGGGGTCGCCTCGTCTTAAAAAAAAAAACACCACCGAAACTAGCTCACTGATTATTCAGTAACATTCATCAACAATGCATGAGTATAATCCTAAAGCAGAGTAAAAATGTGTTTCTTCATCAGTAACTTTAATTTATCTTGGTCTTCCTAGTTTTTTCTTAAGCACCACAAATGAACAACAGCCTCAACAACCAGAGACAACCTTAAAAATATCCCAGGAGACCTGAACCCTGGAAACTTGCAATAAAAGAGCAGAATAAGTTGCATAACCCCAAGTGCAAAGGGAGGCTGAAGATAGCAAAATCCAAGATGATACCTTATATATAAAGTCTTGGGACACCAGACCACACGGTCACCACATTAACACGGTATTGGTACTGAACATTCCTGGTAGAGTATGCTCTAATTACCTCCTTACTCAGTACATTTGCAAGGGGACAAATCTGAACAGCTATCTTTACAGCAAATTCATTGACCAAATATTGTAATGAGCTTAGTGTCAACCTGCACAACTTAGAAAGCTTTGAGTACTAGGCTTTGAAACGAAAGAAAAGATTTTAAAAGGTATGTAATTATTACAATCTGTCTTGAAACTAACTACATCCAAAACTGTTAAATCAATCCTATACTTTTAGGATTCTGTTCAAACAAACAATAGAAAGGGTGATTTCGGATGAAGAAAAATACAATGCCAGTCCTAAAACTCGTAAACTCTAGCAATTACTCGTATGATTATACAATACTCACTACAAACACACAGGTTATCAAATACAATACACAGGACTAAGATCAAAGATGTCCCAAGCCCCTAATGAAGTATCAACAATATAATTCGCAAAAAGTTTCACATTCCAGAATTGATTAAAACATTCCAAATCCCTATGAGGTACTTATAAAAACAGAATGATGATGGTGGTGATTATTGTTTTAAGGGACCTAACATCTAGGTTATCGGCCCCTAATGGTTTGGGTGATAGTGAAAGATGAGATGAGAATGAAAACTATAACTAATACTAACTACAGACTTACATACTAGAAGAAGAAATGGTAAAAAAATTAAGGATAAGGCGAATAAAGGACAGGAAGGAAAGAAATGCCCTCAACCCTCGAAGAATGAGGATGGAAGGACTTTAAAGGAAGGAGAGCCATGAAAGGCAGATAGGAAAGAGAAAGACGGGAGGGCCCGCCCTGAAGTCAGTGGAAAAAGGAGCAAAAACGGACCCAGCTCAGGAATCCCCTGGGGTCGCCAACTCCCAAACTCACCAGCTGTGAGCCCCTGAGGGTGTAGCAATATCCAGGAGGCACCAGAAGTGGTAGGGCTACATACACCCTGCCTCCTTGAGGGCCTTGTGCAGAAGGCAGGAGATAACATGAAAAGAAGGCTGACCCCTCTCAGAAGGAGGGTATCAGGAAAGATGAGACAAGGGCCAATTAAGGCGGGAAAGGAAGAGACTCCCTGGGCCTCGGGTATACCCTAATACCGTTGAGGTAGGAAGAGAACAAGAGTTGACCAAGAGAGGTTGACAGGAAATAAGACAGAGAGGAGCCTGGCACAAGTAAGTGGAAGCAATGCCGGACTCAGCTGGGGTCCCGTGGTCGCCAACCCACATCCCACAAGATGTGAGCCCCTGGGGGAGGAAAGATGAGACAAGGGCCAATTAAGGCAGGAAAGGAAGAGACTCCCTAGGCCTCGGATACCCTAATACCGTCGGGGTCGGAAGAGAACAAGACTTGACCAAGTGAGGTCGATAGGAAAGAAGACGGAGAGGAGCCCGGCACAAGTAAGTGGAAGCAATGCCGGACTCAGCTGGGGTCCCACCAGATGTGAGCCCCTGGGGAGCCAACAAGAATGAAGTGGCCATTAAATCTCAAGTGCATTACAGGATTATGTAGAGGTAATTAGGAGGACAGCTGGGTTATGCAATGTCAACAGCTGTGGATGTTGACCTTCAGCACTTAAGCAGGAAACAGAGCAAAGTCTCCAACCTAAGACAATCAAGTGATCTATGAATGGGCAACTTTCATGTTTATCTTTCAGCATTCGGTCTTGGTGGACAGGGAGAGGGGATTTAAACGTACGCCATAATATCAACATTAACATTACTATCAAGGAAGTTAGGATGTCATTACAATTCTAATCTACAAAATCAACTATAATACATCTCAATCTACTGTGAAATGAACACATTTGTGCTCCAAGCTTCACAGTAATAAAACTAACTAGCTTAAGTGACCACTATTTTATTGGAACTGCATTAGTTTGTTTTATTCTAGTGTTTGGTTACAATAAATGAGTATTTGAAGTTGTATTAAAACATTCTGTTTTTCTGCATTAGTCTACAAGGGTGTGTTATGATTTCTGGTAGGGGGCGTGGTGGCACAGTGGTCAATCTGTTGGCCTCTCACCAAGGTGGACCGGGTTCGATTCCCGGTCAATGCATGCAAGATTTTCGAAGTGAAATGCCATGTCCTGTGGTTCAAATTCCACGTAAAAAGGAGGTCCCGGTCACGTAAAACTAAAACTAAAAGCTTCCTTGATTTCTGGTGTTGTTTCATTTAGATGCGTGAGCATGAGTACTTGTATGTAGATTTTGTCTGATAACATATGTTATCATGCTATCTGCAGTAGTGTGTATATTTGTAATCAAAGTGAGGACTGGGAAGGCGGCAGTCGAGGTCCTAAAATAGGAACCACGGGAATCAAACCCATCTCTTCTCAGTTTTGTCTCATGAGACTAAGTGTACCTAGTTACAACCCTCAGACCAGAATAAAACTTCTTGGCAGAGCCTGGAATCAAGATGATGATGATGATGATAATTGTTGTTTTAAGGGGCCTAACATCGAGGTTACCGGCCCCTAATGGTCTGTGTGATAGCGAAAATGTCAATGAAAGTGGAAACCAGAACGAAAAGTAAGTGAGCAGGAAAATACTTACAAAAAGGAACTCAGATAGAAACTACTCACAATATGGAGAGCGGTAAAACGTACATAAGGAAATTTCGAACGAAAATACTCACAAAAGGAATAGAGCGAAAAATTCGCACAAAATGTAGGGGAAGTTCAAAATACATACAATATGCAACGTACAGTCGAAATACTTACAAAATGCAAGGAAAATCAAAATACTTACAAAATGCAAATGAGATAGAAAATACGCACAAAATGTAATGTAGATTCAAAATACCCACAGAATGCAATTGAGAATTCAACTACTTGAAAAAAGCGGTGTAGGTTGAAAATACAAAATGCAATTGAAATTGAAAATACTCACAAAAGGACCCCCACGATATTGAAAGACTTACTAAAAAGCAATTTAGATTGTCAATCCTTACAAAATGCAATCGAGGTTGAAAAACACTCACAAAATGCAATGTAGATCGAAAAAAATTACAAAATGCAACGGAGATTGAAAACACCCACAAAAGGGAGTGGAAAAAAATAACAGTGCGGGAATCTTAAAGGGAAAAGGAAATATAATGAAAAGAAAGACAACAGGAAAGTGAAAGAGGAGAGGGTCCATCCCACAGGTAAGGGACAAAAAGGGGAAACCGGATCCAGCTCAGGAATCCCTCGGGGTCGCCAACTCCCGAACTCACCAGCCGTGAGCCCCCGAGGGTGTAGCACTTTCTAGGGTGCACCAGAAGTGGTGGGGCTACATACATCCTACCTCCTTGAGGGCCTTGAGCAGAAGGCAGGAGATAACAGGAAAAGAAAAAGAAGGCTGACCCCTCCCAGAAGGAAGGGATCAGGAAAGATGAGACAAGGGCCAATGAAGGCGGGAAAGGAAGAGACTCCCTAGGCCTCGGATACCCTAATACCGTCGGGGTCGGAAAAGAACAAGAGTTGACCAAGGGAGGTCGACAGGAAAGCTGGAATCAAGACTTTAGGGTCACAACCAAAAGTGCTAGTCACCACACCAAGAGAGGGTTTCATGATTTTAAGCACACCTCAAGGCACAGTGTGTAGAGGAACTGAAAACAGTACAGCACAACTGATGGGATGAAGGACAGAGGGTATTCTTGGAACAACAGCTATGAAACTAGCTCATCCTCAAAGTCACATGATCTACAGCCTCAACTATATTTAGATTGTACCCCCATAGGAATGATTGACTTTAATGTACCCTAACAAACAAAAAATGACAGGCTTGAACGTTTTTCCATTAGTCACCAGCAAAATATAGAGACGAACTACTTTGCTTTTGGTGTATTGGCTGGTTTAGCAAGGCCTTTGTTTCTTAGACAATGCAAATGAGAAATATTGTAGCTGCACAATTTCAAACAATGTAAAAAATCTACTGATTCAGTAATGGGTTTTGGGTTGAGGCCGTGAGTAATTTAAAAAATCATAGGTTTTGATGTCTTTGCAATTACTATTAAATTACACAAAATAGTTCTAAAATCACTCTGATGTCCCTGATTTCCCTGATGTCTCAAAATAGATTTCACTTTGGTGATCACAGGATGGTGAAGCACCCAAAAAGGGCACCTAGAAGTGGGTCTTAGCTTCAGTATATGGACAATAATTTAGCTACACACTGCCAATTATAGTGGTAGGTTCTTTTTCATGCCATAAATCTATGACATCATTTACAAATAGTAATTCTATTATCTACCTGATTTTAAATAATTGGTCCAACTTTTTTTATTTTCTTAACCCATGTTGCCCTTTTTTTTCACATTTCTTGGCACGAGCTATAGCATTACACAAATCGCTACTGAGGTCCATGGATGCTGTTATTGCAGCACTGGCCCAGTGAGCAGCGCAATACAAAAATACCTTACTCTGTCCCCTAAAACTACAACTGCCATCACGTTGGGTTTTCTATCCACATAGTGCTTTTTGAGGACCCAACCAGCTCCCAGACATGACATTTCAGCTGCTTCTTTTCTTCACAACACAGGATAGCTTTTCAAGAAATGGCATGGACCCATACCGAACAATAATGAACCGTAGCTGGTTTTACAGGTGTCCTTGCTTTAATTCTCAAATCTTCTTACTGGGCAGATAAAAACCACTTAATTTCTGAATAAACTAAATTGGCTAAATTGCCACTCATTTTGTTACAAAATTATTAAACCTCATGGGCTAAATTGCAGCCATAAACTTGTCTCTGTTGGAGAATGACATAATGTCTATTATTGTTGTTTCATTTGAGAGGTTTGGACATCATGTCATTTAGCTCCATGAACTTGGTATTAATAGTATTTGTAATTGAGGTGAGGATTTAGAAGGAAGCAGCCCGACATATGCCTGGAGTAGAAATGGTAAACGACACGGACAATCACTTCCAGGATGGCTGAGATAGGAATCAAACCCACTTCTTCTCATTTTTGCCTCATGAGGACGAGTGTACCCTGTTCTAACCCTCAGACCAGAATTATAATTAGGGCTCGGATTTTTTAGTTAAATAAATATGTTTTTATGTAAATACACATTTTAAACATTTTGTCTATAGATACATGAATTCTTGCTTTTCACTTATTAGCACATAAAAGACAATATTTACATTTTTTTAAAATCAGTATGCTAGATGTTTCAGTTTATTGCATTTTTGTTCTGTGTTACTTCAACGGGGAAGAACCTGTGAGCTATCTAATCTTCATGTAGCGCGTATGTCAGCTTGCAGCTGTGTTCTTCTTATCTTGTCGCCCCGCCCCACTCACTAAGGAAGCCGGGGATGCCTAAAGTAAAAACAACTACTAGTTATCGTCTGCAGCAGTAGGTTGCAGAATTTAAGGATAATTTTTCTTCTGATGGGAGCGTTCTGTTTTGCCATGCATGTGGGAAAGCAATCAAGGCTGAACAGCGATCTCAAGTTACACAACGCCTCAAGGGCAAGAAACATATTGCCGCAGTTTCGCGCCTTCAGAAAAGTGTTTCGCGATAAACGTCGGGTCATTTGTGATGAACAACCTGAAGATGTATCTCAGCGAGACATAGCATAAATTGCATTCGTGAATACGGCATAATGTTTATATTCGTTCAGTCCCCTAAGGAGCACGTGGAACCATTAAATAGCACTGGAATTCATCTTTTGAACTTCTTATTCGCCCAAAATTTCTTCATTCTTTCACTCTGGGCCTGCCGTCTTTCTTGTGTCCATGAGTTTTGGAGTTTCAAGCTTTTCTCGGATGAATTCTGTTGTTGTTTGATGCAGCACTCCATACCTCCCTGTCCTGAGCTAATCGTCTCATCTCTACATAGTTACCACACCCTACATCTGAGGCAATCTGTTTAACATACTCTAACTTTGGTATACCCCTACAGTTCTTGTCCTCGACCCTTTCTTCCATAACTAAGCTTGCTATTCCTGGGTGTCTTAGTATGTGTCCTATCTCTTCTCTTCATTAGCAGTCACCAGAAACATCTCTCCTCTTTCACTCGTCTTAATACCCCTTCGTTTGTAACCCTATCTACCCATCTGATCTTCATCATTCTCCTGTAACACCACATTTCAAATGCTTCAATTCTCCTCTTTTCTGCCGCACCAATAGTCCAAGTTTCACTTCCATCGAGTGCGATGCTCCAGACGAAGGCTTTCAAAAATGACTTCCTAATAACTAAATCTATATTCGATGTCAACAGATTCCTTTTCTGTAGAAATGCTTTCCTTGCCTAAGCCAACCTACCTTTTATATCCTCTTTGCTTCATCCATCACTGGTTATTTTGCTTCCTAAGTAACAGAAGTCTCCTACTTGCTTTAGTTTTCCCCCTGCCAATTTGATGTCCATAGAGGTTTCTGATTTATTGCGTCTGCATTCCAATATTTTTGTTTTACATTTATTAATTTTCATCATGAATTCTTTCCTCAAGACGGAGTCCATACCATTCAAAAACTCATTCAAATCCTCAGGCGTGTCGGCCAAGATGACGATGTCATCAGCAAATCTCAGAGTTGAAATTATTTCTCCTTAAATCTTCATTCCCACTTTAAATTTCTCTCTAATTTCCTTCATTGCTTGTTCAATGTAAAGATTGAAAAGTATGGGTGATAAGTTGCAAATTTGGGTGCAAATTTGTGGGTGTTGATCTTTTGTCTGTATGTAGTCATTGGATCAATGTCGACTTCAGTAAGGTTCATTTGTGTCTCTACTAGCCAGCAAATTTTGGTTTGTTGGTTCTGATTGATAATATGAAATATTTTCTTAATCAGACGTGAATCATCCATTAGTGTTAAATGTCCATAAAATTCCATACACCGTTAGCGTGCGACGAAAGAGAATCGTTCAGTTATTGCATATAGTTCTTCCGAGCTTTTACGCATCCATATTCACATTAATAAACTAAATTATAATTACATATTTTTAGCCTATTTTCAATTTTGAAAAAATAGGCTTATGAGATCACCTTTTGTCCGTGTGCGTGTGTGTGTGTGTGTGTGTGTGTGTGATTCGTGTGTGTGTTCCCCCCTAATAAAATCTAAACGGCAGGAGCGATTTCAATGAAACTCGGAAAGTTCATAGTACTATTCCCGGCGACCTCGACCGTGCCCTTCAAATTTTGTTACGACTCACCAATCCAACATGGCGGCTGTGCGAAATATTTCACCAGCATTCAATATCTCCGAAACCATTACCTATATTACCCTGACATTTTCTATGGTGATAGAGGGAACTACTATAAGTTCACTTATGTGACCTTTGAAAACCTGGAAACTACAAAACCAACATGGAGGCCAAGCGAATTTGCGACATTTAAATAGACGTTTCTCGTGATTTGACCAACCAAACACAATGAAACTTGGTACAGTATATGTTTATATACATTGTAATGCACCGACATCTAACTTCGTTCAATTGTTTACATAGTCACAAGATGGCGGATGTGCGAAATATTTCACCGGCATTCTATATCTCTGAAACTATTAGCGGTATCTCCCTAAAATTTGGTACGGAGATAAAGGGCACTACTGGAAGTCCATATATAAGACTTTCAAAAACCGGTTGACTACAAAACGAACATGGCGGCCAAGCGAATTTGAAAATTTTAAATAGACCTTTCTCGCGATTTAATGTTCCAAGCGCACTGAAACCAGGTACAGGAAATATTTATACACATTGTAATCCTCTGGTATCTAATTTAGTTCAATTGTTTACATAACCTCAAGATGGCGGCTGTGCGAATTTAAAAATTAAGTTTTATATTCTTGTGTAGTAATCATGCGATCGAAGTGAAAGTTTGAATAATGAAACTACGCAATAATTTTCCTTTAATGGTACATGACTCTATGGCCTATACATTTAACAATCCAACATGGCGACCATCCGAAATATTTAGACGATACTGAATATCTACGAATCTATTTTAGCATTCAAACTGCATTTTTTAATGTTCATAGGGGCTATGAACTTAAGTTCACCTATAGGACTTTCAATAACCTGGTGATCACAAATCCAACATGGCGGTGACGCGATTTATAAATATTCACATGGACGTTTCTCGCAATTTAACCATCCGAGTGCAGTGAAACTTGGTACAGTAAATCCTTATACGAATGTTAATCCACTGGCATCTAATTTATTTCAATTGTTTCCATAACCTCAAGATGGCAGCTGTGAAAATTTTTAAAATCTCCTTGTTTTTTCTTGTGTCCTAATTATGCGATTGAAATTTGAATACTACGCGTTCACAATAATCTGCATGTAACAGTATATAACTCTAGGACCTACATATATAAAATCCAACATGGCGACCACCCGAAATATTTAGTCGGTTCTTAATATCTACGAATCTATTACAGCAATCAAACAGAAATTGTATATGTTGATAGTGGCAATTAACATAAGTAGGATATATGAAAATAGGCTGTATAGTTCTTCACGGAACTACTTGTTACTTTTGTCACATACCTATTTCACAAATATTTAATACATTAAAAAAATCCCGATTTTTAGCACCTAAAATTCTGAGCCCTAATTATAATCCTTCACTTAGCTCCGGGGCAACATCCAAGAACACTACATCATAATTTATGAAAACTGATTCTACAGATATGACTGTTCAATACTTACCACATTGGACGGCAATTTGTGGCCAGGAAGGTACTTCACATTCACATGAGTTTCGTTGATTATTTCTGTCAGCTTCTTGCCGTCAATGATTTCTTCATACACATACATAGTGACTGTTTCATGGATACTTTCATGTTTTTTTGCATTTTGACCAATTATTTTTGCAATAGTTGTACCCCTGCAGAGATTTAAAAAAGTAACATTAGAATGAAATAACATTATTTTAAAATACTAGTATGTAAGCATTTACAGATAAGAAGGCTGCACACTGAAGCAGTGAAATATTGGGACCATGAATGGCAAATGTGCTCTAAGCTAATCGCTGCATGTGCATGGAGAGACTAAAAAAAATTTTTAAAAAGCCCATGGATGGAAAAGGAAGGATGCCAAAAAGGCCCTGAGAATAAGAATTAAAGGACACAACTTTGATATTGTTAATAAGGTAACAAGGGAAAATGGCTTCGAAGTTTTCTTATAAATATAAGATAAAGTCTGCCTGTCAACATTAACTAGTACATGTTTTGGACAACGCTAATGTTCTCCTTAAGTTTTACACAATTCTTTTCAAGGTGTGGCTTAGCACACAAAAAGATCCCTTAAGTCTCGCCAAAGAATATATCGATTAGAGCATCTACAAATAAAACTTGAACCACTCTGTATGCCAGTCAACCCCATTGAATATGACTACAGATCTTACTTTGCTAGAAGAGGTCTGCAAGAAAGACTCTTCACCACATGATCTAAAACAACTGGCCCTCTGTACAATAGAAGAAAGATATCCGTCTAATCAATGGCTAAAAATAATTACAGATGGCTCACAAGACAAAGAAAATAGAACTGGAGCAGGAATACATTCATCTCTCTTCTCACTCTACTTCCCAGTAGGCCAAAACAAAACAAACTTTGATGCTGAAATAAGAGCAATTTCACATGCACTCCATCAGTTATTAGGCAGAAACATTTATTATCAAAAATGTGTTTTCATTACAGATTCAAAAGCAGCCATCCAAGCCATCTCGTCAAATTATAAGCCTCAAAATAAAGAACTGAAAGAATTTTTTGTATGATAAAAACCCTTCAAAGACTCCACAAACAGATCTCATTTCAGTGGATCCCTTCTCATGTTGGAATAGCAGGAAATGAAGAGGCAGACAGATTAGCAAAGAATGGTACCACACTACAACAACCTGTCAGTCACACTGATTTTATGTCAGCAAAAAGGATCTTGATAAATACTATAAGAAACAGGTATGAAGAAATGGCAAAGAAAACAGCAGAATCCAAATTATGGAAGGACATTGATGCTAAATGGGATAATATAAATTAACACCAAGAAGAGAAGCTGTAGCCTTCTTCACACTTAACACTGGGCATGACTGCCTTGCAGCTCATCTGAAACGAATCAACATCTTGAGATCTGAAGAATGCACACTTTGTCACAAACCTGGAAGTAAAATGGATAAGGGGAACCTGCTACATTGCAACAAACTTGATGTGACTGCTAGAAACTTCACACAACTCTATTGGAACGCAAGAAAGCTGATGGATTGGAATCCGGGCTAGCCATAGGAAACAACAACAACAATTAGTAGGTAAATATTTAAGTGAATCGTCAGTAGTTATTTTTTAAATGTTGATTTTCTGTTGTGTGAAGCTGAGGGAAGTAACAAGTACTGGTTTTTAATACATTTTAGTATTGACAGACAGATGCTTTTATGTTAATTATATTTTTGGTTCCAAGTCAGCTTAGAATCACGATATCAACATGGTATTTATCATGTCTGTATATTTAACAGTTCTTGCAGAAATGGCTTAGCACACACATGCATGGAATTTACCCAAACTCCAGGGTCAAGAAATTTAGCTCTATAGAGGTTTATTAACTTGCCATATCTACTGATTAATACCAGTTTATTATTATTAAACACAATGTGTACAAAAAGAAAGAATTATTGAATAAGAAAACACAGATTTGTATCAGTCTTTAGCAAATGTGCTGATCGGTTGTGATCTTTAAGCACAGTTTCCAAGATGGTACCAATGTATTTTGGTTCCCTTAAAATTCTACAAGGCAATACAGGAACAACTAAGCAAACATGGCTAATGTTTGCCAACCCTTACTCATAGCAACTCTATTCAGCATTCCTGACCTGTTTAGAATACACTGGTTTCCATTCTGCATGGAGAGAAGACCAATCAGTAATATGACATATGGCATTTTTGTGACCACTCGTCATGAGGAATGGTCCCAATTGGGATTGAAATTAAAATTACTGATAGCTAACTGCTCTTTGAAAAAAGAACACTGTTAAAGGATTCACATTAAATTGAGCTATACTGCAAGACATACAAATGCTGACCCAACACCTTCTTCTATGAGTATGTACCATAATCATGAATTACTATTACCACCAACAAGAGACCTTGGAATCAATGTTGCCAATTTAGCGACTTTTCCAAATAATTGGCAATAACTTAGTTATTGTTGTTTTAAGGGGCAGAACTACGAGGTCATCTGCCCCTAGGCAATAATTTAGTATGGTTTAGGTGTTTCAGCAGCTTTTTTCACTTCCCTTAGCAAAAAAAAAAAACTCTCTATTGATAGCAGAGGAACGTGTGACTTAACTACTAACTGGCTTCTTTTAAAATCACTGTTTGGAAAACAGTCACCAGCCAATGAAAGAAAGGAAGCAAGTTTGTAGTGTTATGATCTTAAGGGAAGAGGTACACCTTTCAAGGTAAAAGAATTGCATTTTCTTTCTCAGGTCCTAAAATGTTTAATAGACTTCGTTCTTTCCAGTGGTGAAAGAATTTTTAATATATCTGTAACCGTTTCAGAGATGCAATGACAAATATAAATAGGTGTCTGCTGATCCCAAGCACTACCATGCATACGTACGTGCAAGCGCCACCTCTGTTTGAATTATTTCGCTCCTTTTGAAAATTGGTGCTATTAAATCTCTCTCAGGCAACTCTCCCTATGAAGGCTTCCAAAAAGATGGTATATTGGCTTTCACGGCCAGTGAATTAAAACTCAGCAATTCTTCTAAGTTGGTGCCGTGTCTCGTGTGGGGTTTCGCCTAGGGCACTAAGCTGACTCTTATTGCAAATATGTTAGTCCGTCGATCATTGATGTATTGATCGACGGACTAACATATTTGCAATAAATCATCAAAGTCAATACGGACCAAAAATGGAGGAAGTAAATCCCACTAAGCTGACTCATCAGCAGGCTCTTGATGTTCCCGCCCGGACCCTCACAGGTTTAGCAAACTGTGTGCTACCTCCCTTAGCGTTGCTTCCAGCAAACATTGATTTGGGGCATATTTTCCAGATTTTAGAGTTGAATGACTCATTATTTTGTGTTACCACCAACACATCTTATCAACAATTCTGTTTTCAAAAGATTCTTGAAAAGTGGTTTGATTATCTCCATAATGGCAGGGGCAAGATCATTTTTATACTTATACTTGTCTGCAGAGCTTTGTACCACAGCCTGATGGTAAAAACATCATGAATCTAGACCTTTTGGACAAAAGTAATACTGAGGCTGATCGTCTGTGGAAGCCTTGTGGTGCCAAATGGGTGTTCTCATATTATCTACAGATACATTATTAGCTCTAATGGCATTCCTATAATAGAGAGTGAGGGTATTTATCACAGGATTTGAAATTGGACATAATAAATCTGTTTATTTGGCCAAACAGCATTTACAAGCTACACACAACACCTATTGAGAAAATTCTAGGAAATATTTTGGATGATGAGGATAAGTTGATTAAGCTTGTGTGAATGTTATCCAGTATGCACCCAAGGGGAGATTGTATCTTGTAAACTAATAATGTTAAATTTGTCAACTTTAGATACATTTGTTTCAAGAAGTATTCATAATATAAAATTTTATCAGCTGGTAGGGGAAGTTTTCCTCTTCCAATTAGGCTACCAATTCTGTAGCTGCATAGCTTACATAGATTATATTCAATCTTTTCCCACTTTTCAATACAATTTCTTTTATACAATTATATGCTATTATTTCACACTGAAAATGATATTAGAAAACCACTGGGAGAAAGATCGTAACTTAACATTTGTGTTTCTAGACATCGAAAAAGAAGTTGGTAGTGTCCCTAGAACAGCTATATGGGAGTGTCTTAAAAAGAAGAATGTGTCTATAGAACTCATTCAGAGAGTAAAAATGCTTTATGATGACTGCTACAGCTGTGTTCAAGTAGGAAATGGATATTCAGATTGGTTCCAGACATCCAGAGGAGTGCAACAAGGCAGTGCCCTTTCACCATTACTATTCATCACCATCATGGATGAAATCATAAAGGAAGTGAAGCAGAACACCAATATGGATCTTAAAGCATTTGCTTATGCATATGATATAGTTATCTAGGAAAATAGTGAGCTGGAAATCCAGGAAAGGAATGATCATCTGAAAAAATATGGACTGAAATTAAGTACTACAAAGCTGCTGCAATGGCTGTTAACAGGGCTGTAGGGTGTAAACCAGTATCAGTACCTTGGATGCATAATATCAAGTTGACAAAAGAATACAGCTTGAATAACCATACTCAGAAATCAAGTCAATTCTATCAGCAAGTTCAATATCTACTCTGGAATAAGCAAGTGCCACTAAGATCAAAACAAACCCTGACTTATAGGTTGGAAACATGCACAACTACCAAAAAAAGATGACAGCCGACTTCAGGCTTCAGAAATTAAGTTTCTAAGAAGCATAGGCTACTACTACTTCAGAAAACAAGGAAGGACAAAGTAAGAAATGAGAAGATTAGAGAACTAGCTGGAATAAATCAGTCCCTGAAGGAGACCATAACTGGGGCATGTTTGCGATGTTTTGGTCACAAAGAATTGCAAAACAATGGTTGCATACTGAGATTGCTGGAAAGAGACCTGTTGGAAGACCTAGGAGGAGATGGCCGGACCAAGTGAAGGAAGATATCACATCCAAGGGAATCAACTGGGATGAAGTCTTGAAGGAGCAGTGGTACATGGATCGACTAAAATGGAGAGCGCTCGTAAACCACACCTGGGAAACTGGAGTGGAAACTTGATGATGATGATGATCCTATTAGTAGTGCACGTTTCTGTCTGTTTGACCTTCAGCTACAATGTAGCAATCTCTTATACATAAATTGTTATATCTTTAAAAAACATTTTTTGCACATATGTAAGTTGAGAGACAGAATAATTTGTCTTACATGATTAAAAAGAATAAAATTTAAAATTTATAAAAGTTTAATTTAAAAAAATACACTCAAAATCTTTTGGAATGTGATTCTATGCCTAAAAGCACTGTCATTGGTTTGTAATGTTATGTGAATTATTATTACCATAATTATATTCTAGCCTCAAATTGAGGTCCTGTCTCTATAATAAAACGTTGTCACAAAATAAATGTTTCTAATAACAATTTATGTATAAGAGATGGCTACATTGTAGCTGAAGGAGGTCAAACATGTAATACTAATAGTATAAAATTGATTAGATAAAAAAATTGCAGTGAAAAGTGGAAAAAAAATTAACATAATTAATAAAGGGGAAGACCAAGAGATAGAAGGGTGAAAGGAGTAGTTAGTTATTGTTGTTTTAAGGGGCGGAACTACGAGGTCATCTGCCCCAGAAAGGAGTAGACAAATGTGTCGAGAAGAGAGGCGAGGACTGGACCAGAGTGACAGCGGAGAGGTGGTGGGAAGAAAGGACTAAGTGGCGAGGCTTATGTTCCAAACAGACCCAGCCTGGGGCTGGAAACTGTACAAGAAGATGATGATGAATAAATCAATATGAACAAAGAATGGCATAGAAATACATTGCATTCATTACCTTTAGAAAATATTATGCAAGCTGTAAATTTGGGTGCTTAATGCTTTAGTCTTTACACGCAATAGTTGCCACACTTATTGATGTGCTTTTCGTCAGAGACTTTGTGGGTTTGGTAGCTATCTTGTCTTGTATATTTGGATCTGATTATGCACGCTGAACGAGCAAAACATGCTATCGCTTAGTTTTCGCTATCTTTCTCCATTCTTTCAGGTTATTTGTCCCAGTGATTGGGGAGTATATTATGATAAGTTTCAATATACCGACGCCCACTCCACGTATAATCAACGCTGTTACATTAAATTTTTTAGTGATTAACCTAAGTAACCAACCGACTACAGCTGCTCATTATGTAAAATAAGAAATTTGAATAATAATGGTTACTAACAAACCATCCAGAACGCAATCACTTCGAAAGCTCGCTACGGTAGAAGTTAATGATTCATAAGGTTAGTTAGTTATTGTTGTTTTAAGGGGTGGAACTAAGAGGTCATCTGCCCCTAATGATTCAAAAGGGTTTTTATATTTATACACATAAAAAGTACAACAAAAACCGCAACACTTGTAGAAGTGTAATAGACTAATGGAATAAAAAATAAATGGTTAAAAAAATCCTGATGCAATTCTAAGTGTAATTAAAGATTTCTGGTAGCTTAATAATATTGTAAATACCGTACTCTTGTTATCCACTGAACCTAATTAAGCCTTAGAAGTAAGCAGGATCTGATGTATGCTTGACTAAGGGCAGATGACCTCACTGTTCCACCCCTTAAAGCAACAATTTCCAACTCACCATTTGCTTGACGAACTAAACTACTCAGCCAATTCATCTCGACGCGCAGGTCGCCCACGGGCGTCGACTAGAAAGACCTGCACTCTGCCTCTCAGGAGGCCACACGACAAAAAAAAAAGCCAATTAAACCACCATTTGTGTGAGAAGTGTATAAAATGCATGTATTTACTACAGGCACTAGGATATTAACCCTTCCTGAGAGGAAAACGGATATATGCGGCGCGTATTTTTCAGCCGCGAGCGGGAAACACACATATATCTGGAAAATTCGAAAATTTAAATATAGTGCCGTTTCCATCAAAATAGTGAATGTTAAACCCAGGAGATGGCACCACTATGCAGACACATGTTTGGTAGTTAATTATGTCACTCCTAGGGACCTGTTTGACTTCACAAATTCCTGCAGGCAGTTGTTGCTTTAGATGAAAGCACGTGTCATTCCGTTATGTTTGGTGATGTGAGCATAATTTCACGGAAAAGATATAGTGTCTGCTTTGGATTTGAGTGATGGTTTGAAGTGTTCCACATTTAATTATGCGTGGGATGGACTCGGTGGAGAATAGTATTAGGAAACGGAACCTGGATTGGAACACTGTGTCGGAAGAGTAATGGTGGAACGACAGAACAAAGTGGAGAGGAACCATAGTTGCCCCCACCCAGTGTCAACTGGAAATGAAGATGATAAGTATTAATTAATTGACTTTACAACCTTCAGATACTACTCAAACTTCAAGTAACTTATCAACAGGAAAGTGAAATATATGCAAGTTCTAATTAAATTTAGTGCACAAAAAATATAATTTACATATTTTGAATTTTTGAAAGAAAAAAAAAATCCACTCAGAGCCATAAAAGCATCTGCTCGGAAAGGGTTAATTGTGACCCCCCCCAATGTAATTGGGCTCACTCTTGCTGACTGATGGAAGAGCTTCTAATAATCGATTACTTAGGCAACGCTGGAAGATGGCTTCTGATGTCTCCACCCTGTTGGGATACACATACCATGCATAGCAACACACATGCAGAAATACAGTATATACAATACTTCCAGTGAGAAGAAGTGTTTAGTACTCCTGACATGCACAATGTACGCCTGAAAACGGAAACCTGAGCACTCAATCATAACATAGGCTACGGCAGATGATGCCCCAACTATCAGACCCTTTGCATGATAAACATTAATGGTGCCAGATACAGCAGTGTTTGAGCAGAACTGAGATGAACTTTTGTATTCCTGTCGTAGAAGCGTGAGACATTTGTCTTCAGTTCTCACCAGTGTGAAAATGCTGACTGGGGGGCAGGAATTTCGGTAAAAATTCAGAAGAGGTACTTTTCAGTCCAAAATTCTTAGGTACTGAAATTAACTAAATTACCTGAATTAATAGTCGGGAAAATATCTGGATATGATGTAGCAATAGATGTTAACTCCTCCGCTGTCTGAGACCCACCCAACCGTCCCAAACATGAACACGACTTATATAGGCAAAATTCCAGCTGATTCAGCCATTTTAGCGTCATACCATATTGCCAACCTCACGCCTTCGGTACTATATCGCATCCGGCAGACCAATGCACAGTGGGACGAAACCAAAATCTAGGGGGACAAAATTATTTTTACGTTTTAATCATGAATTTAGAGAGAAAGCAACGTATATAATTTGTTTACTTGATAATAAACATCAGTTAAGACCGTTTTAAGCTGCGTCTACACATGCAAAAAATTGTCTATGACTAAGAGTTGGATAGAGCATTCAGTTATCTCTTCAGAACAATTTTCTACCCCTAATTTACTTTTACAAAGTTGCACTTTTGACATAATTGTCGAACCCAGTGCTTCAAACAGTTGTAAACGTGTGAGAACTGGTTGCGCGGCATCTTCCAAAACGTAAAATAACTAAGTAAGTTGCAAAGAGAAGCAAAAAATCTCATAACAGGCGTAAACTACAAGACTTTATCTACATTTTAACATCAAGTAGAAAGTGACGCGACATACTAAAAATCTAAGTGAAAATATAATTTTAAAAATAATAGTTAAATATTATATAATGCAAATATAGCTAAAATTACGTAACAATTACGCCCATTAATAACTGAAACACGTTACCAAGATCATACCTTCAGCTGAATGTTCCATCTTAAAGCATCACACTAACCACTAAGACAACCAAACCACAGCCACTTGCATTCACCCTCCAATTCATACTGCTTGAACAGTGGTTACAGATTTACACTAAGATGCGTTTATATCCCAGAATAGTGAGCGGCAATTATATGAGAATGCTGTAGAAGTAATAAATTTTGATTTTTTTAATAATGAAAATAAATAATTTTGTCCTCCTAGATTTAGATTTTGACCCACTGTGCAATGGTTTTCGCCTTGACCAATAATGGTTAGGTAGCGCGGCCCAGGGCCGCGTTAGCTAATATAAACACCACTGGTTTTTGTCATGCATCAATAATCTTTATCCAGACCAATGGTTTTGCCTTTTATTTCTTTATTCACCTGTCGTGTGGTGCATTTTGTATCGGACATGTTGGCAATGGGTATGACGTAGTGTAGGACGTCAATGTGTCATGGCGGCAAGAACAAGAAGGAAAATTATTTATTTACGTAACAATAGAAATATTTCTGGTGCAGCAGTGACAATTCAAATTGAAATGAACTTCTAACGACTCCCAGAAAGGTTTGTGAATCATAAATAATACATTTCCAATACGGTAATCTGCCTTGTAAAAGTTGTGAAAACGGAAAAGTACCTCTTCTGAACAATTAAAGGAATTTCTTGAAGTGCAAGATCAGGAATATATGGTGGAGTAACTCCTGCAGAACAGTTCTGGGTGCCGAGCCATATGTGGTTGGGCACTATCATGGGTCAGCATCTTCTGCACTGAGCATTCCATACCTCTTGTTTTGATTGGCTCGTCGCAATGCCACACGCCCGTTCAGGACTCAGGTTTCAAATACCAGCCAATACAAGCCCTGAGTGGGGCGCTGTCATCACGGGGGAGCGGGAAGAGAGCATGGGGAAGCCTAGTAGTTCGCATATTTTCCGGGGCTTTAGTTGAACTTGTCGCGCTATAGCGCAGAGTGTCATTTGTGTATTCGCCACATTGACAAGATAACGACAATACAATAGGCCACCAGTTTAAATAGGAAAGGTTGTTTTAGAACAAAATAGTGTAGTTAGTCACAATAATATTCAAGAGATCACAGGTTAACATATTTAAACTACATTAACAATAACATAACTACTATAGGTAAAGCCCTGCGTGGATATCCGCAAAATTCTTCACCTTGTGGATATAGTTGGCATGGTAGTGCGGATAGCGGATAATGTTTGGAGGAAATTTGAGGATAGTTTTTAGAATAAATCCCAACTTGTTGAATATTATTGCTATGACCCAGATGTTAATGGCGTATTTTTCTGTTATGTTTGTTTTTCATGACAAATCTATGATGATGATGATGATTTAAGCTAATGTCATTCAAATTATGCCATTAAACATAAGTAACACTTCGAACTGAAATGGGTTGTAATTCTGGCTGTGTAACATTCATTTTAAACAAAGCACATGCCATACATATCCTAAGGGAAAGACTTTCGGCTGTTTGTTCGTAGTGGTGACGGCTGGGCCAGCATATTACAAGTCCGTAAAATACTCCAATGCGCAGGAGCGAGCCCACAAACGTGCGGATGTGGATAAAAGTCGTGCGGATGCGGAGCAGGAAATGTTTTGTTTATCCGCGCAGAGCTCTAACTATAGAAGCTAGCAATACTATCTGTAAATAAGATTGACGCTTGACATATCATCAGCCCTGTGAACTTCGTGTGTGGATAGATTTTGTCTGACAATCTGTCATTTTCTAAATTTTATTTACTTTTGCTGTACTAGTGTGTGTATTTGTAATTGAGGCGATGATTTGGAAGGAGGTGACTGCCTTTTGCTGGAGTAGAGGTGGTAAACCATGGAAAACCACTTTTAGGATGGCTGAGGTGAGGATCGAAACCGTCTCTCTTCCGTGTTTCCTCGTGTGGCCAAGTGTACCCTGCTCCAATCCTCAAACCAAAATTATATTTCTTGGCAGATTTGGAATTTAAACCCACTAAAGGAGTATAATGCCATGGGGGTAAAGAGGCTTTATTTTGGACACAATGTAGAAGAGGACTATGGGGAGTGGCACTGTAGCACCAAGGCATGCCTATGTGGAATTCAGCAGCTTTCCACTATGATGACATTGTATCTTTACGGAAAAAAAAATCTTAGCCACATGAGTCAAAGGCAATAGTGCCAACCTTCTCTTAAGGTTGAATACATTCTCTAAAATTCTAGTGCCCATGCCATCGCTACACTATCCTGGGTAATTGCAGATAGCCTACCAACATACGGTACCTCCTCATCTTTATCAAAATATGCCCGTACTCACTTTAATCTCAGCTTACGGTATATTCATATAAGTTAATTTTCCACATTTTACGATTATTATGGTAGCTATATATAGGCACATGTCTCCATACAGGTATAGCCTATATTTGAAAGTTGGATGCATAGGCCAGCTCAAAGTGACAAGGCTTAAAAAACAGGTGGTTGTGATGGTGATAACTGTTTTAAAGAGTGGAACATTAAGGTTCTCTGTTCCTACTCAAAAGACTGGTGAAATAGCCTGCCGAACTTCATTCAGGAGCCTCTTGCCAACAATTTACTAGTTAGCCTATAGCTTTCCAGATGAATGGGTAATCTGACTTCAATTTGCAATAGATAAGTACTGTACCAAGAATTTCCTTTTCGGTATCTTCAAATCTAGACAGGTGCATGAGACGGAACACTTGGATAATGTAATAAAACTTTTATTCACGTTGATAAAGACATAAAACGTGCATACAGGTTGACTTAATAGCCTACTCATAACACACAATATCCCAACCAACACAAAACAGACTTTTCGCTAAATGCATGCTATTCCTTACACTACATTGAACAACAAACTTAATTCCACAACACTCAATGAGACACACGAAGTAACACAGATGAACTAATAGAGGAGATTGAAAATAAGCCTACACGAAACACACAACTGGAATAGAATGACATCCCATTTATTCCCAAACTACATCATTAACATACGACTTGTGAAACAATGTAAACAAACAGCATGACAGTGCTCAACTAAAACACATTTCAAGTTAGCGGTGCAAAGAATGGTAGCAAATGTAAAAGAAACATATTCTGTGTAACAAGACACGATTAACTAGTGCTTCAAAACCATAAGAAAAACGAAAATATCTTCCACAGAAGACGACATAACCAAACAACACACGACCCGACTTACCAGTTGCCAGATCCCACAACACAAACTTTCTTAGGTCTTGACATGTTTAAAAACGAATACTTGCGTGTATTAGTAACGAGATATTGATATCGTGCTCGCACTACAGACTGCCGTCCAGTGTGGTCGGCCTTCCTATGAATATCCTGAGCTTGTGCCTCTACTGAACATTGGACCTTGGGGTTCAGCTTCACAGGCCCGTTGCCAAGGCTAGTCGAACTCGAAATCAAAGGTCGATTGTTATCTAAATAAATTTTAATCGAACCTACCTTTTCTGATTTATAAAGCGACTTCAAAATGTTCCTCATAAAAATAACCATATTTTAAAAGTTCTGGGAAAGAAGGATTGCCAGAGAAACATGAAATAATGGAACAAATTTGCGTGATTTCAAAGGAAAAAAGTATAACAATAATATCTTACCGAAGTAAAATACTGAAACTGTTTCTGAAACAATTCAGTATTCATGACTTAACAAGTGAGATTCTCAAAAAATAATGAGGAAAAAATAAATGAGAGCCGAAGCCGAACAGCAGCTAAGTTCACCATTTTTTCCACATCGCTTAATGGGTTAAAGAGTAAGGATCACTCCACTAAACCAACGATATCGCAAAGTATATATAGACACCAGGCAAATGGCAAGGTGCCAATGTAAAAGCCACAATACAAATATAAATACAAAATGATAAAGAACGTGCTATTCTTAATGTGCCGCTTGTCCACTGTTAAGACATGTATCCTTCATTATCCAATCTGATGTCAACACTGAACCGTGATCCTGCTTAAAATAACCCCATCTCGTGAAAGACCAACTTACTTCAGTCTGACGACGGATTTACCTTGGTAAGGTGAAAGGGTCATAAATTATTCCCTTCGAGAGCCTGGCGTAGCATCGGAAATTAAAGAAGTCACGTCTCCACAAATTGTCAATTTTCCTACTCACTAAATTAACCGAACAATTAGCAGACATTTCCTTTTCTTGTTGAAGGTTTTCATGAATTGGAATAATGTTCATTTTTAAAATGGCGGGGAAGGGGGTCCTCGGGATAATTTCTTCAGGGTAGCCTATCTTCCAGGGAATTTTCTCCGGGAGAGCAGATCCAATACGTTATCGATCGTACTGTCTGTGTACAATGTTTCAAGTTGTTGTTGCTTATTTTAGACGCTGCGATAATGCGGTCATTTGGGTGGGGGGTGGAATTTGCGTGATGGCTGTACTTCTGTGTGTATTTGTAAATTGGGGATAGGATTGGGAAGGAGGGGCCCGTAGCATTTGCCTGGAGTAGAAGTGGGAAACCACACAAAAGTGGACATTATTTTCCTTTACAAAGCGTTACTTTTAAGAGTAACGAAGTAACGACCATGCTCGTTGCTTTTTCAAGATGGAGCAAATCAGTTGTCAATAGCACGTGGAAATCGAACCAACAACTTTTCATCATGAACCATCCCATTTCTATTAATTTTATGATAGACGACATAAATATGTCTTGTTGAAATCATCCGTGAGGTAGCCTATTACTTCTCTGGTAAGAAAAGTGTTTGTGTCTAACTATAAATGAACCGTAAGGTGAAGATTTGAAGCTATTCTTTTTCAGTGTTGCCTATACAAATATTGTACCTCTTCAGCTAAAGGAAGTAGGCTAGGAGACTTCTGTTACTTAGGAAGCAAAATAACCAGTGATGGACGAAGCAAAGAGGATATAAAAAGTAGGTTGGCTCAGGGAAGGAAAGCATTCCTACAGAAAAGGAATATGTTGACATCGAATATATATTTAGGTATTAAGAAGTCATATTTGAAAGCCTTTGTCTGGAGCGTGGCGCTCTATGGAAGTGAAACTTGGACGATTGGTGCATCAGAAAAGAGGAGAATTGAAACGTTTGAAATGTAGTGTTATAGAAGAATGATGAAGATCAGATGGGTAGATAGGGTAACAAATGAAGAGGTATAATAAAATATAAAATACCTAGGAATTTATTTTGATGAAGACATGAAGTGGAGATCGCACATTAATTTCATCAGAAAGAAAATAAAGAGGACAGTTTATGTATTTCATTGTCTGAAACACATTTTCAATATTAAACTACTGAGAGATATCTACTTTGCACTTATTCAGTCTACTCTCACGTATGGAATAATTGCATGGGGAGGAGCTTATCAAACTATTGTAAAAAAAAGCTCAAGTAATGCAAAACTTGGTGTTGCGTATCATGTATAAAAAGGAAAGGTTATATCCTACGAATGAATTGTATGCGGAAGCAAACGTCATGAATATAGCACAACTTTACGTGACGGAAGTCTATAAATATATCTATAAAAATAAAAATTCAGTCATAAACATGAGCCACACCTACCAAACAAGAGGTAGAACAGGAAATATGTATGTCCCCTTCAAACCAAATCTATCTATTGCAAAGCGTAATTTTCAATACTTTATTCCTAAATTTTACAATATCCTTCCTAATCCCATAAAAGACCAGTTACATAAATCTACAAAGTTTATAAATAACGCAAAGATATTTGTTCGAGAGAATCTATAAATTAGCATTACCATTGCTACCTAGCTGTTTCACAACGCTTATTTTAATATATACAGTATATGTAATATACTTTTTAACATGAACACTTAACGTTATAATTAGGTAAGTAGACCTAATATGCCACCCACAAGGCCTTGCCTTACGTGGTATTCTTCCCTAACTCGGCTGAATTTGATATTCATCACATAGATCTCAGAATGTACATTTTTAGACCAATACGTTTACTTAGATAATAATCAGAAATAGACTAAAGTTACGATGTGATGTACATATTTAATATAACGGGACTCCAGTGATCAAGAGAACAAGTGACTTATACAATGTTGTAGTGCAAAGGACAATGTGTATATAGCACACGCGATTTCTTGAACAATGTACGGACGTATGTCCTAATACTTAAAAAGCTATGTGTGTATATATTTTCTTGTATTGCTGGATGTAATATTGATTATTCTTAATAATAATAATAATAATAATTAAGACGAGTGGGAGAGGAGAGATGTTTCTGGCGACTGCTAATGAAGAGAAGGGATAGGTTGGTAGGACACATACTAAGACACCCAGGAATAGCAAGCTTAGTTATGGAAGGAAGGGACGACGACAAGAACTGTAGGGGTAGACCAAGGTTAGAATATGTTAAACAGATTGCTTCGGATGTAGGTTGTAGTAGCTATGTAGAGATGCAACGATTAGCTCAGGACAGGGAGGCATGGAGATCTGCATCAAACCAGTCAAAAGACTGATGACTCAAACAACAAACAGCCGGTTAACACGTTTGTGCCCAATGAAAGAGCTGGGTACAAGATATAAATATGTAAACTCAATCCTGGAAAAAAGACACGGATAGTCTTAGTCAGTCTGAAAGACTGGACTTTATATCATTTTAAATGCTAGCAGCCGAGTACCAAGAAGGCAGTGCGAGAACAGAGTTTTAAGATTCTATTTTGTTTCTTCACTGCCTACTTGATTGTTCTCACACTGCCTTCTTGAATCTCAGTTCTCGGACTGCCTTCTTGGTACTCGGCTGCTACATCGTACTATAACGTCACACACCTCAGTGCATTCTCGGTACATTTCGTCCCGTCACCGTAACGTAACGCCAGACCTCAGCGTAACGACGAAGTCGACAAGATCATTGAAGTTAAAATGATACAATTACTTGTATTAGTTAATTATCACAATTAAATAGGGAAATTTAGGATTACGCGTTTCGACCCTCAAGTGGCCATTATCAGATCTTGATCACTGTGTTCAAGTTTAAATTTTCACTATTGTAAATTCAATATTGTAGTAGAATAGTTAGTCGTTAGGTGATTTGAATCTCGTTGTACGTTAGGTTTGTTTTGTGTTCAAGGTTTTGTGAATTATGCGAATAAAGGTTACCGGTATGTTATTTAGTTATTGTTGTTTTCAGGGGCGGAACTACGAAGTCATCTGCCCCATGAGTAAAGGTGTATATCCACGTGTATACAATTTAGAATAACACACTGTAATACTAATTTAAAAAAATCAATTGATAAATTGATTGTACTGGACGATACGTCAACATCACCGTGAGGAGTACTTCACCAAGTTAAGTAAACATTATAATAACTTTTATCCAGTGCATGGTAAAATTTGTTAATTGATTTATTATTATTATTACAGTGTAAGAAATAGAACCAGTGACAATGCATATTAAGCATTATTAAACAATTAAAAATAGTAAACAATTAAAATTATGAAGTAAAGAAAACTAGGATAATAAACAATTAGTTTTGTGGGAGTGATTTTGAAAATTGGGGACGGAAGTGGATCGAACGGAAGTGAAGACGCACTGCCAGAAAAATGGGACGGAAGTGAATCGGGCGGAAGTGGATCAGACGGAAGTGAAGACGCACTGCGAGCTGGATGTACAATTGAAAATGTGTGTATTGGAAACAAGGCAGTGTGTGCTCTGTAGCGCGAGAATGTTATGGCAATACAGTAGGCAGTGCATTTAGCAGGCACTGGTTTGACGAGCACAGTGGCAAATGTTTCACCGACTTTCATTTGTCATTGAGCAGTTATGAAGCTTCACGTTCAAGGTTGAATATCACATGGGGTAGGACAAAGACGACAAATGACATTTAAGTAAGCGGCATCATTGTCAAGCTGTGTGTGAGTAGTCAAATATTAAATGCATAACAGAATGTTGTTATATGAGTGGAATAAAAGCTGTATTTTCATCATATGTGAGACTAGGTCATTTCATGATTGTAGGAAGCCATGTTTTGATTGTTTACGACGAACTGTATGAGAGCCTTGAGAATAAAGAATGTTATAGTAATTGAGGAATGTGCTCACAGTATTTGCGAGTACTGTCGACGTTGTGTGTCACTTTGTTATTATGAATTATTAATGTAAAAGGAAGGAAGGAAGCTTTTAGTTTTGCGTGTCCGTTAATCTCACGATCATGATTCACGGTACCTCCCTTTTACGTGGAATGCGAACCACAGGACATGGCATTTCAATTCGAAAATCTCACATGTATTGACCGGGAATCAAACCCGGTCTACCTTGGTGAGAGACTAACAGCTTGACCGCTGCGCCACAAATGTGACAGTAGCATATCCCCAATTCAATCTATACATTCATCATAGTACCAGTATGAAAATGGAGTGTAAATTAACATTTTAAGAATGTCCAAGCTGTGTAGTAGCCTATACGAGTAGGATAACATGTCAGATGTTACACATCATTATGCGACTACTGTAAGGCTCGTATCTTTTTATTTATTACCCCTTTTTTATCTTTTACTTTTTTTTTATTAAAACGTTTATCTAGCACCCTAGGTGAAGGAGATAAACTAATAATATTTGGTGTACAGAAACATTAACACCTTCACAAGAATCAGTTGAAATATGAGTGAAAGTCCAACAAGAGTCATACGACGTTAGTCCACTCCAGGCGGCCCATCCGGGGAGCGGGTTAAGGCTGCAGCCACCTCTTGAATGCTCCCGAAATTCCTAGAAAAATGAGACTTTATAAACAGCATTAGTATGTGGCGTCTTTTAACCATAAGTTTGCTTCAACCCTTGATTGTATAATAGCGAATATTGTTACAAACCCACCAAACGTAGCTGGACTGGATACATGACCATACAGAGGTTTGAGGTTCGCTGACAGCAGCCATACTAAGTTTTTCACAATCCAGTAGTTACGTGGCACCTACTCTATAAAAGACACAAATGCAGTTACACACGCACCAACAAATAGGCTACTGGCAACACATTTTATCAGACAAATTCCTTACTCTCCCAAGTATTTATATTTAATTCACTTAAATTAATTACTATGCCTATACGGTTCAGGTTTCTGGAAATACAAATTCGCAACTTTTGTTTTGTTCCATATTATGTAGTACAGTATTAGGTTTTTGTTTGTTGGTTGAACTGCCGTAGGCCTACTGTAAATAGAAATGATTTTATTACAATACAAGCTGTACCCGGCATGCGTTGCAATGCCAATCAAAGAAAGTGTTGGCGTTGCAATTTTGTTTCTTGAAGTGCTTTTGGATACACAATATTTTTTTCAATTTCCGTTAACTACCTCTAAACTATCGCAAACTAATCCATACATTATGTGAGCGTGCACAACAACTCACCAAAGTTCCATCGCTATCGGATGAATGTCATATGAACGCACACGGGATTTTGTTGAAACGCTTCGCGCGTCGTCACTCATTTGTTGCATCTACTCGTGCGCTACCTATTGTAAAATGGATTTACTAAATCGAAAACCTTCTCTGGCGTGTACACAACAACTCACCAAAGTTTCATTGCAATCTGATGAATGGTATATGAACGCATAGGAGGCATAGACCTACACACACACACAAACTATCACGTAACATTCATCTCTACTTTGTATAAAACGAAGTCCCCGATTCTTGGATGTTACGGGTAAACTCGAGAACCAATGGATGGAATTTGATGCTGTTTTCACCATTCTGTAAAGGATATCTCGAGGATGATTTCTGTAGAAAATAATTTATTTACGATCAAAGAAAGCCGAGCAGTAACGATTTCAGTGGAAAAGTCGAAAAAAAAACCTGGTGTCCGAACGCTTTGTAAGCTTACGCTGGGCAAATCGTTAAAAATATCTGAATACTATGAACGTAAGAATTGTTCAGCATGAAAAGTTCTACAAAAATGTCCGTGAGAGCATATGTCTATCTTCAATAGGCTACATCGCGCACTATAAGTGTTTTTACGTTTTAATTTCTTCCATCCGTGTCCATTCAACTACTGAGGCGACAGTTTACGAACTAGCTAAGGACGAGTCTATCAACCCTGTTACAGCCTAGCTAGCGGGCAACCTATTGCCCCAGATACAGCCAGCAGCAAACCGTTGGGTCGTGTTGAGTTAAGACTTCTGAGAAGGGTGGTTGTGTTTGGAGTTTCCCTGGAAATGCAACTCGGGTTTTCTTCATTTCGCCTGTGAAACACAGTCAAGTTAAGATTGGACGGAAGGGGGATTTGTGTTTGATGCAACTCACCATTCTTAAATTACGTCTGACAAGAATTTGTTGCACATGCATCTCCATGATAATATAATGAATAGTCCAATCAAAGATTTTTACCCATCATGCCGAGACGTAAAACGGATATTGGTCGTTGTTCATTGACATTGGAAAAAGTAGGCGCTTATCACGTAATGCATTCACAACTGTTCCCGGGCGAAGCTGGGTCGCTAGTTTTTATATATAGAGATGAATTTATTTATTGTGAGATTTAAAAATTCATCTCGGTTATGTCAGCCCATGTTGTTTGACTTACTCCTTGATAGGTCTACATAGCTGCGTTACTCCCATCGTCATTTAAGTTTAGAACAGGGTGATGAGTGAGTGGCTGAGTGGCTCAGTGGTAACGTGTGCACAAGGTTGGAGGATCGAAACCTGGCGCAGTCAGTTGAGGGTGCGCAAATGTGAGGGAGCCGTGTCAGTAGATATACTGGCACAATAAAGATTCCCTTAAGGGCAAAATGTTCGTACCCGGCGTCTCTAAAAGCCGCAGCAGTAAAAAGGGGCGTAAAACCAATAACTTTTTTATCTTGCAGTAATAACACAAAATACAAGTTAAAAGGACAAAAGCCAACAAATATTTCGAGAATGTTGGGAGCTGTATTAGTGTGTGTATTTGTAAATTGGGGATATGATTGGGGAGGAGACGGCCATGGCCTTAAGTTAGTAACCATCTCAGCATTTGCCTGGAGTAGAAGTGGTGAAACCACGGATAACCACATCCAGGATGGCTGAGGTGAGAATCGAACCCTCCTCTTCTCTGTTTTGCCTCACGGGTCTGAGTACCCCCTTTCCAGCCCTCACACCAGAATTAACATTTCTTGGCACAGCCGGGAATCAAACCCGGACCTCCGGGACGACAGCCAAGAGCGCTAGACGTTTTTCCGTTCGATGAACCAACTAATTTGCGTTTTGAGAATTTTATCAAAATAGTCAATTTTTTTTTTGGTCAATCATTCCTCGTTAATTCGGACCAAGTGACCATAAAAAGAATGTGTTAAGTTTCTGAGAGCATTTGACAATAATAATAATAATAATAATAGCGGGGTCAGATAATATCTCTACTTAGTATAAAACAAAGCCCCCGATTCTTGGATTCTGTAAAGGATATCTCGAAGAAGGTCTTTGTAGAAAATTATTTGTTTATGATCAAAGGAGGCCAAGCAGTAACGATTTCAGTGTAAAAGTCGAAAAGAAACCTGGTTTCCGTGCGCTTTTTAATCTTACTCTGGGCAAACCGTTAAAAATATCTAAATACTATGAGTGTAAGAATTGTTCAGCATGAACATTTCTACAAAAAAAAAAAATCCGGGAGAGCATATCTCTATCATCGATACATCGCCTACTATAAGTGTTTTACGTTGTCATTTCTTCCAACAATCTCCATTCAATTACTAAGGCGACAGTTTACGAGCTAGTTAGGGGCGAGCCTATCACCCCAGATACTGCCAGCAGCCAACTGTCGAGTCGTGTTGAGTTAAGACTTCAGAGAAGAGTGGTTGTGTTTGGAGTTTCCCTGGAAGTGCAACTCGGCTTGTCTTCATTTCGCCTGTGAACGTTTCGTTCCGCAAATTACTCAGTCAAGTTAAGATTGGACGGAAGAGGGATTTGTGTTTCATGCACCTCACCATTCTTAAATTACGTCTGACAAGAAATCGTTGCACATGCATCTCCATGATAATATAATTAATAGCCCAGTCAGTGATTTTAACCCATCATGCCGAGACGTAAAACAGATATAGGTCGTTCATTGACATCGAAAAGCAAGTGCTTATCACGTAATGCATTCATAACTGTTTCCGAGCGAAGCCGGGGTGGGTTGCTGGTTAATAATAATAGGATATGGTCTTCTTCGAAGCCTGGGGCAAACCCTTGAGTTAATATCCATAGGCGACCTGCGGGTCGTGATGAGGATGAAATGAATGACGAAGACATACTGTATTAACAGCCCAGTCCCTGAGCCAGGAGAATGGAGCATTCCCACGACCCAGCTGGGAATCCAACCCGGGGTCCTTTGGATCAATGGTTAGCGCCATACCCACTTATCAATACAATGGCATTATTATTATTATTATTATTATTCCATGCAGATGGAAGTGAGAGCATTAAAATGTCAAACACCAGCGGGACTCACGCCGATGCTCTGACCACAGACACTTTTAATTCTCACTTGGCACTGCCTATATACTGTGATTGCTGCCCGCTGTGGGCTATCTATAAAATCCAAGAATATTGGATTTTCATCACCGCAATGATACACATTTATTATTATTACTAGCGGACCCGTGCGAGAAACCACACTTCCCCCAATAGGTTTATAATGAGACACTTAAGGAGAAAGGTTGTTATGTTCTTGAAATGAAAATCCACAGCCTGCTTCCAGTCTCCGACCGGGTCAGGAATGGAATGAATGAAGCCCCCATCTAGCGGCGAGGATATGAACTGTGCCGGCTGCCGAGGCCTGACGCACTCCTCTGGGGCAATGCATGAATGAATGACAGAGGAAATGAAATGATAGTGGAGAGTGTTGCTGGAATGAAATTTTGACAGGGAAAACCGGAGTCCCCGGAGAAAAACCTGTCTGCCTCCGTTTTGTCCAGCACAGATCTCACATGGAGTGACCGGGATTTGAACCACGGACCCAGCGGTGAGAGGCCGGCGTGCTGCCGCCTGAGCCACGGAGGCTTCGCTGTTATGTTCTTATTTCAACCAAATGATTATAGAACACTATTTACATTTCAGTTAGAATTCCAAGTTCTACGTTCCCTAACTTGCGAAGGCAATTACTGAAAGTTGGATCATCATAACACTCACCAGACTGGCTCCGTGGCTCAGCGGTAACGTTCTCGCTTGCTGGGCCCTAGGTTGCAGGTTCGTATCCTGGCGCAGTCAGCTGGCATTTGAGGGTGCACAAATGCGAGGGAGCCGTGTCAGTAGATTTACTGGCACGTTAAAGATCCCCTCCGGGGCAAAATTCCGGCCCCCCGGCGTCTCTAAAAGCCACAGTAGTTAAAAGGGACGTAAAACCAATAACATTAGTATTATTGTAACATTCACCGGTTATTCGATATTTATGAAACTATACGATTTGAGTAGGCCTACTCATTCCTTTGATTTACTGTTTCTGAAAGCTATGCAAAATGATAAAGGAAATACCTCAGAATGTTAAAATGACATGAAACAGGCGTCACAGCGGCCAAAATGTGAAGTGGTCAGCAATTATTGAGCGTATGTTCCTACAGCAACAGTATCTGCAAATCGCACACTTCGTACATTATTTAAAGAAATTATAGATATTTATGAAATTAGAGTGCAATTCGTCACTGCTAATGTCTAATCTCTTTCATTTGAATGCTCATTTGTCACGATCGGTGGCTTGTGAGCGCCGCAGGAGGCGATTATTATCATTAGCAGTAGTAGTTCCAATACTGTAATATATTTTCCAAAACTATTTAACATTTTGGAGTACCAATTGTCGGGCCTCTTTGAACTCAACATTGTTCACGTGTCCTACAAGGCCGAGGTCAGGGTCACCACTATACAAATTAAGCGGCAGTGTTCTGGCGCACCCAAGGTCGAGTATTGCGTGACAAGTTTATCTTTAATTGAGTTATCGCTACAACTGAGAGTTATTTGGGTCGTAACCAAACGTGCTCCCTGGAGTATTTATAACAGGGTATTTCACTGGATATGAATCGATATCTGAGGCGCGAGGCAGTACAGTAAGATACTTAGATACTGTATACGGAATATGATGGCTTGTGCTATTGAAGAACATGGCCAGGCCGGCCCTTTAGCATGCCTGAAGGATCCCGGGTTCCATTCCCTGCAGAGTTGTGGGGATTTTAATCTCCTGAGGCTAATTTTCCTCGCGTAAAACGGAAAGAGGTAAAGCGTTTTTAAGAAGAAATATTAAAAAAAAAACAAGTGGTTCCGTAAAGAACTAAATAGCCTATTTTCATCCTACGTATGTCAATTGCCTCTATCAACATACAAAATTTCAGTTTGATAGCTGTAATATAAGGTGCGTTCAAAAAGTAACGAGCCGGAGGCAGTAATGCGCAAACTGGTGACTACATCGGCTAATCGTGGCGTGTGTAACGGGGTGTGGTTCCGACCAGAGCGTGGAAGGTCACAGCCCGTCGCTAGAGGGCACGCGTGCGCGTCACGTGACGATACAAAGCGAGCAGCAGCATGCACCAATCGTCCAACGATGCCAGTCGCATTGCAAACAGTGACATGGAGGCGTCAAACGAAGAGCAAAGAGGTGTTGTTCGGTTTCTGACAGCGAAAGGAGTAGGGGGAACGGACACTCATCGCCGAATGTCACAAGTGTACTGCGAACACTGCATGTCCCTTGCAAGGGTCAAGGCGTGGCAGAAGCGCTTCAGGGAAGGACAGGTGTCGTTAGCCGATGATGCCCGGTCTGGGGCACCCCCCTGCAGTACCGATGACAACGTCCAGCTGGTTGATGCACTCATTTCCCAGGACCGCCGAGTGACAGTGAACGCCATAGCCGCCGTGGTCGGATTGAGCGTCGGAAGTGTGCACACCATCATGAAGGAACGACTGCACTTGCGCAAAGTGTGTGCCCAATGGGTGCCCCACAGTCTTCAACCACACCAGGAAGCATGTCGAATGGCCTACTGTCTTGGTTTTGGTTGGACGATTGATGCATGCTGCTGCTCGGCCTTGTATCGTCACGTGACGTGCACGCATGTCCTCTAGTGACGGGCTGTGACCTTCCACGCTCTGGTCGGAACCACACCTCGTTACACACGCCACGATTAGCCGATGTCGTCACCGGTTTGCGCATTACAGCCTCCGGCTCGTTACTTTTTGAACGCTCCTTATAGATTCGTAGATATATAGAACCGTCTAAATATTGCGTATGGTTGCCATGTTGGATTTTTATATATGTAGGCCATACAGTTATGTACTCTTGGATGAAGATTATTGCACAGGTTTAATATTCAAACTTCAATCGCATGATTAGGACACAAGAAATTAAAACGAGATTTTAAAATTTCGCTCAGGCACCATCTCGAGTTTATGAAAATAATTGAAATAAATTGAATGTCAGTGGATTAAAATTTGTATGAGCATTTACCATACCAAGTCTCACTGCGCTCGGAAGGTTGAATCACAAGAATCGTCCATTTAAAGTATTAAATTTCGCGTCGCCTCCATGTTGGACTTGTGCTCATCGGGTTATCGGAAGTCCCAAACGTGAAATTATGTTAACTGCCTCTATCAATGCCTTTACACCAATGCATTCTGTTCACAATCAAGAAAATAGATACACAAAATTAACACTCCAGATTCCTATACACCGAACCATGAAGTTCAATAAATCTTTTGTTTGCACCGCCTCACGCCTCTTCAACACCTTCGATTTATATAAGTTCGTCAACATTGCAAGCACTGCAGCTTTCAAAAGACATCTTTCATCCTGCTTCTTGGAGCAGTATACCTCTCACATCTGATTACTGCATTATGTTAAAATCCTTTTTTTTTTTTAGTTCAATTATAACATCAGGACAATAGCTGACAACCTGTCTAATTTAATAGGTTTTCTTGTACAGTATATGGTGTTTGCTTTTCGGGCTGATACTGTGTCCGTATGCTCTCTTTTGTAAATAATCTTTCCTTTAACATTATTATTATTATTGTATTATTACTGTCTTTTTGTTACTCTTGTTAGACTATTATTATTTATATTGTGAATGTAAGTGAAATGTTTTATTTGTATAAGCCCTAACCTTATTTTATGTAGGGCGCTATTGTAAAGGAGCTCTTAAGCTCTAAGTGTAGCCGTGAAAATAAAATCAATCAATCAATCAATCAATCAATCAATCAATCAAAAAATCAACATACAAAATTTCAGTTTGATTGCTGTAATAAATTAGTAGATATTAAAAACCGTCTAAATATTTCGGATAGTCACCATGTTGGATTTTTAATATATGTAGGCCATAGAGTAATGTACTGTAAAAGGACGATTATTTCGTAGGTTTATTATTCAGCCGTTGACTTCGATCACATGGTCAGACCACAATAAATAAAAACTTAATTTTAAAATCTCGCACAGCCGCCAAGTTGAGGTTATGTAAACAATTGAATAAATTAGATGTCAGTGCATTACAATGTGTATAAACATTTACTGTGCCAAGTTTCACTGCGCTGGGATGGTTAAATCGCGAGAAAAGTCTATTAAAATGTTTCAACTTCGCTTGGCCACCATGTTTGTTTTTACTTTACAGGTTTTTGAAAGTTACATAGATAAACTTGTAGTTGTGCCCTTTATCACCGTACAAAATTTCAGGGTGATGTCGGCAAAAGTTTCGGAGATTTTGAATGCTGGTGAAATATTTCGCACAGTCGCTATGTTGGATTGGTGAGACGTATTAAACTTTGGAGGGCACAGTCGGGGTCGGCTAAAATGTTGCTATGACTTTACCGTGCTTCATTGAAATCGCTCCAGCCGTTTAGAAGTTATTAGAGGGGGACAGACACACACACACACACACATACTCACATACGGCCTAAAGGTGATCTCATAAGCCTTTTTCTTCATAAAATGAAAATAGGCTAAAAATGAGTGTCTGTGTGCCCCCCCCCCCCTATCAACTCCTAAACAGCTGCAGCTATCGAAACCAAATTTGGTATGAGTAATGATCTATACCTGAATCTCTCACGACAATATTTGAAATTGACGTCAGTGCTACCAACTGCTGAAAAATCGCAATTGAAATTTGAGCTCTATGTTGGATAGCTCAAAAGGTATCCATGCGAACTATTCCAAAATTGGCACACATATATATAATAACATTCCAGATTAATTTTCATAAGTCCATACATGCCAGTGTTGCCAACATGATCCTAAGCCTGCCGATAGGTCCAATTTCAAAATGTATGTAACTTATATTCTATCGATTGGATTTCAACCAAATTTCGTATGTACTATGTGAACTACGACACATATAACTGTGCGTATTCTAAAGAGCCACCAGGGCTGCCAACTGTTAATAAATGCCCTCTCTATGTTTTAACCCTACAGTAATATCAATATATCAGAATGTATGCAAGCCAACAGCTCTAAACATTGCACACGTTATAGTACATGACATTATACCTTAGTTTGGTGTAACCTATATACATCGGTGCTGCCAACATGAGTCTAAGCCTGCTTATCAGTCCAGCTTTTAAATGCATATAACTTCTATACTAACAAATAGATTTCAACCAAATTTCGTATGTGCTTTGTGTACCATAACAGTTATGACTATGCGTATTCGTAAGAACCAGCAGGGCTGCCAACTGTTAATAAATGCTCTCTCTATTTGTTTAATCCTAATGTCAATATATCAGAAAGTATTCAAGCTATCAGCTCTAAATTTTGCACACGCATAGTACCTGACATTCTAGATTAATTTGGAGTAACTAGTATACATCAGTGCTGCCAAAATGATTCTAAGCTTTTTGATAATTTCAATTTAAATTACATGTAACTTCTATACTAACAAATGGATTTTATCCAAAATTGGCAGATTATTTCTGAGCACCACATACATGACATTGTTCCCAACATTATTTTACGCGCACTGATAAATCCAATATCAAACAGCATGTGACGTCCATACTATGCATTCGACTTCAACCACATTTTGTATTTGCATTCTATACCTCAGAGTCAACTGTAGTAAGTTACTCTATTAGGCTACACTATTCCATGTGTATTTCTAACTGCAGTACTTAGAAATGTTAGTATTACCAACTTGATTTCGTCATTATTCTAGGTCTACATAGATTGGCATGAATCTTATATTTTAAGAAAAGTAGGCTCTTTAGTTTGTCACGAACCTGCTTGTTTAATAAATGAAAATAGGCTAATAATAATTATAGCACAAGGCGAGCAGAAATCGTAATATTTAAGGCATCCAATTGGAATGGAGTGGTCATTGAATCTCATCATCACCAGCCGTGAGAGGTGGCCTTGGAAAAGAAGATTCATTAGCGGCCAACAATGCCGTGTAATAAAACAAAAAATAATGAAGTTGATGAAATATCTATCACAGGCTTAATGATCAGAGCTTGGGGATCAATCTCGAAATTCTTGTCCTTGTTCTGCTGGATTTCAAAATCACCTTCTGAAGAACATAGCTGCTATCCGAGGTTCGATCTTGATTTTGATGAACTACTGTATTTGCATGGCTACTTACTCCTTATGGTCGTGCATCTTGTAACAACAAAATACGGGACTACCTTTAAGTGAAAAGTACACGGAAAACAGAAGGGGAGTCTGAGAAATAATGTTTTTACCGTCAATTACAATTTTATCAAATCAATCTGCCAAGGAATTCGTGATGGGAAAGAGACCCAATGCGAGAGCTGTTAAACAATGTTTGTACTGTACGGTATTACTTCACGTAGTTTTCGGATATGTAGTCTACTTTTGTTGTTGTTGAAAAACTACGCGTCACAATGATGAATGTATGCTACATTTAGCCTGGGAGAACTATCCAAACCGGACAAATATTGCTTTTAGGGAGACAGCGAATATAACTTAGGTTGACGTGCGTAACTTCGACTGGCACAACAATGATGTTCCGTTGTTTTCTTACGGTTGCTAATGAAAAGTCATAATTCCACCCACGCACCCAAATTTCTCTATACCAAAAACCCTTTGAACAGACTTAAGCACAAATTTCCCTTCGTATCACGTGTCCAAATTTTACTCCGGTAAAATGGATATACGGGTTTCAGAAGACATGGATTAATGTCACTTTAGCCGCAATTGTGTTAACCGAGGAAAAATTATTCATTTCACATTTCGGAAATAGCCTATTTTAGAGTTTTCCTTTTAACTCGTGAGGGCTAGTTCTAGGTTTTAATGTAGTAAACGACGAGGACGAGACAGTATACTCATAGTATGGAGACGTAGGTATTTGCAAACAATGCGACGAATGAGACAAGAAGGGAGAAAAGTCTATTCTTTAGATGAAACTTGGCTAAATACAGAGCCACAGTACAGCGCTGGTCTTTACTAGGGCTACGGCATGACAAACTATCTCTGATCATCTTGGCTGAGCCGATGACGTGAACTGGGAGTGTTTTCCTGTCCGGGCACTGTCTCGACTCGGCGAATAGACGTTTAGCTTACATCGTAATGATACTTCGTTGCTCCAGACAAGATTTCTCATTAGATGGTAGGTGATCCTGTTGGTAGTGAACAGGTAACAGGCCGCCTAAACGCTCTTATATCGACCCCCCCCCCCCTCAGGGGCTCACATCTAGTGGGACGTGGGTTGGTGACCACGGGACCCCAGCTGAGTCCGGCATTGCTTCCACTTACTTGTGCCGGGCTCCTCTCAGTCTTCTTTCCTGTCGACCTCTCTTGGTGAACTCTTGTTCTCTTCCTTCTCCGCCTTAATTGGCCCTTGTCTTATCTTTCCTGATACCCTCCTTCTGCGAGGGGTCAACCTTCTTTTTCTTTTCATGTTATCTCCTGCTTTCTGCTCAAGACCCTCAAGGAGGCAGGGTATATGAAGCCCCACCACTTCTGGTGCGCCCGGGATATTGTAACACCCTCAGGGTCCCACGGCTGGTGAGTACGGGAGTTGGCGACCCCGAGGGATTCCTGATCTGCGTCCGTTTTGTCCCCTTTTTCCTCTGTAGTTAGCATTCTCATCTCATATTTCACTATCACCCAAACCATTAGGGGCCGATAACCAAGATGTTAGGCCCCTTAAAACAACAATTATCATCATCATCATATCGAGGGAGCCTTTATGAATGTGGCAGTATAAATAATTGTATCAGGGAGGAGCTCTGTTGACAATGATTCGTCTGATGGGGTCAATGAAAGGCTCCTTCTGTAGCACTGTGTCGATATATTTTGCCTGGAGTAGGCCGGATGCCAACTCTCACGGTTCCTTTTCAGCACTGCGTGAAAGAACTAAGAATGGACGAGTGAGTAAATTAACGAATGAGGTAGCGATTGACTGAAACAATACAAAAAGACCGAATGAATGAATCAGGCGACAAAGGAATAGGCAAATGAATGAAAGCTGGATTGGTTAGAAGCTGAGGGAAAGATATTAAATTATTATAGAGGCTACACGGTGTTCGGAATATAATTCGTAATATTCAAGGAGGTGTTCCCCGAAGACAGTATAACCCAACAAGTAGTTCCCTGAAGAACTAATTAGCCTATTTTCATATATCCTATTGGTCTTACTTAGGACTAGAGATTTTTAAAAATTGCACAGCCACCATTTTAAGTTCTCATAAAATGCCTTTAAATTAAACGTCAGTATATTAGGGCTTGTATGATGATATACCACACCAAGTTCCACAGAGAGAAAAATCCATTAAAATATTTAAATTCGCGTCGCCATGTTGGTTATGTGCTCATCAGGTTGTTGAATGATCCATAGGTGAACTTATGTTAATAGCCTCTATCAACATGCACAACTGGGTGAGTTAGCCGTGGTCGTTACGGCGTGGCTGCAGGCAGTCGCTCACATCCGGGAGGCGAGGTGGTTCGAATTCCCCCGCCGGCAGCCTATAATATGGTTTTCTGTGGTTTCCCATCTTCCTTCATGGCAAATGCCGGGGTCGGTCCCTAACTAGGCCTATAGGCCAAAGCCGCTACCTTCCAATTCCTCGTCGTTACATTCACAATTTCCTCCCCAGACAACACTCCACACGCGGCGGTACTTGTAGCTCACCCCATGTGTGTCCGCATAGAAGCAGATACAAACTCTGGCGAGCCGAACATGTCCTCGGACACTCCCAGCATTAAACGCCATATGCTAAAAAAACAAAAACAAAAAAAAACACCATACACAATTTCAGTTTGATTGATGTAATAGATTCGTAGATATTGAGAACCGTCTAAATATTTCGGATGGTCGCCATGTTGGATTGTTATATGTGTAGGCCATAGAGTTATGCACCATTATATGAAGATTATTGCGTAGGTTCCATTATTCAAACGTTCACTTCGATCGCATGATGAGGACACAAAAAATACAAACTTAATTTAAAAATTTCGCACAGCCGCCATCTTGAGGTTATGTAAACAATTGAACTAAATTAGATGTCACTGCATTAAAATGTGTACAGACATTTGCTGTACCAATTTCACTGCGCTCGGATGGTTAAATCGCGAGAAAAGTTAATTTTAATGTTTCAACTTCGCTTGGCCACCATGTTCGTTTTGTACTTAACAGGTATACGACAGTCACATAGATGAACGTCTAGTAGTACCCTTTATCACAGTACAACATTTCATGGTGATATCTGTTACTGTTGCGATGATGTAGAATGCCAGTGAAATATTTCGCGCAGCCGCCATGTTGGATTGGTGAAACGGATTAAAATTTGAAAGGCACGGTCGACGTCGGACGAGGTAGGAGCAGGGCCGGATTTAAGAGTATTGGCGTTTTCATCTTTTTTAAACATAAAGTTCTCTTAGTTTATATAAAACTACAATTTTAATGGTTTACATAATAAATTATATACGGTACAGTAGTGAAATTAGTTATCCACTTGTTCTTTTTACTTCTTTTAAGATTCGTTTAAAAAGGAAATGAGTTTCGAACTTAATTTGTGATCACTATTGTACATATATTTTTATATTTTAATGCTAATGACTATCTTTTGCATAATTGAAGAACTGTGTTCAATTTAAATTAAGTTACGGTATCCTAGACGGTGAAATGAAATTACACAAAATGTAGTTAATTACAGGTTTATTTGTTGAAAAACATACAAACTTTTCTAAAACAACTCACCCCACGTAATCTTGATGTTCAAATTTACATAACTTTCTTCCGAGATTTCTTAATGACAAACTCATTAATAATGACCTCATATGAAAGTGTTTCTGTTGTGTTTGCCTCAATACAAAGTAATGAAAGTGAGTTTAACCGTATTCCAGAAATACCAGTTCGCAGGGAGTTCTTAACTCCTCTAAGGCAGGAAGAACTGTAGAAGGACTAAAACATATTTTAAGTAACATGTATTCTTCAATTCGTACGGAAAATATCATTAACGTCTGAAATACTTCATTTTAGCTTTTGAATGAATCGCCAAACTGCCGCCCCTGACAATTTGCCGCTCTAGGCTGCAGCCTACTTAGCCTATTTAGAAATACGGCCCTGGGTAGTAGTATGTGCTTACCGAGTTTCATTGAAATCACTTCGGCCGTTTAGATTTCATTAGGGGGACACACATACACACACACAGACAAAAAATGTTCTCATAAGCCTATATTTTTAGCCTACTTTTCACATTTTGCAAAAATGAGGAAAAGTAGACTTATGAGATCGGGCAAATGTGTGTCTGTCTGTCTGTCCTTCTGTCTGTCTGTCCTTCTGTCTGTCTGGCTGTGTGTGTGTCCCCCCCCCCCTATCAACTCCTAAACGGCTGGAGCAATCGAAACAAAATTTGGTAGGAGTAAAGATCTATACCTGAATATCTCACGGCCATATTTGAAAATGATATCAGTGCTACCAACTGCTGGAAAATCGCAATTGAAATTTGAGCTCCATGTTGGATATCTTGGAAAGTATGAATGGCAGCTATTTCAAAATTGGCACACTTATAGATAATAATATTGCAGTTTAATTTCCAGGAGGCCATACATGGCAGTGTTGCCAAAATGATTATAAGCCTGCTGATAGGTCCAATTTAAAATGCATATAACTTCTACACTATCAATTGGAATTCAACCAAATTTCGTATGTTGTATGTGTACATAACCAGATATGACTGAGCGTATTCTTAAGACCCACCAGGGCTACCAACTGTTAATAAATGCTCTTAATTTATTTTATCCAAATACCAATATATCAGAAAGTATGCAAGCCGACAGCTGTAAACTTTGCACACGTATTAGTACCTGGCATTCTAGATTAATTTGGAACTAATATAGGCCTACGCCATTGCTGCCAACATGATTCTAAGCCTGCTGATAGGTCCAATTTTAAAATGCATGTAACATCTATACTAACTAATGGATTTCATTCAAAATTGGCACAACAATAGATCATATTATTACAGATTATTTCTGACCATTACATGCATGACATTGTTGCCAACATGATTTTACGCGTGCTGTTAGATCCAATGTTTAACTGCATGTAACGTCCATGCTATTCATTGGACTTCAACCAAATTTAGTATTCTGTACCTTAAGAGATGGAACTAAGAATATATTCAGTCACCAGGGCTGCCAACTGTAGTCCTCTATTAGGCTACATTATGCCAGGTACACAGTATTTCAAACTAATTAGAAATTTCTATATTAGCAACTTAATTTCGTCATTATTCTAGATAGATCCATATAGATTAATCATTGGCATGAATCTTAAATTTTAAGAAAAGTAGGCTCTTTATTTCGTCACGGAACTTCTTGTTTCATAAATGAAAATAGGCTAACAAATGAAAACACCAGTAAGCTAGTTATAATTAGGGCTGGATTTTTAGGAAAATAAATATTTTTATGTAAATACATATTTTAAGCATTTTTTTCTATAAATACATAAATTCTTGTTTTTCAATTATTAGCATACAAAAATACATAATATTTAATATTTTTTTAAAAATCAGTATGCTAGATCATTCAGTTTATTGCACTTTTGTTCTGTGTCTCTTCAACGGGGAAGAACTTGTGAGCTATCTAATCTTCATGCAGAGCGTAAGTCAGTTTGCAACCGTGTTATTCTTAACTTGTTGCCCCGTCCCACTCACTGTGGAAGCCGGGAATTTCCTTGTCCACAGCCATATTGCACCAGGTGCTAGACCTCCCCCTCCCCCAGCTACCTGGAACCAGTGTCACTCACATGCAATTCATTTCTGGCACTGTGAAATGTAAGGCAGTTCTGCGATGCCTAAAGTAAAAACAACTTCAAGTTATCGTCTGTTGCAGAATTTAAAGATAATTTTACTTCTGATGGGGGAGTTCTGTTCCACCAAACATGTAGGAAAGCAATAAAGGCTGAACAGCGATCTCAAGTTACACAACACCTCAAGAGCAAGAAACATATTGCCGCAGTTTCACGATAATCGTCGGTCATTTGTGATGGACAACCTGAAGATGTATCTCGTTGTGTATTGTAATGCTTCAGCAGTCAGTGAGACATAGCATAAATTGCATTCGTGAGTACTGCAAATTGTTTATATTCACATTAATAACCTAAATTATAATTAAATATTTTTACTCTTTTGTCACATATTTCAGGTATTTTTAATACATAAAAAATAAATATTTTCCAGATTTTTAGCACCTAAAAATCCTAGCCCTAGTTATAATGTCAAAGCATTTTGTCACAATACAAAAGCTGATAATGATATGATAGTCCTTATTTATTTACTTAGCGTACCGGTATGGCTTTTAGTGCCGGGAGTGTCCGAGGACATGTTCTGCTTGCCAAACGCTGTAGCTGCTTCAAGCGGACACGCATAGGGTGAGCTACAAGTTCCGTTCAATCTCAAGTAGTTCCAACTTTCGCTACCAGATGTCATTGACACCTTGTGGTGGACGTTGGAACTTTGATAGAGCGTTTCAACGAAATATAACCTAGAAATTTAGCTTCACACAAGTTTAATGCTCTATAAGTTCCAACGTTCGCCACCAGGTGCCAGTTGCAGTGGCATCCAGTAACCAAGTTCTCAGCTAGGTGTCGTTGAAGGTAGCATTGGGTTGCAAAAGTAGGAATTGAATTACAAGCGGCTTCGGTGGCGAAGTCGGTAGCATGCTGAACTGCTGTGCCCAAGATAGCGGGTTCAAACCCGGCCGAAGTCATCGGATTTTTTAAGAGCGTTAAAAATCCTTCAGTATGCCTTCCTTCGGAGGGGAAGTAAAGCCGGCGGTCCCATGTCATAGATTGATGGCATGTAAAAGATCCTTCCACAGTCTAAACTTGTGTGAAGCTAAATTGTTAGGTTAGATTTCGTCGGAATGGTCTATCAAAGTTCCAACGTTCACCACTAGGTATCATTGATATCTGGTAGCGAAAGTTGGAACTACTTGAAATTGAACGGAACTCGTAGCTCACCCTAAGGGTGTCCCCTGGAAGCAGCTACAGACTCAGGCGAGCCGAACATGTCCTCGGACACTCCCGGCACTAAAAGCCATACGATAAATAAATAAATAAATAAATAACCTGAATTACTGACAACACACTAATACAGTCATCACAATTAACACCGGTTATCAGACAGATTGAAGCCTCCGTGGCTTAGGCGGCAGCACGCCGGCCTCTCACCGCTGGGTCCGTGGTTCAAATCCCGGTCACTCCATGTGAGATCTGTGCTGGACAGAACGGAGGCAGACAGGTTTTTCTCCGGGTACTCCGGTTTTCCCTGTCAAAATTTCATTCCAGCAACACTCTCCACTATCATTTCATTTCATCTGTCATTCATTTAATCATTGCCCCAGAGGAGTGCGTCAGGCCTCGGCAGCCGGCACAGTTCATATCCTCGCCGCTAGATGGGGGCTTCATTCATTCCATTCCTGACCCGGTCGGAGACTGGAAGCAGGCTGTGGATTTTCATCAGACAGATTCTACACACACGGGGCCGCGTTGTCGTAGCCCCTAAAGTGAGGAACCAACCAACTGTCCTTGACTTTGGCGGACAAGCCCAATAGAACGTGGGCTGTGGGATTGTCTCCGTATCGCTGTGGTCATGGATCAAAGATAAGTGACCCGGGCTGACGACCTAGTACCAGGCATAGTCCAGCACTGGAGATAAGAGCGGCCGGCCCTCAGACAGGACGTCTTCCGTGAGTCACACAGTAAACCTTGGTACAGGGTCTTTCATTCAAAGTGAGGTTGGGGTCGAGAGAGCGCCCGTATGAATAGCATGTAAATAACAAGCACACAATAAATCAAAGTAAAATCATTGCTCAACTTGTCAGAGAAGATGTTGAAATGCCCTCCACCTGCATCTACACATTTCTGGCATCTTCTACGGAAATTTTCATTCACACGCATTAGTTAATCTACAGAGATGGCCTCAATTTCTCTCGTGGTATTTAGTTAAGAGTTCATCTAGAGCGTGAGGGTTTGTTGCATAAACCTTATTTTTGAATTTTCCCCATAAATAAAAATTGAAGCAACAGGCCTAGGCTTTAACAGTAATAACACATTATAAAATTTTGAAATAAATAGCAAACGGATGAATGAAGTAAGGCTACCAAGACAAGCACTGGAACGACGGATGACAGGGAAGAGAGGACGATGAAGACCAAGAATGCGTTGGATGGACTCGGTGGAGAATAGTATTAGAAAACGGAACCTGGATTGGAACACTGTGTCGGAAGAGGAATGGTGGAACAACAGAAGAAAGTGGAGAGGAAGCATATTTGCCCCCACCCAGTGTCAACTGGATAAGGGGAAATGAAGATGATGATGATGATACGTTATAAAATTTATAACACTTATAACTTAAAATAGGAAAGCCTCCGTGGCTTAGGCGGCAGCACGCCGGCCTCTCACCGCTGGGTCCGTGGTTCAAAAACCGGTCACTCCATGTGAGATCTGTGCTGGGCAAAACGGAGGCAGACAGGTTTTCTCCGGGTACTCCGGTTTTCCCTGTCAAAATTTCATTCCAGCAACACTCTCCACTATCATTTCATTTCATCTGTAATTCATTTACTCATTGCCCCAGAGGAGTGCGTCAGGCCTCGGCAGCCGGCACAGTTCATATCCTCGCCGCTGGATGGGGGCTTCATTCATTCCATTCCTGACCCGGTCGGAGACTGGAAGCAGGCTGTGGATTTTCATTTTCATAACTTAATATAGCCTTTAAAAGAAATAACGACGTCAACTTTACTCGTAAAATCCTGCGTCGCAATTGTCTCAGAATCTCAGCTTCGTGTTGCCACGTGCTCGTCTGTCCTTCGGGTCGACCTTCTACTTGCAGCGCTGCGTCGACCGTGCGACCGGCCCCACTTTGAGTGAAAGACCTGCATATCACCCGTTCAACGTCAGAAGACACTTCTTCTTCTTCTTCTTCTTCTTCTTCTTATCCCGCTTCAATCAGTGTCGATGTTTCTGGCCGTTCTTTTCCACTCTTTCCTGTCCCACACATCATCTTCGTGTAACTTTTTCTCCTTCAGGTCAGGCGCGGATCTAGAGCTTGGCTTCGGGGGGAGGGGGGTCAGAGAATCGAAATTGTTAAGAAAAATTGTATCGCTAAAAACGCAATCACAAAACAACCAAAAGTACAAAACCAGACCAATTTTTTTGCAAGCTACTTGGATAGAAATTTGATGCGTTTAGCGCACCAAAAATATTCGTACACATTGAAAGGCGTGTTTTGCGACTTTTACATCGAGCTTCCAGGAAAGTATCAATGTACGTTGCAGTTTCGGCAAGTCGAGTTGGTACAGACAAAGGGAGAAAGTCACAGCTTAAATTGCCAACCAAGCTTGCAGTTTGGACGTCGGCAAATTTTTTTGGTCCGAAAAAAGCCCCAAATTCCTATCCGTGCATTGCTGCACATTCATCGTGACATCAATATAAACATCGATTGGGTAATCACAAGTTTTGCTAATCAAAATAGACGAGTTGATTTTGTAAAAAAAAAATCGTTTTTATATAACAGGTATGAATTTGTAAATATGTACAGTTGTAATACAAATAATAATTGCAATAAAGATATTTTCAGTAATGAATAAAATGAAAAAAAAAAAACCTGTTTTTCAGTTAAAATTCGTTAAGTTTTATTTGTCTGGTTATTGTGTTTTCGTTTTTTGAGTTTGCAAAAAAATCTCCGTGGGGGGGGGGGGGGGTCATGACCCCCGTGACCCCCCCCCCCCCTTGAATCCGCGCCTGCTTCAGGTCTTCTCGGATATTGTCAGTCCATCTTCTTCTGGGTCTGTCCCTATTTCTTGTTCCATCTACAACCAGATCCATTATTCTCCTCCCTACATAGCTGTCGTCCCTTCGCATAATATGCCCTTACCACAACAGTATTTTCTCCTGGATTTCCTTTCTTGCTTCTGTAACTTTAACAGTTCCTCAGATTTTCTCATTTTTGATGCAGTCCTTCTTAGTGACATCTCTCATCCAACTAAACATCTTCATCTCCGTCACCCAGTTTATTACATTGTGACTTTGTTGTAGTCCAGGTTTCTGCTCCGTGGCCTTACTGCTGTCTTGTAGGCTTTTCCTTTCACTTTTGTGGTGAGTCTCTTGTCACACAGAATTCCAGAAATCCCTTTCCATTTCATCCAGGCCGACTGTAGTCTCTGGTTGATTTCCGCATTTATGTTGCCATCGTCCGACACCAATGACCTTAAATACTTGACTTTAAGGCTGTGCGGTCAAAAATTGAATTTTATTTTTATTCTTAATCTCTAATGTAGGTCTTATTGAGACATTATATGCGTTTTGAAGAAAATAACGACGGCTCGTTTGCTAAGGACATGGCTTCAATGTGGCTATTTTGAGCGTTAAAGGTACAATCACCACGACGAAACTAATAATCGGAAGACATCGAAATGTCTGTGCAACAACCCCTGTAGTAGTACCTGCAATAGGAACAATTCTTATTTCGAAATTCAAATTTTGTATTAACCTCTTCAAATTTGAATATCATTTTTAGTGAGAAAAAATTGTTATATTAACTTCAAAGTTATATTAATTTGAAGTGACTCTTATTCTGAGCAGTAGAAAAGTTCGATAAAGAAAATTGGTTCAGCGATATACCCGTGGTACATGTACCTTTCAGACTCGACAAAACGCTGGCTGAATCAGTCACACACATATACACACACGCGCGCGCACACACAGTGGCAAGACAAGACACCTACTGGAGCCTCTCTTTCCCTCTCCTTCAACACCTTTGCTATCGCAGCTTCCGCCCCCCTCCCTCCCTGACTCGTCCTGCCAGTCTACACGACCACAGTCTAGATCAGAGTTTCCCAACCTTTTGAAGTTCACGGCATCCTTGGGAACAACATTAAACACTAGGGGCACCCTTCCTTGAATAAAAACAGAATTAAGTTTCATATGTAAATTTATTGTAATATTTTTTAAGAAGTAAAGTACACCATAACTACAGTCAGTGAGTAAAAATACATCAATAGTTTTGTTCGATAAATCATTAATGTGATTTGATGCTTAGAGCACAGATACGTGATATCGGGCCTTGCAGTTGACTATGAAACACGCAAATCTTCCTCAAGGTTATTCAGTCTATTTCTTGCTTTGGATTTTATTGTCACCAGAGCAGAGAAGGCTTGCTCGCATAGATACGATGTTGAAAAGGGCGAAAGTGTGTTAATTGCTTTCTTCATAAGGTTAGGATACTACTCTCTCCGCTGAAGCCCAAAAGTAGCCACCGACGCCTCACTCTTGGTGAACTTACCTTTGAATGTGGAATCAGCACAAAGATCAATAAATTCATCTCGTTCGCAACCAGTGAAATCTATGGCCGACGGAGTATCAAATAGTAGCCTTATTGAGGTTTTAACTATTGGGCAGCATACTAACCAGATGTGGCACGACCGAAGAGTAAATCGGTTGACAGCTTCCAAGTTTGGTCCAGTCATTAAACGTTTACCTTACACCCCTTGTCACAATCTCGTCAAAACAATTTTATATAAAAAAAATCTCACCTCAGTCACATTTGGAAGAGATAATGATGACACTGCTATAAAACTGTATGATAACAGAACTGGCAACATTGTCACCAAGTGTGGGCTCTTCGTGGACCAAGAACATCCATTCCTCGGAGCCAGTCCTGATGGTTTGGTTGCTTGTGATGGTGTCGTAGAAGTGAAATGCCTTGTCTCCGTCACTGAATCAGATTTGAGTGATGAGGTGATTAATAAACAGAAAAAAGATTTGTGCCTGGAACTTTCAGAAGAAAAATTGCAATTGAAGCGAAGCCACAACTACTTCTTCCAGGTGAAAGGTCAATTGAATATCACCAGGAGAAAATGGTGCGATTTTGTAGTTGATACGAAGAAAGGAGAACTCTTCGTGGAAAGGATAGAAAGGATAGAAAAGGATGCGATCGCAAACAAAGATCCTTCCAAAATTAGTACAGTGTTATAAGGAGTGCATTTTGCCATAAATTGTAGACAGTCGAGTTGTACGTGGCATGAAAATCCGAGATCCCACCTTCGTGCTGGAGGCTCAACGACAAAAGCAGGCAGCAGATACCAACAAACGAAAGAGGAGGGAGAGATCAGATACCATCAAACACGGCAAGAAAAACGCATAAGTTTAGTTACGGTACTACGGTCGGATGGTATCGTGCGTAAGTTGTTCAGAAGATGATGTGTAGGACTGAGGAAAATGTTGACCCTGAATGAGTGGTATAATACAGTGAATAATAATAATAATAATAATAATAATAATAATAATAATAATAATAATAAGAAGAAGAAGAAGAACATAGACAATATTGTAAGTCGATAAAACTCTTCAAAAATTGATGTGATGATTTTTTATTCTGAGATGGTTAATGTTGAAAGGTAAAACGCAGTTGGATGTCATTTACATTGACCTGGCTAAAGCATTTCACTCCATAAACCATAATCTGGTCATATACAAACTGTCCCACAGATGCAATATTCATAGCAATCTTTCAACACTCATAAAAAACTGTCGTACTTCCTGGTCCTATCTCCTTATGGCTGAATGTCTCGTCTGGCAACCCACAAGGAGGAATTCCATAATCTCTACTGTTTTCTCTCTTTGTAGATGACCTAACAGATGAAATAAAGACCACCCCATGTTCCATAATTGCTATACGCAGATGATCTAAAAAATTTCAAAACATAGTGAATTTCAGCGATTGTTGATGATGATGATGATGATAATTGATGTTTTAAGGGGCCTAACATCGAGGTTATCGGCCCCTTCAGCGATTGTGATAGCATTCAAAATACTTTAGACTTGTGCTACGACTGGGTAACTAGATGGAAACTGAAAATTAATACTGAAAAATATGTTAAAATGTCGATCTGCCTAAATGAACGTGAGCTTACCCACAGGTATGAAATAAACTGCACTCCTCTGAAGGCTGTTATTCAGGTCAAAGATCTTGGAATAATTCATAATAGCAAATTAAATTTCTCTCTTCATATAGACCAAGTTAAATCCTGTGCCATGAGGTCTCTTGGACTTTTGTTCAGACTTACTGAAATTCGTGACTTAAACGCTCTTAAATTATACTTCTGTTCCTTCTATCATTGATATCTGCTCCCCCATCTGGTCTTCAGCTGCCCCCACAAATGTCAGTAAAATTAACAGCGTATTCTCATTCTTTGCGTACATTGTGAAAGCCCGTGACCCCGACCTTAGACAGTACAGTACCAACCAAATTCATATTTCAACATCTTGGACCTGAGTAAACGTCTACAGTACATAGATCTCTGCTTTGTTCACAGAATTGTTAATGGTACTCCTAAATGCACATCTTTGTCACCTCATTTTCCGTTATAATGTCCATCCACGTAAGCTCCGAAATAGACCACTATTCCACATTCCTCGTGTGCGCCTAACACTCCAGCAACGCTCCATTTCTATCGCCTTCCCACAACAGCAAATGCCCTGCAAGAAATAATTGACATCTCCATTCCCTATCATTTCCTTAAGACGCTTGTGGTTTAAAGGGGCCTAACGTCTATGGCCATCGGCCCATCTTTAAGACGAAACAGAATTATGTATTAAACGGGTAAGCTCTCGATTCTCTGTTGACAACCTGGCCAGGACATTACTAGTTACACGGACATTATACATATCTTTATAAAAACTTTCTTCGGCTTTTCTCAATTAATTGGGGTCGCCGGAGCCAACCAGGCTCATTTTGGTTTTGGCCGGGGATTTAAGGCCGGATGCCCTTCCTTACGCCACGTGATTTTTCAGGTGAAAATTCTACTCCGCTGTCACCGGGATTCGAACCCAGGCTGTCCGGGTGAAAGACGAACAGCTAAGCCACTGCGCCATCACGCTCCCCATTATACATATCTTTATAACCTCTGTTATTTATTTTATTTGTTATTTAATTTCCAATGAATTTGTTATTATTAAGTCCCTTAAATTTTATTTTTTGTTTTCTTACTGTCAATATTTTATATTGTTATACAGTCAGAGTAAAATGGTGTACTTCGTACCTGTATCAGATTATTACTAAAAAAGGTGTTTCAATATAGTACAATATGATATGTAAATGATTTCTAAAAATCTGAAATAATAAAATATATTTTCATGAGAATATTTGCTCATAATAAAATATGTGTGTGTTTCGTTTACAGAATGTTAAAAATTATTTATAAGTTATTTTATAAAATTCTGTAAGTTATATTCGTAGAATAAAACATGTTTATGATCAATAGAACTTTATGCGAGTTGTAATCTTCAAAATATATCAATTACCGGTATATATTGAACCCATGTGCTATTGGTTCAAGCGTCGAATCCATATTTTATTTGCTAAAGAAGAGAGGAAATAATACAGTCTTTAGAATGACTTGGGAAGATTTTAGAAGTGGGCTGTTATAACGTGGCGCAAGAATAGGTGACCACAAGTCATGCGGACGCGAGATCATGCTTGACGCATCGATAAGGAGCTGGCTCATGATTATTAATAGAACGATAAAAACTTTCCACGACGAAGAAGAGAGAAGAGGTTTCGGAAATAGACCTTACGCAGCAAGAAAATGACAACCTCGCAATGGTGCAAGAAGAGAAATAATTAGAATTAAGCCATTTGCGAGCATTTAATTAATGAAAGAAACACATCATTGTGGATCATTCTGGAATAGAGATTTTTGTGTGAGGAAAAAGTTTATAATATTTGCACAGGAAAGAACTGCAGACGTGGCATGACGTCGTTAGTAATTCCCCGAGACCAGAGTTGGTAGGGATGGAAAAATAAACCGCAACACCCACGTATCTGAAGAACAAAATTATTTAATATCTTGGAATTGTGTGATCGATTTTTATGATCAAAGAAACCAGTGTACGTTTAGAACAAGAGCTTTCCAGAGATATATTTTTCAAAATTATACGACAATTACTTTAAAAGTTAGTGCTAGAGAAGACGCGGATTTTATCTTTTTGCCGCCGATTTGTATAAAAACCCTGGCGGAGCCGGAAAGATCATGCAGTCTTTACCAGACCTTGAGAGGTCGTGATACGCTGTATCACCAACGAGCACCCCGTATGGGAGTGACCGAGCAGTATCGTCATTAGTATCGCCGTGTGGAGACACATTAGAATCCTAGTATAGGAATAATATCGGCAAGCTTCAGACTTTATCGTTAAAGTTCACTAGTACAGTCAAAGTTTAGGCTGTGGACTTGAGAAATAACAAGCGATAGGTACTCGAATAATAGTTCAGTTAAAGAACCGACGCATCATAGGGTTTCGAGGTACCCAAGGAAAGTGAAATAGACAGTTCTATCGACGTCTAGGGACTAGAGCGCAGGAAGATAAACATTAGGAATTGTAGTTCCAGTCTTTGTCTAGGTAGACAAATGAACAGTAAACATTGAGGAGTACTCCAATAAGCTACGAATCAAAGTAATAGCAAGTAATGCAAGGAAATTACTAGGTCACCGATAAACTATTCGAGCGGCCGTAATAGTAATGCATTAAGGACAGACTTTTATCTAGACGAACAAGTTAGCGTCTAGCAAGAACCGACATCGTGCAGTAAAGTTATAGAAGCCGATAGTAAAACCCCGGATTTGAAGATCAGCCATTCCAGTGAGGTGTAGTTCGATCGAGACTTTCATCATCTCGTCAGATTAGGGAGCCGACGTTCTATAAGTGTCACCCTTGGAAATGGGAAAAGAAAAGAAATCACGTGTGTAAGGCGAATAAGTAACGCCCAAGTGATAAAATTGTTGTGTAAAGTAAATATAGTGAAATGTTTTGAGTGTAATATTTTTAGTGAAATTGTATTGTGTTAAGTGAAAACGAATACAAAATGGTATTCATTATATTCCAAGTGATTAGGGTAAATATTTTATATGCTGTTAAAGAAGTGTCATTGAGTGTAAGTGTAACCATGGAAATGGCTTAAAAAGCAGTGAGTGGGCAAAAATGTTCCATCGCTGGAGGATTCGGTCGCTGACCGGACAGTCATGCGAGTAACCATTTTATTATGATATGTGTTTGGGAGAATTTGCGTATAATCCTCATAAGAGAGAGAATAGGGATGTTGAATAACAGGTAAAAGAATGTTAGCGCGATCTGAACGATTAATTTGAGATAAATATAATAAAGATGTGAAATGTAAATGAATCCCTTGGGGAATGTATTCAGTAAAATATCAGTGAAAATGATAAATGATATAAATATGAGAAAGCAAGCGTAATAATAATAATAATAATAATTACATAAATGAATGAATATTATGATGAATTTTATATGAAAAGTAGTAGCTTCCGAGCTCCTTTAGAGGAATTAATACATGTTATGAATACATGTTCTTATGGTAAAAATGATTATTGTCAAGGGAGAAGAGTAATATATATTTGGAGAAGTAGATCAAACGTTGATTTTGAATTTATTTAGTTCTCTGAAGGCAACTTGGCTAATGAATGTATAAGCGCCATGTAGCGCATTGAAGTAATTTGTCACGCTAGGAATGCGTTGAAATGCTCGGTAAAACTAATTATGAGGGACAGTTGGTCGTGGTAATTGAACTGTGATAAGTCCTCAAAGTTGTGATAAGTGATCACGAGGCATTGTGTGTTGTATGTTAAAAAGGGTGCTATTTATGTTGTATTATGAGCGCTGGTACAAGGTGAGGCCTGCCCTAATTCGCTAATGTTATAAGTCCTCCAAATTTGGGATACTGTTCCCGAGGCATTTGAAAGGATCGAACTCAGAGTCGTCCGTGTTGAAGCCCCTTAAATATTGGTTGTATTATTGCATTTTTCTTACCCGCCAATGAGGACACTTCACAATTATTATATACCTAAGCCAAGATAATAGGTCTGTTGAGCCTAAAATGTTGTTTTAAGAATCTACATTAGAAGCCTTGTCATTCAGGGAATTGCATTTGAAACAGCTGTATGAAAAGCTGATGGTAGCCAGTCACTTGTGAAGCGAGACTGTGGACTCTCTTCTCTCCCTGCAATTAATCAAGCTAAGTAGTTTAGACTAGACCCTTACCCTCTGGTATTGCGGTAGGTCGGGGAACGGACCGTCTGAGTCAGAATACACAATTGTGTTTAAAGATTGTTTGGACGACCCGGTCTTTGAACCGAGGTTCCTTTATATAAATGATTATCGCTTGCAGAGTTCAGATCGTTGCTTTCTTATAATATAATGGTCTTTTAAGACAAATAATGATAAATCCCTAACTTTATTATTATATGATTCAGTGATTCACGAGTTCTATTGAAGACATTAGATTCCGGGAGTAATCTTAAGTTTGACTTGTTCAGTAGTCTTCTGTAGCTCGGGAGTACGCAAATTTTTCCCAATCACGGTAGTGAGTTGTTGACTTGAGAGAGAGGGTTGGTAACATGTGAGCATTGTGAGAGCCCAAAATTAAGTGATGATTAAGCATACTTTGGTAATTTTGATATTTATGATTTAAAGATATACTCATGTAAATAGTAATTGATGTGTCTTAAATTGATAACACAGTGTATGTAAACATTACCGAGCCGTTTGGAGCTCTTTATTCTGAAGAATTTAAAAGGACACCATATGGAAGTGAAACTTAGTAGAAGTTTGTTGATTTTTGGAAAACCAGTCATTATGATTTTGTAATTGTTTAATATGAATTCCTTGTTCAACTTTGGACAAGTGTGAAGTGGAGTGTCAGTATTTTTAATTGTTTAATTTTTGTAGCGCCATATATTTGGATAATTAAATGTTTTAATAGTAGATGTTGATTTTTGTTTATTTTTGGAAGTATAATAATAATAATAATAATAATATCGTATGGCCTCGGGTGCCTGGTGCAAGCTTTGTTAATTGACACCCAGAGGGTAGCTTGCATGTCGAATTTCGTCGTTCCTTTGAGCGCTATGAAAGTCAAGGAGGTTAGCTATCTAAACTCCTTGACACTACAGCGCTTTCAAGTAGAGAATGGAGGAACTTTGTGTTGGCGAAAAATCCCGAGATTAATTTTGCCATTGAACACGGCCTACTGAATTCAAATGGGTTCTTTAACATGCCAACAACGTATGACATGAGTATCGTGATTTTTGTCGCCTTCAAAAATCACTTACCATGGCCAGGGGCGAACCTGCAATCTTGGGGTTGGTAGTCCGACACTATAACCACTCACCCACCGTGGCAAGCATTTTTGGAAGTGTATCCTCTGCTTAATCCAAAGTGTGTAAGTCACAGAGTGGGAGAACAAACCATGGACCCCGCTACTCCCGATTGAGCATTGCTGGCAAACTGTGATTTGCATATTTCATTGTTGAATGGGCACAATATATAATTTGCCTTAAGTCGCACCGACACAGATACTGTAGGTCTTATGCCGACGATGGGATAGGAAAGTCTAGGAGTGGGAAGGAAGCGGCTGTGGCCTTAATTAAGGTGTGAAAATGAGAAACCAGATAAACCCATCTCCAGGGCTACTGACAGGGGGGTTCGAACCCACTATTTCCGGAATGGAAGCTCACAGCTGCACAACCCTAACCGCACGCCAGCTCTCTCCGTCAATCATATCATACTCTATCAAAATATAATCATAATAGGCCTATATCATAACATAATCTTTTTATTGGGCTGGACGGAGGGAGAGTGCCTAGTCCACAAATTGGTAATACGGCTCGGTTAGCAAGTCTGGTTTGTTTCTCAGAAGCAAAGCAGCGCTATCAGTGAGAGAGAGAAGACATTGAGTGACGAGGAGAAGCGCGGAAGGAGGTGGTAAGTGAAGGGTAGACACGTCACTAACACAAAGGCAGCGGCCGCCAAACGGTAATAGTGCTGCCATCTCAGGCCTTGCGATTGACGGCGGTACTGATCGCACAGCCTTAAGTCAGAAGATATCCACCCTCTGGAAAATATTGTCCCGAAATATATCTGACTTAAAATGTTACAAAGAAGTTACGGAAGTAACGATTGGAGATGTCAGATTCCAAAGATGCCTTTTGGTGTTAGTAGATGAAGTTTAGTTTGTGAGAACCCTGTGGCTTTAAACCGCGCAAGTCCGGGGATCAGGGGTTCGAATCCCCGCGTGGCCATCGGTTATCCTGAGTTACTCATCCAATGCCTAATTCAGCTACACAAACTACAAAATAAATTAGTGGGTGTGTGCAACTACGATACGCGACAATATTTGAGCGTGACAATGTCTTCTCAGACTGATTTCTTTAAACTGTCGCTCTTGCGAAATTTCAACTTCGAATATATTTTAATTATGTATTTTGCGGAACGGAAAGTTCACAGGCGAAATGAAGAAAAGCCGAGTTACATTTCCAGAGAAACTCCAAACACAACCACTCTTCTCTGAAGTTTTAACTCAACACGACTCGACAGTTTGCTGCTGGCTGTATCTGGGGTAATATGTTCGCCCGCTAGCTAGGCTGTAACTGGGGTGATAGACTCGCCCCTAGCCAGCTCGTAAACTGTCGCCTCAGTATTTGAATGGAGATTGTTAGAAGAAATGAAAACGTAAAAACACTTACAGTGGGCGGTATATTGATGATAGAGATATGCTCTCCTGGACTTTTTTGTAGAACTTTGCATGCTGAACAATTCTTATACTCATAGTATATAGATATATTTAACGGTTTGCCCAGCGTAAGCTTAAAAAGCGCATGGTAGACATGTGGTTCCTTTTTCGACTTTTTCACAGAAATCGTTTCTGCTCGGCTTCCTTTGATCATAAATGAATTATTTTCCACAGAAATCTTCCTCAAGATATCCTTTACAGAATGGTGAAAACCGCATCAAAATCTATCCGGAGGTTCACCCGTGACTTCCGAAAACGACAGTAGCGACACTCAAGCGCAGCAAAAGAAGAGAGAGAGAGAGCGTTGCAGCAGAAGAGAGATAAAACTATATCATCACCTTTCACTGTAACACTTTTCACAAATGTCACTTTATTCCAACAATTGATTTGACGTTGTAACGTCAAAAACCACGTTATCAGACAAGTTCACCACACACCCAATTACACGGGGCTCATGACCAAGTCCCTAAAATTAACTAACAGCAGAAACAACGGCTTAGAGAGTGCGTGGACCAATTCATCCCCTTCTTTCTACGAATATAAAGTCATCCAACAAGGGGAGGGGGTGTTTAACCCAATCCCCCCTGAATAATAACCCCTGGCACTACAGCCCGTGAAGGGCCTAGGCCTACCCCTGCCCAGCCATTTGGCCTACAAATATTGGGGTGACGCGTGATCAGCGCATCGGATTCCCTGGCCGTTAATCTTGGTTTTCGTGATCGGGTCGCTGTCTCACTGTCAGACAGCTACTCAATTGTCCTCACGAGGCTGAGTGCACCCCGTTCCAGCCAGGCGCGGATTCAAGGGGGAGGGGGTCACGGGGGTCATGACCCCCCCCCCCCAAACGGAGACCAATTTTTTTTGCAAACTCAAAAAACGAAAACACAATAACCAGACAAATAAAACTTAACGAATTTTAACTGAAAAACAGTTTTTTTTTTTTTCATTTTATTCAATACTGAAAATATCTGTATTGCAATTATTATTATGTTCTGTTACAACTTCATACCAATTATATAAAAACGATTATTTATATAACAAAATCAACTCATCTATTTTGTTTAGCAAACCTTGTGATTACCGAATCGATGTCTATAGTGATGTCACGATGAATGTGCAGCAATGCACGGATAAGAATTTGGGGCTTTTTTTTCGCAGCAAAAAATTTTGCCGACGTCCAAACTGCAAGCTTGGTTGGCAATTTAAGCTGTGACTTTCACCCTTTGTCGGTGCCAACTCGACTTGCCGAAACTGTAACGTACCTTGATACTTTTCTCGAAGCTCGATGTAAAAGTCGCAAAACACGCCGTTGCAATTTGTACGAATATTTTTGGTGCGCTAAACGCATCAAATTTCTATCCCAGTAGTTTGCAAAAAAATTGGTCTGTTTTTTTTGTACGTTTGGTTATTTTGTGATTGGGTTGTTAGCGATACAATTTTTCTTAACAATTTCGATTCTCTGACCCCCCCCCCCCTCCACCGCCCCCCCCCCCCCCCAAGCCAAACTCTAGATCCGCGCCTGGTTCTTCCAGCCCTCACGTCAGTTTCTAAAATGCCTGACGGAGCCGGGAATCAAACCCGGGGCCTCCAGCTGAGAGGCAGGCGTGCTACCCCAACACCACGGGGCCGGCGTGTGCATATAGTTTTAATATTTAATTGGTATTCTGCCCGAAGGCAGGTCTGAGCCTACGAAGAGATTATCCTCAGCCCGAGTTTACGTGCGGTAGGGTGGCCAAGGCCTTTCCGCTCCTCCTTATGTTGGCCAACAACACGCAGTACCTAGAACCGGCATACCATCCAAGTTCTGACTGCGCCCAATGCTGCTTAACTGCGGAGTTTTCATGCGATCCGGTGTTACAAAATGGCCTGTATAGTCTACTGAAAATAAAATTTGTCTGAAACCTGTATTATTGTGGTATAATATAATATCGTATGGCCTCGGGTGACGGGTGCAAGCTTTGTTAATTGACACCCAGAGGGCAGCTTGCATGTCGAATTTCGTCGTTCCTTTGAACGCTATGAAAGTCAAGGAGGTTAGATATCTAAGCTTCTTGACACTATAGCGCTTTCTAGTAGAGAAAGGAGGAACTTTGTGTTGGCGGAAAATCCCGAGATTAATGTTGCCATTATGAACACGGCCTACTGAATTCAAATGGGTTTTTTAACATGCCAACGACGTATGACATCCGTGTCGTGATTTTTGTCGCCTTTCAAAAATCACTTAGCACGGCCAGGGGCGAACCTGCAATCTTGGTGTTGGTTGTCCGACACGTTAACCACTCACCCAGCTTTATTGTGGTGTCTGTAGTAGTGAGTGTATTTGAAATTCTGGTGAGGATTGGGCAATGTTAAGAACCATTCCGGCACTTGTCTGTAGTAGAAGTGGGTAACCGCAGAAAACCACCTCCAGGATGGCTGAGGTGAGAATCGATCAATTCTCAGTTTTGCCTCACGAGGCTGAGTGTACCTCGTTCCAGTCCTCAGACCTGAATTACATTTTTCGGCAGAGCCTGGACCCTTGGGGTGACAACCAAGAATGCTAGTCACTACACCACAAGGTCGACAGATTAATATTCAAGGCCACTTTATAACATGAAACATGAGAAAATCCGGAGTAACAGGAACTGAGGTGGACTTGGGACGAGAGTGGGGCTAGACTGACAGCTACATACAGAGTACTGGATTTCCGTAGATATAATAAGTGCATTTAAAATGTTCTGGGATAGATCGAGCAGCGCTGTTGGGTTATTATTTTTTATTATTATTAATAGCAACCCGCCCCGGCTTCGCCCGGGAAAAGTTATGAATGCATTACGTGATAAGCGCTTTTATTTTCGATGTCAATGAACTACGACCTATATCCGTTTTATGTCTCGGCATGATGGGTTAAAATTACTGACTAGACTATCAATTATATTATCATGGAGAAGCATTTGCAACGAATTCTTGTCAGACGTAATTTAAGAATGGCGATGTGCATGAAACACAAATCCCCCTTCCGTCCAATCTTAACTTTGTGTATTTTGCGGAACGAAACGTTCACTGGTGAAATGAAGAAATGCCGTGTTGCACTTCCTGGGAAACTCCAAACACAACCAGTCTTCTCTGAAGCCTTAACTCAACACGACTCGACGGTTTGCTGCTGGCTGTATCTGGGGTAATAGGCTCGCCCACTAGCTAGGCTGTAACTGGGATGATAGGCTCGCCCGTACCTAGCTCATAAACTGTCGTCTCAGTAATTGAATGGAGATTGTTGGAAGAAATGAAGACGTAAAAACACTTATAGTCGGCGATGTCTTGAAGATAGAGATATGCTCTCGCGGATTCTTTTGTAGAACTTTTCATGTTGAACAATTCTTACACTCATAGTATTGAACCCTTGCAAAGAAGCATATGAGACTCAGTTTCGGGGGGTGTAACGGTTCATATTCGTAAGTTGCTGTCAGGGCGCTTCATTAACTTGCAGGGTAACATATAACAAAATAACATGCAGGAAAGAGTGAAGCCAGGGTTTAAAAAAACTGAATTTAATAACAAATCACCATATTTACACATAAACAATTAACAACAAAAACTCCCAACTGACTCCCGCTTAATAAAAAAATGCCAAAAACTAGGCGATATCTCTGGAGAGATTAATTACCTGGACCAAGTGTCCCTAAGAAAAAATACAAAAGTGACCATATATGTGCGTATGCCGTTCTACATGCATCACGATGTGTACTTTGAATGCGTGATTCGTTATCATCCAGAATAACCCTTCAGACAACGAATCCACATTTCTTAGAGCTAGACCGACACGGGGGAACACAACTACAATACTTAAAATTAAACCGACACTTCCTAAATCTACTATAAACAAACACAAAATGTCCGTGTGAAATTGGAATCAAATTGCCGTAGCAACATTTACTGCCTAAAAACTTAGGACTTCTCACACAAATCAACACAAGTACATTAACACGTGACCAATAGAAAAAATACACAAATGACCGCTGTCAAAATTTACAAGTACTCTACCACTACACCACACGGGTGTGACACACAAAATTACATGAATCGAGTCATAAACAAAGCAATCGGCACACAGCCAACATTTACGTTAATTATACAATATTTTACCCATACAACGTACAACAATCCGTTACACACATGGCGAACTCCCCAATTAATTATGGCTTAAAAATTAACCATCACAATGAACAGGTTTGCTACATGAAAGCTTACAGGGGTCAGTCGGACAATCAGGACTGCCTAACAAAATAAGTCACAGGCAAAACGGGCGGTTTGTGGAACTCTGCATGTCTGTCAACCCACGTGTCAAATACCTCGACCTCCCAGAACATGGGGTCGAATCTCGAAGAAGTGTGCCCCAAAGCACAATAATACATGTGTGTGTCAGAAAAAAATATATGGACAAGAATCAGCAGTCTCCCTAGAGCACCCTGTCTTTCCATCAAAAATACACCAGCAACAAAAATATGAGAGCGGTAGGACATCTACCCCCTCCTCACGTAGAATCAACACACACTAGACACATCAACACACACAGAATCACACGTATGGGGTTTGACAGACCCTGAAATAAAAAGACACAAATAATATCCACATGCTGGCGCCACCGTTCTATGCCGTGACTAGACCACCTGAAAAGGACTCAAGAAAATCTATCAAAATTAGAACGAAGGTGTTCTACAAATTACTTTTAAGTTGGTGCGCTTGGCAACCCTAATATGAATAATAACCTGTTCAGCAAATATCTTACAATAATTTCCTCCCATTCCTATTTCAAATATTAACGTTAATAAAGCACCATTTATCGAATGTAACGGGTTCCGCATTTGCAAGGATAAAAATCACGCACGCACGCCGCGCACATTACATATGACTCAAGGAAAAACAAATATCTAACAAACACTTTGGCCACGCGCCAACGGACATTTAAAACATTGAGCGTCGGTGCAAGGAAAACTCTAAACAACAAGAAAAGAAAAACATGACTATTTACAAGGTTCCCCGGCCAAATCTAACTACATAATTGAAATAATCCAATTTTAGTACATCACCGCTTCTGCTTGTAGAACGAAGGACATCCTCCTCAACCCATCGCCCTATGGACAAATTAGCACTCCATAGTAGTCGTCTGCGTTGATTTGTTGAAGCTCATCCCAACTTCAAACCACGTGCTGATCATCTTGGTATCGACTCCTTGGCAGAAAAGTTCAATGTTAATTATTTTACCTATCTATAATCGCTTGCAGGCTACTCAGTTCACCCACAATTGTCCTAATGCGATTAATAGCGAAGACTGGCCCTAAATATCTCGCACACACGCACCATAAAAACACATATAAAATACACTGCAATTTGTACATAAAATATACATCTCGAGACCGCGCCACTGGCTCGTTAACAAGTTCAAGATCCTGGCTGTGCTAGCAGTCGCTATCTTGTTCGGTATTTCCGTCCTGTACTGTGGACCTCGGTCCGGTGAGCGCTAATTAGGGTATTACAATACTTCCCCCTTAGAGCTGAACTCGTCGTCTTTAAATGAATGTTACAAGTTATCACGCACTGGCGTGAAATATTTAGCTCACAAAATAAAGTTGATTCCAGAATTAAATAAAAAAAAATATATTCGAGCTTTAAAATTCGATAATGCAATCGCTGTGACTTTAGCTCCTCAGAGCTCCCAAAATAAATTAACTTCACTGATTTTTAGAGCGTAAAAATCACGATACAAACTGGCATGAAGTCAGCCTCTGAAGGCTCCAAAACGAAAGGCTTCGAGTGGCGTCAGGCCAAACTATTTATTAGAAACTGACAGGGGCGGAGGAGTGGGGTGGAGTCGGATAAAAACTTCCAGAGTTTTTGTCTCACAAAGATGGGACTAGTGTCATTCTTCTCCAAATAAATCAAACGTCTCAATTCACTCGAGCGGAGATTAATCCGTTCGGCGGTTCTTTAGATACACACTTCCGCGGGCTTTTTACTACTGACGCTGTCCACCTCGTGGTCATGGCTTGGTCTCTTGCGATTGGCTGATTCAATCGTATGTTCGTTGCGAGTACCTCGTGATCTTTCCTTAATGCCTCCAATTTTGGTACAGTAGTTGCTCAATTTGGCCTTGAACCTGACTAATTCTGGCCGTTCACCAAGAATAGCTACCAGCTCACCTCCTGTTGCAATCATTACGAAATGCTGGCCTCCCTTATATCCAAGTCGACTTCCTTAAGTGCTGCCTGGGCCGTAGTAATGATAATAATAAATATGAATACTTATTTATCGAAGATCAATAAGGGTTCAGTATATTGATGTTTTTAACGGTTTGCTCGGCGTGAACTTAAAAAGCACACGACTTTTTCACTGAAATCGTTACTGCTTGGCTTCCTTTGATCATAAATAAATTATTGTCTACAGAAACCTTCCTCAAGATATCCTTTACAGAATGGTGAAAACCGGCATCAAATCCTTTCAGTGGTTCTCGAGATTACCCCTGATATCCAAGAATCGGGGACTTTGTTTTATACTAAGCAGATATTACCAAATTTGCTTACCATGGTAACAAGTGTTCGTCATCTAGGCCTCCTATCTGGTTACCATGGTAACAAGTGTTCGTCATCTAGGCCTCCTATCTGATTACCATGGTAGTAACAAGTGTTCGTCATCTAGGCCTCCTATTTGGTTACCATGGTAACAAGTGTTCGTCTTCTAGGCCTCCTATCTGGTTACCATGGTAACAAGTGTTCGTCTTCTAGGCCTCCTATCTGGTTACCATGGCAACAAGTGTTCGTCATCTAGGCCTCCTATCTGGTTACCATGGTAACAAGTGTTCGTCTTCTAGGCCTAAAAAACAAATCCATGATTGGTTGTTTCTCAGTGTAGCTAACCTTTCATACACGGTTGGTTGAAGATGTATGGGGTACTTTAACGACAGACATTCTATAAATTTGAACCATTGTCAATAGCAATAATTATTATTATTATTTTGAAGTGATAGAGGCCATTTTTCAGTGTTGCCTATTTCCACCTAGTACAAAACAAAGTCCCCGATTCTTGGATGTAACGTGTAATCTCGAGAACCTCTGGATGGATTTTGATGCGGTTTTCACCATTCTGTAAAGGATCTCTCAAGGAAGGTTTCTGTAGAAACACGTTCATTTATGACCAAAGGAAGCCGATCAGTAACGATTTCAGTGAATCGAGTCGAAGAGAAATCTCCCGTCCGTGCGCCTTTTAAGCTTACGCTGAGTAAACCATTAAAAATATCTACCCCTATATACGTAACTTACTAGGAGTGTAAGAATTGTTCAGCATGAAAAGTTCTACAAAAAAGTCCGTGACAGCATATCTCTATCTTCAATACATCGCCCACTATAGGTGTTTTTACGTTTTAATTTTTTCCAACAATCTTTCAGCTATAAAACCACAGTAATTTCCGTCAAAAACATGTACGGCTGATTGCAACCTAACCTGATTGCACAAAAACAAATTGCTTAGCTGTGTTATCTGATAAGTGGAGTAGTGTGGAACCCCGCACCATACCATTCGATGTGCTGTTGTTGTTGTTGTTGTTGTTGTTGATGATGATGATGATGATGATGATGATGCTTTAAAGGGCGGAACAGCGAGGTCATCTGCCCTTTTAATACAGCTAAATGATATAATTTTTCATAATTTAAAAATTTAGAGGGGATCCCTAAATATGAAAAATAATAAAACATAAAATAAGTAAAACTAATAATTCTAATAATAAACTAACAGTCAGAAATTCAAAAAAGAACAAGTTTTTTGAGTAAATACACACTTGAGAATATTGTTGTTGACCGGGAAATAATCCATTTCGTTTATCAAACCGCTCTTAAGGAAAAGAGAACATTAATATAAGTTACATCTATTCTAGCGTCCTTACCCGTGATTGACGGGTTCGTACAGTAGACTAAGGCATCCAACGTTTAGAATGAAGCATTGGTGTTATGGCGCGTTACGACAGTGTTGCCACTCCATGAGAGGAGGCAGTACAAAGCGCTTCGCGTACACTTTCCGCATATTCAGCAATAGGGATGTATAGAACTAGCACCGATAGAGCGCACTGCTGTTGTACTGGGTAAGCGCAACGCGCTCTTCATTTGTCTGTTGTGTTCTCATGCCACTAATATGTACGAATTTAAGTAGTTTAAATTGTTATTTTCGTTACTATGCCAAGCTATTGCAGTGTTCCTCTTTGCAAAAATCAGGAAAGCCCGTTTTCGTTTCACCAATTTCCACAAAATAAAGAAATGAGGAAGAAATGGTCACATGCTATTAGAAGGAAAAATTTCGTTGAGAAAAATCGGACCGAATATATTAAAGTGTGTTTCCATCATTTATAACCCGATGACTTCACGAAAACTGTGTTGGATAAGTGTGACTTACAAAGGGAAATAATTCCTATTTTGTACCTATATACTGATTAGACATTTCGATAACAACCACTGAATTTATGCGTTTGTATTTGAAGGTGAGAGAGCAAGATTAAAACCGGGCGCTGTTCCATCGCTTTTTCCGTGGACCAGGAACACAACAAAAATAATTATTTAGGAAGAGGCCATACACTAGAAAATTGCCGGATTATCACGATAAGAATCTGCAGAAATCATCTCCATTGAAGTACGGGAAGAAATCGTCAATATATACGAAGAAATGAAAGTAACATTTCTGACTCCCATTTTCAAAGACATCAATACTCGGTCAAATACTTCAAGAATAAATGTCGCAACATTAACAGTCACAAACGTATTATGGTTGGTTTCTTGAAATAAGAATTAATCGTCAACTTCCATCTGCCTGACGGAGAATGTGGTAGCGACTGACTTCTACATTCTTGAGACATAGTCAGATGAATGGAAATAGTTCGTGGCCCTAAAGCAGTTCTCAAACTTTTAAAAAATTGTACCCCCAAGTCCTTTCCCAGGGGTAAGGGAACGGCTCTTATTGAGAAATTGACAAAATTACATAAAAAGCAAACGTAGCGATGCATTTTCGAGGTACACATTACCGGTATCAACTTTCTTTGATTATGTTTACCTTTAAACACGACAGTTTCATGTAAGCTATCAACCTAAAAAAAATACATGAATCGAAGTCTGTAAGCAGGGGGAGCAAGTGAATATTTAAATCTGTATTTATGATTTAAGTCTTATGGAGATATATTTATCAATATAGGCCTACAATTGTAATCTCTAGGAGAAAGCATGCTGACTCATAGGCCTATTCATTACTTGAATAATAAAGCGTGTTAGAATTTTGTTATTACCGCTGTAAGCTATTAATTCTTCCTTCCACCCGCTTGTTTTAGTGCCTCTAGTCCGTAGCTCATTTTGCAGCTGTTTAACGCTTAAACGCTGAAAATCCTCCATAATATATTAGGAGATATACCTATAACATTAATTAATATAGTCTTGAAGTAAATTTAGAGAATATATAATTTACTTTAGCTTAGAAAATTCGGTCACAGTTTATACATTCCTCGCAGCTGACTGGGAGAAACATAAGACGATCGCCTTGCGCTTACCCAGTACTACACGAGCGCTATCTGGCGCGAACTTTGTCCCGCTACATCCCTATTGTACGGTGACGAAGACTTGAAAAGAGTACTGTATCCTATAATAATACTAACATAACGCATACAACGAAATTAAATGGATGCTCCTCCTCACAAAGTCATTGTAGGCTATTTAACATTCTTACGAAGTGTATTACTTAGCCTCTTTTTGCATGCCGACAGCACTGGACCCTGTCCACTCTCACTATGTATTTTAAATAAGGTAGTCTTTGATATTCCTGTGGCCAGAGCAGTTTCATTGACTATATTATTTATAATTTCGTAGGGTTTAACATTCTTAAAATAAACTAACTCATCATCATCATCATCATCATCATCTTGTACAGTTTCCAGTCCCAGGCTGGGTCTGTTTGGAACATAAGCCTCGCCACTTAGTTCTTTCTTCCCACCACCTCTCCGCTGTCACTCTGGTCCAGTCCTCGCCTCTCTTCTTGACACATTCCTCCACTCCTTTCAGCAATCTATCTCTTGGTCTTCCCCTTGTTTCTTCTGCATCTGCATCTCATGTATCCTCTTGGGAATCTTCTTCTCATCCATTCTCTTTAAGTGTCCATACCACCTCAGTCTTGATGTCTCAATCCTACCTTGCAGGGGCTCCTCTTTCACCATTTCCCTGACCTTTTCATTCCTCACCCTGTCTCTTCTTGTTACTCCGATCCTACTTCGCAGGAACTTCATTTCACCTGCCTGTATTCTGCTTATGTCTCTTTTCTTCATTGTCCACGTTTCTGAAGCATAGGTCAGTATCGGGATATAGTAGCTTCTGTATAACACTTCCTTGCTTTTTGTGGGACATCTTTATTCCACACTAAGCTCCTAATGCTTCTCAGAAATGCTTCTGCCTGTCTGCCACGTTCCGTAATCTCTTTGTCATTTCTCCCATTTTCCTCCACTATACTTCCCAAGTACTTGAGTCTTTCCACCTTCTTCAGCTGTCCACCTCCAAGTGTTATCCCACTCATTGGTCTGTCCTTTTTCCTGGTCGTTAACAGGATCTCACATTTACTAATGTTGAACTTCCATCCGTACTCTGCCACTGTTTCTTCCCAAGCCTTCAGTTGCTCCTGAATTTCCTGCTCCTTGTTTCCCCAGACTATGAGATCATCTGCAAACACCATTGCTTTCATCTTATCTTCTCCTATCTTTCCTGCTATCCGTGTCATTACCTCGTCCATAACCACAATAAAGAGAAGGGGTGACAGCGCACTACCCTGTTTCAGGCCACTCATTTGTCTGAACCAGTCTGTTCTTTCCCCTCCAACTTTCACACAACTCACACTTCCACAATACATCTCCTTCACTCTGCCTACAGTCTCTTTTTCCACTCCCATGTTTTCCATTGCTTTCCAAACCTTCTCCCTACACACACTATCATAGGCCTTTTCGATGTCCAGGAAGGCCATCAGCAGATCCTCTCCAAATTCGTAGTGGTGTTCCTGGAGCTGTCTCACTGAAAATATGAGATCCACTGTTGATCTCCCAGGTCTGAATCCATACTGCTGCTCTCTCAATTTTCTCTCCACTTTGGCTCGAATTCTACTTTCTAATATCTTTTCATATATCTTGGCACAGTGTGGTATGAGTGTGACTCGCCTGTAATTTCTGCACTCCTTTCTGCTTCCCTTCTTAAATATTGGGACAATTAATCCTTTCTTCCAATCTTCTGGGGTCTTTTTCTCCTTCCATATCACCCTTATCACACGGTACAGCCACTATTTCCCAACCTCCCCTGCTGCCTTCACCATTTCAACACTCACTTCATCCACACCTGGTGCCCTTCCTCCTTTCATCTTGTCTATAGCCATTTCCAGTTCTCTCCCAAATACAAAATAAACTAACTGAACACATTAATTACAACCTTTTTTCCCCTCCTTCTGAGCACTTGACCACGCTTTCTTTTAACAAAACTATCCATTGTTGTACGTGAAATAAGTAAAATACAACACGTTAAATATAACAGAACTGCTGCACACACACTCAAGATACAGACAGCTGACCTACTGAAATACAAGCTCGGAGGGCACAGTAATAAAGCTGTGAGTAGCAAGCTGAACCCCGTGCTGTCCTTCGAAACTTCATTCTTATAATTTGCGGTCAATGAACAGCCCGGCCTGTGTAAACAATTAAACCTACCCTCTGGGCATGCAGGTAGAAAACTTCTTCCAACTTTCCTCTACCACTCTCAAACTGACATGGTTATCTTTAAAAATAGAAAAGTTGGCAGCATACGAACTTTTTCAATGCTGCTATGCGGTTATGAGAGAATATTCAGAAGTTTTACCTACATTAAAATTTTAATATTTCCAGTATAAAATCTTTCAAGAATCCATCATCAAGACGACACATTTAGCTACACTTGTGTGGAAAATAGGCACCACACAGCCAATACAGCATGATAAAAGATCGATTTTATTAGAAAGGGGGCACAGTTTATAGTTTTTTTTAAATTATGGATATCTGATTTTTCTTGCTTTTCTATCAGCTTTACGTAGTTCTAATATAGGGCAAAAAAGATCGAAAAAACATATTTCGACCCGAATATCCTGTTTTTTTTTTGGACCAAGAGAAATTTTCGACTGATATGGCAACAGTGGATTGCTAGAAAATGACAGCGTCATACATGTTTCACTTGCAACAGAAAGAGAGAAGTATATCCCTATCTATAACCAGTGCTTCATTCTAAACGTTGGATGCCTTAGAGGGAGGCAGTTTATGAGGCAGCCTACAAAGCTCTATGGCAGAAAAGAGCTATAATTAGCCACCCGCAGTTTCACTTGCCGTTACTCAGAGGGACAAAACTCTCAACCTTTTAGACACTGCAACCCCCGTTTTTAGGCTGAGTATTTTGACGACCCCCCCCCCCCCCAAGTTTTAACGTTCTTTTTAACAATGCTTGTGCCGACAAATTTTGGATAAGTAGACTATTAAAAAGGAATAGTCAGAACTGTCCACAACACCGTTACATCTTACAACACTGTGAACAAGGATTCTCCGTAATGGTGAATTTAAAAACCAAATCAAGAAATCGTTTGACACTGGAAAATTACATTGTTTTGTGTGTAACAAAAATCATTCCAGATTAAACAAGTAGTTCCGTGAAGAACTATGCAGCCTATTTTCATATATCCTACTCGTGTCAATTGCCTCTATCAACATACACAATTTCAGTTTGATTGTTGTGATAGATTCGTAGATATTGAGAACCGTCTAATTATTTCAGATAGTCGTCATATTGGATTTTTGATGTGTCTTTCCAGTCGGTTGCTGGATATTTTTGTGGGAGTGATTTTGAAAAATGGGACGAAAGTGGATCGGACGGAAGTGTGTAAGACGCACTGCCAGCTAGATCGCATTGCTGAACACTTTCATTCTGACGGTAAACGCTCATGCGCACTCTGGTGTCAACTGATTGAAACAAAGCACATGGCACATGTTCAAAGTCTTCGAATCAGTATTTAAATGATAAAGTGCTTTAATATGAAACATTGTAAGTAGTCGGCATTGCCGGTATTATGTTTCTGCACAATGACTATTCAAATATTAACCCACATAACGGTAATGCAGTCATCAATATAATATAATCGTTGTGTTTATACGAGAACTGAGCAAGCCTTCATGAACTATTGCTGAATACATTCTCTTTACTCACAAGAGGACCTATTCATAAGGCATTTTAAACTGAATTTCACGCAGGAACATTATCGAAACAAGCAAAATATAAAATAAACTTAATTCCGTGATGCAGTATTATTGGTACGTGAAAATAAGTCACCACCTTGTGCTTAATATACGCGTGGTCAAAATAGCCGTGGGGTTAGCGAAATTGACTGTGTACCTAGAGATCTCGGGTTTGAATCTCGGACGGGTGAGGTATTTTTGCTACCAGATTATCGTTTTAAATGATATTTATCATATTAATATGACTCATTTTGACAGAATCCATATGAAATTACGTGTTGGTCCGTGAATCGAGAGGTCCGGGAACTGGGCAAGCCTTTCATTATCTACTGCTGTGCACATTGCATTTACTCGCAAATTGGCCTATTTATAGGGAATTTAAGGTTATGAGCGGTGTCGCGTCTATTAATCTAGTTGATCCATATCGTATTCTTTACTTAGGCTAGTGCTGGTGGAAGGTACAAAACCTCTAATAAAATGAGTTCCGTTTTAGGGCCTATAAACTACAATATCTGTAAAACACTCCCTTTTACAGTAGATTAATATTTGTGCCAATAATATTATAAAATACCGCCGTATCAACAATTTGCCGTCCTTGAAATGGTTTTCCGTGGTTTCCCATTTTCAACTCCAGGCAAATGCCGGGACGGTACCTTCTGACGGGCCACGGCCGCTTCCTTCCACATCCTTACCCAGTTTCATTCATTTCATCTCTCATTAACTCCTCTCGTGAGGTGGCGTCAGGAAGGGCATCCAGCCGTAAAAACCATCCGCCACAAAGACTTCCATCGGATCCCCGACCCCGTAGGAAAACGGGAATAATAAGGGGTAGACATACAATACCAGTGTATCAACAATTTCATGAGAGGTTTCTTCTATGTCAGATATTACACGTCATTGTGGTGTTTGAAGCCATATTTTCAGTGTTGCCTTACTAAACTCTTGTTATTACACGTCATATGCGACTACTGTAAGGCACGTCAAGTTTTTATTTATGTACTATTACATGAAGTCGCCTCCGTAGCGTAGCGGTCAGCATGATTAGCTGTCGCCCCGGAGGTCCTGGGTTCGATTCCCGCCTCTGCCACGAAATTTGAAAAGTGGTACGAGGACTGGAACGGGGTCTACTCAGCCTCGGGTGGCCCAAATGAGTAGAGGGGGTTCGATTCCCCCTCAGCCATCCTCGAAGTGGTTTTCCGTGGTTTCCCACTTCGTCTTCGGGCAATTGCCGGGATGGTTCCTACTTCAAGGCCACGGCCGCCTCCTTCCCCCTTCCTTGCCTATCCATCCTAATCTTCCCCTCCTCCCTTCCCTCATGAGGCCACTGTTCGCTTTGCAGGTGAAGCCGCCTGGGCGAAGTGCTGATCACACCTCCCCAGTTGTATCCATCCCGACCAGATGTTCCAAGCTCCAGGACACTGCCCATAGAGGCGGTAGTGGTGAGTTCCCTCGCTGAGTCCGTGGGAACCACCAACCTAGAGGGTAAATCGACTAAATAAAAAAAAAATACTATTACATGAAGATTATTGTGTACGTGTGGTATTCAAACGTCAATCGCATGATTAGGATACATGAAGTAAAAACGAGATTTTGAAATTTCGGACAGCTGCCATCTTGTGGTTATGAAAACAATTGAAATAAACTAGATGCCAGTGGATTAACATTTGTATCAGCATTTACTGTACAAAGTTCCACTGCACTCGGATGGTTAAATCGCGAGAAACGTCCACTTAAATATTTACACTTCGCGTCGCCGCCATGTTGGATTTGTGCTCACCAGGTTATTGAAAGTCCTATAGATGAACTTATGTTCATAGCCTCTATGAACATTTAAAAAAAATCAGTTTGATTGCTGTAAATGGTTCCTAGATACTGAGAACCGTGTAAATATTTCGGATGGTCGCCATTTTGGATTGTTGTATGTATAGGCCATATAGTTATGTACCATAAAGACAAATTATTGCGTAGATTCATTATTGAAACTTTCACTTCGATCGCATGATTACGACACAAGAAACAAAAACTTAATTTTAAAATTTCGCCATCTTGAGGTTATGTAAACAACTGAACTAAATTAGATGCCAGTGCATTACAATGTGTATAAATATATACTGTACCAAGTTTCATTGCGTTTGGTTGGTTAAATTGCGAGAAACGTCTATTTTAAAGTCGCAAATTCGCTTGGCCGCCATGTTGGTTTTGTAGTTACCAGGTTTACAAAAGTCTGATAGGTGAACTTCTAGTAGTTCCCTTGATCACCGTACACAATTTCAGGGTGATATCGGTAATAGTTTCGAAGATATGTAATGCTGGTGAAATATTTCGCACAGCCGCCATGTTGGAATGGTGAGACGTAATACAATTTGAAAGGTACGTTCGGGGTCGGCCAAAATGGTGCCATGACCTTACAGAGTTTCATTGAAATCGCTCCAGTCGTTTAGGATTTATTAGGGGGACACACACACACAGACACACGGGCAAAAGGTGATGTCATAAGCCTATTTTTTCAGAAAATGAAAATAGGCTAAAAAATTGGTTAATTCCAAACAAGTTACGTTTCTCATTAATAGAATTAAAAAACGTAAATGTTAAGTACGGTACAAGGCGAGTGTATTACTTTTTTAATAATAAAGTACAGCAATAAATATTTTTTTAATTTTTCCCCCCCGTATCTCGTGACCCCCCAGTTGAGAACCCCTGGCCTAGGGGAACGAAATTCACCTCAAATGTCTAAATGCGTTGATTTAATACTGTACTTGATGCTTTATCTAAGAAATTAAGAATATTATTGCAATGTCAGTGGAAGCGGATGAAAGTCGTGTGGATGCGGGACGGATGCGGATAACTCTATCTATGGCACATCTTCTTTCGAGAGTATCCCAGTGGAGTCTGAGTGGAACAGCCGTGAAGAGGAGAAGTAGCGTCATGTCATAAAGGTGCTTCTCGTCTTATTACGGGAGTGTTGAGTGAAGATGATCTTGCCAATGCCCGCAACAAACACGCGATATCCACAGACAGAGCAAATACTGCTACACCTGGCAAGATGAAAGTTGACACACGTTTCCGATTCTTGTTTGCTCAGTAAGGAGAACTTGCTTACATGTACAGGTCGCTCACAAGTAATGCAATCCATATAGCCTAACGAGCAGGCGACTTGTTTCAAGAATATATTGAACCTCTTTTGTCGGGTATGTGTTGGCTAAGCGTTAGGTCCCGGCCCAGTCTGATGGCATTGAAGGGTGTCAGTAGATGTACTGGCATTAGATCATCAGCATCTCTATTTTAAAGGCCACAGCAATAAAGGACATTAAACCTCTTTCTAGACAAGGTCATATGACTCGAGAAGATTAGCGGTTGGCCATCCTGAACCCACCCATTAAAAAATATTCCCCTCACCATTCTTCCCGCTTAAAGAAAATATCTCTGTCAACATAGCTATCGCAATCAATAATAATAATAATAATAATAATAATAATACCTATCATTGTCTCAAGTACGGGTGAGATCCCAAGTACTTTGCTCCAAGGCCTTGAAGAACTGGATTTGGATACTCGGCTGTACAAACTAATGCAGAAGGCAGTAGTTCTATCAACAACCAGAATCTTTCGGAAGTTCATAGCTAGCGAAATTCCAGCTTAGAAGTTGCTGTTTCAGTAACTATACTTTGGTTCCCTGAAGCCCGTATAGTTACGCTGTAATGTACCAGAACTGTGTTACATGTACTGTATAAAACAATAATAATAATGATAATAATAAATATTCTGTCTAGCAACGTTACCTCTCTCACGGCCTCAGGACAGGTTTATTCTCGTTTCAACTGCGCTATCATCTTAAGCAATCCCCACATCCAGCTACCTACATAGCCATGCGTCATAAATACAATTTATATTTGAAAGTTAATAACCTGCTAGTTTTTGGTTCTTTAGAGAAATGAGTGGTCCATGGGAGTCATTCCGAGTAATCCGATACCTGACTCAACTTCCTCCAATCATTTGTTCGGGAAATATCTGGAAAAAAAAGTTAATGACCTTGTAGTTTTGGGTTATTTGGGTAAATCATTAGTCCATAGAAGAGCTTCCCTATTTCCTTCTGGTGTGGCAAAGCAAAAATCTCAAAACACACTTTATTTAAGAAAGAAATGAGCAGAATAATGCGTTCACCACCCACGCTACTGTCTCATGTGTGGGAAGCATATGAATCATACTCAATGAAAATGAAAATCCACAGCCTGCTTCCAGTCTCCGACCGGGTCAGGAATGGAATGAATGGAGCCCCGATCGAGCGGCGAGGATATGAACTGTGCCGGCTGCCGAGGCCTGACGCACTCCTCTGGGGCAATGATGAAATGAATGACAGATGAAATGAAATGAGAGTGGAGAGTGTTGCTGGAATGAAATTTTGACAGGGAAAACCGGAGTACCCGGAGAAAAACCTGTCTGCCTCCGTTTTGTCCAGCACAGATCTCACATATGAATCATACTCAATAATGATAATAATAATGTTATCTGCTTTACGTCCCTTTTAACAACTGTGGTTTTAAGAGACGCCGGGGTGCCGGAATTTTCCCCCGTAGGGGATCTTTAACGTGCCAGTAATTCTACTGACACAGTTCCCTAGCAATTGCGCACCCTCAAATGCCAACTGACTGCGCCGGGATTCGGTCCTGCAACCTTGGGAACAGCAGGGGTGCAAATGAAGGAGGACAAGTAGTGTGAGGGAATTGATTCAAAATTTGGTTGATGTTCTAGAGCAAGATTGACGGGTGGGTTTTATTAGCTTACAGGGGAGAGAATGCATGGGAATATATCGGGGCCGATTTAATCATTCTTAGTTTTGAAGCCATTTTCTTAGTGTCGCCTATACAAAGTGTTTATGTTGACCGACTGCAGAGTTACAACCAACAGTGCATTCTTATAAAGCTATTTTTATTTATTTATCGTATGGCTTTTAGTGCCGGGAGTGTCCGAGGACAAGTTCGGCTCGCCTGAGTCTGTAGCTGCTTCCAGTGAACACCCTTAGGGTAAGCTAAAAGTTCCGGTCAATTTCAAGTAGTTCCAACTTTCGCTTCCAGATATCAATCATAGCTAGTGGTGAACGTTCGAACTTTGATAGAGCGTTCCGACGAAATCTAACCTAACAATTTAGCTTCACACAAGTTTAGTCTGTGGAAGGATCTTTTACATGCCATAAATCTAGGACATGAGACCGCCGGCTTTACTTCCCCTCCGAAGGAAGGCATACTGAAGGATTTGTAACGCTCTTAAGAAATCCGACGACTTCGGCCGGGTCAATGGAATGATAACCGGGATAAAGCCTCGTCACGTTGCGTTCGGTGAATCAAGTCAGAACGGTCGATCTGGCAACATTGGCGACACACAACGCAATGTGTAAAACCTGTTTGACACAGTGCGTATTTAGAAGGATGAATTTATGCAACCTAACATGCACACCTGTTCGGCGGATTGCAGTGAGAAGGATGAATTTATGCATCCTACTATGCACATCTGTTCGGCGGGTGGTAGTGAGAAGGGTGAATGTTCTGAGGAATGGAATGGCTCTGAAAACCATCGTCACGAGCGACGAGACCTGGTGTCTGAGGTACGACCCCGAAGTCAAGCGTCGAAGTATGGAGTGGCGGGGTCCAGGTCCAGGGTCACCGAAAAGCCCCGAAGGGCCAGAGGTTTTCGAACATTTCGGACATCCAACGTAATGTGACGACCCAACTGAAGGCTATCCCTAAAGAGTTTCCAGGACTTGTGCAGACATTCTCAGAAGTGCATAACCATCCACGGGGATTACTTCGATGGACAGTAACTGCTCTTTCAGGTAAGCCACGAATCCGTTCGTAATATAGACCCATTCACCGAACTTTTCGGTCACGTGACAAGCCTTTTGAACACCATCCCAAAGGACGCCGTATTGCAAAGTTTCCAGGACATATATCGCCGATCTCAGCATTGCATAATTACCGTAGGGGACTATTTCGAAGAACAATATGGTCACTGTCGTGCGTTGTTCATCTATGTTGCTAATACAGGACTATTCACCGAACTTTATTGTCACAGGTTGTAGAATGGAACTATTTGCCTAAGGACATTTTCAGCCCTGTGCCTCCAAACGTTTCAAGTGTCAACTAAACGGAAGTTGTGATTAGATTAGTGAGTTTGTGTGTGTGTTGGGATTGGATTAGGATTTTGAAATTGTTATTATTTCTTTCTTTCTGCAGAAAATTCCTGTTTCTCATTATTTTTGGGTACATATTTTAAATTGTAGTTTTGTTGTAATCTGCGTACAAATAAATCCATTCATACCTCATAATAAAAGTAAGCGATAAAAATAACTTTTGAATACACTCCCGTACTATAATTTGCAGGAGTTGAGGCATGAAGTTAAATGTTAGACATCTAAATAATCAGTAAGGTACTGAATAAGCTTTGGATATCACGTGATCAAGTATACACCATGACTATCGTATTGTATGAATAACTAATAGCACAATTAATTACTAAGAGATGTGGATGATTTTTACAGCTTGGTCGTAATTTTCGTCTTGAAATGTGATAAAACGTTTTGATTGTTCCAGAATTCTTCTTGGTGCTTTACACCCATTCCTTCACCAGGTACCCAGGATTTGTACCCCACTGTCCCGCTAATACTTCTCCCATAGCCAGTGAACAACTGAAGATCAAACGCCCGCATGTTTAACATGCGACATGCGGAGAGAACGACAAGTGTCTGCCCTCGAAGGCTCGACGGGTAATCTTCCGTGTTTAGAAAACTCGGCCAAGGCGGTCAGGATGTGCATTATGTATTTACACCATGCACAAGACACGGGGCTTCAGGGAGGACTGGTTGTCTGCAGTGGCGTAGCTAGACCTGAAGGGGCTCCGGGGCAAGAAGTTGAAATGAGGCCCCCTCACTATCTTATGAAAACCTGACCTAACTGCAGGCCTTTAATATTAATAATGTTTGAATATAAGTACTTATCAAAGTGACTTTATGCACTTTTCGAATTCGAATTCCTCCCCCTTTGTCACTTCCCTTTTTCTAGAAATATGTGATTTATACGTTGGCTGTTAGTTCCATCAAATTTCCTAAATAATTATGATAAATAATAGCTATAGCTTTTCAATTTGTAAAATTGTGATATCGTAATAAGAAAACTACGTCTACACAAATATCAATTAGAAAGAGAAGAAAACTACATGTAAATATATATTGTAAGTACGGTACACATATGTGTTCTTTTATTACTGACAATAATGAAGCTAGAGTAGAAAACAAAAGGGAACAGATAGGATCGTCTATGTTTGAAGTAATAGGCTTTAAAAATAAGATACATGCCAAGTCGATAGCTCAAAATTATAAATGCATTATACAAATAACTTGAAATAAAATAAATCTATAAATTTTTACTCATAGTTTACAAAAACATTGTTGAGTTATTATTATTAAAAAAACTAATTAAAACAAATAAACTTATCAACTAACCTAATTTACACAAAACCTTTTTCATATTCTTTGCATCTGCAAACATGTTAATGACATGTGAGAAGTTAAGTTTTCGAGCTCATTAATTTCAATCGATAAAAGGGCCAACCCACTTATGCTCTTGGCTCATTGTGCTTCTTAGGTAGGACTTGATATTTTTCAGCTTGGAAAAAGATCTTTCTGCTTTAGCCACTGTGATAGGTACAGTCAAGAACATAAAACAAGCAGTACACACGTCAGGATAGTTTGCAACCAGAATGTGATTTTCAATGTAGAGGTCTCTCATTTGCTTAACAGTCGACATTTCCTTAATTTTAGAGGAAAAAGTTGCACGCACGCTGGAAATTTGTGCAGGAAATGTTGGCGACACATCATCAGAAAAAGTATCGGCGAAACCTTTTGCCTCTTTAATCAGTTCGTCATCTGAAGCATTGTTCAAGAAATAAGGCTGAACAACTTTGTAGGCATTAATAACTTCATGGAACAATTTGAACAAATAGCACTAGAGACCGCACCTTTGAAACCTAAAGTGTGGCTACGATACGTGGACGATACCTATGTAATATGGGGCCATGGTAAAGATCAATTAAATCTGTTTTTACAGCATCTTAACAGCCAGAACTCGAACATTCAGTTTACCATGGAGTTAGAAAATGAACAGAAAATCGCGTTTCTCGACGTTATGGTAACGAAGACCGCTGATCTAACTTTGGGACATACAGTTTACCGTAAGCCGACCCATACTGACCGATATCTACATAAGACGTCCAACCACCACCCACGACAGAAATACGGAGTTATAAAAACACTGGCTGACCGCGCTAAAAGAATTTGTGATAGGCAGTGCCTAAAACAAGAAATTGAACACCTCAACGAGGCCTTACGCGCGAATGGGTACAGCCAGAAAGATATCCAGCGAGCACTCCATCCGAGACGTCCAACTACAAGGGTAATTGGAGACAAGCAGCCCTTGGCTAGAGCTTTTCTTCCATATATAAAAAAGGTCACGGGCAGAATAGGGAGGCTACTCGAGTCCCATGATATAAAGACCATATACAGGCCTACACGAAAAATTAAGGACATGTTTAGGTCCGCTAAAGATAAGCGACATCCTCATACCGCAGCAGGGGTTTATAAAATCCCGTGTGATTGTGGCCACGTATATATTGGAACAACGAAAAGAAGTATTGCCACTCGCCTCAAGGAGCACGAACGACACAGCCGGCTGGGACAAACAGATAAATCCACTGTAGCAGCACACTCGCTACTTGCAGGTCACGATATAAGATATGGAGACACCGAAGTTCTGTCCACCACGGTGTCTTATCATGCCAGGCTACAAAGGGAGGCCATCGAAATCCTGAAGCATACTAACAGCTTCAATCTTAAGGAGGAAGCAGAACGTGTGAACAGAGCTTGGCTTCCAGTCCTTAATCCCCTCAAGCCTGCCCTTATTGACCGTCGTAGACGAGAAGATGCAACAGACGAGCAGCCCTGTCCTTGATGCATTACTTTTATGTGGTACGCCGTTGCTATGGTAGCCTCTATGTGTGGGTTGTTGACTATTTATATATCTTCTGTTTACTTGTTTTACCTCGCTTTATGTAACCTGTGAACATGCTGAACGCAGTATTCAGCGAAACGTCAGGACGACAAAATGTCCTTGGAACACGACCTATAAGCCCGCGAAACGGAGATTCCTATTAATAACTGACTTCATGCCTTCAAATATGCTGTTTTACTGAGCCATAATTGTATCAATCGTGGGGTAAAACACAGATACCCGAAATCTAGTTTCAGGATTGAGAAATCGGTGGTCTACACTCAGTTCATCAAAATGCTTTTTAACTTGCTTTAGTCTTTTCTCAGAAAACTCACAAGGTATTCCGCACTTGGCTTCTACAGCGTCTTTCAACACCAGATTTAAACTGTGACGTGCACAATGTACAGAATATGCATGTGGCGCAACTTCTTCAATCATTTTTCTGCACTCCATTGTATACTCCACTCATTACGCTTGCGCCGTCATAACCTTGGCCACGACATTTTTTCAATTCAAGACCTTTATCTTTATTAGATTCCACTATTTTACTTGCCAAACCAAATGCACTTTGATCTTCAACTTTTGTAAAAGAAGTAAACGCCTCGCAAATCTATTTGTGGGTTTAGTTTTTTCATCATCTACCACTTTGACGTACCTGAAAACTTTTCATAACTGATCAACTTTACTTATATCCTGAGTTGTATCCATAATAAGAGAGAAAAAAGGAGAGCTCTGCATTTCATATTTGATTTTTTTGCCATCAAAGAAATAACTTCCTTTTGGATGCTAGGGCTTAAATAGTTTACACTTCCTGCTGGCTTTTGCAAAAGGGTTTTTAGTACAGGGTCATAGTCAGACAGAAGTTCTATTATACACAGTAAATTTCCTTTATTTGGATCTTCCATTTTACTACTTCTTCCGCGGATTGCATGGTTACAGGTGGCCAAAGTTAATGAAAGATTAACTATTCTTTCTAGAACTTTCCTCTAGTAATTGTTCTCTTCTTTTAACGGTTTTTCTAAAGCATCACTCATTGTTTCATAATTCCTCCAGTTCTCAAATATAACGCAAGAAAATATGTGGTCATAGGATTGTTCATTAGTTTTAATTCTATCAGAAATATGTTTCCATTCGTTTAGTCCCGTACTATCGAAAGTGTTCTCTGAATGTTGTGGGAACAGCCAAGATGGTTGACAGTAGACACGGTCTAACATTTGCGAATAGCAAAGCCAGAGTCTGTTACATTTCATCACAGAACTGCAGTAATTAATTGAAAATGATATTTTACTTCCTCGTCCATCAGGCTGTTTTGGAAAGGGACCACGAGCTTGACAAGGTCCTGATGCTATGATTAACCTTTTCATTTCTGGATTATTGACGGGACTGGGGAATTCAATTTTGTCTTGCAAAACATAATTTTCGGCGTGTCCAGTTTCAGTCAAGGTTACTGCGTCCTTGTCATTACCGACTGTCTGATCAAGATATGAAAGGCCACTATGAGTAGTCGGAACATCGATTTTATGTACTTCAGAATGTTGATGAGCGTCAACATCTGAGAAAAATGCATAGTGAATAATATTGAGCAATAAAATTTAGTGTAGTGGTTTATAGTTGATTGCAGTGTTTCATTTGTAGAAACAGATTCAACTAACTGTTGAACTAAGCCAACTAAGTGATTATTGGTTGGTTAACGGGACAAAAAGACTGTGTCACCAATGATATTCGTCCGTTGAAATGATGCATACTGGATACCCGATACAGTGTGATTTTTAATGTGAAGTGAAAAACAAACAAATGTGCTCAGTCCAAGTGAAGTGAATCAACCATCGCAATTCGCAAACAGCTTCATTTTTTCCCCACACATTCTATGCTTTTTATAATATTAACGTAATATGATATTAGTTTGTTATAAAATATTACGTTCTGTTAATGGAACTCTTAATAACAATAATTTTACTTTGCCTAACAACTTATAACACTTTTACAATATAGTTAACTTTGGTTTCTTCTTATCTTTATTATTTTCATTTTCTTCGTTTTGATATTGTTTCTGCACCGAAACGTACTCTAAACCTGATTGAGTTTGAGGGTGCAACCATGCAGTTAACGATTTAGTACAAGCACGAACCGTCTCCTCTTTTTTTCTTTTATCCTTCCTTTTTTAGCTCCACTTTCATAAGTACGTTTCATACCGTCGTTAAAAAAATAGCACAATGCTAGCCACACCTTAAGTTCAGCCACTTAACCGGGAACCGCTGTGGCGACGTACCAACTACACTACTGCTACAACTCTGCTACTGTGCATTGCTGTGGTGTGATGTCGCAGTGGAGGGGGAAGGGGTAGAACAATGGGTCATGGTCATGCGCTGAATGGGGAACAATGCATTGTCTGTCCGGTGCCTGGGTCGGGAGCCCGGCTATCAAAACATACTCATAGAATACCACACAAATGGATGGATATATCTTACATACAGATTGCACTGAACGTGACTAGTTTCTAAACACAAGTTTAGACGCTTAGTTCCGTACAATTGGGGCCCCTGAACTAAATTGAATTCTCAAATATGTTTTCTAGTACAACTTTTATTTATTTATTATTATTATTTAATTATAATTTTTCTTTTAGGGTTTGGGGCCCCCCTAACCTCCGGGGCCCCGGGGCGGTGCCCCGCTTGCCCCATTGTAGCTACGCCACTGGTTGTCTGGAATGTGGGCAACGTCGCGTCGGCCGGTTGGTTGGTACTAAACATTCAAATATAGGTTATTACTATTACTAGCGGACCCGCGCGAGAAGTCTCGCGTGTGTATAAACAGCCCGCCCGGCGTTACTGTTATGCGGGCTTCTATAAATATGTTTATTTGTTTAAACGAACTTTTTAAACAAATTGTCGATATTTTTGAAATCAGAGAGCAATTAATTGTGTACAGACTACCCGCCCAGCTCTAGTGCTATGCGGCTGTATGCGACACCGTTCTGCCAGGGGCTATCGTCTTGTTTATTCGTTTAAGAGCACTTTATAAACAAATAAATATATTTCCATTGATGTTTCAAGAAATGCAAGATTTTTCCTGTACTATTGAGCCGATTTGAAGATTTTGGTACAAACCGCACCTTCTAACTCCCTCTGGTTTAGGAGCTTGAGTTTTGTGAGACATACATCTTGGCCGACACGCCTGAAGATTTGAATGAGTTTTTGAATGGTATGGATTCCGTCTTGAGCAAGCAATTCGTGATGAAAATTAATAAATGTAAAACAAAAATATTGGAATGCAGCCGAAATAAATCAGAAACTTCTATGGACATCAAATTGGCAGGTGAAAAACTAAAGGAAGTAGGAGAATTCTGTTACTTAGGAAGCAAAATAACCAGTGATGGACGAAGCGAAGAGGATATAAAAAGTAGGTTAGCTTAGGCTAGGAAAGCATTTCTACAGAAAAGGAATCTGTTGACATGGAATATACAGTAGATTTAGGTATTAGGAAGTCATTTTTCAAGGCATTTGTCTGGAGCTTGGCGCTCTATGGAAGTGAAACTTGGACTATTGGTGCAGCAGAAAAGAGAAGAATTGAAGCGTTTGAAATATGATGTTACAGGAGAATGATGAATATCAGATGGGTAGATAGGGTTACAAACGAAGAGGTATTAAAACGAGTGGGAGAGGAGAGATGTTTCTGGCGACTGCTAATGAAGAGAAGAGATAGGTTGGTAGGACACATACTACGGCACCCAGGAATAGCAAGCTTAGTTATGGAAGGAAGGGTTGAGGACAAGAACTGTAGGGGTAGACCAAGGTTAGAATATGTTAAACAGATTGCCTGGGATGAAGGGTGTGGTAACTATGTAGAGATGAAACGATTAGCTTAGGACAGGGAGGCATGGAGTGCTGCATCAAACCAGTCAAAAGACTGAAGACTCAAACAACAACAAGACTACACCTTAGCGTATGATATAGATTCGACTGTGAGTTAAAAATGGTGTCAAATTACCTTCGTTTACGAACAAACTAATAATAATAGCGTCAACACGATTAACCTATCCCATTTTTACTTTTCACCAATAGAAAAAGACAAAGGGAGCCTGGTTCAGTGAGATACAATAAGATCTGCACGAGACTGAGACCTAATGTGAACATATCCAGCTTAATAGAATACTCTTGGAACATCGGAGTTTCCAACCAAAGCCCAAGCTGAAAACCGGAAAGACGTGGACAACAGAGAAAGGAACAACACTGTCTACGAATGAAGGCATACTGGGCTAATTTTAAAAGCTAAAAGGAAACAGTTGAAATGATGTGGTCCTTAGTTGGTCGAACGAAACTAGAATAAATAATATTAACAGAAAGTCTTGCCGCTGATGAAAGATGGTTGACACGTCTCTACTTAGTATAACACAAAGTTCCCGATTCTTGGATGTCACGGGTAATCTCGAGAACCACTGGATGGATTTCGATGCGGTTTTCACCATTCTGTAAAGGATATCTCAAGGAACGTTTCTGTAGAAAATAATTTATTTATGATCAAAGGAAGACAAGCAGTAACGATTTCAGTGAAAAGTCGAAAAAACCTGTCCGTGCGCTTTTTAAGCTTACACTGGGAAAACCGTTAAAAATATCTATATACTATGAGTGTGAGAATTGTTCAGCATGAAAAGTTCTACAAAAAAGTCCGTGAGAGCGTATTTCTGTCCTCAATACATCGCCCACTATAAGTGTTTTTACGTTTTCATTTCTTCCAACAATCTCCATTCAGTTACTGAGGCGACAGTTTACGAGCTAGCTAGGGGCGAGCCTATCACACCAGTTACAGCCTAGCTAGCGGGCAAGCCTATAACCCCAGATACAGCCACCAGTAAACTGTCGAGTCGTGTTGAGTTGAGACTTCAGAGAAGAGTGGTTGTGTTTAGAGTTTCCCTGGAAGTGCAACTCGGCTTTTCTTCATTTCGCCTGTGAACTTTTCGTTCCACAAATACACAGTCAGTTAAGATTGGACGGAAGGGGGATTTGTGTTTCATGCACCTCACCATTCCTAAATTACGTCTGACAAGAAATCGTTGCACATGCTTCTCCATAATAATATAATTAATAGTCCAGTTAGTGATTTTAACCCATCATGCCAAAACGTAAAACGGATATACAGTAGGTTGTAGTTCATTGAAATCGAGAAAAAAAAAACACGAGCCTTACAGTAGTCGCATATGATGTGTAACATGTGACATGTTATCCTACTTCTGTCTGCCGGGAGCGCAAATCCCTTGTTAACAGTGAACTCTGTTGGTCATTGAAATATCTACTTTTAAAACTCCAGGTGCCAGTGATTTATTGATGGAATATCTTTAATGGGGCCTCCAAACCTTGAAGTAAACCGTATGCGATATACATTCCACATAGGGCTGTATGTTGGCCGACAGTACCTCGAATGCTTACATTAAATAAGAATCTTTAATGGGGCCTCCAAACCTTGAAGTAAACCGTATGCGATATACATTCCACATAGGGCTGTATGTTAGCCGACAGTACCTCGAATGCTTACATTAAGAATACAGCAAAAGTGAGAAGATTTAATAAATTATAATTGTTTTCAGCAAATATGATATAATGAATATTTTCACACCAAAGAAGGACAACTTGAAGATGATTTATTGTAGGAATATCTTTAATGGGGCCTACAAACCTTGAAGTAACCCGAATGCGATATACATTCCACATAGCCACATGGCCGATAGTACGTCGTGGTACCAATCTCCGCCACCACGCTCTTTGTTTCTGTCCCTTTCCCAAAATCACTCCCACAAAAAATATCCAGCTACCGAGTGGAAAGATGTTACACATAAAAGAAGCGCTGATCACGTAATGCATTCATAACTGTTCCCGGGCGAGGCCGGGGCGGGTTGCTAGTTAGTCTTATAAAATTGGGATAATCATGTCAGGACCAACTGTACAATTTTTCATTCACTGTACTTATTATTGGTAAAGATGGTATATTGGCTTTCACGGCCGGTGAATTAAAACGCAGCAATTCTAGGTTTGTGCCGTGTCTTGTGTGGGGTTTCATCTAGGACACCAAGCTGGCTCATCGGCGGGCTCTTGGTGTCCCCGCCCGGACGCCCACAGGAGTGACAAACTGCGCGCCACCTCCCTTTATATTGGGTGCAACTGCACCACTTGACTGCGAGAACTAAAAGCTCAAGCAGCCTCAACCTCCCTATGAAGGTTTCAAAAAATATGGTATATTGGCTTTCACGGCAATTAAAACGCAATTCTTCTAGTTTTGTACCGTGTCTCGTATGGGACAGATTGTAGCTTGCTATCAGATATTGTGTATTACGAACTTTCAGAAGTTTGAGAAAAGTATTTCAGCAATTATAAGCAGTTTTGTGAAGCGCGAGAAAAGTGTTTCTTTCCAGCGCGATAAGACACTTTTGTTCGAGCGACTACAGCGCATGCAACAGCCACAAGTGAGTACGGGTGTGTGTTAGCATTGCTATTGTGGAACTGTATTACAACACATAGGATGGAGATGTATTCCATAGTGAAGAACAATATTCAGTCTACTATTACGAAGATTATGACGGACTAAATTATTATGTGCGCCAGGAGTATAAGCAGATAGAAGCAATATAGTCAACGATGGAGCTTCGTTAGAGGAGACTGTTCATGAATGTCTACTTAATGAGCGATCATGAGACTCGATGTACAACTCTATTCTAGTGCATTCTTGTCAAACATGAGCTCAACATTAACATCAGCGACTACAGAACGATGTTCATATTCCATCTACATGAATGTTCGTTATGCGAGTGAGATCCATGACTTTCTTTTCGAATGCCTTTCGAAGTGGAAAGCAGAACTTTCGACACTACTCACTGTTATGATGAATCTGTGCTGTGACGGAGAAAGAAGAAACATCAAGAATATCAAGAGGTCCAAGGTTATCCCGGTCACAAGGAAGATGATGATTGGAGGCCCGCAGTTCGATCCCGGTCGTAGCTTGCTGTTTTCCAGCAGGGGAATTCGTTCCTTTCCTGAGGTTACGAGTTCTTGGAGACGAGCTAGGATCCAGCCCAGATCTTTGGGAGATGTAACATCCGAGTATTTTGTTATACTCTATCTTGATCTTCTAGACTTCGAGACCAGGTACCAGTGTTCACTAACCTTGTAGTTAGAGCAATCTTTTATCCATATTTCGACACAATATTTATGTACTCCATGTATAGCCTTTTTATTCCTCGAAATTTATTGTAGTGATCGTCTTGCGACGCTTTTAGCTTCGTTTGTTGGGAATCCAGTTTCTGAACTGAGATTATTTTTCTTGTTCGAGGAACAAGCTTTTGTCATTTCCTTTAAGGAACAGTAATTTATTTTCGACGTTTATGAATTCATTCTGAATGCAGGTGATAGACATTTTCGTCTATGTTACCCATTAAATTAATTTTTATTAGTTTAATTTGGGCATTTTATCCGTCGAGAAGAAACGTCAAGAGAAGAAGATCTTGGTAGTGATATATTGTGAAATATCATGACATCTTGTGGAAAAGAAACATTTAACGTGGAAACGATTATCATCGTCAGAACTCATAGACATTCGTTCAGAATGGAGATAATACGAATATGACTAATTGTATGTTTTATTGAAGAAAGCTATGAACTTTCAGTCATTTAAATTTATTTGAAGCTAGAATCTTCTTGGAAGATTTATTATCATCCGACGTTAGGGTAGTTATCGTTTGATATCCTCGTCGTGATCGATTCTTGTTGGACACACACAGATATAATGTTGTGATTAAATATTTACGAGGAGTCACGATGTAGACATAATTTTCCTTCTTCGATTAAAGTCGATCCCAGATCTGTGAAGTTGAGTTGTAGTATTTTTATTAAATGTATGCACGACAGTTTATAATTATCAGAATAACGTTTCAAGAGTAATAAGTGAGGAGGTTCAGTATCGTGAATTCCAAAGGTCGTTAAGATATATAAATTAATGATTTAGCAATTGTTGTTATTGTTCTTGAGACCAGGGATTGTTGTGACAACGCTGAGGAATTATGCCCTTTTTAAGGAATGCCAGTTTGAAAGAAGTGAAGTTGATAACCCTTTGATAGTGGTTTTTATGTGTATAGATTTCCGTATGTAGTTGGCATACGAGGGTATTGCGAAGGTGTTTTCCGCATTTTATAGAACAGTCATTGCGTGGGCATGACTAAGTTTGGCAAGGCATAAAGGTGTGAGTAGAGAGTACTCCTTATTTTGTATACACGACTTTGGATTAGAGAGGACATGAAGGGTCACGGTTGAAATTGAAACGGGACATAGATAATGACATCTGTTATGTTATACTCTTATCGAGATGATTAAACCCGAGTATGTAACGACATATGTTTCACCTTGAGTGGTCGAATGTATTTAAACCTATTTTGACACCAGATCAGAGAGGAGAGACTGGTGGTGGTTATTTCTGGAGATGTCGAAGATTTTAAGGATGTCAGTTAGTGTATTTGACATTACTGTTAGATCAGAGCTCAGGCTCAAGTGTATATAGACGCTACATACTTTAAAGGACTATAGCTGATGCTATAAGAGTCATTGTAAATTTATTTAGTGTTAACTTACATTATTTGCCAATCGAGTGAATCAAATGTTAGGCATAGGAAGTTTATTGTTTGTTTAACGTAGTGGTTAGAGTATGAATGAGTATGTGACTGGATGTGGTTTGTTTCTTGTTCAGTGTGAATGCAATGAACTCCATTGGGACGTCACAATGCGAGAGTATGAATGGAAGTGTGTACAGAAGTTTTATGTTAATAGCATGTAGGATGTGCGTACAGGTCACGTATTTGTCTGACGTGAATCTGTTTAATTTTAACACAACTTTTATTGTTATGGAGAGGTGTATTTGTGGGCCAGGCGGGAATAGCGAGGGCTGATTAAAACTCGTTTCCAGCCAAGGCCACGGGTAGGTCGCACAAAAGGAGAGAGATGTTGCGGGCCGGCAGGCTTGCACCTTTTTAACCCAGCTAGTGCTGGGAACTTAACGGTGAATGTTATGTCATCAGACGCGTGGCGAGGGTCGCACGCTCTGAGCGCCCAGATGTTTATTGGAACGCGCCAGAGGAATGTAAATACACAGGGGTGTGTAATTGTTGTACAGCTTGATGTATTGACACAAGCTACCCCAAATTTATCACAGCGTTCATAGAACGCAGTTCTATCAGTGGTGTGAATGTAAAGATGAGAGAATGGGAGTGTTTTTATTTTATTGTATGAATATTTAGCCATAGTTTACATCTTTTGTTATTAAATCGTTTAGTTTTATTAGAAGCCGTGTCGTCATGATTTATTTTAGATATAAGGAGATGCAACTGTGAAACCCATTATAGGTCCAGAGGTAGACCACGAGATCCCCGAGAATAAGGTAGGTGTTCTACTGCGAGCCGAGTGCATTTTTCATGTACGGTAATTCACAGTTGTATCGTAATTTCCGCCACGTATATTCGCGAGGGTCTAGTTGGAAGTAGATCCTTGACGAGTATTTTGCGCCGGAGCAGTCAGGGTCTACGAATCCAGCTGTTGCTTCGGATATCCAACAGCCCGCCTCTAGAATATACGGGGACAGTACCATCCCGGCATTTGCCCTAAGACGAAGTGGGAAACCACGGAAAACCACTTCGAGGATGGCTGAGGTGGGAATCGAACCCCCTCTGCTCATTTGGAACACCCGAGTCTGAGTAGACCCCGTTCCAGTCCTCAGACCACTTTTCAAATTTCGTGGCAGAGCCGGGAATCGAACCCAGGACCTCCGGGGCGACTATATATATTCATCAACACACAAAATTCTTTTTTATTTACACACTAATAATACATAACAATTCCAAGACTCTCTTTTTTTTTCCTTCACTGCCTACTTGATATTTCTACTCTCACACTGCCTTCTCGATTGTTCTCGCACTGCCTTCTTGATACTCTGCTGCTAATCATATCAATATGACTCATTTTAACAGAATCCATATGAAATTACGTGTTGGTCTGTGAATCAAGAGGTCCTGTTTATAAGGAATTTAAGGTTATGAGCGGTGTCTCGTCTATTAATCTAGTTGATCCATATCGTATTCTTTATTTAGGCTAGTGCTGGTGGAAGCTACAAATCATCTAATAAAATGAGTTCCGTATTATAAACTACAATATCTATAAAATACTCCCTTTTACAATAGATTAATATTTGTGCCAATAATATTATAAAATACCGGTGTATCAACAATAATTTCACGTGAGGTTTCTTTTATGTCAGATGTTACACATCATATGCGACTACTGTAAGGCTAGTTTTTTTTTTTTTTAGCAGGGCGAGGTTCGTGCGCAGGGAAGTGCTCTATTACCATAATGCCCTGTCGTTAGCCTACTTTCGATTTTTGCAAAAAACAGACTATTACGCGTAAAAAATAATTGTGTTCAGTAACGCTTGCAGTGCATTAGTACCATACGGGACGCAGCAGAGACAACACGCGTTAGTTGGGCTGCATAAAACATTATTGTTAGGGGCAGTTGATTCACCTGGTAATACCCCAGTACACACGATGTGTAAGCCCCTCAAATGAAACATCAATAGTTAAAGCCCTGCGCTGATAAACCCGCGGATATCCGCAACATTTTTCGTCATGTGGATATAGTTTGCAAGGCTGTGTGGATAGCGGATAATGTTTGGAGCAAAATTGCGGATAGTGTTTGGAATACAATCCGAACTTGTTTAATAGGACCCGGATGTTTATGACGTATCATATTTTTCCGTTATGGTTTTTTCATGACAAATGTAAGATATATACGCTAATCTCATTCGAATTATGTCACTAAGCATAATTAACACTCCGAACAGGAAAGGGTCGCAACTCGGGCTGTGTAACATTCATTTGAAACATAGCACATAACTTTTTCCTCAAACGACTAAATACACTGAAGAAAATGGAAATTGCAACACCCAGAAGGAGTGGTGCTACATTGCTGCAATTGAACCTGCAGGACGAGTGTTCGGTTGTGATTCGATGATTACACTTTCAGGTCCCTCTGACCGCAAGTTTGGACAACAATCAATACAGGATGTGCCCACCACGAGCTGTGATACATTGATGAATTCATCGAGGCATGGAGTCAATAAGGCCCTGGATCGCTTCCTGAGGAATTGTGGCCCATGCTTGCTGTACTGCACGGGTCAGTTGTTCCAGAGTTGTGGGTGGCTGAGGACGCTTGGCCAGTTGTCGACCCATCATGTCCCACACATGCTCAATAGGACTGAGGTCCGGGGATCTGGCGGGCCATTCTAAGGTTGTGATGCCGTGGAGAGCTTCTCTGGAGATGCGTGCAGTGTGAACCCGGGCATTGTCCTGCTGAAACATCCCATTAGCAATGTTCGCCATCATAGGGACAACCACTGGATTGAGCACCCTATCAGCGTACTGTCGAGCAGTCATAGTGCCCTCAACAAGCACTAATTGTGATTTCACATTAAAGCCAATAGCTCCCCAGACCATAATGCTTGGTGTTGGCTCTGTGTGCCTCTCGACAATAAGGTCTGGGCGGCCCCTCTCCCCGGTACGTCGGCGCACACGATTCCGGCGATCACTGCGGGCAAGACAGAAGCGCGATTCATCACTAAAGACGACCCTATGCCATTCGTCAACTTACGTCGATCGTTCTCGACACCAGGCCTGCCTTACACGTCGCTGATGTGGGGTCAATGGAACACCTTCTGCAGGGACACGGGATCGTAAGCCAGCTGCACGGAGGCGATTACCAACTGTTTGTTGTGTAACGTGGGGTACCACAGCTACTCGAATTTGCGCTGCTGTTGCATGGGGTTCCATCCGGGCCATCAGAATGATGCGGCGATCCTCTCGCATAGTTGTCTGTCGCGCTGGGCCTGTGCCAGGTCTACGAGTGTGGGTACCTTCCTTTGACCACTGCTGCCATACAAGTTGTACCGTAGATGCCTGTCGGCCAACACGTGCAGCGACAGTCCTTAGCGATAATCCAGCCTCACACAGCCCAATTATCCGAGCCCTCTCAAACGGCGACAGTTGTTGATAGCGTGCTCTTCTCTGTCGTCGAGGCATGTTTGACGGGGAACACTTCACTGCACAGACTGCAAGTCAACTACGCTACACCAGAGTCGGTATACTGGAGTTGATTCCTCCGCGACCAATCACGTGGGGAGACCTGTAGCAACAATCCAATGGGTCTGAAACTTTGATCGTTTACATAGCTACGTGGTATCGTTCCATATCTTGAAAATCAACACAAACGACCAATGCCTTCATGGTGTTGCAATTTCCATTTTCTTCAGTGTATGTTGCCTTAGTGATTTATGCTTTTTTCTAAAAATATTATTGTAATGCCAGTAGATTCGAATAACAAATGTGCGAATGCAGGAAAAGGACGTGCGAAAGCGGGGCGGATAACGTTTTGTTTATCCGCGCAGGGCTCACAACAGTGAATGACTTGGCAGTGTTGCATAATCAGCTGTTGGACATCTGCTCTTGAGCCGTGTATACGCCCTACGGAAACTGGAATTATTCGGGTTCGAGGCTCGACTTGAGACCATCGCGCTTAAATCGCCAGGATCAAATTGTGACTCACTAGATGAACCCCAAGGACAGTCTTCAGTAAATAATGTTTCCCGCTGACGTTGTACAAATATATCTTACGCTCGAGGTCACCGATAACAGGTAGCACAACAAGTGTTTATGAAACCCTATGACGAGACTTCAGCACCTGTAGGCATTTGATAATAACATCATCTCATGTTTGCACTTCCAATACCCTTGAACGGTCAAGGTAAGCAGACAGCATCCTGATTGTTGGCTGTACGAGTAGGTGTGTCACGGGCAAACCCTTGCGCGGATATAGCTTGCATGGCTGTACGGATAGCGGAATTCATGAATATTATTATTCATTACTAAGATCCGAATGTTTATGACATATCATATTTTTCCGTTATGATTCTTTTCATGACAAATGTAAGATGATGATTAACGCTTATCTCGTTCAAATTATGCCATAAAGTACAATTAACACTCCGAACTGAAAAGGGTTGTAACTTTGGCTGTATAACATTCATCTTAAACATAGCACATGGCATACATTGCCTAAGGGAACGACTTTCTCCTCAAATGTCTATATGTGTTGCTTAAATATTTTATTTTATGAATGACCTAGCAGTGTTGCATAATCAGCTGTTGGACATCTGCTCTTGAGCCGTGTATTGACGTCCGAAACGGGGGAGGAGCTTGCGGTCAGCTGTTTGCAATATGGCGGCGAGATAGTGACGAGAAGTAAGCGAGACAGTGATAGGGTGTGCGTTTGTTATGGCTTCTAATTTATGATGGCAAAGACTGCATATTTTCTTTCATTGGTAGAAATGTTTTTATAATCAATTTAAATACAGTGCTTAATTACTAGACTACCAGTTAAAAATATTACCCACCTGTAGATAGTTAATTTACTGTCTGCTGTTACATATATGAAGCCTGTACTTGGGAGCCTAGCGGTATCGATGTTTTTATTAATTTCACAATATATATATCAATATCACATAACACAAAGGACGACTCCCTGATAATAAATTGATTCCAGCAACCCTGAATTTGCATGAATGTTTTGGGTTCAAAGAAGCGTTACTTGGGATGCTCAAATCATACTTCAATATTGCTAATATTGACCTACATACTTGCTGTTCAAAGGCAAGAATATAAATTTATTAATCTCTTGCCACAGGCAAGTTAAAATGGAGGCATCCTCTTTATCAATATATTTAATTAGATATTTAAAATACAGATATTTAACAAAGCTGGAGTCTCCATTTGAACTTGTAATAAGCAAACGGAACAGATCAAAAACTACACCTTAAGCCAAATCAAATTCACTCCCCAGCTCGACATAAACCATAATACCAATTAAAACCTATACAAAACATACTGTCCTTACTGTTGTACAACTTTCAAACCAACTATTCGCACTCAAAACTGAAAAACCCTGAAATGGGAACTAATTAAAGTTAGAATAGCCTAGGCCGATCAGGTCTCCAGCTAAATTACCGCATATGCATACTTAACGTCACTATAACTTCTAAATTACGACTAAGTGACCTATCTGCCTGAGTAGTATAGGTGTTACCGGCCTGCCTGGGATGATGGGTCACCAAACCGGTACCGTACTTAAAACTAAGATTTTACACATTAATTAACTAAATTCAACAGTAAGGAGATCATAGACAAAAACACAATTTAAGCCAAATCATACTTCAATGACCTACATACTTGCTGTTCAAAGGCATGAATATAAATTCTCTGGCAAATTAAGGCTAGGAACAGCATTTTTCTTAAGTTTTCTAACCATTCGACTATTGTCAATCGGAAGAACCCCTAAAATAAGTTTACGAAGAGCGGATTACATTCGGTTCAATGTACGGCACAGAAGTATTAGGCTACAAGTTTATCAGTATTTTTGATGTAGGTAAATCCTTGTGAATACAAATTAGAGACAATAACTATCAATAATTAACAGTACCGGTGCTTCCGCTGTGGAAAGAAGTCGTCTTCACAAAAATGCAGACTGCACACTGTCATGTAACGTGTAACACGTTTTCCAATTGACAGCGCCGAAGCCCATCTTTCTCTCTGAACTTTTTGTACAGGAATGTAGTGAGGAGAATTCGTACCCATTTTAAACGATTTGCAACCGTATACAGAGCAGTACCTCCTCGTATTTGACAAATTCATTTATGTTTCCATCACGACATCAATGCTTCACCATGAAAATAATCCTCACCAGTCACAATGTTACAGCTTCAACATTCTACCGCGTGGCTGCGCCATCCAACTTTTCTGACGTCAATAGGCCTACGCCCTCCGAAAACTGGAATTATTCGGGTAATGCCAGTAGATTTGGATAACAAGCGTGCGGATGCGGATAACGCGTAGGGCTCTAGATGAGCTATTATGCCTCTACGGATTTCCAAGACATACAGTTTAGGCCATGGTTTTTGGCCGGCGAGCCTCAGACATAAGCAATTGATACGTGAGTTTTCAGTAGCGCGGAAATCAACTCAATTACAAATGCCTGAGTTTCGCCACGTGTCCTCTGTACGACAGTGAACTGTATACAGGGGCTCTGGGAAATTTTTGCTAACCTTAACCCATAAACGCCATATGGTAACGCAGTACCGGTCATTGCATTCATTGCTCTACAGGACCTTTGCCAGTTAAAGATATTCGAACTTCGCGCTTACATGATCAAGGAAGGTCCATTGATTCATTTCCCTCACATTAGTCACTAGGGAATGTCTTGGGTGATGTCCCAACAATTGGGTGCATTTCGTGGTTTGTTTCTCACGTCGTGATGGCATGCTAAATTATTGCGTAAAATGGAGATAGTTTACTTGGTCTTCAGGATTATGGTAGTAAACATATCTAATTTATAATTCAGTAACATATCTTACGTGTTTCTTTATACCTGCTCATGCCCGGGACTAATTTTCCATGGTAACGCTAGGCGGATACATGGTCAATGGTAAGGCAATATATTTTCTCTAGCACATTCATATAAAATGAGTTAGAATACATTTCATGTACTTATACACAAAACGTTTTTCCATATACAGCTTTTTTTAACAGTGCATGACTTCATATAATATGTTTTATGTCACCGTAGCATATTTTTAATGCCAGTTCCGTATTCAAGACCATACCTTTGCCGAGATATCTGGCTGCAGGCAGTGTTTCAGTGCGGGTTTGTCAAGGGGGCTGGAACCGCTGACGCCATCTTCGCAGCACGGTTACTGATGGGAAGCACCGTGAGAAAAGAAAGCCTCTGCATATTGCCTTGACCTTGAAAAGGCCTTGGATCGTGTTCCTCATGAGTTGATTTGGTATGCGCTCCGCAACCATGGTGTGCCAGAGTCATTTGTAAATGTGGTCAAGATGTTATACACGAACACCAGCAGTAGAGTACGTTGTGCTGTTGGCACCTCGGAAAACGTTCCTGTAAATGTCGGCGTCCACCAAGGCTCAGCACTATCACCGTCCCTTTTTGTTCTTGTGATGGACACCATCACTCGTGACCTGCAACGGAATGTTCCTTGGACCCTTCTGTATGCAGATGATATAATGGTTGTGCAGATGACACCCGAGAAAAACTCCAATGTCAAGTTGAAGATTGGAATAACCGCCTCTCCCAGTACGGCCTATGTCTGAATGTGAAAAAGACGGAGTATCTGGAGTTAAACCCAAGCGACGGTACCATTCAAGTCGCTGGACAAAATCTAGTCAAGACAGAATGCTTCAGGTACCTTGGATCTCGTCTTCAGAGTGATGGCAACTTCAATGATGAAGTAAGAGCCAGGGTAAACGCAACCTGGTTGCGGTGGAAGGAGGTCACGGGTGTGCTTTGCGACAAGAAAATGCCACTTCGTCTCAAATCGAAAATATATCGGACAGTGGTACGGCCAGTTGCGCTGTATGGAGTTGAATGTCGACCATCCGACAAAATTTCAGAACGTCGCCTGCATGCCATGGAAATGAGAATGCTCCGTTGGACAATGGGCATCTCCCTTATTGACCATGTCAGAAACGACACAATTCGGGTGCAAATGGGTGTCACCCCAATTGTGGACAAAATGAGAGAGAAACGGCTCCGATGGTATGGCCATGCCCTGCGTGCAGCGCCTGATACTGTTAATAACTCTGTCCTTCATTTTGAGGTTGAAGGCCTACGCCCCAGAAGACGACCGAAGCAGCGTTGGCAAGACACAATAAATGGTGATTTAAAAATTACCGGCCTAAATCCAGCTGACGCACAAAACCGGACAAAATGGAGGTCAATGACCAAAAAAGCGGACCCTGCACCAGCGGGACAACGCTAGGAAGAAGAAGAAGAAGAAGATGCAGTGTTTCAGGAAATACAATATGAGAATTATTTCGATATTTCAGAGGTCTAGACTGGTTGCGTGGCTCAGCGGTAACGTTCTCGCTTGCTGTGCCCAAGCTTGCAGGATCGAATCCTGGTGCAGTCAGCTGGCATTTGAGGGTGCGCAAATGCGAGGGAGTCGTGTCAGTAGATTTACTGGCACGTTAAAGATCCCCTTCGGGTCAAAATTCCGGCATCCTGGCGTCTCTAAAAGCCAGAACAGTTAAAAGGGAGTAAATCCAATAGCATAATCATTATTTAGAAGTCTGACCTTGGCAGAAATATTGGAGGAAGTGGAAAAGGAGTAATGACGACATGATTATAGCTCGCTGGCATGAAAACAGCACAGTAACTGTTGCCTCCACGACTCACCCTGTCCTGTCCCCCCCCCCTTCGACCAGGTCAGTTCTCTCGGGCTGAAAAGAAAAAAAATAGTTACAATCCCACGTCCTCTCCAGATCGGCACCTATAACAAATTCATGGGAGGAACGAACCTTATGGATGAAAATAGGAACTGATATCATGTGTCAATGAGAAACAAAAAAGGTGGTGGGCCATATTTTCTTGGCTTCTTGACGAGAGTCTCCAAAACGCATGGTACCTCATTACGATATCACGGTCAAGGACAACTCAACTGGAGATCAAGAGGGAAGTGGCACAATTCTACGTGAAATCGTACGGCGTAGAACCACGTGGAGCCAGGTGGCTGTCAACAGCACGTGCAGGATAGGGCCGCGACATTCAAGACTTATTTATTTATCGTATGGCTTTTAGTGCCGGGAGTGTCCGAGGACATGTTCGGCTCGCCTGAAGCTGTAGGTGCTTCTAGCGGCAACCCATAGGGTGAGCTACAAGTTACATTCAATTTCAAGTAGTTCCAACTTTCGCTACCAGATGTCATTGAGACCTAGTGGTGAACGTTGGAACTTTGATAGAACGTTCCAACGAAATCTAACATAGAAATTTAGCTTTACACAAGTTTAGTCAGTGGAAGGATCTTTTACATGCCATATATCTATGACATGATGGACGCGATCATCTGGTCATCAACGTCCAAGGAAATAAGAGGAGGCGGGGTGCCGGTGAATTGTGTGTAAGCAGTGTCCGTACTGCATGTTGTAAATGTGATGTGGGACTGTACAATCATGATTCTTGTCGTTCCACACCAAGTAACTAGTCACTCCACTATATGATCGAAGGTTCAAAGGTGTCAAAATATTTGCTCAGTGCTTTTTAAAATGTAATATTATCAAGATAAGTATTTAGCAACAAATATGAAATTGGTACATTATTGTATTTATAATTCAGCATTCAGAATATGCAGTAAGGGGTTTGACAACACAAGCGCCTAGCGTTACATATATGTAACGCCCTGTATTTATACTTTAAAATAATTAGAAGCATTTGTAAATTTCACTCTGTCCATTCAGCCACAACAGTCAATATATTTGGAACTGTTGATAAACATGATGTTCTTCAGATGGGTAGTAGCGCTGTTAGGCTGCGCCTCAATTTCTCATTACGCCCTATGTAACAGGGATGGGAGGTGTGGCTAAGGGAACTCCATTCATTTCCATTGTAACGGTGAAGGCACAGGCGATCAGAGCCTAAGCCAGGCATGCCAACACCGACATGATTTTTGTATTTAGTAGAATACTTTCAAAGTTGTTAAAGCTTTCTCTTTTCTCTCTTTCACTCTCGGATGGACTATTAATTGACAAGTTACCAGAAACACTCTTAGAAGACAAATAAAGTGATATTCGTGTTTGACACTCCCTTGAAGTGTAATTAAAATATTTCCGCCAGAGGGCACCATGATGTGGCAGGGATTGCAGTACCATCTACCGAGACTTAAGGGAAGTACGGGTATTCAGTTTAAAATCCGACCATGCTTTGTCAAGACCGACTACGATATCTGTAGTCGGTCTTGGCTTTGTGTATTTGTTTCCATATATCCCTCAAGTTATGTTTCACTCTCGGATCATGTTGCAGATCAAATCTATAGCTGGTAGTGTTTTGGAGGTTAATTGCGGTTGTATTTTGGGGTACAATCGCGAATCAGGCCTCCTCTGATCGGGTCTCATTACGATGGGGGAGTAGGTAAAATTAGAATTACGAAACTAAACAAGTCAATTCGTTTAAATAGAAAATTAAAAATCTTTCGGTTAATAAAATAGCATAATAGGACAAATCTACTCATCAACAAGAAGTATATTCCGGACTCTCGCCCCATCACCCTGAAATATTTCCCCATTAAACATCCTGCAAACGTGTATGCGTGTCGGATAAGAAATGCATTCATCCAACATTTGCCACTACGCGTTGAGCTAAGCTGGTCAGTTACTACCTAGCTATAAATAATTACACAAGCACGAAGCTCGGAACTACCTTCAGGTTTTAGCTCATTCGCAGCCTTCGCCAACTCCAACAGCACGAGCCGCGACTGGCGGAGGCCACGAGAACTGCCATGTAAAATATTTCATACTTTTATAAAGTTGGAAGGTGAGATCGAATTTATAGGATACTAGCTGAAGTACCCGTGTGTCGCTACGGGTCATAAATAAATTAAATGTAAAGATGACAGTTAAAACAGGGGATAGGCGAGGTGCTGCGTGGAGGGAGAGTAAGGATGGAACATTTTGTCCAACTACACCGCTCGGCGTTGACCGTGTTTTATAGCACAAATTTAGGTTTTACTCGCTAACCGTTGGAGATACACGAACAGTGATAGGACCGTTCGGATAGAAAATTTAAACCACGTAGGCCATCAAAAGTTTGCTATTTCTTAGCGTTCTCTTTTTATTTGAAATGGAAATATGAAAGTATGAAACCAAAGGGTGTAGTGGCGTCACTAAAATGGTCGCCATCTTTAAATAAAGCAAAGTATCAAAATCAAAAGTAGCCTAACCAGGTAAATCGGACCAGTGGTTCTTGCGTGATTGAGTAATACACAGACACACAACATATCATTTTTATATATTAGTATAGATTTCTTTAGGAATCCGCCCCTGAACTATACCATGTGACTGTGGTAGGTGGCAAAAAATAGCTTCTGGCCGATGGGGGTTCAGTTCACTTCTATCTACAAACGCTGATGATCATTGTTTAAAGGGGACTAAGACCTGGTTTATTGGCCCTCATGATGATTACTACCGCTAACTACTTACACCTAAGTTACGAAAAAAAAAAATGGAAAACAAAATAAATAAGAGAGATAAATTAAATGCCACCCAATCTCGAAGAATCTAGGTTCCCTATTACGCATGAGAGATGACGAGGTGTCACGTCCATTGGTTCCGCTTACGATCACGAGAGTCTCTACAAGCTTTCCCTCTCTTTTTTTTTTACCCTTGAATAATGAGAATTGAGGATCTAGTAAGGGAAGGGAAAGCGTAGAAGGGTCACCGCAAAGTCACCGGTAAAAGGGCACAGCTTAGAAATCCCTCCAGCTGACCAATTTTCTAGCTCACTAGCCGTGAATCATTAAGGGTGTAGCGTGCTTACTGCTCCGCGTACACCAAGCAAGGTGGGCAACTTACACACTGCCCTTTAGTTACCTCCTAGGGGAAACGAAGGTTTTGGACACCCTAATTTCACCAACGTCAGATGAGATGAGATCGAGTTGACTAAGGAGGGTCGAAAAGACATACTGTATGTTATTGGTTTTACGCCATTTTCAACTACTGAGGCTTTTCGAGACACCGAGGTGCCGGAATTTTGCCCCGAAAGGAATCTTTAATTTGCTAGTGAATCTACTGACCGCATTTGTGCGCCCTCAAATGCCAACTGACCTTGGGTCAAGAACAGATGAAAGAGAAGAGCCCGATGATAAGTGTTGCTGGTTTAAGGGGCGGAACAGCATGGTCTTCTGCCTCTAATACACATTTTTATTAAAGTTAAAATTTACATAATAATGTTATTGATTTTACGTTCCTGTTAACTACTGCGGCTTTTAGAGACGCAGGGGCGCCGGAAATTTGATACTTATCATTCTAAATTTTATATTAAAAATGATTAAAGTTCATTCCGGTAGAATTCATCCCAGGGCACGGCACGGCGGTTGAGAAACATCACATTGCTAATGGAAAGTGAGCAAGGATTACCATCACCATGGCACTCGGCCAGATGTTGGTATTCAAGCATATCAGTCTCTAATCTGGCGATTCGCTCTTCGTAACGAGACATTTGCTGTGATGGATTAGGAGTGACAAGCCTCATTTTGAAACACCACAGATATCTCTTAATCTTCTTGAGCAAACTTTGAACATACTGCACATTTTAATGACAACAGTTGTCTTTCCGCATTTGTACATTTTTTTTCTGATTGGGGAATACGTTGTACTAACGTGGTTAATTTCATTTCTGACACTTTTGTTTGGATTAGATAACGGAGTGGCATCCTTACTCCCCTCGGCACAGAAATATCCCTAGTTCTAGAAAGACAGTGGTGATGTTCTTTAAAAAAAAAATCGGCGAGGACTACTGTTCATCGATAAGCTTTCCAGGAATCCCTTTCATCACTTCTGGTAGAAGGTCCTGCTTATCTTATCTTCAGCTCAGGTCCATTGCCAGCTTCAGGACTTCTAACGTATAAGTAATAACATTCTGATCAAACAGTGAAGTGTGAAATAAAACTTTCAGGAAGGAAAGGCTTCACATTAGTGCAATTTTAGTTCTAAAGCTCACAATATCCGCCAACGTCTTAAGATGCCAGAAGTCCAAAGATTTGTTTGATTGTTCTGTAAATACATGCATCAGCTGATCCAATCCCTCAGCCATACTGTACGTAGATTTAATATTTTAATGTAACGCAGCCTCAGCAGTGGCCAAGTTAACGCCCAGACTCCCCATCGTGCTCGGTATGAAACTGCGAACGGTAAGGGCTGGTAGGCAAGAGAATGAAGCTGCACAGCAGCGATATTCGTTATGCCACAACTCGATGACCAAATATTCAAAAGTACTCACTTTTTTTCTTGTCCTTTATTAAGGACAAAACCATTAACAGTATTTTGAACTAAACATCTCATATACACTATATTGTAGCCTATACAGAAATTGTTAGTGATACCTTATATTTGGATTGAAAGAGGGCTGAATGACGACCCTGGACAGGTCTGCTCTGTGGAAAACTACACAATGGCATGTCAGCCAGGCTATTTACGACAACTACAAGCAGTGCATTGCATTCACTGTGTTGACTATATGCACAGTATATGTTGAATGCAAATCACTTCACAGCTGGTACCCTACGTCAGTTAATGAGGCAAACCCAACGCTCTGAAATACGTGGTTTACATACAGATTCCTATGCGTGCTCAAATACACGGGGATGATGACCAATAGGCTATATCCGCCACTCGCCACAGACGACTCCGATATGTAGCACAGCGCATCGGGTAGGGCCAATTCTGCAGACTCGCGTTTCTGATCGGTTCATTTTCAGTGGTAGCATTCTCGTACTTATGCTATTAATTTCTCCAACCATGTCGCCCCAGCCAGGGGCGCAAGAGGTACAAATACTTACACAGACCTATCTGCTTATATAAAAGGTCAAGGCTGTTTCTCGAGTTCTACAGGACCGACACTGAAAGCTATCGCAGGGTGTATTTCATAATAAGTCGCAGTACATTTTCCAACGAAAATAGTCCATTTGTATGAACTAAATAATAAAACCTCAAGAACACACGTTTAAAATGTCAAACAGTTAATACTTGAATGGAAACGTTCTAAAGAGAGTAGATATTTTTTCCATAGGCTAAGAGTAAAACCTAAACTAATATAATAGAAATTATCAATCAAGTGACTTTTAGAGTCCCTTGAATTTATTCGTATGCAACGGGGCTTATTGCTTGCATAGACATACACACAATCGTTACCGGTACCTACGAACCTTCCCAATGTCGCAGAGGATGCTCGGATACTCTCTATACAGGGTGTCTTTTATGTACTTTTGGAAAATGATAGGTCGTGTAGGGGACGGGTATAGAGGTAATTTGAGATAGGGAACTTGGGGTCGGAGCGGCCTCCTTAACCCCTAAAATAAGGGTTGATTCGGGCAATTGTTGCAATGAATTCAAACACTACCTCCGTTTTGTAACATGACCAGTTGTTCAGCTGTGATTTGAATTCTCGAAAAGTATCGTAATCTTGTCATGAACTGATACAAAAATACTCATCATTTTATTTTCACAAGTATTTGACGCAATCACTGCTGTTGTGTATTTATTGTTGTTTTGTAATTTTATTGCCTATTAAAGGAACTTTGTGACTAATTACGGAACTGCGGTAGTCTTAAGATCGTGCCTTCTAATGATTACTCTACGGCAAAAATTAAGCTAAGCATGCCTAGCCTAGCTAAACCTTAGTTTCTCTTGCAAATCAACGCGATTTAAACGTAATTACGGACTTAAACAATATAATGCTACGAAGTGCACAAAGATCGGTTTAATTTACCGAAGGTATCAAGCTTAAATACCTTACACCTAAAATAACATAACACATTAAAAATTATTTTTGCCCAAGCCCGGAATCGAACCCGGGACTACCGGCCTTTCACACCGCAACGCTATCCATTACGCCAGCGCCACATGGTAATATGAATCTTGCCAAGAGTCAAAGGATTGAGAAAGGTAATTGAGACTTGGGTCGGTTGCCTAACTTACAGGGTGGAGGACCTGAATCAACCCTTATTTTAGAGGTTAAGGGGGCCGCTCCGACCCCAAGTTCCCTATCCCAAATTACTTCTATACCCGTCCCCTACACGACCTATCATTCTCCAAAGGTACATAAAAGACACCCTGTATGTGGCAAAGGGCATGGGGAAGTGTACAGTTTCAGGCCACTATTACTTTTTCTGCGAGTATAAAACTAAAATTCCTGGGCTTGAAGGTTTGAAAGGCGCTATGTGTAATCTCGGAGTAACGAAAGCGTGCGGATGTGCTTCAATTGACTAAACAGGCTAATCAGCTTGGTTTAGGGCTATTGTCAGGATGCGACTTGCCCCTGACATTACATGAATGGGCGGACGAGTTGAAAGTGTCGCCCGATAGAGTCGAGTAACCGGACCAGCACGCGGAACAGGAAGGCATAGTGCCAGCAGGCAAGGTGCCCACTAGGCCGTTACACCACTCAATGTGGAATGTAATGGTTTTTAAAGGTTACCCACCAGCAGAAACTAACTACCCTACTTTGTGGGATTTCCGCTAATATTTGTCGTTGCTCCAAAATAGTTTCTGATACGTAGTACAGTACAGCTGGAATGGTTTTGTTCCAAAAACTGTGCTATGGTTGGCTTTTTTGTAAATCGTTAGAAAAGCACAAAAAAAAAGCTTAACTCTGAATTTTAGAATAATTTGCACGATTACTTTGTCGGAAATCTAAAAAAAAAAACAACAACATTGAAAAGCGTTTTTCTCTGAATCGACGTATTTTAAAGAAAAGTTTTTTAAACCAAAAATGTAGAGGACATTGTCACCTACAATTCGTCTCATTGAGGTCATGTCATACGTTTTGAAATGCAGAAGCTAGGTGGCGCCCAAGTTTCCAAAAAAGTCTTTTTTCACTTTTTGTCCTAGAAAAAAAAATATTTTTTTCACAAAAGAGTGAATCAGAAATTTGTTCCTCTCAAAATTGTCTGCAACATTTATTTAAACGTTTGTTTCCTCCGACTTACCGTTCCAAAGTTATAGCGCAGCAAATGCAACGCTGCGTAGTCAAGGCTACCATTGTTACTGCAGCTTGCGACGGTGGGTGAGTGCTTAACGTGTCGGATTACCAACCCCAAGATTGCAGGTTCGCTCCTGGCCCTGGATGTCATACGTTGTTGGCATATTAAAGAACCCATTTGAATTCAGTAGGCCGTGTTCATTGGCAAAATTAATCTCGGGATTTTCCGCCAACACAAAGTTCCTCCATTCTCTACTAGAAAGCGCTGTAGTGTCAAGGAGCTTAGATATCTAACCTCCTTGACTTTCATAGCGTTCAAAGGAACGACGAAATTCGACATGCAAGCTGCCCTCTGGGTGTCAATTAACAAAGCTTGCACCCGGCACCGAGGCCATACGATAGCATTATTATTTATTGTTACTGCGGAGAGAGCGGTGGGCATAATTTAGACAGGGACCGGTGTCGGACAGCTGCCTAAGGCTCGGTCAAACAGGACGCGGGCTGTGTTTGTTAATTAGCTCAAACAATCATATCTATTTCAATCGCAACGTATCAATCATAACTGTACACATATTAACCTTTGTGCCATCTGAATAGTACAATTTTCACACTCCGGCAGACTATAACTTTGGAACGGTAAGGCGGAGGGAAAAAATGTTTGAGTAAATGTTGTAGACAATTTTGAGAGGAACAAATTTCTGATTCGCTCTTTTGTGAACAAAACATTTTTTCTAGGACAAAAAGTGAAAAAACACTTTTTTGGAAACTTTGGCGCCACCTAGCTTCTGCATTTAAAAACATATGACATGACCTCAATGAGACGAAAACGCTTTTCAATGTTTTTTTGAGTTTTCCGACAAAATGATCGTGCAAATTATTCTAAAATTCAGAGTTAAGCTTTTTTCGTGCTTTTCTAACGATTTACAAAAAGCCAACCATAGCACAGGTTTTTGAACAAAATGTTTTTTTTTCTGTGCAGCTGTCCTGTACTAACGGTAGTGTTTCAGATTATCTACCGGTATGGTTTTCCTGCCCATGGCAAAAAAAAGTCTCTTTTCATACAGTTTCTCCCTGGGGAAAAGTGTACGGTGCAGTATATACAACGATGTTTCAAAAAATAAGGTACCGTAACAAGATAAACTTTATTTTACAGGCAGAGATGTAAGGATATGCAGTAGTAGGGCTTTACTGTTCAACATAGTCGCCTCTTGTACCAACAGTACATCAAGGCATCATTGCCAAGAAGATTTCTTCCAGTCCCTGCAGCCAAGTTGAAATATCTGGGTGATGTGTCACACTAACTAGCAGAATTCCCAGTCGTTTCTCTAGTTGGTTCCTCAGTTTAGGGGCTGCGACAACGCGGTCATGTAGCCCCGTGTACTTCGGGTGTGTGTAGAATCTGTCTGATAACCGGTATTGAGATGGCTGTAATACTGTCGGGGAAATGTATAGATACTCGAGTTTAGAGGTCAATAAAACCTTTACCCTTAGTCTTACATAAGAACAACCTACACCAAAATTTCCCTTGTTTTATTTGTCGTAGTGTGTGTTATCTGTGATTCAGGTAGGACTGCAGACGATCAATTTTCAAGTAGTTCCTACTTTTGCTACCAAATGCTACCGTCCACAACACCTAGCTGCAGACTTGGCTACCAGATGCCGTCGCAACTAGGACCTGGCGATGAACGTTGGAACTAATATAGCGTTATCAAACCTAACCTATAAAATTTTAGCTTCATACAAGTGTAGTTAGTGGAAGGTTCTTTTACATGCCATGGAACCGCCGGCTTTACTTCTCCTCCAAAGGAAGGCATACTGAGGGATTTTAACGCTCTTAAAAAATCCGACGACTTCGGCTGGATTTGAACCCGCGATCTTGGGCACAGACGCTCAGCATATTACCAACTACGCCACCGAAGCCGCTTGTAGTTTCTCTAGTGAGGAAATCAACCAGAAACAGGCCTTTGTGGTCCTAGAATACCGTCGACATAACTTTTTCGCGGATGGAACTTGAAACTCTTTTGCGAGGTGGGAACGAGGCTGCTTCCATAGATGTTCACTTACTGTCGACCAAAGTATTATGTGCACTCAAGTTTGAAGGTTGTTTGTGAAGTAACCAATAGACCTACATAAAATCCAATAACATCATCATTTTCGTCGTTCAATTTTACGTTAGGTCATGTAGGTTTGGAATTTTTAATTTATATTTTAATATTTTTATCGCAGTTGGAATACAAAAAGTGCACGTTTTTAAGAGTGTTTCAACCATGCGTCACATTTAAGAATTATTATCTCAAAAATCCGTCATCAGATCGAAATCCAAATTTTAACACAATATACATTGGAATGTTGTATACCTGGTTTAATAATTTCAAAATTGTGTGTGCCCAAGAAACAAAGTTGTTATCATTTATGTAAGGTAACTTTTTCTTGGCTCGGGGTGGTTGGAAAATGTAGTTCTTGGTTGCATTGTAATCCTTATACATCGAAACGTTTTGCTGTATGACTGTGAAATACGTAAATTAATTCACTTATTTTATATCGGTTTGTATTTCTACAGGGAAATAACACATGTTTCACCAGCTAGCCGCTCCGGGAACAGCTGTACAGCGTTGCCGAAATGGTGCCCACATGCATCATGGCGCGTCTCGCTCGGAAGTGATGGGCTCCTTCTCAGCAACGCTGTACAGCTTTTACCGGAGCGGCTAACTAGTGAACCATGTGTTATTTCCTCGTACAAATACAAACCGATATAAAATAAGTGAATTAATTTACGTATTTCACAGTCATACAGCATAACTTTTTGCAGTATAATGATTACGACGCAACCAAGAACTACATTTTCCAACTGAAATTAATAAACCAGTTATACAACATTCTAATGTATATTGTGTTAAAATTTGTATTCGATCTGATGACGGGCTTTTGAGATAATAATTCTTAAATGTGACGCATGGTTGAAACCCGCTTAAAAAAGGGCACTTTTTGTGTTCCAACTGCGATAACAAATAAAAAAATATAAATTTAAAAATCGAAACCTACATGAGCTAACGTAAAATAGAACGACGAAAATGTTGATGGTTTTGGATTTTATGTAGGTCTATTGGTTACTTCACAAACAACCTTCAAACTCGAGTACACATAATACGTTGGTCGACAGTAGTCTACGGCGTCGCATAATGCACCCACGCTTCATTTCCTGATATGATACGCAAGCACCTGATCAAACTACGTCCTTCCACGTTTGACCATGTTTCTGAGCGCTAAGCCATCTTTCAACTGATACTGCGAGCGATAACCTAGATGTTAGGCCCCTTAAAACAACAATTATCATCATCATCGTTTATATTACCCTTTCACGAATTGATTGCCGGCGGTCGAGATGGGAACTATTCTTTGTTTACTGTGACACACGCCAGCCTGCTCCGTTGATAGGTACAGTTGTGCGAGTAGAATATGGCTCAGCTCCAGTAGCCACAGTCATCGTTTAACTGTCCGTGGTAACATGAGCTCCTGTGAAGCAATGCTGCTTGACTTATGTGCAGAGGCACACTGTCTTAGCAGTGTCCTCCGCTTCGCCCCACGGGGCTCATGCTATAATAAACAACAAGCGCTGGCGCAACTACGCTCGGTGGCGATCAAATGTTGAATGGGTAATACCACCTAACAGCTAAAGGTCTCCTGCCGTGGCGCAATACGCGTACGTCATCCGTGATAGCTCTTGTCACCTCGTAGAAGACGATACCATTGTTACTGGCATAAACAGGCTTTCTCCCATGACGATCTATATATATAAAGCAAAAGCTGTACCCGGCATGCGTTGCAATGCCAATCAAAGAAAGTGTTGGCGTTGAAATTCTGTTCCGCGGAGTGCTTTTGGATACACAATATGATTTTCAATTTCCGTTAACTGCCTCTAAGCTATCGTAAAATTGATTTAATAATTTAGAGACATTCGTGGGAGCGTGCACAACAACTTTTCAAAGTTTCATCGCAATCGGATGAATGGCATATGAACGTATACGGGATTTTGTTTAAACGATTCGTGCGCTGTCACTCATTTGTTGAATCTACTCGTGCGCTACCTATTGAGAAATGTATTACTAAGTCGAAGCCCTTCCCTGGCGTGTACACAATAACTCATCAAGGTTTCATCGCAATCGAAGAATGTTATATGAACGCAATGGGGGATTTTGTTGAAACGCTTCGCGCGTCGTCCCCCATTTGTTGCATCTACTCTTGCGCTACTTATTGTGAAATGGATTTACTAAGTCCCCTTCCCTGGCGGGTACACAATAACTGATCAATGTTTCATCGCAATCGGATGAATAGTATATGAACGCATACCTGATTTTGTTTAAACGATTCACGCTCCGTCACTCATTTGTTGAATCTACCCGTGCGCTACCTACTGTAAAATGTATTTACTAAGTTAGAAACCGTCAAGTAAGTGTCCACAACATCTCACCCAAGTTTCATCGCTATCGGACTAATGGGATATGAAGACATAGGGGACTGTATTGAAACGCTCCGCGTGTCGTCGTTCATTTGTCGAATCTACTCGTGTGCTACCTACTGTGAAATGTATTTACTAAGCCAGAAACCTTCCTTGGAGTGTCCACCATATTTCACTCAAGTTTCACCGCTAACGGCAGAATGGTATATGACCTTATACGGGACTTTGTTGAAACGCTTCGCGCGTCGTCCCTCATTTGTTGAATCAACTTGTGCGCTGCATATTGTATAGTGGATTTACTAAGCCAGAAATTTTCCATGACGTGTACACAACATCTCACCCAAGTTTCATAGCTACGGACGAATGGTACATGAATTCATACAGGACTTAGTTGAAACGCTTCGCGTGTCGTCGCTCATTTGTTGATTCTATTCTTGCGCTACATATTGTAATATGGATGTACTCAGCCAGAAACCTTCCCTGGAGTGTACACAACATCTCACCCAAGTTTCATCGCAATCGGATGAATGGTATGTGAACGTATATGGGACGTTGTCGAAACGCTTCGCGCGTAGTCACTCATTTGTTGAATATAAACGTTCGCTTCGTATTGTAAAATGGATTTACTTAGCCAGAAACCTTTCCTGGAGTGTACACAATAATTCACCAAACATTTATCACTATCAGACGAATGGTATATGACTTTATACGGGATTTTGTTGAAACGCTTCGCGTGTCATCGTTCATTTGTTGAATCTACTCGTGCGCTACCTATTGTAAAATGTATGTACTAAGCCAGAAACCTTCCCTGGAGTGTACACAACATCTCACCCAAGTTTCATCGCTATCGGATGAATGGTATATGAAATTATATGGGACTTTGTTGAAACGCTTCGCGCGTCGTCGCTCATTTGTTGATTCTACTCGTGCTCTACCTATTTTTAAAGGAATTTACTAAGCTAGAAACCTTCCCTGGAGTGCATACAAAATCTCAGCCTAGTTTCATCGCTATCGGACGAATGGTATATGAACGCAAACGTGACTTTGTTGAAATGCTTCGCGCGTCGTAGCTCATTTGTTGAATCTACTCGTGCGCTGCCTATTGTAAAGTGGATGTACTAAGCCAGAAAATTTCCCTGCAGTGTACACAACATTTTACGCAAGTTTCATAGCTATCGGACGAATGGTATATGAATGCATACGGAACTTTGTTGAAACGCTTTGCGTGTCGTCGCTCATTTGTTGAATCTACTCGTGCGCCATCTACTGTGAAATGTATTCACTAATTTTGAAACCTTCACGTAAGTGTACACAACATCTCACCCAAGTTTCATCGCTATCGGACGAATGGTATATGAACACATACGGGACTTTTTTGAAATGCTTCGCGCATCGTCGCTCATTTGTTGAATCTACGCGTGCGCTACCTATTGTAAAATGGATTTACTAAGTCAGAAACCTTCCTTGGAATGTACTCAACATCTCACCCAAGTTTCATCGCAATCGGACGAATGGTATATGAACGCATAGGAGACATACATACCCACAGACAAACTATCACGTTACATTGATTTTTATATATATAGACAAAGTTTGTCTGTCTGTTTGTCTGTTATGTATACAAATCTACACCGTTTCACCGATCTGAACCAAAATGTGTATACTTACCCTTTGGAACCCTGCGGGTAACCCTGTCAACTTTAAATTTCGGACAGACCACCCCTTTCCCTGCATTTAGGCCCTTTTGCTAAAATCTACACCGTTTCACCGATCTGAACCGAAATTTGTATACTTACCCTTTGGAACCCTGCGGGTAACACTGTCCACTTAACATTTTGGACAGACCACCCCAATCCCTGCATTTAGGCCCTTTGGTCCAAATCTACAGTGTTTCACCGATCAGAACCAAAATTCGTATTCTTACCCTTTGGTACCCTGCGAGTAACACTATCTGCTTGAAATTGCGAACAGACCACTCCAATCCCTGCATTTAGGCCCTTTGGCACAAATCTACACCGTTTCACCGATCTGAACCAAAATTTGTATACCTACAATTTGGAACACTGTGAGTAACACTGTCTGCTTGAAATTGCGGACAGACCACTCCATTCCCTGCATTTAGGCCCTTTTGCCCAAATCTACACCGCTTCACCGATCTCAACCAAAATTTGCATATTTACCCCTTGGAACACTGCGACTAACACTGTCTGCTTGAAATTGCGGAGAGTCTACTCCATCCCCTGGATTTATGCCCTTAGGCACAAATCTACACCGTTTCACCGATCGGAACCAAAATTTGTATACTTAGGCCTACCCTTTGGAACCCTGCGAGTAACACTGTCCATTTAAAATTTCGGACATACCACCCCACTCCCTGCATTTAGGCCCTTTTGCACAAATCTACACCGTTTCACCGATCTGAACCTAAATTTGTATACTTACCCTTTGGAACCCAGCGGGTAACCCTGTCCACTTGAAATTTTGGACAGACCACCCTATGCCCTGCATTTAGGCCCTTTTTCACAAATCTACACCGTTTCACCGATCTGAACCAAATTTTGTACACTTACCCTTTGGAACCCTGCGAGTAACACTGTCCACTTACAATTTCGGACAGACCACCCCATTCCCTGCATTTTGGCCCTTTGGTCCAAATCTACACCGTTTCACTGATCAGAATCAAAATTCGTATTCTTACACTTTGGTACCCCGCGAGTAACACTGTCTATTTGAAATTGCGGACAGATCACTCCATTCGCCGCATTTAGGCCCTTTGGCCCAAATCTACACCGTTTCACCGATCTCAACCAAAAGTTGTATACTTACCCTTTGGAACCCTGCCCACTTAAAATTTCGGACAGACCACCCCATTCCCTGCATTTAGGCCCTTTGGTCCAAATCTACACCGTTTCACCGATTTGAACCAAAATGTGTATATTTACCCTTTGGAACCCTGCGAGTAACACTGTCCACATACAATTTCGGACAGACCACCCCATTCCCTGCATATAGGTCCTTTGGCACAAATCTACACCGTTTCACCGATTTGAACTAACATTCGGATACTTACCCTTTGGTACCCTACGAGAAATACTGCCTGCTTGAAATTGTCGACAGACCACTCCATTCCCTGCATTTAGGCCCTTTGGCCCAAATCTACAACGTTTCACTGATCTCAACCAAAATTTGTATATTTAAGTTACCCTTTGGAACACTGCGACTAACACTGTTGGCTTGAAATTGCGGAGAGCCACTCCAACCCCTGCATTTAGGCCGTTTGGCACAAATCTGCACCGTTTCGCCGATCTGACTCAAATTTTATAAACTTACCCTTTGGAACCCGACAAGTAACAATGTTCACTTTAAATTTTGGACAGACCACACACTATTCCCTGCTTTTTGGCCCTTTGGCACAAAACTACACCGTTTCACCGATCTCAAATAATTACCCTTTGGAACTCGACGAGTAACACTGTCCACTCGAAATTTCGGACAGACCACTCCATTCCCCACATTTAGGCCCTTTGGCACAAATCTACATCGTTCACCGATCGAAAACAAAACGTGTATACTTACCCTTTGGAACCCGATGAGTAACACTGTCCACTTGAAATTTCGGACAGACCACTCCATTCCCTGCATTTAGGCCCTTTGGCACATATCTACATCGTTTCACCGATCTCAACCTAAATTTGTATACTTACCCTTTGCAACCCGACGTGTAACACTGTCCACTTGAAACTTTGGTCAAACCACTCCATTCCCTGCATTTAGGCCCTTTGGCAAAAATCTATCCTGTTTCACCGATCTGAACCAAATTTTACCTACTTACCCTTTGAAACCCGACGTGTAACACTATCTAAATGAAATTTCGGATAGATCATTCCATTTACTGCATTTAGGTTCTTTGGCAAAAATCAACATACATTCACCCATCTAAACCAATCTTTATGTAAGTTACTTACCCTTTGCAACCCGACGAGTAACACTGTCTGCTTGAACTTTCGGACAGACCACTCCATTCCCTGTATTTAGACCCTTTGCCACAAATCTACATCGTTTCACCAATCTGGACCAAAATTTGTATACTCACTCTTGGGAACCCAACGAGTATCACTGTCCACTTTAAATTTCGGACAGACCACCCATTTCCCTGCATTTAGGCTCTTTGGAACAAATCTACACCGTTTCACTGATCTGAACCAAATTGTTTATAATTACCCTTTGGAACCCGACGAGTAGCACTGTCAACATGAAATTTCGGACAGACCAATCTATTCCCTGCATTTAGGCCCTTTGGCACAAATCTACACGGTTTCACCGTTCTGAACCAAATTTGGAACCCGATGAGTAACACTGTCCACTTGAAATTTCTGACATACCACTCAATTTCCCTGCATTTAGCTCAGGAATCCCTCGGGGTTGCCAGCTTCCTAACTCGCCAGCCATGAGCCCTTGAGGGTGTACCAGAAGTGGTGGGGCTACACACACCCTGCCTCTTTGAGGGCCTTGAGCAGAAGACAGGAGATATTATGAAAAGGAAAAGAAGGCAGACCCCTCGAAGAATGAGGGCATCAGGAAAGATGAGACAACGGCCAATTAAGACGGGAAATTGAAAGACTCCCTAGCCCTCGGATACCCTAATACAGTCGGAGTCGGAAGAGAACAAGAGTTGACGAAGGAAGGCCGACAGGAAAGAGAAGTGAAAGGAGCCCAGCATCAGGAAGTAGAAGTGATGCCAGACTCAGCTAGGATCCCGTGGTCGTCAACCCACGTCCCACAAGTCGTGAGACCCGGGGGGGGGGGGGCAGTTGTGAGAATAGCTTACTGATTCATCGCGAGGTGACATGAGAGTACTTTCCAGAGCCCACCGTGTTATCTGCTGTCTATGCTGATGCCAGCACAGGGCCGTTGCTCAAGCCACTGTGGTGTTGCGAAAGAGTGAGTGATTCCCCGGCCAATCTAAATACGGCGGGGAACCCCGAATGTGTGTCATCATATTTCGTCATCATCTGCGATCATCTCAGGTTCGTGCACCTTGGACCCATATTCTTTGCCGAGCAGAACACCATAAGCTCTTTCACTAGACGCTTCGAGTACAGGCCTAAGCCAGAAAATAAGGTTGAGACTTTGGAAGACATCGAAGCTAGATATCTGAATTACCTATATCAGTTTTAAAATTACACCATGTTCGTTTAGTAGTAATTTTTTCATTACCTTATTATTGTCATCTTAAGTGCAAATGACCTAGATGTTACGCGCATCATACCACTAATCACCGCCGCATAAAGTCTTTCTCGACTGTGATTTTTAAAATATTTATTTTTATTACAGTACATTGTGTACATTATTAGTTGAAGTGTCAATTCAATATAGGTAGTAGTTTCCCATCATCCTCATCATAAGGGCAAAAGACCTAGATGTTACACCCATTACACCATTGATCACCACACACAATAAGTCTTCCTCGCCTGTGAATTTTGAAATATGTATTTCCATTACGGTAGTTTGTAAGTTTGACGTGTCAATTCAACAGTAGTTTTCATTATCATCCTGATCAAAAGGGCAAATGACCTAGATATTACGCCCTCATTGTCTTTGGGGGCAAATGACTTAGATTTTAAATCCATTAGAGATGTACCAGGAAAGAAAGAAGGAGGCGAAGAGAGTGGTGGCTGAGGAGAGAAGGAAGTGGATGGAAGAGTGGACAAAGATGATGGAGGAGGATAGTGAAGGTACAAAAAAGGTCCTGTATGGGATGGTAAAAAATAAGAGGCGGAAGGATCCTACGGATTATGTTAGAATGGTGAACAAAAGGGGACAAGAGATAGAAAATAGGGAAGAACTGAAGAAAATGTGGAAAGAATATTTTGAAGAACTTCTGAACCCAAATGGAAAAGATGGTGAGGAGGAAGAAATCGGGGAAGAGGAAGATAAACTGCAAACAGAAAAGGACTTAACATGGAAAGAAGTGGAAGATGCAGTGAACAAGATGAAAGGAGGGAAGGCACCGGGTGTGGATGAGTTGAGTGTGGAGATGGTGAGAGCAGCAGGAGAGGTGGGGATACAGTGGCTGTACCGAGTGATGAGGACAGCATGGAAGGAAAGGAATACCCCAGAGGACTGGAAAAAAGGAATCATTGTCCCGATCTTCAAGAAAGGTAGTAGAACAGATTGCAGAAACTATCGGGGAATAACACTGATGAGTCATTGTGCAAAGATCTTCGAGAAAGTTTTAGAAAAGAGAATTAGGACAAGGATAGAAGGAGGGATGAGGGAAGAACAACATGGCTTCAGAGCAGGAAGGTCCACAGTGGATTTGATTTTTGCTGTAAGGCAGTTACAAGAACAGCACTATGAGTATGGAACAGATCTACTGATGGCCTTCCTGGACATTGAGAAAGCATATGACAGTGTATGCAGAAACAAAGTATGGAAGTCCCTGGAGGATAGAGGAGTAGAGAAATGGACTATAAAGAGGATAAAGGAGATGTACAAGGGAAGCGTGAGCTGTGTGAAAGTGGTAGGAGAGAGATCTGACTGGTTGGAACAAAGAAACGGCCTGAAACAAGGAAGTGCACTGTCACCTTTACTTTTCATTGTGGTGATGGATGACATAATGACCCGAGTGGCACAAGTAATTGGGGACGGAAAGATGAAAGCAATGGTGTTTGCAGATGATTTGATGATTTGGGGAAACAAGGAGGAGGAGGTACAGGAACAGTTGGACGTGTGGGAAGGAATAATACAAGGATATGGGATGAAATTTAGCATAAATAAGAGTGAGATGGTGATCACAACAAGGAAGAAGGAAAGAACCACAACGGGAATAACAATTGGTGGGGAACAGCTGAAGAAAGTGGAGAGTTTCAAGTATCTGGGAAGCCTGATACAAGATAATGGAAGAAACGATAGAGAAATAAATGAGCGGGGGAGACAGGCAGAAGCATTTCGGAGGAGTGTGAGAAGCATGTTATGGAGCAAGGATGTCCCGCAGAACAGCAAAAAGATCATATATCGGACGTACTATGTCCCTATCCTGACGTATGCCTCGGAGACTTGGGTTATGAAAGGAAGGGAGAAGAGCAAAATACAGGCCAGTGAGATGAGGTTCTTGAGAAGCAGTATTGGAGCTACAAAGATGGACAGAATAAGAAATGAGAGGACCAGAGAATTAATGAAGGAGGAACCATTACAGGATGGTATAGAGAAATCTAGACTTAGATGGTATGGACATGTAAAACGAATGGAGGAGAAGAGGATACCCAGGAGAGTACATGAGACGAAGTGGGAAGGAAAGAGACCGAGGGGAAGACCGAGAGACAGGTGGCTGAAGGGGGTGGAAGAAAGCGTGAAGAAGAGAGGAGAAGACTGGACAAGGGTGGAGGCTGAGAGATGGTGGGAAGACAGAAGACGTTGGAGAGGCTTGTGTTCCAAACAGACCCGGCCAGTGGCTGGAAACTGTGCAAGATGATGATGATGATATTTCTAAGGATACTTTGAGACATTATCATCATTCCACCGGGCAAAGCCGGGTACTACTGCTAGTATTTATATATTTTTTAAATGGCATTTGACTATTTGGTTGATTAATATTTAGCCAAAGTAAAAAGAACAGGCCCGTTCACCGGGCGGGGGCTACTCGTAATGCAACCAACCACACGGAACTGAGCCAAGCGCCAAGGCCAGCAGGAAAGGTCTACCAGAAGTCGCTAGAATTGTTTCCTGAACATTACAATACTCTGTTTAAACCCACACGGGCGCCACTTCACAAGCCATTCAGAACGAATCTTTAAAAAGTGACAGTCAGTCTGAAAGACTAGACTTTTTATCATTTTAAATGCTACAAATGCTGAAAAATGCTAGAGAGGCTGGAGGCTTCTCGCTTCGCTCGAAGCCAAAGACTCTTGACATGTTAGAAAATTATCTGCATAATACTCATCTTACTTCAAATTACTCGCGAAAGGCAAGTGCAAACCAAGGGCAAAGCAAGGTCAAGCGCGCGGGAACTTGCCCCTTCCATCCAGTCTAAAAACACTTATATTGGGCGATGTATTGAAGATAGAGATATGCTCTCGAGGACTTTTTTGTAGAACTTTTCATGCTGACCAATTATTACGCTCATAGTATATTGATATTTTTAACGGTTTGCCCAGCGTAAGCTTAAGAAGCGCACGGACGCCAAGTTTGTTTTCGACTTTTTCACTGATATCGTTACTGCTTGGCTTCCTTTGATCATTTCTACAGAATCTTTCCTCGAGATATCCTTTACAGAATGGTGAAAACCGCATCAAAATCCATCCACTGGTTCTCGAGATTACCCGTGACATCCAAGAATCGGGGATATTTGTCATATACTAACGAAGTAGAGATTGTCGGGGAACGCATGCACCAAGCGGTACTATGACGTCACACACCTCAGTGCATCTGGGTACATTTCGTCCCGTCACCGTAAGGTAACGCCAGACCCCAGCGTAACGACGAAGTCGACAAGATCATTTAAAATGATAAAATGTCATCCACACTTGCTGGTAAAACGTCACACATCATGATCTCACAGAACACGGTCTAACAACTCGAAAAGCCAACCTGAAGATTCTTGAAAAGTATTAACACCATAATAATAACAAATTTTATTTCATTAAGCAATGCTTGCTCTCTTTTTTTAAATGATAATGCCTCCCTAAGTAACATTAATCCTCCCTATATTATTCTGCTAAGGTCCCATTCCGGTTTTGTACCGAAAATAAGGACCTGTTAACACCAACCTACACATATGAGGTACCTACAGGTTCCACATGACCCCATGTGTGCCCGAAACGCACTCACTTCCTCTTTAAATGCCTCACAATTAAATAAATACCTTAAAAATGTACGTTTACAAGGGGAGCACCGTAACCTGGCAAGCCTGCCGTTAGAGCGCAGGGCAGCGCAGCGGCGTTAGCCGTCTGGCGGGAGCGCGGCGTACTGCTAGCTGAGGTGTCTCTCAGCAGATGGCTCCGGTGTGGTCTCGCCAAGACTTTCTCTAGGGTTCAATCCTTTGCAATGTAAAAATTGCTGTAGAAGAAACTTCCGAGCAAACAATAAGCGATGAATTCGTTGTAACATCGAATATTGTCTACAAAGAGGTGCTGTGACAAGTACAAAACACTGTTCTACATTATTCTTTGTGTTCTTCTCGTGTGCATATGCCGTTTAACAACAATAAATACATTTCTTCAATATTTAAAACTTCGTTCTCCCACATTCTTCCCTACTGCCCCATAAACCTACATTTATGTTGCGAAAGCTCGCATGGGCCCACTAGTCTGAATAAACAATACAATATATGCGGTGACGAAGTTCTTGCGCAAGATTAAGATTGTGTTTGAGTTGTCAGTCTTTACAATGGTTTGATGCAAGCCTCCATGCCTCCCTGTCCTGAGCTTAACGTTCCATCTGTACATGGCTACTACACACTATACATCAGAGGCAATCTGTTCAACTTGTTCTAACCTTGGTCCACCTCTACAGTTCTTGTCCTCGACCCTTCCTTCCATAACTAACATTGCTATTACTGGCTGTCTTATGTAGCCTACTAATAATAATATAATATATATAATAACGGACAATAGCCAACGTTGATTCATCTTACCCTCCAAATGGGTTATTCGAAAGAAGAAGAATAATATCGTATGGCCTCGAGTGCCGGCTGCAAGCTTTGTTATTTGACACCCAGAGGGTAGCTTGCATGTCGAATTTCGTTGTCCCTTGAAGCACTATGAAGGTCTAGCGCTTTCTAGTAGAGAAATGAGGAACTTCGTGTTGGCGGAAACTCCCGAGATTAATTTTGCCATTATGAACACGGCCTACTGAATTCAAATGGGTTCTTTGACATGCGTATCGTAATTTTCCCCGCCTTTCAAAAATCACTTGCCATGGCTAGGAGCGAACCTGCAAGCTTGGAGTTAGTAGACCGGCACGTTAACCACTCACCCACCGTGGCAAGCAGTATGAGTACTACCAACCTATCTTTTCTCTTCATTAGCAGTCACCAGAAACACCTCTCCTTTCCCAATCGCCTTAATACTTCTTCATTCGTAACCCTATCTACCCATCATTCTACTGTAACACCACATTTCAAAAGCCTCAATTTCCTGCTGCACAAATAGTCAAGTTTCACTTCCATAGAGCGCCACGATCCAGACAAAGGCTTTCAAAATGACTTCCTTATAGGTACCTAAATCTATATTCGATGTCAACAGATTCCTTTTCTGTAGAAATGCTTTCCTTGCCTGAGCTAACCAACCTTTTTATATCCTCTTTGGTTCGTCCATCACTGGTTATTTTGCTTCCTGTGTAAGAGAAGTCTCCTACTTCCTTTAGCCTTTCACCTTTCCATAGTGATTTCTCAGTTCTTTCGGCTGCATTTCAATATTTTTGTTTTACATTTATTAATTCTCATCACAAATTCTTTCCTCAAGACAGAATCCTTACTATTACTCATTAAAATCCTCTGATGTGTCAAATAAGATGACAATGTTATCAGCAAATCTAAGAGTTGAAATTATTTCTCCTTGAACCTTTACTCCTACTTTGAATTCTTCTCCAATATCCTTCATTGCCTGTTCAATATATAGATTGAAAAGTATGGGTGATAAGTTGCAGCCTTGCCTTACACCTTTCTGAATGCCAGTTTTTCTCCCAAGACCTTCGGCTCGAATGACTGCTATCTGGTTTTTGTATAGGTTGTAGAACTCCCTCTTATCCCTGTACTTTATTCCAATAGTTTTCAAAATGTAAAACAACTTACTCCAATCAACATTATCTAAAGCTTTTTTAAGTCTACAAATGCCATGAACGTTCTCTTATCTTTCCTTATTCTACATTACAAAATCAGCCCAAGACTTAGTACATCTTCCCTTGTTCCTACATTTCTCCTGAAACCAAACTGGTCTTCATCTAACTCAGTTTCTATCTGTCTTTCCATCCTCTTGTAAATTATTCTCGTCAGCGTGAGTGATCAAGCTGGTTGTACGGTAATCTTCACACCTGACAGCTCCTGTTTTCTTCGGTATAGGGATGACAACATTCTTCTTGAAATAAGATGCTACCTCACCTGTCTCTCAAATCCTATACACCAAGTGAAATAACCTGATCAGACCTTCATCACCTTTGCAGCTTAGCAACTCAATTGATATATCATCTATGCCTGGTGCTTTGTTCCTGCTCGAGTCTTCCAATGCTCTGTCAAATTCTGATCTCAATATTAAATCTCCCGTCTCATCCTCATCAATTTCCTCTTCCCTTTCCATTACATGATTCTCAATCTCCTTTCCTTTATACAATCACTCTATGTAAGCTCTCCATCTCTCAGTCTTTTCTTCCCTATCTGTTAGAGGTTTTCCATCCGAGTCCTTAATATTACAGCACTTAGTCTTCCTCTCCTAATTTCAGATGATATCCATACCTGCACATTTCCATTTCAACCATTCTTCATTTGCTTCCTTGCACTTCTTGTTAACCTCATTTCTCAGAAGTCTGAATTTTGCTTTTCCTCTTTCATCTCTTACATTCTTGTGCTTCCATCTTTCGTCCATTAATTCTAGTTTATCCTGTGTGATCCACGTTTGTCTACCTATTCTTTCTTTACTATTACCCATTCACAAATTGATTGCCGGCGGTCGAGATGGGAACTATTCTCTGTTTACTTGTGTCACACGTCACTCTGCTTCGTTGACAGGTACAGTTGCACGAGTAGGATATGACTCAGCTCCAATAGCTGTTCGTGGTGACATGAGTTCTGCTTATCTGCGCTTCTAAGACAGGTAGCGTGCGCAATGCTGCTGTCTTATGTGCAGACTGCACTGTGTCCTCCTCTTTACCCCGCGGGGCTCCTGCTAGAATAATCAACAAACTGTGGCGCAGCCATGCTCAGCGGAAATCAAATCTCAAATGGATAAAACCAAGGTTTTCTTCTGTGGATTTTGCTATTTCATTCTTCAAAAGTGCCCATTCCTCTGCAATGGTAGCTTGTTCAGGGGTTTTCATTAGTCCTTCCTTTATAATCGTCTTGAATCTTTCTTGTCTGTCTAATGCCCACCTTTTTGGCTTTTGACTCTTCAATTTCTTCAACTTAAGTCTGCATTTCATAATCAGATTGTGGTCAGAATTTATGTGAGCACTGGGAAATGTTTTGCAATTCAAAATCTGGTTTCGAAATCTCTGCTTGTCCACAATGAAGACTATTTACGCCCTGTATCTCCTGGTCTCATCCATCTGTTTATTCTTCTATTGTGGTTAGTGAATGTTGTTGGAGTCTTCAGTCTTTTGACTGGTGTGATGCAGCTCTCCATGCCTCTCTGTCCTGAGCTAATCGTTTCATCTCTACATAGTTACCACACCCTACATCCGAGGCAATCTGATTAACATATTCTAACCTTGGTCTACCCCTACAGTTCTTGTCCTCGACCCTTCCTACCATAACTAAGCTTGCTATTCCTGGGTGTCTTAGTATGTATCCCACCAACCTATCTCTTCTCTTCATTAGCAGTCGCCAGAAACATCTCTCCTCTCCCACTCGTCTTAATACATCTTCGTTTGTAACCCTATCTACCCATCTGATCATCATTCTCCTGTAACACCACATTTCAAACGCTGCAATTTTCTGCTTTTCTGCTGCACCAATACTCCAAGTTTCACTTCCATAGAGCGCCACGCTCCAGACAAAGGCTTTCAAAAATTACTTCCTAATACCTAAATCTATATTCGATGTCAACAGATTCCTTTTCTGTAGAAATGCTTTCCTTGCCTGAGCCAACCTGCTTTTTATATCCTCTTTGCTTCGTCCATCACTGGTTATTTTGCTTCCTAAGTAACAGAAGACTTATACTTCCTTTAGTTTCTCCCCTACCAATTTGATGTCCATAGAGGTTTCTGATTTATTGCGACCGCATTCCAATGTTTTTCATTTATTAATTTTCATCGTGAATTCATTCCTCTAGACGGAGTCCGTACCATTCAAATCCTCAGGCGTGTCGGCCAAGATGACGATGTCGTCGGCAAATCTCCGAGTTGAAATTATTTCTCCTCGAATCTTCACCCCCACTTTATATTTTTCTCCAATTTCCTTCATTGCTTTTTCAATGTTAAGATTGAAAAGTATGGGTGATAAGTTGCAGCCTTGCCTAACACCTTTCTGAATATCAGCTTCTCTCTCATGTCCTTCAGCTCGAATGACTGCTGTCTGGTTTCTGTATAGATTGTAGATCACCCTCCTATCCCTGTACTTTATTCCAATCGTTTTGAAAATGCCAAACAATTTAGTCCAATCAACGTTATCAAAAGCCTTTTATAAGTCTACAAATGCCATGAACGTTCTATTGTCTTTCCTTCTACCTTCCAAAATCAGCCTAAGACTTAGTACAGCTTCCCTTGTTCCTACATTTCTCCTGAAACCAAACTGGTCTTCACCCAACTCCGTTTCTATCTGGCTTTCCATCCTCTTGTAAATTATTCTTGACAGGATCTTTGAAGCATGAGTAATCAAGCTGATTGTACGGTAATCTTCACATCTGTCAGCTCCCACTTTCTTCGGTATAGGGATGATAACATTCTTCTTGAAATCAGAGGGTACCTCACCTGTCTCATAAATCCTACACACCAAGTGAAATAACCTGATCAGACCTTCATCTCCAACCTTGAATAAGGTGTAATTATGACCAACTCATTTTCGGTGCAGAATTCCATCAGCCTACTTCCTCGATCATTCCTTTCACCTACTGTCGACCAAAATATTATGTGCACTTGAGTTTGAAGGTTGTTTGTGAAGTAACCAATAGACATACATAAAATCCAATAACATAATTTTCATCGTTCTATTTTACGTTAGTTCATGTAGGTTTGGAATTTTTAATTTGCATTTTAATATTTTTTTATCGCAGTTGGAACACAAAAAGTGCCCATTTTTAAGCGTGTTTCACATCCGTCACATTTAAGAATTATTACCTCACAAACCCATCATCAGATCCAATCCAAATTTTAACACAATATACATTGGAATGTTGTATAACTGGTTTATTAATTTCAAAATTGTGTGTGTCCAAGAAACAAAGTTGTTATCATTTTTGTAAGCTAACTTTTTCTCGGCTCGGGGTGGTTGGAAAATGTAGTTCTTGGTTGCGTTGTAATCCTTATACATCAAAAAGGTATGCTGTATGATTGTGAAATACGTAAATTAATTCACTTATTTTATATCGGTTTGTATTTGTACGGGAAATTAAGACATGGTTCTCCGGTTAGCCGCTCCGGTGAAAGCTGTACAACGTTGCCAAGATGGGCTCCATCACGCGTCATGGCGCGCCTCGCTCGGAAGTGACGGGCTCCATAACAGCAACGCTGTACAGCATTTCCCCTTAGCGGCTAGCTGGTGAACCATTTCTTAATTCCCCCTACAAATACAAACCGATATAAAACAAGTGAATTAATTTACGTGTTTCAGAGTCATACAGCATAACCTTTTGATGTATAAGGATTACAACGCAACCAAGAACTACATTTTCCAACGACCCCGAGCCGAGAAAAAGTTACCTTACAAAAATGATAACTTTCGTTTTTGAACGCACAAAATTTTGAAATTAATAAACCAGTTATACAACATTCCAATGTATATTGTGTTAAAATTTGGATTGGATCTGATGATGGGTTTGTGAGGTAATAATTCTTAAATGTGACGCATGGTTGAAACACGCTCAAAAACGGGCACTTTTGTTTTTCCAACTGCGATAAAAAAATATTAAAATATAAATTAAAAATTCCAAACCTACACGAGCTAACGTAAAATAGAACGATGAAAATGATGATGTTATTGGATTTTATGTAGGTCTATTGGTTACTTCACAAACAACCTTCAAACTCGAGTGCACATAATATTTTGGTCGACAGTAATCTGAAATCTCCTACTATCTTCCCTTCTCTTTCTTTTCATACCACAGCAATCCAATCTCCCATTACTATAACATTTTCATCACCCTCGACTAGGCTTATCAACCGTCCGGCGATATCCTGCTTTTCATACATTTTGGTTATGTCCGGCTGGCATTTCTAATTTATCGAAAATGTCCATAATTTTTCGTTACAAGATTTAGGCTTTAGGCTGAAGACAGCATGTTATTGTATCATACATCAACTCCTTGTGATCAAAGTGCTAATAAGTAATACTATTGTACCATGTATTCAATATGTACAGTCAAAGAGTGTAGAAATACAGTGGAGGATTCAAAATTATTCAACCAGTTCTGCAACGTAAGGGCTTATTCTATACGTTCAGCTTTGGATAAATACACAACACTACACCAACAATGGTCTGTTGAGGTATTTTCTGAACTTCTGAACATTTGCCAGTTTGGCATACCAGGCAGCAATACCTCCACTGACCATGTGTTTTCATTCATAATGCTGAAAGGACAAAAGTAAGGAACCGTTTGTTGGTAGAATCACTGAAAGGAATGTTACTTGTGAAGTTCAATTTCAAAGATATGTCGTGTGAAGAATGTTATAAATATGTGCTTCAAGAAATTAATTTGCGCCTTCTTTCAAAAGTAGTTTCTGTTCAAAAATACAGCTTCAAGGAAAAGAACTGCAGCCAGGACTGATCATTAAGGAAGGCAATTCCTTTTGTAGACAGTTATATGCATAATTTTGTTATCGATTGAACATGTCAGGCATTTTCTTAAATGTCCTGCCTTTTGCTGAGCAATGTCCTGCACTTGGAAATTTTCAATTGGTAACTCTACCCTTGACATACCTCAGAATTTCATCTATTTCTTCATACCCTTTTCAACATCATCATCAGCTCGACTGGTGGGCATATGGACTTGTGCCACTGTGGTGCACTTAGGTTTTGTATTGATTTTCGTTTTTAGCTACAATAATCGGTTCACTATATTGCTCATAATCTTTTACCCGCTGTCCAAGTTTCCTAGTCAATAAGACTTTGCCCTGCTTGACCATAGTCTGATTTTGTGCTAATGATCCTATAGTCCCTTCTATAAAGTGGATAACTCAATCAGCAGCCACGTCATTGATTAATACGAGATCGAGCGTATTCTGCAGACTAAGGATTCTTCGTAGAACGCCAAGATCCACACACTCGTTTAAAATGTGGGCAACGGTGAATACGACTCCACAAGTACAAAGGGGATGGCCTTCCCTTCTCATGTACGAGTGGGTTGATCTGCACAAATTACAAAGTCTCTCTGTGCCCGGAAAGAGCTCCACTACATGCAAGTAGTTCCCTTGACTGCTCTTGGATCAGCTAGGCCCTGAAGTTTCAAGAATGACAGTACTTTTTGGTATAACTCACAGCGAATATGTCTTGCTAGTACCTCCATTGGTTGAGACGGTTCTGCACCTTGATCTGCAATTCCCATGTGGCTTCTCAGCCACAGGAAGGAGATCTTAGTGCCAGTGTTGCACTAAGGGATGATGCGGGAAACATAAAGTACCCTCCCAGCACAATGTAAACAGAATGAAGTAGAATGATACTTACCATTCCATACGAGAGAACTCACCTCGGGTCTCCATCAACAAAATGTTAAAGAGTGAAAGCAGGGTTAGTATCTTGTTGGGTCCAAATAATAACGAAACTAAACTGAATGAACAAGGCCAAGAAGCCATACAAGAAGGAAGATACCAGAGGCTAGGATTGAATGTGTCCTCGCACAGGGTGGAACAAGTTCGACTGAAACCTCAATTATACATGGACCAAGCATGAAACAAAGAAGTTGGTTGGTTCCTCAGTTTAGGGGCTGCGACAACGCGGTCATGTAGCCCCGTGTACTTTGGGTTTGTGTAGAATCTGTCTGAAAACCGGTGTTAATTGTGATGGCTGTATTAGTGTGTGTATCTGTTTTTTAATTGAAGTAAGGACTACAACTTTGAATTTTTCAAATAGTTCCTACTTTTGCCGCCAAACGCCACCGTCAACGACTACTAGGCCTAGTTCAGAACTTAGCTACTAGACGCCACCGCAGTCGGCTCTTGGCAACGAACGTAGAAACCTAAGAGCGTTGTTTACATTCCTAACCTATACAATTTAGCTTCACACAGGTGTAATTAGTGGAAGGTTCTTTAACATGACATAAATCTATGACATGGGACTGCCGGCTTTACTTCCCCTCCGAAGGAAAGCATACTGAGGGATTTTTAACGCTCTTAAAAAATCCGACGGCTTTGAACCCGCTATCTTGGGCATAGAAGCTCAGCATGTTACCAACTACACCACCGAAGTCGCCGAAACAAAGAAGGATATGGGAGGAACTAGGTGAATCAGGCATAAACTATGCACTGAAGAAAGACACACAAACACGAGGAATATAGTATAATGAAAATCTTCAGAATGTATTGAAAAATAAAGTTTAATATGCCATCGACGAGGAAACACTTATAATATAAATACCTAACTGAACTGAACAAAGGTTAATCCTTTAAACAAGCTTAGCATTAGGTTAAATTGTGAAAAGAAAGATTACAGGGACTTGACACGAGGACACTGTCAAAGTAGCGAGCATCAAACCAGAAGAAGTGTGCCACAGCATAAAAATGATCAGTTAGAGAAAAGGTAACAACAAAATTGTGAAGATACCAACCTACTGCAAAGAAAATAGAAAGGAAGTATTGAAACACTTGCAGCATGGGCTATAGAACAGATTGCAATAAAAAGAAAACTGTCCAGCAAAACCTTGGAGAAATGTTAGGCTAGGTGTACAACACGTAGAGCCTTACTTGAGAAAAGTATCGAAGAAATAGGTGAAGTGCCTAAAACAATCTCGTCTGTAATTCCAAGCACGTCATGAGCCGCAGCTCACATATGACTTCCAGTGAAGTTATTGCACCAATGGGAAAAATAGGACAGACATCACAATCAGATTGTGGTCAGAGGATGAATAGCCGAGCTATGCCCCAGTCACAAATCCACAAACATGTACTCACAGACAAGCACAAAGATCAGGCACACACTAACATCAAACATTACAGGCATAAGGGAGGAGAAATGAGTATTAAACAACACTCTGCACCAAAACCAGGAACTACTCACACAATTGGCTCACAGCAGGCCCCACTTAAATCACATAAAAGGTTGAATAAGTAAAGATAAAATTCAATAACTCACCTCCATGTACATCCCCACTTGCAGAATCTAAAAACACTCACCAAACATTACACTTGTGAATGAAAATATTTACATAGATAAAAACCACAGATCTTCTCAAGGAAAAATGTGTAACGAACATGCCTAGCTCTATTATAGAAAGCTTTCCAATCCGTCAACACAAACTGTGCCCAATTACATTAGGCGGTGAAACAAGTACAGTAAAACCTGTCCTGAACGGAACTTCAAGAGACGAGAAATATTTCCGTTATGGACAGGATTCCGGTTAATACAGGTGATCCTAGAAATATGTTGTTGTTTCCTATGGCTAGCCCGGATTCCAATCCATCAGCTTTCTTGCGCTCCAATAGAGTTGTGTGAGGTTTCCAGAAGTTCTAGCAGTCACATCAAGTTTGTTGCAATGTAGCAGGTGGCCCTTATCCATTTTACTTCCAGGTTCGTGACAAAGTGTGCATTCTTCAGATCTCTGGATGTTGATTCGTTTCAGATGAGCTGCAAGGCAGTCATGGCCAGTGTTAAGTCTGAAGAAGGCTACAGCTTCTCTTCTTGGTGTTAATTTATATTGATCCCATTTAGCATCAATGTCCTTCCATAATTTGGTTTCTGCTGTTTTCTTTGCCATTTCTTCATACCTGTTTTTGATAGTATTTTTCAAGATCCTTTTTGCTGACATAAAAACAGTCTGACAGGTTGTTGTAGTGTGGTACCTTTTTTTGCTAATCTGTCTGCCTCTTCATTTCCTGCTATTCCAACATGAGAAGGGATCCACTGAAATGAGATCTGTTTGTGGAGTCTTTGAAGGGTTTTTATCATACAAAAAATTTCTTTCAGTTTTTTATTTTGGGGCTTATAATTTGACGAGATGGCTTGGATGGCTGCTTTTGAATCTGTAATGATAACACATTTTTGATAATCAATGTTTCTGCCTAATAACAGATGGAGTGCATGTGAAATTGCTCTTATCTCAGCATCAAAGTTTGTTTTGTTTTGGCCTACTTGGAAGTAGAGTGAAAAGAGAGATGAATGTATTTTTGCTCCAGTTCTATTTTCTTTGTCTTGTGAGTTACCTGTAAATATTTTTAGCCATTGATTAGACGGATATCTTTCTTCTATTGTACAGAGGGCCAGTTGTTTTAGATCTTGTGGTGAAGAGTGTTTCTTGCAGACCTCTTCTAGCAAAGTAAGATCTGTAGTCACTTGGTTTGACTGGCATACAGAGTGGTTCAAGTTTTATTTGCAGATTGCTCTTATTGATATATTCTTTGGCGAGACTTAAGGGATCTTTTTGTGTTTTAAGATTGGGACTAGAAACTGTTTTTTTCATCCATGTCATTTGAGGTAGTCTTTGTATACTGAGATATGCATTGGCTGTTTGATGTTTCATCTCTTCTTCTATTTAAGAGTGTAAATAAGATACTGTGATTGTTGATAATCCAGCTACATGGGTTACACCAATTCCATGCAAAACACTAGCACAATCAGCACAATTCGTTTTTAAAAACAAATCGCACAGCACAGTTAGTGTTCACTAGTACGTAGATGTGGCAATAAGAATTGCATATAGAAATATTACTGACACAATTAAACTTTGTACACTTGCTGTACTAAAGTTGCTACAGTATTTTAACACAATTTTCCCTGGAGGCATGGCTTTCAATTTAGATACAGGCACGGCAAACAATATAAAAAACTTAGCGTCATTTTTGCGAGTGAAAAAGATTGCAATTTTTCTAACTGCTAAAAGGGCTTGTCTATGTAGTCTTCAAACTAGATACTTTGACATCGTCATCTTCATTGTCATCGCCGGTGCCAACCTCAGGTTTCTTTTCTTGGCGGTAATGAGCGACAAATTCTGAGATGTTTTCTAATGCTAGCTTCAATAACTTTAAATTTTAGCGTTTAAATCTAAAACAACGTGCTTTTTCCCTTCCATCACTTAAGTGGCTACTGAATCACATTAAATAAGAATTTTACATTACTGTATTGTGTGAGAAGCAGTTCAGGTTCCTTCATTGGATCTATCATTCCTCCTCATTATCCCTGTACCATGACGAATAGATATAAACAATGTCACCACTCCGCTCTCTTAGCATGGTCGTTCATGGTTCCGCCAGTGTGTAGTGCGGGAGTCACTCCGCATCTCAAGATGTGCAAAACCCACGAGGTTAGTACTGTAATAACCTGTGTGCGAGAAGACATATGTGCGAGGGAATTTGTTTCTTTGTAATATTTTACGAATGTCTGTGTTAGAGGCTGTGCAGTGCCTTGTCCGTGCAAACAACTAAATTTTCAACTTCGAGAAAATGGCATACTGTTTCGTTCCTGGATGTAAATCGGGTTACGGAAGAAAAGCTGATGGCAGACCTCTTTTCACATCGCCAAAAGAAACAAATCTGTTTGAGAAATAGGAGAGTATTATTCCGCGAAAAAAATAAGCGCTTGTTGATCAAAAGTAGAATATGTGACGTGCATTTTTGGGAAGATTTATTTATAAAGGTGGACTGTTTCTTAATGAACTGCGAGAACTTGGAACTTCCTCGTATAAAGTGGAAATTAAAACCACGATCAGTACCTCACATTTTTCCAAATTTAACGAAATATCTATCCACTGATGTAAAATCACGATAGGCGCCCAGCAGGAAACAATTCAGCTAAGGATTGGGAAGGAAGTGGCCATGGCATTAAGTTACGAGTCGTCCTAGCATTTGCCTGGAGCAGAAGTGGGAAACCACTTCCAGAATGGCCGAGGTGGGAATCAAACCCTCCTCTTCTCAGGTTTGCCTCACAAGGCTGTGCGTACTCCGTTCCAGCCTCCACACCCGTCAAAATTTCTTGGAAGAGCCAGGGCCTCCAGGGCGACAGCCAAGAACGCTAGCTGCTACACCACGAGGTACAGTGAGTCCGGGAATGTTCTCCGCAGCGCCTACATGCGTCTGCGAGAGCTAGCTACAGCAGTTACGTTGGTAGCGCGCCATCATAACAAATGAACAGTAAACTTCGTACTCACCACAGCCATTCATAACGAATTCACAGTACATCACTCTTTTTCCGTAATCAGTTTGTTTTAATTCATGAACCACGGTAACTTTATAAGGGAACAACTGAAGCTTGTCTCTTACAGCTTTATGTGCTGTCGACTTAAGAGATTCCTGTTTGTTGAGCTAATTTTCGTGTTGATTTACTTGGACTATGCAGCATTATATCGGAGATTTCATGAAGTTTTTCGTCTGTTGAAAGCGTAGGCCTGCCTGTTCCCGGTACATAGTGAACTGAGCCGGTCACACGACATTTACTTACCAAATCCTGAACGGTATCATGGTTTGGAAAATTTGAATTAGGAAACCGCGCCTGAAATCTTAATGTTACATTTTCTGTAAACCGATCGCCGTCGGGAAAAACATATTCCACCAAAAAAACTCTCTCTTCAGTAGTAAACATAACCGCCTGTATACTGTTGCACTCCTCCAATAATCTATCTGAACGCTCGCTTATCGCAATACACACTGACAACCCACACGCGGGAGTGCCCCTTTCAAGGACACAGTGAAGCCAACTAAACTTATGACTCAACCACTCGCAGCTGCATGTACTCACTGCGTGGCTCAGGGGTAACGTTCTCGCTCGCTGGGCCCGAGGTTGCAGGTTCGTATCCTGGCGCAGGCAGCTGGCATTTGAGGGTGCGCAAATGCGAGGGAGCCGTGTCCGTAGATTTACTGGCACGTTAAAGATCCCCTTCGGGGCAAAATTCCGGCACCCCGGCGTCTCTAAAAGCCGCGGTTGTTAAAAGGGACGTAAAACCAATAACATTATTATCACTGCGGAGAACATTCTTGGGCACCCTGTACTTCATTTGAGAATAGTGTCAGTGTCATTTGCAATCTGATGTTTGTTTTATGTGCTCAAATCTCTGTTTAAAAATTTTCTTTTATAGCCTAGTTGTTGCCTATTTTAGGGGCTGTGTCATTGTGGTCATACAGCCCTGTGTATTTGGCTGTGTGTAGAATTTGTGTGACAACCTGTGATACTATATGGCTGTACTAGTGTATGTATTTGTAAATTGGGATTAGGATTGGGAAGGAGGCTGCCGTGGCCATAAGTTAGGAACCAACCCAGCATTTGCTTGGGAAACCACTTCCACGATGGCTGGGGTGGGATCGAACATCTTCTCTGTTCTGCCTCAGGAGGCTGAGTGTAACCTACTCCGTTCCAGCCCTCACACCAGAATTAACATTTCTTGCCAGAGTCGGGGATCGGACCCAGACCTCCGAGGCGACAGTGAAGAAACGCTAGCCACATCACCACAAGGTGGTCTCATTCTCTTATAATTAGGTATGGTAACACACAATATTGCTTTCGCTTTTCGTTGTGTTTCATTTTATATCATATTTTGTCTTATTCAATTAGGCGCGTGGGTTTGCGGAACGCCGTTTGTCATGCTGGGTCTGGTGCTACTGCTTTTCGACAACCGTTCATTAGGTTATGAATATTCCCGAATGGGAATATATTTCCGTTTGAGCAGATGAATCATCAATTAATATGATAAAATTGGTCCCGTTAACTCAAACATAAAATGCTAGCGTTTCGCCCCGGTGTGCCGTTGCTAGCCATGCGTATTGATGAGGTGTGGCTGTACCAACTGACGAGCCCAACGGCACACCGGGGCGAAACGTTGGCGTTTTATGTTTGAGTTAACCGGACCAATTTTAACATATTAATTGATAATTCATCTGCTCAAACGGAAATAACATCATATTCCCATTCGGGAATATTCATAAACTATTTGGATTGCCAAGGTAAGGCTTTCTTGTTTTATAAAAGGAGCTTGACTTCCGTAGCACATTGGCATCACTCGTGACGTCAATACTACTTGTATTTTGTGTCTTGTGATGGCCTTCTCAGTATGTATTGGTGAGGTGCGTCTGTACCAACTGACGAGCCCAAAGGCACACCGGGGCGAAACGCTGGCATTTTATGTTTGAGTTAACCGGACCAATTTTATTATATTAATTGATAACCATTCATTATTTCAACTTAATATTCGCTGCCTATATGGTAATTCGCATTTTCAACAATTAATTCCAGTATTTCAACACTAGCAAAACTATTCCAACATTCAAATTCAGTTCTAGTATTCTTACTAGTCCTTGCAGTACCAGGTTGTTTTGTCGGAATATTGTGGGGCCGTGCCTGAGTAACTTTCCAGGGTTCTTTTTTCTACTTTGTAGTATCCTTGCCTAAAAGAAAAAACTATATAATCCGACATAATAATAATAGGCTACGTGAAATTGAAACAGATCTCCAGGAAATCAACATTTCAGACAATATTATACAGGACAGATGCAAATTCAGAACCCTAATCGACAATCACCAATTTGAAGACAAACCCAACACCAGGGCCACCATAACTTGGACAGAAGACCGAAGACAGGCGCTCAGCGAGAGGATGAAGAGATTTTGGAAGGAAAAGAAGGCCAACACATCAGCTAAACAGGTTAAACCGTGCTCCTGAGTCGGGCATAACGATGCAAGAAGAATAATAGGCCTAAAATAATAGTTGTTGACTTTTTAAGGGCTTTGCGACATCATGGTCACGTAGCCCCGAATGCAGAATTTGCCTGATAACCCATCTCACTATGATGTCTGTACTAGTGTGTGTATTTGTAATTGAGGTAGGATTTGGGTCGGAAGCGGCCGTGGATTCAATCCCACATGATACAGCAGTTCACAAAAGTTACACCTGTGGAGTATTTTTTAGGCTAGTCATTTCACAACTCCAGGAAAATGCTTACTAAAGTATGGTGTAAGATGACCCAAGACGATATGATCATAACTTGAACCTTTGGCTTGATATTAAAGCTAAAATGAACCATGGAGCTGTCAGACCCATGAGCGATAATGGAGGGTTATAAAAGATATTTCTACACGAGAATATTCCATAATAACTTTTTGACAGTATTATTCATAAGTCTAAATAAGCAATTTGTTGTAATCAGTGTAACCGCGACCTTCATAAAGAGGTTTACGTAGGCCATGGTGTATTCCAATTTTTAACAGCTGACTATGTAGCGTTGGTGGTCTGCGCCGCTAACGCTGGCCAAGAGCGGGGTGCGCTGGAACTCTGTCAGTAATAACACTATGTCATGCCTGTACGTTAATCCTCACATGAATGTGGGACATTCCCTTGCGCAGTGTAGGTTGCACAAGACATGAGGAATCTCGCCAAGGGATGTCCAGACCAAGCAAAGTAGGGTAGTTGAATGAGTTCGTAAAACATTCCCGTTTCACAAATGAAATACTGTTGAACACATAATTTCCCGTTAAATAAACTGTAATTTGTTTCCGTTTCCACAAATTAACAGGAATAATAGGCCATAATTCACAGGACCGGTGATTTATTCCGTTGTGGACAGGATTCCGCTTATTTAAGGTTCCGTTAGACAGGTTTTACCTAAAAGAAATATTACATGAGATACTTTATGTACAAATATCATTTGCTGTCAGAATGAAACCTCAAGGAGCGATAACAGGATGTCTACCAAAACCAACTAACAGATTTCCCTGACAATTCCCAGATTTATCAAGGATAAATCAGAAAATTCCCCGAGTAAAAGTAGCGGCCATAATAAACATATAAAACAGAGTTTGTACTTAAAAAGCATTTCAAAAGTGCTTGCACAATAAAGGGTAGCATGACAAAGTTTAAAAGGCGTTTTTCTATACTTTGCCAATTTCTAAATTTCTCATCCAAAAAAACTATTGTACTTGCGAGTATTAAAAATAGCTTGTCAATAGCAATGCTCTCAAAAATCATACAGTTACATATTTATATACAAATACACAGTCTACACATGTAATTTGTGTGCTCTATCTTGCAAGAAATGAGAGCTTAATGATTTAACATCTACAACACTCATCAACAGAATAATACTTTTCCTCCATCAAAATTTAAATTCCTAATTTCCAATTATTCAAGGTTGGACCTTATAAAACTAAAATTCCCTGAGTGGCATTAAAATACCCTGATAATTCCCTGAGATTTCCAAGATTTAAAAATTCCCCGAGTATTCCCAGTTTTCTCAGAGTAGTAGACACCCTGGATAAGTGTCAACCACTGGGTATTCAGGATCACGTAGATGCAGATGTAGCTTTCGGAGACGACAGAAATGGACAACGGAAGTTTTTGTTGCTGAAATAAGAGAACCTCAGTCGTGAGCTGCAATTGCTGTTTCATGATTCCCACACTTCCAGAGCTGCAATGCAGAGCTAAATCGTCTACACACAGCGATGGAACTACCATCAGGCATTCGGCAACTTGTTTCGTGAACAGGCACGATTCGCAATGCAATGAACTTTTACTGGTGAGCCACTGAGAACAAAATTCAGAGGAGCAACATGAAAATAGCAAGTACCGTATATACTCGAATACCACCCGCACATTTTTAAACAAATTCGGACGTGAAAAATTGGGGTGCGGGTCTTATTTGAGTCGTCCAAATTTGAAAGATTTAAATCGCCCGCCGCGCGCGATATCGGGTGTTGCGAGTATCCGCTATATGGTGCTAGCCTTCTTCCGGCTATAACTTTGTTTTACCGTAAGCACGCGGCGTCATTCAGTCACACGCACGTTCTGCGAGTGTAAACATGAATGCTACGAAACTTTGCGGTCATTTACTGTGAGTGAGAAATTGAAAGTTGCGAGGGAAGCTGAAGTTATTGGAAATCGTGCCCGGTAGGAAATATGATATTGATGAGTCATGTATTCGTGATTGAGCGGGATGATGTCTATGCTGCGTGAACCGCCCGTTCAAAGCAGCCTTGAAACAGCTGTATACGGAGCAGATGGCGGCCGATAAGCACACACCGACTCCAACTGGTCGTATTCAGCGCCCGAAAGTTCAGCTGTTCGTGGATTTTGACGGCATGGCATCGTATCTCTGGAGATCTCATACAGAAGAGCTTCAAGAAATGTAGTACCATATTTCGAAAGCTATGGATGACAGTGATGACGACATTTAGTGGGAAAGTGATGGTGATAAAAGTTCCGAAGTTCGTACTTCTGATGACGATGAATGAAGTGTTTGTGTACTTTTATTTGTATTTTTAATCGTTTGATGTGTGTTATTTTAGGATGACTTCAAAACTGTTGGAAACTATTTTGGATAAATGCTATTCTGTTTATTTAGTTAAGATAGTAAATAATTTTGAGTAAAAATTATTTTTAAAAAATTTTGTTCTTCAAAATCAGGGTGCGGGTCTTATTCGGGGGCGGGTCGTATTCGAGTAAATACGGTATTTGCTCACTTGTTAGTGCACGAGACATGAATAAGTGCTGGATCATATAAAGTATCGACATGGGAGGCCTAACTGAATACAACAGCATTTTCCTTTCACTATTTGAACTCCCACTGAAAGAGAAATATGTCACCAGAGCGATGGAATGTTTCTCATCCAGTCATCAAGTTTAGAATTGCCTGGCATTTCAATGTCATCCATGTGACCCAGTTCTCACTACCTCGTAGTTTCACATCACAATGCAATGTGAGCATCTAACTTACCTGTGGAAAGAAATCCAGGAATCCTTTTTACGACAGCTTTAGGTAGCACCTGCATTCACCAGGACTTTATTTATTTCACAAGATCATGATTTAAACTACTACAAAGAGACAATTAGGCAAACACTATTTGTTAAATTAATACATAACTATAGAGCATCCAGCGTTTAGAAAAGACTGTGGAGCCTTATGGCGACAGTGTTGCTAACTCTAGGCAGAGGTAGCGCTGACATCATACGTTATGTTCACCCGCTTCGAGTACTGCGCTTTCATAAGTTAGCGAGACAACTCAACCCCAGCAGCTACCTGAAGTAGAACACGCCCAGGAAGGAGCAGTTTTGCAGGTGTTAACGGATTGGACCAGTATTAAGGATACCGTACGCGAAGAGAACCAATAACGACATTCATTTCGTTGTGATATGACGCATTACTGATTGGCAGATGTCGAGAGCACAACCCTTCCTTCCTTCTGGGATGTATGCTGACGATGTTAATGACTTTTACGTCAACAATACTGTTGGTCATCACTTTTTCTTTGGTTATTAGTTAGGCTATAATTTAGTTTCTTTCAATCGTATTCTTGTTGTTTTGTATAGATTAATATTTGTAATATAGTGAGTTAGCCATGCGGTTAGGGGCGCGCAGCAGTGAGCTTGCATTCGGGAGATAGTGGGTTCGAACCCAACTGACAGCAGCTCTGATTCGATCGAACACAAAATAAAACAGACACACAACGATAACACCAATGACGGATAGTGCTTCAGAACTTATGTTGCCAGCGGAACTGAGCACGTGCTCTACTCCGGGCGAGCATGCAGCACTGGACAAGGCTCTTCTTTCCAGCGTGCTAACCTCGAAATTTTTTAATCACTAAAACGTAATATAAACGATACTTGTATGCAATAACAAAGGTAATCAATTGGCAGATTATTGTAGGAAGCTATTATGACGAAAAATATATGTGTTCAGAGTTCCTTCATGATAAAAGGTGAGGTAACAAAACCAGTGTAGGGGGGGGTTCCGTTAAAAGTAAAAGCCCATAAGACCCACAGTCTTTTCTAAACGCTGGATGCTCTATAGTTGAAACCCGTCAAAACATGACGGTCATTGGGAAAATATTTACGGAAGGATTTTCTTATATGCATTCTTTGTTTGATTACAGAGAAAGATCGACTTTGCAACATATAACTGCCCATGACTGAAAACTTGATGAGGCAAATAGTGACCTACGCGTTCCAGACTTTCCCCTTGAGCTTTATTGATTGTGATAAATTAAGCCAAGCGATTGGAAATTGGTGGCTCTTAAAAGAAAATGGGAGTATTTTTATGGCATATTTATATTGGATTTTTAAAGTGGCTTCGTATTTTGTCCGATTTCTCACTTTATTGCGGCAATTTGTAGTTTACATACGACCGTACAATGTTCCTTTTCGTCGAACGGGGTTTTATAGTAGTATTTCTCCCAAAATTAAAGTCTTATTCGATAACACTATAGTGACCTGCATCAATGGAGCCGCTAAATATTAAATGGCAATTAATACTCCCATTGCAAAAACAACAGTGTGGTTAGACTCATTGTTATGTACTCTAATCAAATAAAATCAATAAACAATTGGCTTATACAATGAAGTTCAACATGACCAGTGTATTCACCGTCCAGATACTTTCATACTAAGTTGGTTGCTGAGGAGAATGTGATGAGGCTGATCACCAATAATAAAATCCTTATAATTATGGCTCCAACTTTTAGAGTAAGAATATGTGGAGGCAAACCACTTAATTCCAAGGAATTCAAGAATCCTGTAGGAAATTGAAGTAGCTGGCTTTCATCTTCAGTAATTAATCTGTTAACGCTGGTGTATGTTTTTGAACTACCGGGTATAAGTTCGATGACTTTCAAATTAATTTCATTACAGTGTTCATTTTTTGGTGTTAGAATGCATACTTTCGAGAAATTGATTATATCTTTCGTAGAAATTAATGCTTCGCCGTAAGTCTCAGTCACGATGTCATCATGCGCTAAAATTCTGGGTGGTAGTTCAATAACATTTGATTCCTCACCATCTACAGAGGGGTAGTCACCGTTACCAACTTGTAACAAAAAATCAGAAAATTCAATTTCTTCTGGTTTCAACCGCATGTTTTTATGTAAGCAGCGTATTTTGAAGAAGGACCAGAGAGGAGAGTATTTAATACCGTTTTGAATAATTGTTTGGCGAGAAGAGTGTGGTACAACAGGCAAAACCTGCCTAAAGTCTCCTCCAAGAACAGTAATTTTCCCACCAAATGGAATGTCATTACCCATAATATCTTTTAGAAGACGATTCACACACATTAATGAATGAATATTTGCCATTGGGGCTTCATCCCATATTATGAGCCGTGCTAATCGAATATCGTCAGCTGCTTTGGAATTTAATTTTAATCCAGACACTGAACTCTCATTTAATTTTAGAGGAATTTTGAATGTACTGTATACTGTTCGACCGTTGGGTAGCAAAACAGCGGCTATTCCGGTCCATGCTACTGATATAACATGAAGCCCTAAACTGCAGAACTTTTGTATTAAGCATCGGTAAATAAAGGTTTTTCCTGTGCCCCCAGCACCGTCAATAAAGAATGCGTTTGTGACAGTTGTGTTGTTATTTCGAAGAACGCTAGTGATTTCATTAATAATTGAAAGTCGTTCCTGGTTTGCTAAGGACATCAGGTCAGCCAAATCAAAAGGGAACACTGGCTCATTAGTAGTTTGATCGTTTGAGTGTGTGTCAGTACCAACAGGCAAGTTAAATGTTGGCAGAGAGAAACCATGCAATTGCAGAGTTTTATTAATATCTCTGAGAGATAGTTGAAAAGCTGTATTTACGTCTTCAGACTTTAAATAATCTTCACAGAGAGAGTTTTTGTGCATGTCCCATAAGTGACTGGTATTGCAAGGTTGATGAAATATGCATATGTAGGCGAATAACAGTCTCAGTTGAAAGGGCATTTGGAAAACTGATGCTTCCATTAAACAGCGTTGCCATTCTGAATCATCGATAAGCAAACCAAGCTTAATTGCCATATCCTTATATGATGGGCAGGTAACACTTTGGTATGTTCGGAGATCCCCAAATCTTGTGGCACCTACTATATGAAGTAAAAGTGAGCGCAATTGGTATCTTTCTGATTCAGATGGAGAAACATTGTACATCCGACCTATTACCTTTTCGAATCTAAGTCGTTTTTTCCAAATGCATTTGCATTTATCACATACATAATGAACGGGTGTTTCAGGATAAATATATGCACTCCTAGTTGTTGGATTTTGGTTCAGCTGAAACCATGCAGTGAGTTGTGTACTTTTTAACTGAGCCCGTATTAATGCTTTGGGAGCATCATCGGCATGAAATAATACATCTTGTTGATCTGGTAAATGGACAGGTAACCGGGCAACAATGTGGGACTGTTTGTGCATGTTGTAACCAAAAATCCTGTATGCAGCCTCACTTGACCCAACATATCTAGCATTCAAATACGTAGAAACTTCGTCATGATGTAACATTCCATCGTTTGCCGTGATTTTCAAGTTAGCGCAATCATGTCCCTTATAAACATATTTATGTATGTATTTGATGCTGTGTACACTTGCACAGATTTCGACGTTAATATGGGCCTGAAAGTACATCAATATATATCGATTGTATGGAACAATGAAGCGATTGTCGATTTCAACATTGGTGCCTTGTACTCATTTAGTATATGATCTTCCATTCGGTCGCCTACGGTAAAGTGGATGGCCGTTCACATTCTCTTTAGTTTCTGGCACAAAGTCTTTTGGAAAACCCTTCTTACATCTTCCATCCTTCATGCAAATTGAATTGGGATTCAGAAGGCCGCAAGGTCCATGTGCCATGTGTGTCTTTACTAACTTGTACAATGTTGTATTGGAAGGATCTGGTATTTCTGCAGAAACTGTCATATCAATATCAGAGATTTCTCGTAATTTACAACTGTCTCGAAGACAAACCAGTAAGTGTATATGAGGTAAACCTCGCTTCTGGAACTCAACCGTGTATAAGAAAGTTTGTACCTCGCCAAAAATTTGCTTTTGATTTATTAAACGCAAGAGTTCCTTCACTTTCGCATGAAAAACGCGAACAACGACAACAGGTCTATAGTTTGCATTTTCATAAGGTTGGAGGCTAGTAGTAATTTCAGGCCATGATGGGTTGCAAGTGAAAGTTATGAAGAGGTCTGGCTTGCCAAATTTTCTCACAATTGCCATTGCATCCTGATAATTTTGCAACATATTTCGGGGACTACCAATAAAAGTAGAAGGCAAAATAACTATGCGACCAGCTCTTAAACTTCCATTTTCAGCTCTAAAGTGTAAAGCATCAGCAAGACCAACGTAGGAATCGACACACAATTTCGTTTGTTGATTGAGAATATATTTTGATCTATCTCCTTCTATTCGAAAATAATAGTCAACTATTAATTGTTGGGTAAGTTAACCTGCATTAAGTAAAGGGTTGAAACCTCCTGCGGGAGGACAACCTCGATTCGACAGCCTATACAAAATATATTCACTCATTGTCATATTTTGCCTAACGTTCCTCTTACGTTTCCCTCCTGTTGGCAGTGAAATATGCCACCCTGTTTCTCCGCAAGGCCAGATTAAAACGTAAGTTAATGGATCACAATGCATAATGTCAACATCAATTTCCTTTAAAACTCCCAGATTGGAAAATACGGCTATGTGGCGGTGTGAAGCCGGAGCACCGTCTGGTGTTTCAAAAATAGCTGCAATCTCTGAGGAGGCTGGGTTATTGCAACGTCTAGGATATTCTTGAGGTTCATGGTAAAAGCGCATGACCAAATCTAACGGTTGACATTTTTCTCTTAAAGCCAGTTCATTTTCTTTGCATATTTTTGAATGCATTGTCTTATACAGTTGAATATTATTTAGAATATGAAGTGTACCCTCCGTGATGCAAGAATTCGCTCGATTTGCTAGTCTGATTTGATTAGCTTCTGAGCAGTCTAATATATACAACTGGCCGTAACAACTGTCGCTTATATTTTTTGGAATATATGGAAGAAATGCGATGATATACAATTCCTGAAATTTGAAACAATATGGACCGTGTTCATGTGGTACGGTAACATTGGCACCAAAGGAAACGAAGGATATAGAATTGTTGTACTGCCGAATATTCTCTCTGAAGTTCCTTGAGGTATCATCATTTCCAGTGAAAAATGGTTTAAGCCTGTCAAGTATTTTATATTCCAGCAGATCAATTTTACCATTGCAACAGCAAAGGCCTAAGTAACCAAGCGTAGTTTATTCGCAAGAGAAGAACAATGCAGAACAATGTTTACATTCGTTCGTCAAGGACCCAACGCTGTACGGCATAATATCTGGCATTGTTTCTGAAATGGCCGATTTATATTGTATATTTAAAGTGGTTTCGCCTTTTCTCCGATTTCTCATTGTTTTGCGTCTATTTGTAGTTTCCACACGACCGGTTAATGCTCTTTTTCGTCGAATACGTCTATTTACAGTAAGATTTATGCCCAAATTAATGTCGTATTCGATCACACTATAGTGTCCTGCATCAACGGAGCCGCTAAACAATAAATGACAAATAACACTTCCATTGCCATAATCTACAATGTGGTTAGTCTCATTGTTATGCACTCTAAACAAATAATCATTAAACAATTGGCTTATACAATGGAGATCAACATGACCAGCATATTCACCGTTCAGAGACATAAGATTTTCATACTCAAGTTGGTTGTTGGGGGAAGGCGATAAGACTCATCGCCAATAATAAAATCCTTATAAATATTCCAGTCAGCAACACTTTTTGTAACAGTTTGCAAACGCAACTCACTATGACGTTCTTAGTTTCGATATAAACAGTGCGAAACTGCTCTAAATAAGCAATTTCCGTCACCTGTTATTGGTACAATTCTTCGGATATCCATGACAGTAAATTATGAAGAGGAGCATAGAACCACTTCGCCAGTCACCTTAATAATGGAGTCAGTTTTATAATTATATTTCCTGTGCATGTCAAAGGTCGTATTTACACAGGGAAGACCACTCTTAAAGCTGGCAATGAATTATCGAGACAAACCGGCCCAGTAATTCTGCGTAGTCACTTTCTAGTATGCCATAGTTATGGTATATAAAATGAAAGGTTTAACAATTCGTAGAAGCAGCGATATGTATTCTCAACACACAACGACTGACCTGGACTGACCACCAAAGACTAAAACAGACCACCAAAGACTATATAATAGAAAAATCGGAAACACAATACAAATGGCGGTTCCAACATTCGACTGCAGCGGCATCTGCTACTGAAACATAGAAGTTAATTTGGAAAACAATGGACTCAAAAATAGGACTACATAATTTTGTAATATCAGAATTTCAATTTGATTTAATGTTCAATCTCCGTCAATCAATACATTAATTAAGTGCTACACCGCACTAGTTGTGGGACATGTTTCGAACCTTAAAAACGGTCCTTCATCAGCCACAAATGGACGCCGTTAAAACATTACACATAAAAAACTGAACAAAGTAAAAGAACATCCTGCTTGCACACATAGTCACTCATAAAACACAATACAGTCCTGAACAAATTAAATATAATACACATTAAAACTTTAAAATCTTATTATATAGTTCATGAAACCCTGTCCATCTTTGTTTCTTGATTCATGATTTATTAAATCCTGTCCACTTCAAGAGCTCCTCGCTTGGCGTGGCACACAATGAGACGTTGTTCTTACAGTCAAAAGGTGTCATTATTTGTATTAGGACGAAACAAACACTCAAACATTCCCATTGAGCGGCTCGAGAATGAGAACTTAATTTCCAGAAAACCCTCTTACAAGTGCTTGCAACAGCCTGCTGGCTAAGGGCCACCTTTTGACTGTAAGAACAATGTCTCATTGTGTGCCACGCCAAGCGAGGAGCTCTTGAAGTGGACAGGATTTAATAAATCATGAATCAAGAAACAAAGATGGACAGGGTTTCATGAACTATATAATAAGATTTTAAAGTTTTAATGTGTATTATATTTAATTTGTTCAGGACTGTATTGTGTTTTATGAGTGACTATGTGTGCATGCAGGATGTTCTTTTACTTTGTTCAGTTTTTTATGTGTAATGTTTTAACGGCGTCCATTTGTGGCTGATGAAGGACCGTTTTTAAGGTTCGAAACATATCCCACAACTAGTGCGGTGTAGCACTTAATTAATGTATTGATTGACGGAGATTGAACATTAAATCAAATAGTACTTTGTCAATACGGACCAAAATGACACCAAATATTCCCAAGTCAGAATTTCAACGTAGGCCTACTGAATATTATTGCCGTATAACTGGTAAAGGTACAGTTCATTAGTGGAATTTCATGTAACAACATTTTGGACATGGCTTGTATGTTTATAATGCAAAGAAAGAACTGAGGAAAACAAATGAGTACCGTAGCACATGGCGCGATTTGCAGACACTCAGAAGTAAGTCGCCCAGGCAGGTGGGTTCTAATGTGTTGGAATTCGTACAATCCTTGATTCACAGTCGGCTTAACAGTTATCCCATGTGCAACAATATGCCAAAACTTCTGTAGCAATAAAGATAAATAGCCTACCGTTATTGCAAATGTAATCTGTCGAATGTTGGAACTTATAAAGCGTTTCAATGAAATTACCACAGCGTTTTAAATTGAGATGGGAACGTAGAATTCCTTAGTTTACGGGAATGCCAAAAGTTAAATATGTTTTGACAATATAATAGCAATTGCAAGAAAGGACAATACGGAAATAAAAAAACCATGCCGGAGGGGGGGATTCGAACCCCTCATATTGGGCGATGCATAAATTGAGAGACTACAGAGCTGCCACCTGAGCTACCGAACCACTGGCAATAAAGCTCAATATTACGATAGTTAAACATCACGCACTCAAAATTTGATGTCAGTTTACGTTTTTCAACATTTTCTGTCTGGTATAATTATATTTCGGTGTATATCATGGAAACGTCATAAACAATGTTTCCTTCCATTATAATTCTTATACATAACTATGAAATTAAAACGCGGTGGACTTGTAACCACCATGACTGTCATGAGGCAAGGCGATTGTGCGCATGCGTGATAGGCAAGATTTCTGAATTTTTGTTTAATTTAAAAATATTCTGTAACATTTGTTTATTTTAAAGACACTCTGCAAATCTACATGCCAAGAGCTCTCGTTAGAATGCATTACGAAGTCAATTGGTTAAGATGTTATCTCATTCTCGATGTAACAAAAATCGCCTTAGTATTTTAAATATATAGATTACCCTGTTGCCCTTGATCAACACTGCTAACCTCTGTTTTGTGGGGTTTGAAGCCATTTTTTCAGTGTTGCCTTAGTAAACAAGAGTTTAGTGCTTTTCAGTCGGTCAACACAAGTGTACCCAAAAGAGCTGGGTTATACCCTAATCCTGAAATAAATTACATGCGATTAATACATACACTAGGATGACCAGTTTCGATCGTCAAGCGATCATCATCAGATCCATTACACTTAGGCTAGAAAATCTATGTTTGAAAATACAGGTGAAAATAATTGTACATATTGTAAATATTTTCACCTGTATTTTCAAACATAGATTTTATAGCCTAAGTGTAATGGATCTGATGATGATCGCTTGACGATCGAAACTGGTCATCCTAGTGTATGTATTAATCACATGTAATTTATTTCAGGATTAGGGCATAACCCAGCTCTTTTGGGTACACTCGTGTTGACCGACTGAAAAGCACTAAACTCTTGTAACCTCTGTTTATTGACACCATGTGGCTACTTCCCTTCCATGGTAAAGAGCAGGAACACTCAATTCTGAACACTATACTAGCACTCCTTGTGAGTCTAGGTTATACTACACAATACCTTCCTACGTGCACAATAAAAACTACTTGCACTGTAAAAGCCGATATAATTTTGTAGTTGCTTCAATTGGGGGCTTGAACTCAAACATTCCGCCCCTAAGGCTGTTGTGGACACTAGCAAACCAATACACACTACCTGATCAAAAGTATTCAAACACCCACATGTAATGCATAATTGAACCCTAGATGTCACAAGAAGCGGACTTGCTGGTATAAAAGGAGGCAAGGAGTATTGTGTCGTCAGTACAGAAGCAATAACAGCAGGATAGGTCAAGGGGTATTGTGTCATCAGTACAGAAGCAATAACAGCAGGATAGGTCGGTCAGGCGAGCTCAGTGCCATCGAACGAGGATAAGCCATTGGATGTCACCTGAGTAACAAGTTCATCGGGGACACTGCAACTCTTCTAAAGCTGCCTAAACCAACTGTTGGTGATGTGGAAATGCAAAGGAACAACTGCAGTTAAACAAAGATCAGACAAACGTAATTTAAAAATAGACGGGGATCGTCGAGAATTGTGAGGGGTAGCTCTAAAAAATTAAAAGAAATCAGTGGAAGGAACACTCATGAGTTCCTAAGTGCTACCAGTAGTCCAGCCACCACAATGACCGTGCGTCGGGAGTTAAAAAGAATGGGGTACAATGGTACAATGGTCTGCTCATAAGCCAAATATTTCTGTAGTTACCGTAATTATAAGCGCCACTTGGGGTGGCGTGAAGCGACATCACTGGATAACTGGAAATTAGTAATTTGGAGTGATGAATCACACTATACCCGTGGCAATCCGATGGTGGGGATGGGTTTGGCGAATGCCTGGAGAATGTCACCAGCCATCATGTGTAGTGGCAACAGTGAAGTACGGAGGAAGTGGAGTTTTTCGTGGCTTGGGTGTGGACCCCTTATTGTGCTTGAGAAAACTCTGTATGCGGAAGGATATGAACACATTTTAAACCATTGTGTATTGCGTACGGTAGAGTATCAGTTCAGAGACGATGAGGAAAGGTAGATTAGCTAACAAAGCAACTGTTCACTGGCCGTGAAAGTCAATATACCATCTTTTTGTTTAATAACAGCTTCATTTTTAGGTAAAGATGGCACTTAGATACTTCATCATTCATGGCTGCAAGTTACTGAAGTATTATAGAAATTTAAACATAGTTCAATATATTGTAATTTGATAAATTACATTATATATATGGAGGGGGAGGGGGAAGGGGCAGATGACCTCGTAGTTCCGCCCCTTAACACAACAATAACTAACATCTCTACTTAGTATAAAACCGAGTCCCCGATTCTTGGATGTTACGGGTAAACTCGAGAACCACTGGATGGATTTTGATGCAGCTTTCAACATTCTGTAAAGGATATCTCGAGGATGATTTCTGTAGAAGAGAATTTATTTATGATCAAAGGAAGCCGAGCAGTAACGATTTCAGTGGAAAAGACGAAATAAAACCTGGCGTCCGAGCGCTTTGTAAGCTTACGCTAGGCAAACCGTTAAAAATATCTTAATACTATGAGTGTAAGAATTGTTCAGCATTAAAAGTTCTACAAAAAAGCCCGTGAGAGCATATCTCCATCTTCAATACATCGCCCACTATAAGTGTTTTTACATTTTAATATCTTCCAACCATGTCCATTCAACTACTGAGGTGAAAGCTAAGGGCGAGTTTATCATCCCTGTTACAGCCTAGCTAGTGGGCGAACCTATTGGCCCAGATACAGCCAGCAGCAAACCGTTGAGTCGTGTTGAGTTAAGACTTCTGAGAGGGGTGGATGTGTTTGGAGTTTCCCTGGAAGTGCAACTCGGGTTTTCTTAATTTCACCTGTGAAACACAGTCAAGTTGAGTTTGGACGGAAGAGGGATTTGAGTTTTATTCACCTCGCCATCCCTGGAAGTGCAACTCTCATTTCGCCTGTGAACTTTTCGTTCCTCAAAATTCACAGTCAATTTAAGATTGGACGGATGGGGGATTATATTATATTAAATTATACTGATTGGCATATAATCTCTACTTAGTTTTTTTTTTTGGAGTCGTTTCGGCCATCAATGGACCACGATGTTCTTCACTCATATGATCACTGTAATGCTCGTTTTCTTGTCTGCCAGTAGATCTTCATTCTTGACGAATGTTCAGCTCTCCTTTCTTCCGTCCACTTGCAGTGAGGGCGAGGCATCACAGATGTTAAAGGGTGTAGATTACTTAGTACAAAACAAAGTCCCCGATTCTTGGATGTCACGGGTAATTTCGAGAACCACTGGATGGATTTTGATATGGTTTTCACCATTCTGTAAAGGATATATCGAGGAAGGTTTCTGTAGAAAATAATTTATTTATGACCAAAGGAAGTCAAGCACTAACGATTTCAGTGATAAGGTCGAAAAAAACTGGCGTCCGTGCGCTTTTTAAGCTTACGCTGGGCAAACCATTAAAAATATCTATATACTATGAATGTAATAATTGTTCAGCATGAAAAGTTCTACAAAAAAGCCCGGGAGAGCATATCTCTATCTTCAATACATCGGCTACTATAAGTGTTTTTAGGTTTTCATTTCTTCCAACAATCTCCATTCAGTTACTGAGGTGACAGATTACGAGCTAGCTAGGGGCGAGTCTATCACCCCAGTTACAGCTTAGCTAGCGGACAAGCTTATTGCCCCAGATACAGCCAGCAGCAAACTGTCGAGTCGTGTTGAGTTAAGACTTCAGAGAAGAGTGGTTGTGTTTGGAGTTTCCCTGGAAGTGCAACTCTGCTTTTATTCGTTTCACTGTGAACTTTTCATTCCTCAAAATTCACAGTCAAGTTACGATTGGACAGAAGGGGAATTTGTGTTTCATGCACCTCACCATTCTTAAATTACGTCTGACAAGAATTTGTTGCACATGCATTTCCATGGTAATATAATAAATAATCCAGTCAATGATTTTAACCCACCATGCCGAGGCATAAAACAGATATTGGTCGTTGTTCATTGACATTGGAAAAAAAAAAAAAAAAAAAAAAAAAAAGCGCTGTTCCTGGGCAAAGCCGGTTCGGGTTGCTAGTTATATATTGTTGTTGTTTCCTATGGCTAGCCCGGATTCCAATCCATCAGCTTTCTTGCGTTCCAATAGAGTTGTGTGAGGTTTCCTGAAGTTCTAGCAGTCACATCAAGTTTGTTGCAATGTAGCAGGTGCCCCTTATCCATTTTAATTCCAGGTTCGTGACAAAGTGTGCATTCTTCAGATCTCAGGATGTTGATTCGTTTTAGATGAGCTGCAAGGCAGTCATGGCCAGTGTTAAGTCTGAAGAAGGCTACAGCTTCTCTTCTTGGTGTTAATTTATATTGATCCCATTTAGCATCAATCTCCTTCCATAATTTGGTTTCTGCTGTTTTCTTTGCCATTTCTTCATACCTGTTTTTGATAGTATTTTTCAAGATCCCTTTTGCTGACATAAAATCAGTCTGACTGACAGGTTGTTTAGTGTGGTACCTTTTTTTGCTAATATGTCTGCCTCCTCATTTCCTGCTATTCCAACATGAGAAGGGATCCACTGAAATGAGATCTGTTTGTGGAGTGTGCCACCCTAAAGACTGGCACACGTTTCTGCCCCTCCCGCAGCTCCCCGGCGGCCCTTCTGCGACACCCTGTGTCCCTCTGCTTGGCGCATTTGAATGTCCCGCCGCTGACGCCGTCCTCCCCTCTTCCCGGCGAATGAACTGTCCCGGCTCTATGTGTGAACTATTCCGGCCAGGCAAGACTAATTCCGGCCAGGCAAGACTAATTCCTGGCCTTCTTCTTGGTCGCTATTGGGCCGGCTATTTCAAATGGACCAATGGTGTGCTCCCACATCATCTCCTTGTACTGTGGATAAACTTAACTAAAGGCCTGCCAACTGAAATTGCCTTCTGGCTAGGCCAATGTGTGACTTTGGAGACCTACTAATGTTGGTAGTATCTACCTCCCAAATTCTCCGCAAGGCGCGCGCGACACACTTGCCGCCCGTCGACCCGCGTGCTCTGTAAGCGCGTCCCTTCCCACTTCGCCTACAACGATGAAACAAACTAGTTGCTTCGCGACCGGGCTCTCGGAGCTTGGGCATTTAAAGGCCTTATGGCCACATCACAGACTAAGGTAAAGCGTAAAGCGTCTGATCTCATTGTATAAACTATGTGAATTTTTCTGGTCTACAAGTGATTCTTAACTCACAGTGTCGATGTGAGAAATGCAACTACCGTATATACTCGAATACCACCCGCACATTTTTAAACAAATTCGGACGTGAAAAATTGGGGTGCGGGTCTTATTTGAGTCATCCAAATTTGAAAGATTTAAATCGCCCGCCGCACGCGATATCGGGTGTTGCGAGTATCTGCTAGATGGTGCTAGCCTTTTTCCGGCTATAACTTTGTTTTACCGTAAGCACGCGGCGTCATTCAGTCACACGCACGTTCTGCGAGTGTAAACATGAATGCTACGAAACTTTGCGGTCATTTACTGTGAGTGAGAAATTGAAAGTTGCGAGGGAAGCTGAAGTTATTGGAAATCGTGCCCGGTAGGAAATATGATATTGACGAGTCATGTATTCGTGATTGAGTGGGATGATGTCTATGCTGCGTGAACCGCCCGTTCAAAGCAGCCTTGAAACAGCTGTATACGGACAGATGGCGGCCGATAAGCACACACCGACTCCAACTGGTCGTATTCAGCGCCCGAAAGTTCAGCTGTTCGTGGATTTTGACGGCATGGAATCGTATCTCTGGAGATCTCATACGGAAGAGCTTCAAGAAATGTAGTACCATATTTCGAAAGCTATGGATGACAGTGATGACGACATTTAGTGGGAAAGTGATGGTGATAAAAGTTCCGAAGTTCGTACTTCTGATGACGATGAATGAAGTGTTTGTGTACTTTTATTTGTATTTTTAATCGTTTGATGTGTGTTATTTTAGGATGACTTCAAAACTGTTGGAAACTATTTTGGATAAATGCTATTCTGTTTATTTAGTTAAGATAGTAAATAATTTTGAGTAAAAATTATTTTTTAAAAATTTTGTTCTTCAAAATCAGGGTGCGGGTCTTATTCGGGGGCGGGTCGTATTCGAGTAAAGACGGTAATTTCAAGATTAATCTACTTAGCCCATTTAAAACATTTTTGAACTGAGATGAACTACAAGGCACATGGCCATGGCGGCTTGCCTTTTCAGACAGGTTTCTTTCATATCGAACTACATCGTAGTAATTCATAGGCCGTGTGTGCTATTATTTAATTGATTATAATTGACTAGTTTGGATTTTACATGTTTGGTGTTATCTTTTGGAGAGCAAATTTATGATAGGACGACAATGGGTATATTGTCTTTGTATGTGGTCTACAATTGCCAACGGCTTGCCTCTTGTTAGGCAGCCGGCAGCAATTTCGCTATGTGGGCAACGGTCATGTTAAGGCGTTCTCTTGGAGCTTCCGCTCTGGGCCAGTGGTTAGCCCTTTTCTCTCTTTTATTTTATCTTGATATTTTTGTCCTTTTGCCATCCGCTTTTGTTTTATCATGTTTCATTTTGTTTTAGAGCTTTCGGCTCTTGGATTTCTCCAAAATGCCTCCCGGCATTTCAATTTTTGGTTAGCGTGTAGTTATTCATATTTTAGCTCGTATTCTCACCTTCAGCCTGTTGCTGGGGCTAGTATTTCTTGTCACCAAGAAATATGTTGCTTTTGCCCTAACATGGTAAATTGTCGTTGCGTGACCGCGGTTTTACAAAGACCACGTGGGGCCTTGATTACTGTTAGGAGTGGTCATTATGCCTTGTTGATTGTTAAGTGTTTTCTTTTCCACATGTTGTTCTGTACCCAATTCTTTATTATCTCAATATATTTTACCTTTACATATTTTCTAACCCATGAGTGTATGTCTACCACCTCATTGCATTAACCAGACCCATGCCTTTGTAACACGAGGCCCTAATCCACACCCCGGGTATTCTACCCGCCTGGTTGGTCATTTCTAGAAATGGTTGCCAGAGTCGCGTGCCCACGGAAATCCCACCCGGAACCCAGGGGGCGCGACAATACAAAAAAATTCTTTCAGTTCTTTATTTTGGGGCTTATAATTTGACGAGATGGCTTGGATGGCTGCTTTTGAATCTGTAATGACAACACATTTTTGATAATCAATGTTTCTGCCTAATAACTGATGGAGTGCATGTGAAATTGCTCTTAATTCATCATCATCAACTAGAGCAGTTTCCAACCGCAGGTTGGGTGGGTCTGCTTGGAGCACAAGCCTCCCCATCGTTTACTGTCCATCCACCACTTCTCTCATCACTGTTGTCCAATTAACTTCTTTTCTCTCGACGCTTTTCTTCACCCCCTTTATCCACCTCTCCCTTGGTCTTCCTCTAGGTCTCTATCTTCCTTTCCATTTCCAATATTTTCCGTGGTATTCTCTCTTCTCCCATTCTTTTCGCGTGTCCGTACCACTGTAGCCTTGATTGTTTTGTTAAGGGACTAATTAGTGTTAACCATTATTTAACTATTTCTTTCACTACACAGACATATTCAAACATAGGTACAACAATGAACAACTGCCACACAGTCCAAACACCACAAGATGGCCCTCCAGCCAGCGGCCGCCATTTAGGGTCCAAAAACGACATAGTATACTCTTTTAATCAGTTCCATAACATCCTCCCACCTTTTTATCATACAGTAGAGTGTCGCAAACTCGGCACTCCGGATTTCTCGGCCACTCTGACGAGAGAAAAAAATAATCATAATATTTGTTTGTTTTTGTGTTTCCGCACAGAGCGTTATTATGTTTTCTTTCGTCTTCTCCATCAATGGAATTATCGACAGCTAAATACGACGCGAAAGAAGTTGACCAACGGTACATAGTAAGAAGAGTAACGATGACCTGATAAATTCAGGTACTGTAAATGCACAAACTGTTGGCAGCAATAAAAAAAAAAAAGTTCTCGTGCAGAGCATTGTATTTATTTGATTGCACATTCTCCGCAATTCTGTTTCTTCGCCGTATCCGTGACGAGGCTTCAAGAAAGAGGTTTCAAAGCGAAAAGCAAAACAACATTACTTACTTTTTTACAAAAAAGTAAATGGTAATTTTCCTTAAGTGAAAAAACTATTTGCCTATGGGAATTGTTTTGTACATACAGTGTGGTCCACCCGCCCCTTATTATTTAGTTTTATGAAACCCAACTAACACTGCATTTCCCCCGATGGTCGATATTGCTCTGCCCTCTGACTGTGTGACAGCAATGTAATTGGGTCATGGGTCTAGCAAAGAAAAACCGACCTTAAACTTTTCCCCGCCAAATAGTATGGCCCATTCTACTAACATACGACTTATTGCTCCTTGAAATAACACGCATACACGTAATACGATCGAATTAATAGCTTACGCCACGTGATCTGTAATAGTAGAAAGTTAAATCAACACCATAAACCGTGATTGAAGACTTTGAGATGGATTTAAACGTTTGAGGTGGACGGCTACAGTAACAACTGCAAGTGCAGCGCGCTCTTTCTACCATGCACTGGTGGCCGATGCGGTTAAAGCACGGCCGTAGACGGCGGGCGAAAATGGCTAGAATAGTGCATCGAATCCAGTGGTAGGCATACTTTTTTTTAATGAAAGCCCACGCTCCATTTTAGTTGGGATGTAACTACATTGCCACATTCATTCCCTTACATGTATTTTTGTGAAGAGTGGGTTGAATTTTCCTGATTTATAAAGAGAATACGACCGAATTGATAGCTTTTGCCACGTGACCTGTAATGGCAGAAAATTAAAAAAACTGACTGTCATGGATATTAACATAACATATCGACGTGTCGCTCTGGAGGTCCAGGTTCGATTCCCAGTTCTGCCAAGAAATCCAATACTGGTCTGAGGGCTGAAATTGGATACACTCAGCTTCGTGAAGCAAATCGGAGAAGAGGTGGGTTCGATTCCCACCTCAGAACCCTGGAAGTGGTTCTCTGTGGTTTCCCACTTCTGCTCCAGGCTATTGCCGGGACGGTTTCTAACTTAAGGCCCCGGCCGCCTCCTTCCCCATCCTCACCTTAATTGCTAATACATACATTATACAGACACCGCTATAGACAGGTTATCAGAGGAATTCTACACACACACCCAAGTACACGGGGCTAAATGACCGCGATGTTCTAGCCCCTCTAATGAAACAAGATTCTGATCGCCGGTATACGTATTCTTTAAAATTTTCCGTGGTATTATTTTGTTCGTCGCCTCCGTAGCGTAGCGGTCAGCATGGTTAGCTGCCGCCCCGGAGGTCCTGGGTTCGATTCCCGGCTCTGCCACGAAATTTGAAAAAGTGGTATGAGGACTGAAACGGGGTCTACTCAGCCTCGGGTGGTCCAAATGAGTAGAGGGGGTTCGATTCCCCCTCAGCCATCCTCGAAGTGGTTTTGCGTAGTTTCCCACTTCGTCTTCGGGCAAATGCCGGGATGGTACCTTCTTCAAGGCCACGGCCGCTTCCTTCCCTCTTCCTTGCCTATCCATCCTCACCATCCCTTACCTTCCCTCATGAGGCCCCTGTTCGCTTTGCAGGTGAGACCGCCTGGGCGAGGTGCCAATCCCACCTCACCAGTTGTATCCCTTCCGATTCGATGTTCCCAGCTCCAGGACACTGCCCGTAGAGGCGGTAGTGGTGAGTTCCCTCGCTGAGTCCGTGGGTCCACCAACCTGGGGGGTAAACGACTAAAAAGAAAAGAAAACAAAAATATTTTGTTCGGGGTCTACTCAGCCACGGGTTATCCAATTGAGCATAGAGGTTTCGATTTCCCCTTCAGTCATCCTCGAAGTGGTTTTCCGTGGTTTCCCACTTCGTCTCCAGGCAAATGCCTGGATGCTACCTAACGTAAGGCCACGGCCGCCTCCTTCCCTCCTCCTTGTCTATCCCTCCCAATCTCCCCATCCCTCGTAAGGCCCCTGTTCGCTTTGCAGGTGAGGCGGCCTGGTCGAGGTGTTCGTCCCACCTCCCCAGTAGTATTCCCGTCCTACGTTTCAAGCTCCAGGACTCTGCCCAGGAGGCGGTAAAGGTGCGATCCCTCAGTGAGCCCGAGGGAAAAGCTAACCCTGGAGGGTAAACCGACTAAAAAAATATATTTTGTCATTAAATTCTAGCAAGAAGAAGAAAACTCTATTTGACGTGTACATATTAAGATGTTTCGTGTAATACCGAATTCGGAAACAACGTACCGTTCATGGAATCCAACCTGAAAATGCATCTGCTCGCTATATTACTAGTGCCCCATCCTCAATAATTAACTGTGACCTCTTGTATCATTTCTGTCGTAAGACATTGGTAAAGTTGTCGACACAGACGATAAAACGTACCGAAAACAAATTATAAATCTTCCCCCTCTACCAAGTATCGAACCCCGAATCCTTCAATCCGCAGTCCAACGCGTTACCCTTTCAGCCACGGTTGCTTACACTACAGGTGGTGCAGAATACACCAGAAGGATAGAAAGTGAGAAGTGGGATGCCACGGGAAACCACTTCCTAGATGATTTAGGTTGGCCTCGAATAGATGATAAAGATTTGATAATCAGTTCCAGAAGCATGCCAACACACGTTATTTTGTTTGCACGAAAATAATCCTACCCGAGAGTTAATTCAGCAGGAAATTAAATATTCATAAATAACAGTCGAGTTTCGTTTACTGAATATTGCGCATTGGACGCTTGTATTCTTTCATGGCCTCCTCGAATACGCCACTATGACACTTCCCAGGCAGTGAAATTTAAAATATGATGATGATGATAATTGTTGTTTTAAGGGGCCTAACATCTAGGCTATCGGCCCCTTTCGTAATCTAGGCTATCGGCCCCCTTACGAAATTTAAAATAGGAGGCCTTGGAAGTCAGTGCATGTGCGATGCGATCCTTACCTAATTGGTCAAACAGTTGTATCGTAATGAAAATCTTGAGCTCTGATTTTTGGAGAACCTCTATCATAATGAAACTCGAACTATAATGAGCCTCTTTAAGATGCAGTTTTCTAGCATATCATATTTATATTTCGGCATGGTCGAACATAATAGTGCATTATGCAACGAGCCTATAATGGCAATAATTAAGACACGAGTATGTTTATAAAACGAGCGTATGCGAGTTTTATAATTTCCATACGAGTGTCTTAATTACCATTATAGACGAGTTGCAAACGACGATTTATGTTCGACGATAATTATTATAAGTATTTTATGTTCGAGGTCGCCTCCGTAGCGTAGCGGTCAGCCTGGCTAGCTGCCGCCCCGGAGGTCCTGGGTTCGATTCCCGGCTCTGCCACGAAATTTAAAAGTGGTACGAGGACTGGAACGGGGTCTACTCAGCCTCGGGTGGCCCAAATGAGTAGAGGGGGTTCGATTCCCCCTCAGCCTTCCTCGAAGTGGTTTTCCGTGGTTTCCCACTTCGTCTTCGGGCAAATGCCGGGATGGTACCTTCTTCAAGGCCACGGCCGCTTCCTTCCCTCTTCCTTGCCTATCCATCCTCACCATCCCTTACCTTCCCTCATGAGGCCCCTGTTCGCTTTGCAGGTGAGGCCGCCTGGGCGAGGTGCCAATCCCACCTCACCAGTTGTATCCCTTCCGATTCGATGTTCCCAGCTTAAGGACACTGCCCATAGAGGCGGTAGTGGTGAGTTCCCTCGCTGAGTCCGTGGGTTCCACCAACCTGGAGGGTAAACGACTAAAAATAAATAAAAAATTTATGTTCGAACATAAATATTCATACATATCTGTCGAGATTTCGCAAGTTTTATGTACTGTGCCACTGCGCGAGCGATTGCGAATGTGGTGGCAACAGGATGGGGCCCCACCTCACGGATCATTAGTCGTCAGGAACGATCTTCATGATACATATCCAAATAAATGGATAGGAAGTGGAGGACCCTTTCACTGGCCTGCCAGATCACCCGATCTTACGCTACTTGACTTCTTCCTGTGGGGTCACTTAAAGCAGGTAGTATATGCACATGAGCCTGAAGATCCTGACCACCTTCGGCAACTAATCACCGAGGCATGCCAAGCTGTTACACCTCAGATGTTACAGCGTGCAAGACTGTCTGTAATACGTCGTGCTGAAATCTGCATCAACCAAGGTGGTCAACATTTCGAACACTTGCTACACTGAATATGCAGAGTACCTTGCCTTATTCTTACAGGGGGGTGTGGTGGCGCAGCGGTCAAGCTCTTTGCCTCTCACCAACGCCATGTCCTGTGGTTCGAATTCACGTAAAATGGAGATCCCGTGGCTTATGATCGCGAGATTAACGGTCACGCTAAACTACAAGCTTTCTTCCTACATACCATTATGTCATCGTCTAACCTGCCTACGTAGAATCGAATAAAAACGGACCTTTTCAGGACCAAATAAAAATTCATTCATTGGAACAGGTAGATATGTGTCCGTAGTGCAGCTACTGTAAACGGCATTAAGCAAAAAAAAACTTACTTGCCCTGGGATCGAACCTGCTACATTGCAGCATGGCTGACGTTACGGCAGATGAGCACGATTTAACCATCTTAGCTACCGTGAGCCGTGGTGGGATAGTCTCACGTATTGAGTCTATTTGTAGTCCTCATAGACACTTCATGTCCTTCGTAAGGCAGTGTTGTTCGGATCTGTCGATTTACACATTCGTTATAAATGATGGCATTGAGATAACACTGCTGCCAATAATTTCGACTTTATTCGCGAGCATGAACTCAACCGTAAAGCTGTACTAGGCCAAGTACGAATGTTTTTAGGACGACTATGATATACGCGTTAGTTGGGTTGCCTTCCTCCAAAAATAATAAGGGGCTGGTGGACCACACTGTATACTGTACGGTGTACATATTATACAAATAATTTGTAGGCCTGGTTTTTCTAAGTTTTCTTTTATAATTTACAGTAATTGTTTCCTTGATTTTTATACAGTACAGTACTGAACTATATCTTCAAGTAGCCTACTGTAATTGTAGTGGCTTAATCGTTTTAAAACTTGTGTTTCTGTTATAAACAAATAAAAGTACTGCATTGCATTACTTCTAAACCAACACATTTCCCGATAACCCGGCATTTTCGCGAACTCGGCCACCCTTCGGTCCACATTAGGCCGAATTTGCGAGACTCTACTGTACTATGATTAAAATCACTGTACTTCAAATATGACAGATCAAGGAAAATTTACAAATTGAGGCGGGATGGAATTTGTATCTTGCTCCCACACCTTGTAGAAATCAAATGTGGAACACCAGGGGGCGAGGTAGAAACACCAGGGGGCGAGACAGGAACACCAGGGGGCGAGGTATAAACACCAGGGCTCGATACAGGTGCACCAGGGATCACGACAGGAACACCAGGGGGCGAGACAGGAACACCAGAGCTCGAAACAGGTGCACCAGGGATCACGACAGGAACACCAGGGGGCGAGACAGGAACACCAGAGCTCGAAACAGGTGCACCAGGGATCACGACAGGAACACCAGGGGGCGAGACAGGAACACCAGAGCTCGAAACAGGTGCACCAGGGATCACGACAGGAACACCAGAGCTCGAAACAGGAACACCAGAGCTCGAAACAGGTGCACCGGGGATCACGACAGGAACACCAGGGGGCGAGACAGGAACACCAGAGCTCGAAGCAGGTGTACCAGGGATCACGACAGGAACACCAGGGGGCGAGACAGGAACACCAGAGCTCGAAACAGGTGTACCAGGGATCACGACAGGAACACCAGAGGGCGAGGTAGAAACACCAGGGCTCAATACAGGTGCACCAGGGATCACAACAGAAACACCAGAGCTCGAAACAGGAACACCAGGGGGCGAGACAGGAACATCAGGGTCTTTATCCAAGACCTCTTCCTCACATTGTGACTCAGTAAACGGAGTTGCTTCTAGAGGATAGATGTTCTGCACAGGCCGCTTCAACTCTCCAGTTGTAGTCTTCACCTTGACCACTCTGAGGACATTGTCCTTTCCGGGATGTACTGAAACCACCCTCCCACCTTCAATTCTCAATGCGAGTTTGCTTCGCCTTTTCCCCGGTTTAAGTTGCCCTAGGTACTCTAGTCTGAATCTTTTTCGCAATTCTGCCCTCAAATGCTGCATGTGCCTGAACCTTTTTCCATGGTTTAGCTGATCAATATCAGGTACTTCCACCTTCGGAATGTCCTGAAGAAATATTGCGGGTGTTTAATTTATCGTATGGCTTTTAGTGCCGGGAGTGTCCGAGGACATGTTCGGCTCGCCTGAGTCTGTAGCTGCTTCCAGCGGACACCCTTAGGGTGAGCTACAAGTTCCGTTTAATTTCAAGTAGTTCCAACTTTCGCCACCAGATATCGTTGATACCTTGTGGTGAACGTTGGAACTTTGATAGAGCGTTCCGACGAAATCTAACCTAACAATTTAGCTTCACACATGTTTAGTCTGTGGAAGGATCTTTTACATGCCATAAATCTATGACATGGGACCGCCGGCATTACATATCCTCCGAAGGAAGGCATACTGAAGGATTTTTAACGCTTTTAAAAAATCCGACGACTTCGGCCGGGTTTGAACCTGCTATCTTGGGCACAGCAGTTCAGCATGCTACCAACTACACCACCGAAGCAATCATTGCAGGTGTCAACGCTACCAAATCATCACTATCTTCAGACAAATAAGTCAAAGGCCGAGAATTGATGACTGCCTCTGTGTCCAACAGAACCGTTAATAGTTCCTCATAGTCTAAGGAGGAACGGCCTAGTACTCGTCGCAACAACTTCTTAGCATTTGAACAATACGCTCCCAAAACCCGCCCCACCATGCAGCAGTGGGAGGATTCAATTTCCAAACAATTCTCATGCATGTAGCCTCAACATTTATTTGCGTCCAGTCAACTTCACTGAAAGCATTTTCTGCTCCCACAAAATTTGTCCCATCATCACTGTAAATGATGTTTGGTCTCCCTCTTCGAGCCACGAATCGCCTCAATGCTTGCAGAAACCCTGGAGTAGATAGTGTCTAACGAGTTCAAAATGCACAGCTCTGAAAACCGCACACGTGAATAGCACCACCCAGACCTTTTCACCGCCTCGGAGGTATAACGGGCCAGCCAGATCAACTTCTACAATTTCAAAGACAGAAGCATCTCTAATCCGATCCTCTGGTAAAGGTGCAACTTCGATGGTAATTCCCTTTGCTTGGTGTCGTCTGCACCTGACACAGCCAGAAATCACCTTTCTTATTGTCCTTCTACCATTAACGATCCAAAACCGTTCTCGCAAAGTGGAGAGGAGCACTTGCACTCCAGCATGAGACATTTCTAAATGTTTCTCCATGATCATCATGTGAACTAGCTGGAGTTTAGCTGGTAGCAGAATTGGAGTGAGGAATAATTTATCGTCCGGTCTCCTTATTAACCTCGTTTTTACTTGAAATAATCCTTCTTTCATCTTTAAACACGTTCAGATTTTTGAAGGACTGCTCCTTTTTGGCGAGCATCTCTTGCGTAACAATCTTCAACAGTCTCCTTTCAGCTACTTGCAAGTCTTCGACTTGGAGTTCCTTTGAAAAACGTACTTCACCCCCTTTTGCTGTGTTGTGGATGAATCATAGAATCCAGGCTGTCATCCTGACAACTTTTGAGTACTTGGAAAAGTATTTCAGATACCACTTTTCTTCTGGTTCCACAGAAACTAGTATGGTTGAAATTCCTTTCCTTTTCTCTTCATTTATCCTTTCTTCATCAGGCAAGGCATTGTCGAGAGGCCATTCCGAACTAGGAGATCTCAGCCAATGAGGGCCCTCCCACCATTTCGACGTCATGGGTTTAGAAGCAGAACAATCCCTAGAAGGTAGGTCAGCCGGGTTATTCACTCCACGTACATGATTCCAGCTATCAGGGTTAGACAACTGTTTAATTTCCCTCACCCGATTTGCTACAAAAGTTCCCCAGACTTACTTCCTCTTGATCCAGCAGAGAGCTGTTATGGAGTCTGTCCAATAATATGTTGAAAGCTCTGCTAATCCTAAACTTGCCTTTACGGAAAATGCAGGGCGAGTTTCAATTGAACAAGCTAGGAGTTCCAACCGAGAAATAGGTTTTTTTTTTCAGCGGGGCTACACGAGACTTTGTAGAAGCGTTATATTTGTGTCTTTTCCATCTTCTGAATGAAGAAACACAACCGCAGCATATTTCATTTCATATTTATTTATCAGTGCCTTACACTATATTTACAGTACACTGAAGGAGTCTCTGAAAAGAGCAAAGCCCCACTTCACATTCAGGATGCGTCAGAGCCCCCACTCCACTTGCGTCACAGAACGTATGAAGGCTCCAATTCCTGTGTCTTGCAGTGTGCCATTCGCCTAGGAATTTTAATATCAGGCAATACCTCAAGTTCTTAATAACACATTTCAAACTTCTTCCTCATGTCATCCTCCATTTCTTCATCCCAGCTCATTTATTGCGCCAACTTTCCTCCAACAGCAACTTTGGTACTAGAGAGACAGAGCATGTGAATCCTATAGGTAAAGATACGAGAAAATAGCATTTTGAAATTGATTTTGTAGCACTTTCATTTTGAAAAATAGCATTTTGGAGCATTTTGAAATTTAAAAATTAGCATTTTGTAGCATTTAAAAGTTTGTCACCAGGTACAATAAACAGGTTCAAATTAATATGCACGGAAACTAATTCAAACATGTGCAGGATTGGAAATATGGGCGTTTCTGATAAACGGCATAAGAATTTAATAAAAGTCTCCTGTTGTGTGTGTGGTTTCTAATTTTACTAAGGGAGTGTTAAAAGTATTAAAATCCTAATATCAGTATTACAGAATTGTAGAAACTTGACATACATTTTTCAGAAATGTGAGATCTCTGGCTAATTGGCAAGATTGAGTTCAAGTGCTGTCGGTTGGTTGTATGACGTGAGACGAGGGTACCTAAGCTATGCTCAAAAGATCCAAAGGTCATGTTCTCATTATGCAATCAACAATATCAGGTGTTGTGCAGCAACTCAAATATTGAGGGCCGGCGGAGAGTTGTATTAGTTCACTGGTACCAAGGTGCCAATTGTTAGAATAAAGCGAGCTGTGGTCAGGCAACAATGCTTGTCTTACGAAGTTTACTGTGTGGCAGGTGGAATGACGACAATACCAGGCTGTCCTGGACTCGATGGACGAATTGGTTCAAATTCTAAGGATGTCTATGAAATCCTTTTGTGTGGTTTTCCTACTAACTCCTTGCCAAGTTCCATTCATTTCTTTAAATAACTTATCTTATGAGGTAGGATTCAAGAAGTGCCATTTGACCATTAAACCACCGGCAAATAGAAATTCAATGCCCCTCATCCATGGCCCTCATTGAAAAGGAAGTAATAATGTGAATCATACATTTACTTAACTTTGTGTAAATATCACACAATGGATAATTAACTAAATAATAAAATGTATGTTTACTCCCTCATTATTTCCTGACCACACTGCGACTCTTGACTGACAATCTGTAAAACAGTATCCGAATTCACGGAGAAATCGCCGGACGACATGTAACATAATCTATAACTCGCACATGGTAGAGACAGAATACTTTCATCATATTATACAACATTTCCCAAAGCAAAGAGAACACCTAACAGACATTGTCTATTCATATCACGATACGTACTTGCGAGTTTTCATTTTCATTTCAAATACAAGAAATGAGGGCCGGCACGATATAAACCTATATAAGCATAACCTTATTGCTTTAATTTTTAAAAAGAATCGGCACAAACGATTGGAATATTCATTTTATTAGCACAACCAAATGAAACTAGGAAATAAATTCTCCAAAATCAACGTTTTACTGGCGATAAACAGTGGATATTGTGCGGCAATAATAACAGCACCATTTTCAAATTGATTTTTACCGTAATCGATTGTTTTCACGCCAATAATCTATGTTCGTACATATCGATTATTACTCGTAAATATCGATTATATAGCCGATATTTTCATTGCTAGGAACTCGCAAATTTCAAAGTTGCGGCGCGAAAATGTAATAAAACATAATATTCAGCATTAATCGGTAAATTCGGAATTTATCGCATTTATGGGAATAATTCGCAAGAACCCTTAGTTATCGCACTTTGTCGCACATTCAGTTTAACAAATTTTGGGTATACATAGTCATATTAGCTACAAGGTAGTTGAAAAAAGGAGAAAAAAGTAAAATTGACCTATAGGATCAAAGATTCTCTGAGCAGCCGTCAATACATTTCTTCTAGTGATCTTGTCGTCAATCTTCAACATGTCAATTTTCTCACATGAAAGAACATCTTCTGTCTTGTTCCATCGAAGTCCTAATACCGAGGTTATCTCAGGAACTGACGAGTCGCTCTCAGGAGAATTTAGACGTGTGTACTCCCAGTTACGAAGATCAAAACGTGCTCTGGGCAGCAATGTGGTAGATTCTTCCACAAACGTACTCAATTCTTCCTCATTATCCAAAGAGGTGATACAATTGTCTACATAGAAGGAATTTCTCAGTCTTTTTGCTGTCTCGGGGTAGTCTATGCTCTCTTTCAATTTAAGGTCAGAACTGCTTCCAGCAGAAATGGGCTGCAATTCAGACCAAATACGACTCGGCAATGTCGAAAAACCTTCAATTCACTATGCTTTGAATCCTTCCACCACAAGAAGTGCAAGTAATCACGATCACTTTCCTGAACAGATATCTGCAGGAAAGCCTTAATATCGGAAATTACTCCTATCCTATTTTTTCGAAACATCAATAGAAGCGTGGGGATTTGTTGTAGCAAATTAGGACCCTTTTCGAGACATTCATTTAAAGGAGAATCCTTCGATTTGCAGGATCCATCAAACACGGGTCCCACATTGGTGGTAGAGTTTTCTTTGAAGATTCCCCGGTGTGGTAAATAATAGCCTCTGGAACCTCTTCAATTATGCCCTCATTTATCCATTCCTGAAACACATTTCCATATTCCTCAAACTTTCCTTCTTTGGTCAGTCTATTCGAAACAGAGAACAATCTCTTCTCCGCTACCTCCTTGTTGTTCCGTAAGTACTGTCGGCTCTCCAACCAAGGTAACGCAACTTCATATTGGCTATCCGCATTAACCTTTAGTACCTTGGAAGTAATGACGTGCAGCTTCTTCCATCTCTTCTCTCAACTTGTATTCCATGGGGTCAGATATGCCTATAGCCTCCAAGTTCCAAAGGTCGGTTATAGAGGCATATTGAATGAACAGGGTAGTTGAATACAAAGCCAGGGAACTACCCTCTTCGTCTTTCAATTTACCAGTCACGGTCCAGCCAACCGTTGTCCTCACAGCAACCAATCCTGATTCAAGCTTATGGGTTTCATTCAGCAAAAGACGCCTTGCAACATCAGCTCCTAGTAGGACTTCCACGTCGTATGGATTTGTTCCCACATCAGACAGCCATATCATTTTGCTTTCATTTCCTTCATCCACGGCCCAAACTTCAACCTTGGAATCTTCCCACAGAATACCTTCTGGTCAATCAATTGCAACGTGGTATTAAAGGAACCATCACAGTTGCTTACGTTCACATCATACAGGTGATGGTCTTCTTCACGGGTCTCAGCGCCCCCAAACAACTTGTGGATCATCATCTCGGTCTTCAAAGGTTTATATCCTATTTCCTCAGCAGTCTTCCGTAAAATGTAGGATCTTTGTGATCCACTGTCTATTAGTGCTCGGACCATCGTCTCTTTTGCCTTATGAGTCAATTAGACGCACATCTGTAGAAACACCTCCTTTGTGGCACTCTGAATGTTCATGGAGATATTGCTCTGCCTTTTCCTGTCATCCTGCATTTTAGATTCAGGTTTCTCCTTGACCTTCTGTGTATTCAGTTTATGACACATGATCACAACATGAGGGCTAGTGCACAGTGGGCAACGAAGATGTGCCTTGCAACTTTTAATTCTGTGTCGTACCTTAAGACAAGCAAAACAAGTTTTCTTTAGCCAGCTTGTTGCGCCTTTCCTCCAAACTCATTTGTTGAGCAAGGTGGCATTCTTTGCTCTCGTGGAATTTGCCACACAAACACACACTTTCTCTTCTTGTCTTTTAACCAGTTCCATAACATTGATTTTTCAAACATGTCCTGTAGGGAATAGTTGTTTAATTGAGGAGCTTTACGACATCATGGTCATGTAGGCCCGTGTACTTGGGTGTGTCTGATAACCTGTGTTATTGTGATGGCTGTATTAGTGTGTGTATTTGTAATTAAGATGAGGATCAGGATGGAGCCGTGGCCTTAATGTTAGGAACCATCTCAGCATTCGCCTGGGGTAGAAGTGGGAAACCATGGAAAGGCACTTTCAAGATGGCTGAGGTGGAACCTGCTTCACAAGTCTGAGTGTACCCCGTTCCAGTCCTAACACCGGAATTAAATTTCTTGGGAGAGTCGGGAATCGATTCCGGGCCTCCATGGTGACAGCCACTACGGAACGAGGTGGATAACAATGAAATGAAATTAAGACACCATTTAATAAGCTTTCAATAAAGATTCAACATGCGAAGTTTCACTGTGCTTAGAAGATAGTCACACAGCCCATCTAAATTTACTTCACATGACCACCATGTTTGTTTTGCGCTTCTCAGGCTTTTGGAAGTTAAATTGTGAACTTACTTTAGTGGCCTCTTTTACTATACAAAATTTCAGGTTGACTGCAGTGATAGTTCCGAAGAAGTTGAATATTTTGTGTAGCTGCCATTTTGGGTTGGATGGGAGGTAGTAGTAAGTTTTTACAAAATTTCATTGAGATCACTCTGGCTGGTTAGAATTTATTAGGGAGAAAGAGAGAGACAGAGACAAAGACTGGTGATTTTGCATTCAGCATTTTTGTTGAGCCATTCCATAAAAGTAATTCTGCCCACAAGCCACCACTAAATGACATGGAACCTTTCACCAAGTTAAATGAAGTAACTACAAACTTCTTAGGAATCATGAATATTGAGCTTAAACCTGACTCATGTCGACCAGTTTAGTCCTGTATCACACAGATGATCAAGAGATTTAATAAGGAAACATTATTCTGAAAGTTTTGAAAAGAAATGCCATTCAAAAAATTATTTTGGCATTTATTGAGAAATGTTTCTAAAAATGAATTTGACTTACAAAGAAGGATAATAATTATTTACTAACACTCAGATGTTCTTCAGTCAAAAAGGCTCCTTAGTTGTCCGAATCTGTCTCCTGTAAAACAGACAAGAAAATAACACATATTACACAAGCAGAAATAGCCTAAATGCATCATGAGGCCTTCCACAAATAACTGTAAGTTATAATGTTGAGTTCACACCTCTATTGAACTCCCTATTTGCAAACAGTAAGTTTGAATCATTAGTAATTGAGAAACTTAATAAATAACTGAGACAAGTATGTGATAGAATTTTCAAAGAAGCGATGCCCAGACCTTTCTTTAATGGCAATAACAAGGGGACATGGACCAAAAAAGCAGCTGCTATTATTAATAAATGATGCATGACTGTGTTGAATACCTCCTGGAATTTTCGAATTACCATATTTACTTGGATAGCAGCCACCATCGCATAACAGGTTGAGGGCTCGGCATTACTATGGAACGAACAATATTTCTATCCTTTTCTATAGAATTTGAGCTATCCCTAGGATTTACTAAATTCTTCATTTTTCAAGGAAAATCCATTCCTAATTTTGCATTACCTGCTTGTTGTTGATATTGCCAACTTAAATATCCGTAAAGCGTGAAGTTCATTGCAAAAATCATGGGATGCATCAATACAGAAAGATTTGCTTCTATTGCTGAAGAGAATTAAAAAAAAAAGACCACCACCCTGTTATTTTGGATACACTACACTCTGGCCATGTTCTTGAAGGAAGAGAAAGATAAATGAAAACCATGAGCTGGAAGGAAGACAGGTCAGTTGCAGAAGAGGGTGTCAACACAAGCTGGGAGTTGAATGCAACGTTTGATACAAGTATTGTTGCTATAAGTTCAATATTATTGCCATTTTAAATATTATGTTGGATGTTGTACAACTGTGCTCGGCCATTGCCTGTTGCTAAGAAACTACAGTATTACTAGAACGGTCTTCTGAAGCAAATGGTTTTGATTCTTTGGATAGATCACATGTGTTGCATCAGGCATACATTTTTATGTACGTTCACGTATAGTGAATCGACATCCACAATGACAATTTCCTTGTGTGTGCAGTAATGTTCATTGCATGTTAAATAAATTGTTTCTATTTATTTTTCCAGGTATAGATGAGCCCTGTTGAGATTACACGCTTCCTCACAGATCTTTGCAAATTAGCCACGCTCACTGAGATGTGATGTGGTATTAACATGCCTCATAATAAATGACAACTTTTGCCATGCAGATTAGCCCCTCCACCATTTTAGGATCCTAAAATTAACATACAATATGTGGCTGATATCTAAGTAAACATGTCCATACAGTCAGGGAAGATCTCACATACATTAAGTGGAAGGGATCACTGAACCTTGGTCGAATCAAATGTCAGAGAGGGTTGTACCTGCCCCATGGGTTTTCCTGATTTAGCGTACAGTGGAATCTCGTTAGTACGTTTATCAAGGGACTGAAAAATTTGGACGACATATGCGGGAAAACGTACTACCGAAAAACGCCATACTGCATTCACAACGTATAAGAAAGAACGCGGCGTATATATGGGTGTTCAATCGCCGACCTTAGTAGTGATTGTATGCACTACTACAGTCACGACATAAACATAGGTTATCAGTAACTTACACGCAATAAATAACATAAAAATGAATTACTGTACCTCTACACTACAGTATAATACAGGGTCTTTATTTTTGCTTAGCAAGGACATTTTCGCTCTCGCTCTCTGCCAGTGACGGCTCAGTTGCCGGAGACCGCGCACGCATATGTAGGCCTACGGCAGAATACGGTGCTTAAAATCAGTAGCCTACCATGCAGTTTTACTGGCCATGATTTACAGTAGATGCTGAAAATGTTCCCCATCCGCTTCCAAACACATATAATACAGGGTCTTTCTTTATATTTGATCAGCAAGGACATTCTCGCACTCGCGCTCCGCCAGTGACGGCTCTATCGCCGGCGACCGCGCACGCATATGTTTGAAGCACGGGCTTGCTTGAACCACTTCAATAAAGCGCTTTCTAGTTCAGGAAACTGTGCCTCTCGCACACGTTTCCTTTTGCCACTCACCCCTTCTTCAAATGCACGTTCAATTTCCTTCCTTTTGCCGAGAATCGTGTTCAGTGTAGACGGAGGAATGTTCCACTTTCGCGCTATATCCACACGCTTTATGTGAGGATTGCAGTCCACGTCTTGAATGTATTTAATCTTCTCGTCATTAGTTATCTGCCGTACTTTCTTCTTATCCATTATGAAACACGCAATAAAATAGGTCATAACTGGATGTGGACACTAAGAACTAGAAGACAATAGTGCGGAACACGAAGACATTAATGTGCCTACGTGAGAAACAAACAAAGGGAAGGGGGTGAAGGACAGCGGGAGAGAGACACGTCACCTGTGTTGCGTCATAGCTATAGCCACTTCTACGCCGTCAAACACAATAAAATCATCTACACTGTCAATAACTATCAGAGAATATGAGGCAATATCGCGTCGTGTTTTCCAGAAGCCGAATTTTAAAATGAAATAAGAATAAAATACGGTTCACTAACAAATAGTTCAACGGAGATTTGATCGTTGTAAGCGGGAATAGAGAACGTATTAAGGGGATATATCAACATGAATTTAGTAGGATAGGGACTTGAGAAAGGAGAGAAAGGGCAGCGGGAGAGACACACGTCACCTGTGTTGCGTCATTGCTATAGCCACTTCTACGCCGTCAAACACAATGAAATCATCTACACTGTCAATAACTATCAGAGAATATGAGGCAATATCGCGTCGTGTTTTCCAGAAGCCGAATTTTATAATGAAATAAGAATAAAATCCGGTTCGCGTACAAATAGTACAACGGAAATTTGATCGTCGTAAGCGGGAATAGAGAACGTATTAAGGGGATATATCCACATGTATTTTGTAGAATTGGGACTGGGACTTGAGAAAATCATCGCGCTAAGCGGGAAAACGTCGTAACCGAGAACGTGCTAACGAGATTCCACTGTATATAGAAAATAATTTTACCAACCAAACATTTGTACAATTCCCGTCTTGTTTTATTCAAAAATGTGAACTCCCTTACCCCAGAATTTGACTAACATGTATGAACAAATGTATGGGTCCCTAGAAGTTGAGGACTACGAATTTCAAGACATTAATCTGTATTCTGATTGTAACAGATGCAACCTTGATGTTTAAAAGCTGCACTTCTAATTTGTGGACCTACAATTACATCTGGTCACATAATATTTCTATTTTTTGTCGATAGAAATCGAGTTCACCTTAGGCTTTACCAAATTCTCGGTTCCTGAAGCACCATCTATTCCTAGTTTTGTATTACCTCCTCGAGACATCACTGTTGCCAACTTAAATTTCAGTACAAGCCTGAGGTTCACAGAAAAACCACAGGATACATCGATACAGAAAATTTTGTTTCTTTATGGTGTTTGAAGCCATTTTTCAGTGTTGCCTTAGTAAACAAAGTTTGGTGCTTTTCAGTCGGTCAACACGATTGTGCCTAAATGTGTTGGGTTATTCCCCGATACTGAAAAACTACATGAGATTAATAAATACACTTGGATGACCAGTTTCGATCATCGAGCGATCATCAGATCCATTACACTTAGGGTATAAAATCTATGTCTGAAAATATGGGTGAAAATATTTACAATGAGCGGGGGAGACAGGCAGAAGCATTCCGGAGGAGTGTGAGAAGCATGATATGGAGCAAGGATGTCCCTCAGAACAGCAAAAAGATCATATATCGGACGTACTATGTCCCTATCCTGACGTATGCCTCGGAGACCTGGGTTATGAAAGGAAGGGAGAAGAGCAAAATACAGGCCAGTGAGATGAGGTTCTTGAGAAGCAGTATTCGAGCTACAAAAATGGACAGAATAAGAAATGAGAGGACCAGAGAATTAATGAAGGAGGAACCATTACAGGATGGTATAGAGAAATCTAGACTTAGATGGTGTGGACATGTAAAACGAATGGAGGAGAAGAGGATACCCAGGAGGATACACGAGACGAAGTGGGAAGCAAAGAGACCGAGAGACAGGTGGCTGAAGGGGGGGGAGAAAGCGTGAAGAAGAGAGGAGAAGACTGGACAAGGGTGGAGGCTGAGAGATGGTGGGAAGACAGAAGACGTTGGAGAGGCTTGTGTTCCAAACAGACCCGGCCAGTGGCTGGAAACTGTGCAAGATGACACTTACTTAGTTACAGTATTAGTCGAGATAATTCAACTCGTCAATATTTGTTAGTTGTGGTCTATGTGATGTTTTGTTAAGATACTGGAAGTGGTGATTGACCTCCGGAATTTGCTTGTTTAGAGTGAATATGTGGTTGTTATAAATGGTCAATTCAGATTGTATTGTACAGGCTACTTATCGGGTTGAGTCTTGCGCGGTCCTGTTGAGAGCAGTTCACTTGGTCACTGTTTGCACTCGACTGACGGTAAATTCCTGTGTGCGAGGGTTCCTTATCACGTTGGGCTGTTCCCCCTCTCGCATTCCTAAGTGCTGCGAGTTCCTCGTGCAAGTGTGTATTTATTAACCTCATGTATTTTTTCAGGATCCATCTCATTTAGGTACAATCGTGTTGACCGACTGAAAAGCACCAAACGTTTGTTTTGTTTTTGATGTTGCTAAATCCATATTTAAACAATATAAATGTTAAAATATCTTGCTGCTTATGAAGGGCTGCTGGTCGGATGGAATATATGAGATGTGTGATAGGGTTGGCCATGACTTGCAGCAAGGAGACAAACAAATGGTGTGAGCTGGGAGGAAAGCAGGCCAGCAGTAAAAGTGCATCCACACTAGTTTGTGAGTCGAATGCAGAATTTCTCGCAAGCATTACTACCGCAATATTATTGTAAAATTATAAAGAGTGTCGCCGATATGCGTGTAAATACAGTATTATCTATAGATTAAGTGACAACAAAATAGGATTGTTTACTACAGAAATTGAAGAATTTTTGTTTTTATTAATTTCTATCACATTCTTGCCAACCACATCTAGCTGATAAAAGATAATGTTTAACTTGTATTTGCAAACAGAATGTGACACGGAATGAAACTATTACATCAAGCATTAGGAATAAAGTGCCTAATAATGATTATCACTTATTCACACCTTCAGTTTTTAAGATGTTCAAGAAGGTAGGAATTTCCCTCTCATGTGTATATTTAACTTGTTACCAGTGTCTTAAAAAGTGAGGGATTATAATATTATGCTCACATAAGACAAATAAAAATGAGATCTAGCTCAATTTCAAAAGCCTGATTCCAACAAAACTACGAATAGCCATATACTGTAATATCCTGGGCTCCATGTTCCGCTCACTACGGCCAGAGAGATACAAAGTAGACACTGGGAATGTAATCAGGGTGTCTACTGTAAGGAAGAAGTAAAAATTAGTTACTTTTTAGCTACCTTTTAGTTACCTTTTAGTTAATTTTAGTTACCTTTGAATTCAAGATACGTCTGCGGTCTGAAAGCATAGGAGCTCATCAAGCGGTGAAGAAAAACAAAAATAAACTGTGTTTAACGCTGTAAATAAAATAAATAATCAAATAAAAATTAAAAAAAAAAAACTATATATTTATTATCAAATTAGTTGTTTTAGCTAATATGTCGTCTTGTGCACAATACGGTCTTAATATCAAGAGGTAGCTCTGCTCTTTACCGTTTGGCGAGATTTCTTTGTCCCCGCGGTAGATCACGAAGAAAATGTATGCGACGTTACGTGATCGTCACCGAATTCTGACTTCGCAGTCAAGTACGGGAGAAATATCGAGATGTTACACGATCGGCGCTGGTCTCAGCCGTTTGACGAGATTTCCGTAGATTTCACGATAGAGCACGCAGACAATCGCGATTTAGATAAACGGTGTCACTTTTAGTCATTCGACGAGATTTCCATTGTCCTTGAGGTCGGGCACGAAAAAATATAGCATTATTACGCAATCGGCGCCACTTGCTGTAGGTTTGACAAGAGTTCAGTTGTCCTCGTCATTGAATGCGGAGAAATATCGCGATGTATCGCAATCGCTGCCGCTTTCGGCCGTTTTACGAGATTCACGTTGTCCTCGTGTTATTATGCAATGGGCGCTGCAACCGGCCGTTCAACGATTGCCTGCCTATCTGCCCTGACAGAATGGTGGAGGCAAGCTCAAGGTTGGGCATGGTTAAAATTCACGAGTAGTAATGGATATGTTTTATGTTCGGCGCCGTGATTCCCGCTGTCCCTATGCTGTTGTTGGGAGTTCATCAGTTCAGGGTGGATCACGAGGAAAAATTAGTATCGCGAAGCTACGTAGGCAGTCATTTGTAAGTGGGTTGATGCACTTCTCGCTCCCCGTACGCATTTAAGTAGGCTATACGGTCATGGGAAAAGTGGTGAGTAGGTTTCGGAATGTTTCGTGATGGGTGCCCAATCACCTTTGACAGGATTCCCGCAGTCCTCGTGGTCACAAGTTCACGATAGGCGACGGGTTTTATCATTTTACGCAACTGACGTCGATCTCGGTCCGTTTGACGAGATTCGCGCAGGCAAGTCATGTGGTCAGCCGGTCATCCTTAGGATGTGATTTTGGTGGATGAACGTTCGAAGTAAGTATCGTATCGAATATTACGAATTATTCTGAGGGGATTGCACGAATAATACAAGAGGGCACATTTTCTTTCGAATGCGAATCATGAATTAAACAAGTTATCAAAATAACCAGTTTGATTATACGGTATATCGGATGGAACCAAAGTTCGAAGGAAAAATCGACATATAACTGAATTTCGAATTAACCATACCAGCTGCCGCAAATTTACGAGACAGATTTTTAAAATACCGGTAAGTTACTATGTATTTCGAAGCTATGTTGTAATTTTTGTTTCGAAACTGTAAAATTTCGCAAGATTGGGACATTAAATTATTTCGCGTTATTTCTGGACTTCAATTTGACATACATACTCTCCAAATTTAGAGGTCAATAACAGAAATGAGAGGTTTCCGTTTAGTTTCGAAAGTTTTTGCGAATAAACGTCTCGCGAAAAGTCAGGTATCCTAATAATACAGAAAAATATTTCACACAAAACTAGAAAGTCTTCTTGATGCCGAAAATATACGTTGAATTGATGTATACCACACAAGGTATCCTCAGTATGCATTTTCTTGAGCTCAGGCACGGGGAAATATAGCTTATGCAATCGGCGCCGCTTGCGTGAAACTCGCTCCACCGCAATTTCTGAGCTTAGCGGCGCGAGTTCATATGATTCATCCCGACTTCTGAAATATTTCGTTACCCGTTTGTAAAATTCGTTACTTTTTCGTTACTTTCGTTACCCGTTTGTAAAATTCGTTACTTTTTCGTTACTTTCGTTACTTTTGTTACCGGTAGACACGGTAATGTAAATTATTGAGCTATTTAGTGCAGGCCAAGGAATGATGCTCATCGAAAGAGGCATGAATGCTGATTATGAAGCAGTTTCCTCATGATTTGATACAAGCTGCCAGTGAGGATGTTGCAGTGGGAGGGGACGTCACGGCAGAACAACACTGATGAAGCGGTCCAGGAAATGGAAGGAAGAGAAGTGAAGAGAAGATATTTAGGTGATATACAGGGCGCCAGAAATGTTCTCCACAGCAGCTACGTGCAGCTGGGAGAGGTAGTGTCACCAGTTTAGTTGGCACCACGGTGTCCTTGATAGGGTGAAGGCCACATGTGTGGGCTGTCGAAATCGTCAGTGTGTATACAGTAGAACCTCGGTAATCCGAGGTAATTGGGACCAAGAGGAGCTCGAATTTGGGAAATCTCGGATTACACAAAGTTACGAAATTTAAAGACCTTAAATTTGAAATTAGATGCACAAGAACCTTGTGTTTAAATATTCTTATAGTAAATGGCATTATATCATCAGTTATCGTATAATGTGTTGCATTTAGGCTTTGTTTCAGAAATAAAAACAATATTTTACAAAAGAAATGCAAGTATGTAAATATCCCTCCCTTAAGGTCCTATTATCACCAACCTACACATATGGGGTACCTACAGGTTCCGCATAACCCAATGTGTGCGCGAAACACACTTACTTCCTCTTTAAATGCCTCACAATTAAATCAATACATTAAAAAATGTACATTTACAATGAAAGCACCGTAACCAGCCATCTAGCGGGAGCACGGCGTGGCGCCGGCGTACTGCTAGCTGAGGAGTCTCTCAACAAATGGCTCAACCTACATTCGCGTTGTGAAAGCTCGCATAGGCCCACTAGTTTACTTCAAGTATAGAACAATATTTATTAGTTGGCGGGAGGGCGATAGCGGGCAGAATTGTAAACAATGCATGCGCGCATCTCCGCCAAAGGCCTTGGGTAAGCTATGCATCTCACTGTAATCCACCTCGGATTAAACGGAGGCTCGGACTACCGGGGTTCTACTGTAGTTAGGTTATTGGAAGAGTGCAACAGTATGTTATGAATGGCTGTGGCGAGTACAAACTTAACCGTTTGTTTCGATACAAGCGACAGCCGTGCTGCCAATGTAACTGGTGACGCTATCTCTTGCAGAAGCATGTAGGCAATGCGGAGAACATGCCCACATTAAACAAGCCTCAAATCCACGCTTGTGTGTGTGTTCCCCAGTAAGCTAGTATAATGGTAACAGCACCACTTACTCCATTGTGGACCAGCTCCAGTGCAGTTACTGCCACATCTCCACGTCCGTGTCGACCTGGGTGAATAATCACAGGAGTACATCAACTGCTTCACAATCTTGCCTGCCTGGTTAACAAGCACTCACCCCTCTTGCTGCATATTATAAGGTGTGGTGTTGTGTCTGTTGTATTGTCAGCAAATATCAATGCCCCTAATATGGTGAGGTTTAAAAATTGGCCAGTATACCAGCACATAATTTTGTCCAAGTATGTTTAAAAATCTTTGCCAAAATGTTACTCTTTCCCTTTCACCCCAAAATTGTGGTATGTTTACTCAACGATGAGTGACCACGGTTGTTTAATTCTAGCTACTAAAATACAAAAGACACATTAGATTCCCCTACTAGGAACATTGCTCTTGAGTTGGACATCTAATATCATAGATTTGCAGTTCCCAACTTGAAGTATGCAAGACAAGATTGAGCCACACCAAACAATTAGTAATGGCAGAAACTCCATCTTGTTGCCTTGTGCCAGCAATACTCTACTGTCTACATGTAGTCGCTCACCAAGGATGAGCCTAACACATTCCTTTACCCATCTTGGAAATTCTGGTTTAGATGACTCTCTTTGCAAATGACCAATTATTTGTAAAATGTCAGTGTTGCTCTCCCCAGAGAGTAGGGCCTTGCTAAACTTCAGGTTTCTCACAGGTTAAATGCTAGAACTAAAAATTTCAAAACATGTAAATAATAGCTCTGGTGACACCTTATTCCTGTAGGGATCTCTACAGAATGTACTTACATACTATCTATTGATCATTAATCTTTTTAGGTAGATTAAAATCATACCATTATACAACGTGGTCAAATGTAAAAGGAAACCACTAGAAGATGGAAAAGTTAGAAAGGTTAGTAACATCAGAGAGGTCCTGAAGAACCATTTTGATCACCTGTTAACTGGATTAGAGGAAGGGTTGAGAAACATAGAACCAGTTGTTGAATACTGTATTCAGGAACCCCCCACCACTTGGGCAGAAACAGAGGCAACCTTAAGAGCCATGCCAAATGGAAAATCACCATGAATAGATGAAGTAAATGCTGACATGATCAAAGCAGCAGAGCCACAAGGTATACAATGGCTGCACAGAGTGATGAATGCAGATACCTTCTGACTGGGGCAAGGGTGTTATCATTCCTCTATTCAAAAGACGGAACAGGCAAAATCCCTCCAATTATAGAGGGATAACTCTCCTGTCACATGGGTTAAACATTTGAGAAGATCATAGAGAGGAGGTTACGAATCATCATCGAGCCACAGCGATGGCTTCACAAGTAATGACCTTATCTTCAGTGCTAGAATGCTAATAGAAAAACATTGGGAGGGAGAGCAGAACCTGTTCATGATCTTCCTCGATATTGAAAAGGCATTTGACAGTATTTCAAGGGAGAAGATCTGGCAAGGAACATTCAGATGCTGTACGAAAACTGTGCCAGCTGTATGCGAAATGGAAGGGGAACTCATTGTGGTTCCAGACGAAGAGTGAGTCTAGCACTGTCCCCATTACTATTTATCACAATTACGGATGACATAATGAAGAGCATTAAGGAAACATTGAGTGAACTCGGAATAGTTGCCTTTGCTGATGACGGCATGATCTGGGGAGAAACCGAAGAAGTACAGACAAAACTCAACATGTGAATGGCAAAATTACATGAGTTTAACCTCAAGATCAGCAAGACTCAGACTGTTGTAATGGCAGTGAATCGACCAACAAACATCAAACTGGGTGACTACCAGCTGAAGAGCATGGACTATGTCACATACCTGGGTAGTAACGATAATCATCAACAGGGCGCAAAAGAGTTTCATCTTCTACCAACAAAAGTGGACCCTTCTTTGGGATGACAAGATGCCAAAGAAAGCAAAACTATGTTTAACAGTTACTTTATAGCAATATTGACTAATGGTATCGAAACATGCATCCTCACAAAGAGATATTCATCAAGGCTTCAGGCATCAGAGGTCCACCATTCCAGAAAACCAAGATGGATAAGTTAAGGAATGAAGTGGTGAGAAGCGAGCACGTCACGACTACAGTAGTTCGGACTCGTGATGAGAATGGAACCGACAGCCCGAATACAGCAAGAAAGAGAGGTGGATGGAGAATGAAGGGTTGGAAGACCTAGAACCCATCGGATGGACATAGTCAAGACCAACATTGCAACCAAGGGAAGGACACTAGAAGAGCAAGACATACACGAATACAGGAGAGTGGAACAGTACCTGGGAAACTGGAACTGCAGACGGATGATGATTAAAATCACAATATCTACCACATTAACTTTATAGCAATTCTTGGGAGAGAAATTGACTTTCACTGAAGGCTCACTCATTAGTATAACATCATAGTAAAATCAAGTTTCTCCCCAACTTATTCTCAAAGTCTACGTACCGTGGGATCACAGTCGGCACAGTGCCACGAGTATCCTCTGCGTTTGGGAGATTTCTTCACAGGGGGATCCAGACAGGTGAAATGGAAGCACTTCATACACTCATCACATCTGTAACATAAGAAAATAGTAAAAATTTTCTCAGCAATTGGGGTAGAAAGGCTAAACAGCTTGTACTTTCTGTACAATACACAATCTAATAGCTGAAAGCTTACATTTGACATCAATCAGCTGTGCAAATTCAATCTGAAATCATATCTTATTCTATTTTTCATACATTCTCACAGAAAAAAAGAAGAAAAAATACCGTATTTGCTCGCGTATATCTCGCACCCCATTTTTTAATTTCAAATTTCAGGAAAAAAAGTACTCTCATATATCTCGCATTAATTTCTGACGCCGTCATATAAATGACCGTAATAACCTTGAGGTAGAAACACGTTCCATTTAGCGCGCCACAACAGTCGTCATTGTCCAGGAACTTACCCGAAGCGATACTAACGGAAAGAGCGAGCAATAACGAGTTGGTCTGGCTGCGTGGCTCAGGGGTAACGTTCTCGCTTGCTGAGCCCAAGGTTGCAGGTTCGAAACCTGGCGCAGTCAGCTGGCATTTGAGGGTGCGCAAATGCGAGGGAGCCGTGTCAGTAGATTTACTGGCACGTTAAAGATCCCCTTAGGGGCAAAATTCCGGCACCCCGGCGTCTCTAAAAGCCAGTGTAGTTAAAAGGGACATAAAACCAATAACATTATTATTACAATAACGAGTTGATCCGAACTTGTCCGATACGAGCCGATTAGGGAACACGTTCGAAATAGCGCGCCACAACAGTCATCAATACGCAATGTCATTGTTTGTTTTGGCAGCAGAGGTTTCCTTTATTGTCGTCTGTCAGTTGCCTTGTAGACATCAGTACTGGTACACGTTCCAGTGTTGTTTTTCAGTTAAGTGTGCTTGTTTCCTTGTGTACGTCGATCTTTAAGTTATGGAGAAATGTGGAATTTTTACGGCTGGGTTTAAACTCAAAGTGATAAACTACAAGTACAACTGTATGATAAATAAAACATCTGAATGTCTTGTAAAAGACTGCGAGGGAAAAAAAAGGAGTGAATTCCAACTCACCATAAATATCTTGGTTTGTTGTCAGACGGTTAGAACAATATTATACCAAGGAAGCCCCAGTATTGTAAGGAACAATATGATGAATCTCTAAACTCTGTTAAATAAACAATGATGGCTAAAAGATATTCTACCCACACCAGAAAGCATGTACCACTTACAATAGTTTATCTGGCTTCTTCTGATGTAGCACTGTCATCAAAATCTTTGCCTATAAAAGATCTAGGGATGATATATTAAGACACAATGTACAAACATCCAACACACAGCACAGTTACAGTGCTAATGTTGTACCAGCTTTACTTAAATAAAATTCAATCAGTTTCTGCTTATAAAGAAAATCAATAATCAATAAACATTGTTTCTTGACTTTGTGTTGGTAGGGTTGTTCACCTGTTTCAAAGAAAACAAAAATATGTAATTTATACTTGTATGGGCTGAATACATTTCAAAGTGTCTAAGACATCCTTCTCTAACATTCCTCTCAGTACTTCCACAACAATGGCTTATATTCTGGAATTTAAGCTGCATGCACCTGTTATAGCACTTATCAAAATCAGAGATATTCTTGACAATATTAGATATTGTCTATCGTGACACTTCTAATGAAAATGGACACCATTTTGTGACACGAAACAACTCCGAAAGGCTTCAATCCAGCATTAAGCTAAGCTTGTAACGGAATTTTTTCAGCTACGGAGTCCCACTCGGAGAATTGCTTTCAAGCGGTTGTGTGTGGGGATATATTTATTGTGCTTGTATTAATGTTGTGAGGTTTCATTTCTCAATGATTCTCACCAGTAAATCCAGTGTCTTATTAATTAACAGTTTTGGATATTTTGTATTATAGCTAAAGGGAAACTCAAAATGTTGACAGATGAAAGGGATTCTAATAACCGGGCTTCAAGAAATGAGAAACACCGATCAGGAACCAATAGAATCATAAGGGTATAGAATTTACAAGGGAATACCAGGAAAAAGAGTAATGAAGCAATGTCCACAATTCGGAACAGGATTTGTAGTCAATCTCAGAATAATTGAGTCCATCACAGAATTTAAAGCATTATCCCCTAGGCTCTCGACACTAACTCTAAAAGCTGCAAATAGAACATACAGTAGAACCTCGATGCATCGTTCCCGGAACTGTCGTTTTCCCGTATGCATCGTTCAATTAATTTAGTCCCGAAAATTTTCCATATAAACTAATGTTAAATTTCCCCGCATGTATCGTTCCTCGAACTATCGTTTTTTCGCATGGATCGTCAAAAAATCACTAGTCCTTGGCCACAATTTTCCCGCATTGATCGTTTATGAGAAAAATATATGCTCAAGTTCTTTTGAATTTGAAGCAGCATAGCGGCAACCTGTTACGCGAGAATGTACGAGGTACGAACGATTAGGAGTTCCTAGGCTTGAGCAAGTTTCTCGGCTGAAGCAAGTTCAAGTAGGCAGGACTGCAGTGCGCAGATTGTTTACGCGCAACTACACTATATAACCACGCCTACGAGCCTTCAGGCGCCAACAATTCTGCTCGAAGCGCCAAGCCGTCATTGTGCTGTTTCATTTCATTCTGAGTGGTTCCGTGTAGTATCTTGGTCGTGTGCGGCGATTACTATTTTATCTGTAGATCGTAATGAAAACTTTACTTCACTGACGACGCAATTCTCGTAATCTCAATAATGTTACTCTGCGTTTGGCAATGCTTGGCTAACAAGTTAGATCACACAGAACAGCAATGAAAGCATTTAGACGGTCTTGAGCGGGTGTCGTCATAGCGTGACGTCATTTAGCCTTGAAATAGCTTGCCCGGTCAGAGACCCGCGAACACTCGGAACTGCTGTATTCTTTCATTCGGAACACCGGAAGTATCTCCCGCGGAGAATGGCGAGCTGTGCGATGATGGCGCGGGGAAGAGGAGTGATGAAGAGAAGACGATCGTGAGCCCCAAGTCGTCCCGAGTTTCGCCGAAGCGCATGCCGTCTTAGCGAAGATGAAATCCTTCATGTACTCGCATGTCATCAGTGATCTTGAAGAAGAGAACATTATGCAAGTTGAGAAGGCTTTGTTCCGTCTGAAACGTAAAGCTTTGACGAAACAAAAAACAATTAATGACTTTTTTACTAAAAAGAGCAAGTGATAAAATGACATATGAAATCATATCGCGTACATCGTGGTTGCAATATTTTGACGTCTCTATAAAGTTTACATGAAGAAATATGTCCAAATACAGTACCCGTACTTTCTTTATTTTTTTACTCAATTTTTTTTATGTTACCCGCATTTATCGTTTCCCGCATCCATCGTCATTTTCCCCCTCCCCCTTGAAAAACGATGCATCGAGGTTCTACTGTATACCATACTAAATGCCCATGCTCCAACTAATGATCAAAATAATAAGAAAGAACACAAAGATGATGTGGAGGGATTTTGGGAGCTTTTGGATCAGACAGCAACAAACTTAATAAAAGTCACACCAAAATTTTAATAAGAGACTTTAATGCCCAGTTAGGAAGGGAAAAAAGATAGAGACATAATAGGAAAATGGCCAGCACAGAGAAGAACAAACAGGAATGGCATAAGACTGGTGGAATTTTGCAGGAACCGATCTCCAAATTGACTTACTTCAAGAGAAGACCAAATCAACTCAAAACTTGGAAACATCCAGATTGGAAAAAAGGTGAATGGCAACTAGGTCATGTTTGTATGGATAAGAACTATGACTGGGAGATCTACAATGTGAAAGTTCTGAGAGGAACAAATACTGGATCGGATCATTACATGATGATGATCATCATCATCATCATCTTGCACAGTTTCCAGCCACTGGCCGGGTCTGTTTGGAACACAAGCCTCTCCAACGTCTTCTGTCTTCCCACCATCTCTCAGCCTCCACCCTTGTCCAGTCTTCTCTCTTCTTCACGCTTTCTTCCACCCCCTTCAGCCACCTGTCTCTCGGTCTCTTTCCTTCCCACTTCGTCTCGTGTATCCTCCTGGGTATCCTCTTCTCCTCCATTCGTTTTACATGTCCATACCATCTAAGTCTAGATTTCTCTATACCATCCTGTAATGGTTCCTTCTTCATTAATTCTCTGGTACTCTCATTTCTTATTCTGTCCATCTTTGTAGCTCCAATACTGCTTCTCAAGAACCTCACTTCACTGGCCTGTATTTTGCTCTTCTCCCTTCCTTTCATAACCCAGGTCTCCGAGGCATACGTCAGGATAGGGACATAGTACGTCCGATATATGATCTTTTTGCTGTTCTGAGGGACATCCTTGCTCCACAACATGCTTCTCACACTCCTGTCTCCCCCGCTCATTTATTTCTCTATCGTTTCTTCCATTATCTTGTATCAGGCTTCCCAGATACTTGAAACTATCCACTTTCTTCAGCTGTTCCCCACCAATTGTTATTCCTGTTGTGGTTCTTTCCTTCTTCTTTGTTGTGATCACCATCTCACTCTTATTTATGCTAAATTTCATCCCATATCCTTGTATTATTCCTTCCCATACGTCCAACTGTTCCTGTACCTCCTCCTCGTTTCCCCAAATCATCAAATCATCTGCAAGCACCATTGCTTTCATCTTTTCTTCCGCAACTAATTGTGCCACTCGGGTCATTATATCATCCATCACCACAATGAAAAGTAACGGTGACAGTGCACTTCCTTGTTTCAGGCCGTTTCTCTGTTCCAACCAGTCCGATCTCTCTCCTCCCACTTACACACAGCTCACGCTTCCCTTGTACATCTCCTTTATCCTCCTTATAGTCCATTTTTCTACTCTATCCTCCAGGGACTTCCATACTTTGTTTCTGCATACACTGTCATATGCTTTCTCAATGTCCAGGAAGGCCATCAGTAGATCTGTTCCATACTCATAGTGCTGTTCTTGTAACTGCCTTACAGCAAAAATCAAATCCACTGTGGACCTTCCTGCTCTGAAGCCATGTTGTTCTTCCCTCATCCCTCCTTCTATCCTTGTCCTAATCCTCCTTTCCAAAACTTTCTCAAAGATCTTTGCACAATGACTCATCAGTGTTATTCCCCGATAGTTTCTGCATTCTGTTCTACTACCTTACTTGAAGATCGGGACAATTATTCCCTTTTTCCAGTCCTCTGGGGTCTTCCTTTCCTTCCATGCTGTCTTCATCACTTGGTACAACCATTGTATCCTCCTGCTGCTCTCACCATCTCCACACTCAACTCATATCCACACCCGGTGCCTTCCCTCCTTTCATCTTCCTCACTGCATCTTCCACTTCTTTCCATGTTAAGTCCTTTTCTGTTTGCAGTCCATCTTCCTCTTCCCCGATTTCTTCCTCCTCGCCGTGGTTTCCATTTGGGTTCAGAAGTTCTTCAAAATATTCTTCTTCTTATCATTACATAATAAAGATTAAAATTAAATTCACCCCGTTGGCAAAGGAAAAAACTCACCTAAAAAAGAGAACATACGACCCTCATAAACTAATCAATAACAAGGGATACAAAGAACGAATTAGATATATTAAAATAACAGATGATCTAGAGGAAATAGTTCCCCAATTGAAACAAATAGCTGAACAAGTAGCCCCAATAAATCCAAGGAAGAAACAACAATGGTGGAACGATGAGTGTGATAAAACAGTGGAAGATAGACATCAAGCCTGGTTACGGTATCAAGAGTCAAAAAACAGATGAATCACACTTGGAACTCATAAAACAAAGGAAGATAACTCAAAAAATAATATGAAGGGTTAAACGGCAATACCAAAAGGATATACATATGATGATCGAAACAAATAGCGCGAAAACAAACTCAAGAGATTACTACAAAGCAGATTATGTCTCATTTAGCATCTACAGACCGCAGTAAGTTGGAACTGCCACAAAGCTGAGCCATTGTATTTTCGTTGACATCTGCAAGCCACGGTATAGCGTATGGTTTATTTCAAATGTGTTATTGTCGTCCATATACTGTATTTCAGAAGAATTGGGACCACTTGAAGAATGCACAATTTCTGTGATCAACAAGAAAGGGTCAAATTTTAGAGTGTGTTCACACTATATTTTTTGTTTTTTCCAAATTTCAACTATTTCTTTCTTCCTTTCTTTTTTTATTTTTTATTTATGTATTTTATTTCCTTATGTTTCTTTGGATAAACATCTTTCCCCTTTCATTATGGTGCACTATAATAGGGTTTTTTGAAGGGAATATTTTATGAGTGTTAAGCTATCCGACCACCTATTTGCCTTGATAATTTTTCTACACAGGCTGATGAAGGGGCCAAAACAATTAGGCCCCGAAACATGTACCAATGACCACTAAGTGATCATTTATATTTAGTACAATAAAGGTATTGATTAGGCGGAAATTTTGCAAAATATTAATATTAATGTCAAAAGACAAAAATGGCGAGTTAGCTCATACTAAAAAAAAAGAAATTTTAGCAGAAACAGTTAACAAGTTGCTAAATTGCGAAGATCCACCAGAACTGCTTCAAATAAATACAGACACCACTGTTAAAACACCATCAGAAATCATAAATCCACCCACAATCCAAAAAGTCTACAAAGCTCTGAGAGAGCTCAAAAACTACAAAGCAAGTGGAGAAGATCAAACATTTGCAGAATTGTGGAAATATGCAGCGGAACCAGTAAAGATTTCATTACACCAATGCATAGTGAACATTTGGATCAAAGAAGAACTGCCAAACCATTGGACTACAGCTATAATACATCCATTACACAAGAAAGGCGAAAAATCAACTATCGAGGAATTTCCCTTTTGGATATCACGTATAAAATCATGTCACGAATTCTATATAATCATTGTAAAGATCAATTAGAACTGGAAATAGGAGAATACCAAGGTGGATTTCGGCCATGGCGACGCTGCCCTCAAAAGATAATCACCTTAAAATTAGTAATGGACTACTATAAATGTAGACAAAAACAGCAAGTTATAACCTTCGTAGACTTCAACAAAAGCTTATGATTGTATACATAGATCTTCATTGCTGAAAATACTAACGAATTTCGGACTTCATACCAAATTAATAAAAATTATAAAACTAACTTTAACAAACACCAAATCTAAAGTAAAATGCAGAGGAGAAATATCTGAGCCGTTTACGATTAAAATAGGATTAAGACAAGGAGATGGTTTATCGCCTTTTCTTTTAAATTGTGCTTTGGAATATGAGATGAGGGAATGGTACAGGGAAGATCCTGGGAGCATAAGAATCGGAACCAAGAAAGACTTAAATTGGTTGGGATTCGCAGATGATTTAGCGTTACTGGCTAATAATATTCAAGAAGCCAGAAATCAAATAATACACCTACAAAATATAGCACAAAAAATTGGACTTCAGATATCATTTGAAAAGACAGAGATAATGGTAGCAAATCCACTTGTAATCAACCACATAACAGTAAATAACAAGAAAGTTAAAATAGTGAAGCAATTTAAATACTTAGGAGAAATTATAACTTACAACTTGGATGAGAAACCTGCATGGCAAGAAAGAACTAATAAAATGATAAAAGCCCAAAAGTTAACATGGTCTACATACAAAAGAAAATGTCTATCAATCGCAACAAAATTAAAACATTACTAGTCGAAACCCGTCAAAACATGACGGTCAATAGAAAAATATTTACTGAAGAATTCTCTACTGTACATTCTTTGTACGATTATTTTTTTGGCTGTATTGAAACTATAAGGGCGTCAAAAGATTGCACTCCAAACATTGCAAAATACTGCTGGCCATGACTGAAACATTGATGAGGCAAATTGAGACCTATACGTTCCCGAGTTTCCCCTTGAGCTTTATTGATTGTGATAGAGTATGCCAAACGAATTGGAAAATATTGCCTCTTAAAAGAAAATGATAGTATCGGATGGTGTTATGTTATATCAAGTCGAAGGATTAGACCTCTCTGCCTAATTTTAACTGCACTTATTATTTCCAAATCCAAGCAATATGGTTGCATTTAGGAGCCCTTGGGAAACGTTTAGATTTCTAAGCAGCATTACTATGGGTCAGCGTTGGGAGTATGTGGAGGCAAGTCATTTAGTTCCAAGGAATTCAAGAACTCTGAGGAGTATAATACAACTGGCCGCAAACCGTCGCTTATAATTTTGGAATATAACGAAAAAATGCGATGATGTGCAATTCCATACATTTTAAAACAATGTGGACCGTATGCATGTGGCACAGTAACAATGACATAAAATGAAATGAAGGACATAGCATTGTACTGCCGATTATTCTCTCTGAAAGTCCTTGAGATATCATCTCCAGTGAAAAATAATTGTTGCAGCCTGTCAAATATTTTATATTTAGTCAGATCAATTTTACCATTACAACAGCAAAGGTCAAAGTAACAAAGTGTAGATTTCTCGCAAGAGAAATACAGTGCAGAACAATGTTTACATTTGTTCGTCAAGGACCCTACACTGTAACGGCATAGTATCTGGAATTGTTTCTGAAATGCCATATTTATATTGGATTTTAAAAGTGGCTTCGTATTTTTCTCCGATTTCCCACTTTTTTGCAGCCAATGTACTATTTCGTCAAATGGGTTTATTTATAGCAGCATTTCTCCTCAAATTAACGTCATATTAAATAACACTATAGTGGCCTGCATCAACGCAGCAGCCAGCTTGCCACGGTAGGTGAGTGGATAGCGTGTCGGTCTACTAAACCCAAGATTGCAGGTTCGCTCCTGGCCGTGGTAAGTGATTTTTGAAAGGCGGCAAAAATACGACACGCATGTCATAAGATGTTGGCATGTCAAAGAACCCATTTGAATTCAGTAGGCCGTGTTCAGAATGGCAAAATTAATCTCGGGAGTTTCTGCCAACACAAAGTTCCTCATTTCTCTACTAGAAAGCGCTATAGTGTTCAAGGAGCTTAGATATCTAACCTCCTTGACTTTCATAGTGATTCAAGGAACAACGAAATTAGACTGTGTTCTTGAGAAAGTTATTCGAGAATGGCGTAAAGAATTGTGTAAGGATGGTGTAGAGAATGGGGTCAGACTAGGTTGTAAGAATAAAAACTTGACAATAGACTGTTAGCTTTCGCAGATAATGTTGCAATATTCTCTAATTCTATTGACACGGCCTCACAACAACTCAATCAATTACAGGTGCAAGCAGCAAAGGCAGGTCTTCAGATTTCGTTTCAGAAAACGCATTTTATAACGCACATCAAGTCAGAACCCAGAGAAATTTTGGTGAATGGAGGACAAATAACACAGGTAGAGAAATTCAAATACCTGGGTGAATGGATTGAGCCCAACATTCATGAAAAGGAAGCCTTCGTGGCACGGATTAACAAATTGGAAATGGCTTACCATTTAACCAAAGACATTTACAAAACACGATCAATGTCCTTCAAGGCCAAACTGAGGCACTACGTTTCCGTTATTCGCCCGGAGGCGTTATATGCATCAGAATGCCTGGCGATGAATAAGAAAGACCTGGCAGAACAACTCGAAACCAAAGAGAGGAAGATTCTGAGAAAGATCTTGGGCCCGGTCAAGATACGAGGAGAGTATAGAAGACGACACAACCATGAACTTTATCTACATGTGGAGAAAATAACGGACACCATTCGCAAAAGAAGACTCTCCTTTTATGGCCATAAAATACGAATGAACTCTGGAAGATTGTCTAATCGAATCTGTGCCTACTTTGTGGGAAAGAAAACCAAAGCTTTACAGAGGAGGAAGAAGACCTACAAGAACTGGGGATATCACATGAGGACATCTTGGAACGTGACTCTTTGAAGAAGAAACTTGGGGAGATACAAAGTTTTCAGCCAAAACCTATATTGAAAACCGGCAAGAAGTGGACCGAAGAACGGAAGGAAGCTCACCGAAGAAGAATGCGCGAATACTGGGCCAATGTGAAAGAGGGAAAAGGCAGTTGAAATAACGTGGTCCATAGACAACTGAAACGATTATATATATATATTATTTCCGATTATTCCCCTTCAGGAGAGCGTGAGAACTTGAGCCAATCACAGCATCACTTCCTTTTCCTCTCTTTTCTTCCCAAAACCTCTTCATTAGTTCACTGTGCTTTTTCTTCCTTTCCTCTGTCCATTTTTTCCCTGATGTGTCTTTCCTTGAAACTTGTATAATTTTCGTGTTTCTGATTTTATTTCTAAATTGTTCTCTGTCCTTAATGTCGTCTTCAGAGATTTTAAGTAATTCCATGTCTTCATGTACTTCTTTTATCCAACTGGTCTTTAATTTACTTGCATTCACGATATTGAAAATCATCTTAGTGAGTCTGTTCTCATCCATCCTAAATATGTGTCCATAGAACTGCAGACGTCTCTTCCTAAATTTATCTATAATGGTGTCTGTATTCTCATAAAGTTCCTTTGTTGGTCTCCTGACCCAAATTCCATTACGGAAAACAGCGCCATGGATTTTCCTAAGAATTTTTCATTCCTGTTTCTCAATATCATGAATTCTTGTCATTCCTCTAATGACGGTTGTTTCTGCCGCGTACAAGGCTTCAGGCAAGACAACTGTGTTATAATGGCGCAGTTTTGCATTGCGAGATACTGCTCTTTTGTTATAATGATTCCATGTCAGCTTGTACGCCTTCTGCAATTTTACTATTCTATCCGCATTAGAAATTGTGTTCAATCCTGTGGGTTGAATGGCTTCTCCTAAATATTTGAAGTGAGTGACCTGCGAGATTTTTCCATATTGCGTTCGCAAGGTGATGTTTCCTGTTGATTTGGTATCCATATACTGTGTTTTTTCATAGGAAATATCGACCGGGTGAGTTAGCCGAGGTCGTTACGGCATGACTAATGGCAGTCGCTCACATCTGGGAGGCGAGGAGGTTCGAATCCCCCCGCCGGCAACCTTGAAGATGGTCTTCTATGGTTTCCCCATCTTCCTTCCAGGCAAATGCCGGGGTTGGCCCCTAACTATAGGCCACAGCCGCTACCTTCCAACTCCTCGCCCTTCCCTTCCAACTTTCCTCCCCAACGGTACTTGTAGCTCACCCATTGGGTGTCCGTCTCGAAGCAGCTACAAAAAAAAAAAACTGGCGAGTCGAACATGTCCTCGGACACTCCCGGCACTAAAAGCCATACCCTAAAAAAAAAAAAAAAAAAAAAAGGAAATATCAAGTCCCGTTTTACTGGAGATTTCATGTAGTTTCTCTAGCGCTAATATGGCTTCATCCTTGTTGTTTGTTAAGATGGCCAGAAAATCTGCAAAGGCCAAGCATTTCACAATGACTCTTTTCCCTTTCTCCTTTCCAATTTGGATACCTTTCACATGCTTTTCCCATTCTGTGATGATTTTGTCCAGTACGATGTTGAACAAGAGTGGTGATAAACCATCCCGTTGTCGAACTCCAGTATGTATTGCAAAAGAGTTAGAGACTTCTCCCATGAATTTCACCTTTGAGGTAGTTCCCAATAATGTTTCCTGGATGATGGCCCTGGTCTTCCTGTCAACTCCTAATTCTTCTAGTCTGTTAAACAAGGTTTGTCTGTCAACTGAATCGTAAGCCTTTTTGAAATCCAAAAATGTGACTGTAGTGTTCCTGCATCGTCGGATGTGCAGTATGGTCTTGAGGTTCCAGATCTGCTCAATACAGGACCTTCCCTTCCTGAAACCTGCCTGATATTCTCCAATATGGTGGTCCACCTGTGGCTCGAGTCGATTCAGCAAAGCTTTAGAGAGAATTTTATAAGCGACTGGAAGAAGCGAAATTACTCTATAATTATTCGGATCAGTTTTGCTTCCCTTCTTATGGAGTGGGTGTATCAAAGCACTCTTCCATTCTTTTGGGATTTTCTCTGTTTTCCAGTCATCTGATATTATTCTGTGAATTTTTGGTGTTATGTGTTCATGATCCAATTTCCAAACTTCTGCAATAAGTCCATCTTCACCAGGGTCTCTATTGTTTTTTAAATGACTTGATTATGTTCACTATTTCTTCATGTGATGGTGGAAGTGAATCAAGGTTGGGCACTGGTTTTGCAAATTGAAGTTGTTCAGAAGGTGCTTCGCAATTAAGGAGTGTACTGAAATATTTAGCTAGAATTTTACAATTATTGCTTGTATTTGTCTCCAGAGATCTATCAGGTCGTTGGAAGCATAAACTAGGAGGTTGAAAGCCTGCTATATTTTCTCTAAAGGTCTTGTAAAAATTTCTGGTGTTGTTCTTAGTGAAGTCCTGTTCTATTTCATTTAGCCTATTATCATAATTGTGCTTTTCTCAGCGAATAATTTTAGAAGTGTTTTTCCGAACCTGCACAAATTCTTGCCATTTTTCTGTTGTTTTATGACTATTGAAATTACAGTATTCCATGCTTTAAACCTATATTCAATAGCATGATCGCATGTGATGTTCCACCACCTATGTTTTCTCTTTCTCGGAGGTTGACCGAATTTTATTGCTTGTTTCATTTTCTCTGCAAGTTCAGACCAGCTCGTGGTATCCATTTGACGGATTTCTTCAATGATGTTCATCTTGTTGAATTCAAGATATTCTGGATCAGTTCGGAAAAGCTGGGTTCCCCTTGTCCTTTGTCTGTTGGGTTGAAATTTTACCTTGATTTGTAGTAAATGATGATCTGAGTCAAAGAATCCTCTCCTGGTTTTCACATTAAGGACTTCTTTAGCGTTCCTTCTAGAGATAGTAACGTGGTCAATCTGGAATTCTCCAAGTGTTTCATTGGGGGATATCCATGTTGTTAATTTACGCGTAGGCTTCTGGAATTGTGTTGACATAATTTGGAGATTGAAATTTTGACAGAAGCTTATAAGGTGTTCACCATTTTTATAGGTTCTGCTATGAGCAGTGTATGGTCCTGTAATTCTCCTATATTTCTTTTCTTTTCCTAACTGACCATTAAAATCCCCCAGTAGACTTTTGACATGATGTTTGGGAATTTTTTTCGCGATTTCCTCCAGAAGTTCCCAGAAGTCTTCTATTACCTGAGGGTCTTTCCTGTTGTAGTCATTCGTTGGTGCATGCACGTTAATCAGTGTGTATACCTTGTTTCCCGATTTTATTGAGAGTGTTGAGAGTCTTTCTGATGGTGAAGTAAAATCAAACACAAATCAAAAACAAATCTATTGACTGGGGCCTGGGGTAGTGGAATCTTTTCCTGTCGTTCTGCCATGGTTGCTTCAAGTTGAAGATTGTTTGTGGTGACCTCCGATGGAGATCACAAGATTTTAAGACTTAATTGTTGAGATTAAGCCGTACTTCGAACAGCCGCACCAACTAGGTGAACAGACGCTGCTCACTAGCCGCTGGACGCCAGAACAGACACTAGTGAGTTGGATATATGGACATCCATATACCTTTCACTCTTATCAACCCCGAGCACTGGGGTGCCTCCTCTGCCTCATACGCTGTACTGAAGTCCATCTTCTCCACCGTATTCGCCGTTGAGGTCTTCACTACTAACCCTGAGCTTGGGCCCTCCATATTTTTTAACCCCTGGAGAGAGGGTGTCCCAGCATTATAAAGCCCCAGGAGTTGGGCTACCTGTTGGTCCGCTGGTTCTATTGGGGGGTATTTTAACCAACCCTACAAACTGTAGGGGCCCCCTATCCGCCACCTGGGAACGCGCTCTCTAGAGGTTACAGGTTCCCCCGAGATATATATATATATATATATATACCGTATATACCCGAATGTAAGACGACCCCGAATATAAGACGAGGCTTAGTTATCAACTGCCTCTTACAGAATTTTTCAAAAAAAGATACCTGCTAACACATAACTTGCACAATATATGCCCTTAAGGTCGTGCTTTCATTTTTATAACGTCTCGTGTTATCGGAAATCCCTCTGCCCGCTTTTCCAAGACATACTCTATAATTTCTTTGTTCAAGAATGGGAGACGTTTTTAAATTAAGATATGTTGATCACTCAATTACTGCTCGTAAAACTGACTGGTTGTTCTTGTAAAGATTGTTTTAAAACATATTTCCGTATGCTTTCAAACATATAATTTATCCGCTTAAAATGACGCGTATGCGCAAATCCTAACCTCAAAATGTACGCTATTCGCATATGCATGGTAATTTAAAATAACAAACCATATTTTAATCTTCATTAATGCATTGATTTGTTGCTAGTTACAAGATGCCAACACCACATACTACTTTTCAAATAATAATAATAATAACAATTAAAACATTTTTTTTTTAATACCCTGAATATAAGACGACCCGAAATTTTTATAACACAAAAAGTGCGAAAAAACCTCGTCTACATTCGGGTATATACGGTATATAAAACACTTATACAATGAAGTTCAGAGACTTCCATTCTCAAGTTGGATGCTGATGAGAATGCGATGAGACTTATCGCGAATAATAAAATCCCTGCAATTTTTGCAATTTGCTTGCAAACGCAACTCAGGATGACGATCTTAAATTTGAAATAAACAGAATGAAAGTGCTCTAAATAATCAATTTCCATCACCTGTTGAAGGTACAATACTTTGCATTTCCATGACAGTAAATTATGCAAGGGAGCATAGAATCACTTCGCCAACTACTGGAATCAGCACAGACTCACTTCGCCAGCCACCGTAACGGAGGGAGTTTTAGAATTATATGTTCAGTGCTTGTCAAAGATCGTATTAACACAGGGAAGCCCACTCTTAAGGCTACATTCTGAGCTATCGCCCCGGATTCCAGGTTCGATCCCTGCTCTGCCAAGAAATTTAATTCTGGTCTGAAAGCTGGAACGGGGCACACTCTAGAGGCAAGACTGAGAAGAGCAAAGTTTGATTCCCATCTCAACAATCTTGGATGTGGTTTTGCATGGTTTCCCACTTCCACTCCAGGCAAATACCGGGATAGTTCCTAACTTAAAGCCTCGGTCGTCAACTCCCCATTCCCCACATTAATTACAAATGCACACATCAACACAGCCATCACATTAACCTAGGTTATCAGAGAAACTTTTACACTCGCACACCAAAGTAGACGGCGCTGAGTGACCACCGATGTCTGAGTCCATCAAATGAATTGTGTTCGCCAATTTTCTCTCATAGCGAAAGGGATTGTGGCCATTTTTATTTAATAATTTAAAAGTATATGGCAACGTAAATCAGGGAGAATTCCTTACCTTCAGTGAATAATAAAAGTTACATATGTTTAGACAATGTAATACCAATTACAAGAAAGAATGATTGGGAAATAAAATTACATGTCTGAGGTGGGAATCAAACTCCTTCGACGATGCATAATCAATTTCGTTGTCCACAATGTTAGCCGCGGAGCCACCCAGACAACGGAATTCGAGTGCAATATTAAGTGATGGAAACAACAAACGCACTCAACTGCCTGTTAAAGTTCTTCAATATTTGCCTTATTTCATGATTTTATTCCAGTATACACAACATAAGCGATATTTCCCTTTTTAATTCTTATAAACAAAGATCACACTACGATACGGTGGATCTTTTAACCCCCATTTCTCTCGTGAAGAAACGCCATTGTGCGCACGCGCAATTGCCACACATATTAGATTTTTCTTTAAACATTTAAAAATATACCGTAACATATATTTTCCTTCTAAAGGAACTCTGCAAATCTGCATGCCAAGAGCCTTCGTTAGAACGTCTTACGAAGCCAATCGGTTAAGTCGTTTTCACAATCTCGTGGGAACAAAAACCACTTTAGTGTTTTAAATATATATATATGGCAACGGAGAGTTCGTTACTATATGGGAATGAAGAAAGTAAAATGTGTTTCGACAATGTAATACCAATCGTAAGAAGGAAGAAAACGTAAATAAAAAACATATCCGAGGTGGGAATCGAACCCTCTCGACGATGCATAATACAAATTTCTGGACTGTAACATAGCCCCTCGGCCAACCAGACAACCACGTGTTACTGCAATATTAAGCTACCTAACCAGTATACACACTCAACCTGCAGTTTAAGTCCTTCAATACTTGGCTTATTTAATATAATTCTATTTCAATGCATATTTTAAAAACATAATTAACATTATTGGAGACCCTTTTTAATTCTCATAAACAAAGATCTCAGTTAGGCGCAGCCGGAAGCGCCATTTTCCTGGTTGAGAAAGGCCAATGTGCGCAGGCGCGAGTGTGTCAAATATTACATATTTCTTTAATAATTTAAAAATATACCGTAACATATATTTTTCTTTTAAAGAAACTCTGCAAATCTGCCTGCCAAGAGCTTTCGTTAGAATGCCTTACGAAGCCAACGTTTTCACAATCTCGTGGGAACAAAAAACACCTTAGTGTTTTAAATATAAGGACAAGACGGTGGTTCAACCCGAGGTGACATATGGAAGTAAAACTCTTTTTAGAGTTACTCAGAAAAACAGAATCGACAAAATTTTAAAAGTAGAAAGAAGAATAGCTAGAACATGCATAAATAAAAAATATCAGAGAGATGGACAGTGGCGGATAGTACCAAATGAAGTGGTATAGAGAGAACTGGAGCCCATCACTGATACTATTCGGAAGAAACGGATTTCTTTTCTTTGGTCACATCATGACGACACCAGAAACCAGGATATCTAGAAAAATTGTAGTGAAACTTTGGAATATGAAACAACAAGTAGGATGGATTGAGGAAATTAGAGAAGATATGAAAGAATTAGAAATAACTTAGGATGAATTGCAAAACAAAACAAAAAAATGTAAAAATCTGAAAGATATAAAAATAAAATTTCAGGCAAGAATAGACAAACGTAATACAATAAAGGGGGTATTTACAGATGCGGAACGCCTGAGAAGATCAGAGCGAATGAAAAGTTACTGGGCAACTCGGAAAGGAAACCTACTGAAGAAGAGGACCAAGAAATGATTGACTGAAGTGGTAAAATGAGGCTACAAAACAGAAGGAGAAGAAGAAGAAGAAGAAGAAGTTAATGGGATATTTCGAGTATTATTACATTTTGGGAACAGGGATTTTTTTTTTTTTAATTTATCGTATGATGTTAACACAACACAATCACCTACATAAATACAGATTCATATAACACAGCAATAATACTAACAAATTATATAAATTATAAAGCAGATAAAAAAAATTATTATAAATCAACGTCCAACTCGTTGATCCATTTGACAGCCTCAGTTGTAGCAGAATGCAGGTCCTCCAGACTTCCTGGAAAAACTCGGAGAGGACATTCCAGTACTAAGTGCTCCATTGTCTGTGGAATGTCAGCTCAATCGCAATTCGGTGAGTCTTTCCAACCCCATTTGTGGAGAACAGAAGCACATCTTCCCAAGCCACATCTAATACGATTGAGTCTAGTCCAGGTATGTCTGGGCAGATTGAAGCCAGCAAGTTTTATGTGAGGATCCTCAACGTTCACGATGCCTGGTGGCGTAGATGTTGTCCACTCAACCCGCCAATTTTCATTAGGTTTAAAATTTCTGCTTGTTAAATCCAAGGCAGTTTTCCATGCAGGTTTACGGGATTTCAATCTAGATGGGCCAAGATGTTTCATGTCTTCATGTATTGGGAGGGCCTTGTTATTTTGCACTCTCGACCAAAGATGAACCAGATTTTTCTGCCTTCTGATATGAGGAGGTGCGATATTACTCAGCACTGGTAACCACTGGACTGGAGTAGGAAGTAGTGTTCCAGATACAATACGCATGCTCTGTCGGAGCTGAACATCCACCCGTTGAGTGTGGCAGCTATTAAGCCATACCCCAGAGCAAAACTCGGCTGAAGAATAGATTAGCGCAAGAGCAGTTGTTCTCAGAGTGTTGGCATCCGCTCCCCATGATGTACCAGCCAGGCGCTGAAGGAGGTTATTGCGGCTCTTCAATTTCGCAGCAGATTTACACAGATGGGTTTTGTAGGTCAGAGATCTATCCAAAGTCATTCCCAGATATTTAGGGGTGCTATTATACTGTAATTCTTTATCTCTAAAATTGACTCTAGGATGGTAATTTGCATGCCTGTTGGCCAGATGGAAAGCAGTTATCTCACTTTTCTGAGGATTTGGTTGTAAGCAACATTTTTTGAAAAAGTCATCCAGGACTTTGAGGTCTTGGGTGAGAACGGCCTCAGCTTCTGCGAAATTAGCATGTTGAACAGTGAGGTTGATATCGTCCGCATACATGAACTTGCGGGCTACTGTTTTCGGAAGATCATGGGTGTACAGATTAAAAAGAATGGGTGAGAGAACAGAACCTTGCGGCAGGCCATTATTCAGTTTACGGAATCGGCTTTTGTTCTGCTCAGAGTAGACTTGGAACAATCTGTTACTTAGCATGTTGTCTAACAAGTTCATAATCTTTAAACAAGGAACAGCCTTGATCAATTTCAATAGCAATCCCTCCTTCCAAACAGTATCATATGCTGCTGTGAGATCCAGAAAGGCTGATACGCTCTACAGTTTCTTCTCAAACCCAGCTTCCACAAAGGTGGTCAGGGAAAGAACTTGGTCACTGCAATCACGGCCAGGTCGGAATCCTGCTTGTTCAATTGGGATCAGTGCCTCAATCGCTGGCGCTATTCTATTCAGGATCAATCTTTCCAGGAGCTTGAATGTCACAGATAGCAATGCTATTGGACGGTAACTTTGAGGTAAGTTCGGGTCTTTCCCTGGTTTTAAATGGGCAATGATTTTGGTCTTCTTGAAGATTGCAGGTAACTTTCCTGATTCTAGTATACAGCTGAAAAACATAGCCAACCATCGTTTTGTAGCTGGACCACAGTTCTTTAATAATTCTGGATAAATCCCATCTAATCCTGCAGCTTTTCCATTTTGAAGAGAGATTAAACCTTCTTCCACTTCCTGTACAGAGAAGGGTCTCGAATATGTATCATGTGGCTGAGCTGAGCGTATGGCTTGCCTAAGCTTTGTTTTCACCAACCGGTTGAACTTCTTGTTCTTTGCTGTTCTAGAGGTTTGGACAATATGGTTAGCTATCGCATTTACATTAATAGATGTAGGTGTTTTCGATGGTATGGAAGCGGAATCTAGTTTCCGTATCAGAGACCACGCCTTCCTGCTGGAATGAGTGAAGTTTAAACCTTCAACAGTATTTATCCATCTCTCTCTTCTACCTCTGTCAAGTGATTGTAGAAGTTCAGTAGCTTTCTCCCTGCTGCTATTTTCATTATATAATTATATTGTTATTATCACCTGATTTAGTATTATTTCACTTTGGACAGGTTTAGTATTCATTATTTCATCCCAAATATTGTAAAGTTTTGATCTGGTCGTGCAAGTTTATACACATGGGTGTAAAAGTTTAGAGTCTGGATTTGTACACATGAGGAAGTTATGGAGAAAATTCAGTCAGTAATTTGGTATGTGGAAATTACCGGGTTATATTTAGACATATAAAAACGTACTGGAAGCTCTTGGGCTGGCTTGGCCAAATTCAGCAATGAGCGAACTAGACTTGTAATTCTTAGTGCCACATATAGCGTTTTAGCCAAGATGCTTCGTGTTTCCAAGATTGCCTCATTCTAGCAGCAGTGCGCAAGTAGACCTAAGTTACATCGCTGAGAAACGCAGTTCAGTCTTTTCAAATCTCAATGATTTAGTCTCCATGCATCGTATAGCGTTAAATTTCTTTTAAACGACAAAGAGATTCTTTTATTTAGCGGGATGTTTAATTGGTGTAAGAATTACTACTTAATAAAAAATAGTCTTGGGAGACCTGCGAACTAACCACAAAGCGAATTATCAGGAGTATACTGTAGTTCGATATAAAATAAGAACGGCAAGCGGCAGTTTTGTTATTCGCTTCTGCGGCGGCCTTGGCCGAGCTTGTGGCGCGCCATGGCCCCCTGCTGTTCTAGAAAGCGTGCGCATAGTACATACCAGTTTTTTTTTCTTCCAAGTTCCGATGGACTGTATAAAAATAACAGATTAACATACCAAATGGATTTTACTACTAAATGTTTGCTTGTTTTATTCTTATGTCTCAACATAATCACCGAAACGATTGAAACATTTGTCGTATTGTTACTCCAGCTATCCAATGACCTCGGCAAAATATTGTGCTGCCACTGAGGTGGGTATGTCTGGACAGTCTCCTGAAGTTTTTCCTTTTTGGCGAGACGTTGCCGCCCAACCATACCTTCAATTCTAAAAAAAAGGGGGAAATCATTCGCAACCACACTGTACCACCGTTACGATAGACTTTTACAAATACTGTAATACAAGTGTGATGTTTTGGACCATCTGCCGTTTAGTCCACACCAGCACTGAATGATTTTCACCTTTTTTGAGAATTGAAGGTATGGTTGGGAGGCAACGCCTAGCCAAAAAGGAAACACTTCAGGAGAGTGTCCAGACATACCCACCTCAGTGGCGGCACAATATTTTGCCGAGGGCATTGGAAAGCTGGTGTAACGATACCATAAATGTTTCAATTGTTTTTGCGATTATGTTGAGACATATGAATAATACAAGCAAACATTTACTAGTAAAATCAGAAATCAGTTTGGTATGTCAATCTGTTATTTTTTACATCGGAAAAAAAAAAAAAAAAAAAAAAAAAAAAAAAAAAAACACACACACACACCTCATATATGTACTATGCGCGCGCTTTCAATAGTACAGCAGCGGGCCATGGCGTGCCACAAGCTCGGCCAAGGCCGCCGTAGCAGCGCATAACAAAACTGCCACTTGCCGTTCTTATTTTATATGAAAGACCCTGTATGATATATTCAGTGTATCGCAATAAATGAACATATTTCGGTAAGAAAAAATGTTGCTCATGGCCTTCAGTATGCGCCTCATATATAGTGTACCCCGCCCAATTGTATAGGCAAAAAGCATGTAGACCAACTGAATTGACTGTCAATAAAGATATGCTAATATTAACCTTGCTACAACTGTGATAGCAGTCACATCAAGAGTACTTAATAATGATTCCCTATTAGTATTACTGTCATAAACATGTGCGAAAATAACGAGCCGACGATGGTGAAATACAATCACACATTTAGAGTACAAATAAAGAACACTCGAGTTTTCAGGAATATATTTTATCCCACCATATAAGCTCACTCACTGCCACGGTGGGCGAGTGGATAGCGTGTCAGTCTACTAACCCCAAGATTGCAGGTTCGCTCCTGGCCGTGGCAAGTGATTTTTGAAAGGCGGCAAAAGTACGACACGCATGTCATACGATGTTGGCATGTCAAAGAACCCACTTGAATTCAGTAGGCCGTGTTCATTATGGCAAAATTAATCTTGGGAGTTTCCGCCAACAAAAAGTTCATCATTTCTCTACTAGAAAGCGCTATAGTGTTCAAGGAGCTTAGATATCTAACCTCCTTGACTTTCATAGTGATTCAGGGAACAACGAAATTCGACATGCAAGCTACCCTCTGGGTGTCAAATTACAAAGCTTGCACCAGGCACCCGAGGCCATACGATATTATTATTATTAGCTCACTCACATGAAGTTATTTGCAATCATAGGTATAATTTTTTTAAATTTGTATTTGTGACTGAAGTAAACGTTTGTCACTGGTAGTCTCCTTGTATAGTAATGAAAATGATAATACTGTACCTGACAAGGTTCTGGTTGTTGCCTGGCTCTCCGCACACATCACATTGGGTCATGACGTCCACCTCCCTGCCTTTCTTTGCTCCTCCCGATGACAATCGGCCGCCACTTGTTCGGAGCCCACACGTTACGGGTGTTGTCTCGGTGCTCGATGTTGCCACGAACATCTGGGCTCCAGCCAATGAGGAGCATTCCCCAGATGGCATAGGGATTGGCTTGATCTAGAATAAGGAATAAGTCAAATACAGAATGCATGGCAAATGTGGTGCTACTAAAGGAATCCCGAACACTTAACTGGGGGAGGGAAGGATTCTCAAACAGTATTGTCATGAACTGTTATCGATTCATTTTAGGGGCCTTGCAACATTATGGTCATGTAGCCCCGTGTACATAGGAGATTTTTAGTTAATACACAATAGACCTAGCAGCACAGTATTTTAGCAACTATTACCAATAGTATGGATAGTCAAATATGCTGACATGTTTAGAAGAAGAACTTCTAATGTCAACAAAGACTATCTTTTAATCACTAAATGTGCAGTGTTAATTTTCATGGACATTACTGTACGCCGATGATGTCATGCTTGCAAGCGAGACCCGTAATGATCTAGAACACTTGGTCAACCTGTGAAATGCGAGGCTCTGTGAATTTGGACTAAGGCTCAACCTTACGGAGACTGAGTACCAGGGCCGGTCTTAGGGGTGTGCGACATGTGCGGTCGCACAGGGCGCCAACGGTTTGGGGGCGCCGAAGGTATCCTCCCAAAGAATGGCAAATTTCGATTTATTTCCTATTGAACAAATGGCAAGATAGGTAAATGCGAGTTCGTCAAACAAATAAGGGAATCAGTTTTAAAGAAAAGTTCAACCGGTGTTATCTCTCACGACTGAAAACCCTACGCGCACCTTAGACCGTGACGGACCGAAGTTAAACTCAGTGAAATAATGTTTAGCAAACACTATATCCTTCTCTCCCTTGCCTTGCCTTTTCACTATCGCGGAAACACAACACGGCTCGACTCCCGGGCCCGGGATCAACCAAATCGCCCTTCGACAGCACTCGGGTATTTCCGTGATATTTCGGTTCGCTGTTGTTGCAGAGCTGTAGCAAGGCGAAGGAGAGAGAAAGAAAGCGAGGAAGGCAGGGAGAGAGGGGAGTGAGGTTGGAGAAAGGGGTGAGGGTGTGGCACGAGCTGGAGACAGAGGCAAAGAAAAAGAAGTCATATCAAACGGCACGTGTGGCTGGGCGAAGTCGGCGTCGACCCGCTCGTAGATGGCAGGACGTATTAGCACAATACACGGGAGTGTTATGGCCCATGCTAATTGTCGTTCATTCGAGTGCGTGGTGCGGATGGTGTAAAGTCGGGACGAAGAACGAGAAGCCCTACAACAATGGCCTCCTTCGGTAAAGCTAGTGGAGCTGCAAACAAGAAACGAAGGTTGCAGCATGCAGAAGAAGACAAGAAGGCAGCAGAAGCATTTAAAAGATTCGTCCGACCTTCAACATCAATAGACGGGAGATCTTCTCAAAAAAATCCTACTGATCAGCCCAATAATGTAACCGTCAAAGTTGCAGATCAAGATGAAGGTATATATTTTCATCTCAACAAGAACATTTTCTTATTCTCATAAAAGCGTGTTACACTGTATACTTTCCTTAACGCACATTCTACATTGGTCGTAGTCTAGGTCATAGTCGTAAGGTCGCAAAGACTGTTTAAGCACTGCTTGTGCGGATAACACTAAGTAAACGCAGAACGCTATGTTATTTACCTTCTAAAGTGTGCTATTTTAGATTTATTCGATAATTCTTGTTTAAGCAATCATAAAAACGAAGTAAAATTACGTTTTTGACCGGTCCTTAAAATCGGAAACAGTTCCCTTATTACCACTAAAACCTCCAATGTAGAATGGGCTTAATAATCCGTGTAGGCAGAAATGCGTTTTGACTTGGTGCCAGCCTGATTGTTGATCTCTTTTCAGGTGCGGTGACGGGTGCGAGCACCTTAATAGGAATTGGCTCTGACTGTGGCACTGCTGGTGGTGGATACGGTGTTGGATCTTGCGACAGGGATGAAGGCGGGAAGGATTCGAGGAAACCTTTCGACTCTGGTGATTTTGCTGATGATGGACCTATATTCAAAAGTGGTGAACGTGGTAGTTGCGGTGCTGATTTAACTTGTGACGGTGAAGACGGTGAAGGTTCTAGTGTCGGTACTGGTGCTGGGAATGTATTATGCATTGTGCCCTTCATTAGTGATAGCAGCCAACTTAAAGACCCTGCCTATTGGTCTCCGGTCCGAAGCACGGAATGTACTGATACAATTATCGTTCAAGGGCCAGTTAAAATAAAAGATCGGAACTTTTAAAAAAGATGCTGGAGGTGGCCGTCATTTTACTTTGTTTCATTGTTATCGCGAGTTGCCGAATGGCGAAAAAGTACTAAGACGTTGGCTCCAATATTCTGACTCATTAAAAAAAAAAATGCTTTTGTTGTAAGCTCTTTGACAGAAAGTCCACAGCAGTTCTCGTCACTTCGGGATTCTGTGACTGGGCACATCTTTCGCAAGCCGTAGAGTCTCATGAAAGATCACCTTCTCATTTTAAATGTTCTCAATTATGGGCCGAAACAGAGTTGCGTTTATCCTCGAAAAAGGGCGCTGATGATGCTAATCAACTAATTATGTGTGCTCAGGTAGAACATTGGAGGTCCGAACTCGAACGATTGTTATCGATAACAATGTTTCTAAGTAAAAACAATTTGTCATTCAGGGGTTCATCTGACAAATTTTTCGAGAAAAACAATGGTAATTTCCTTCAACTTGTTGAACTTTTGGGCAAATACGATCCGGTTATGAAGGAGCACTTAAGAAGGGTGATGGGTTCTGAAACAAGTGATCACTACTGCAGTAAAATAATCCAGAACGAGCTCATAAATTTGCTAGGTGATGCGATTTTGACGGATAGTTTAGCTCAGGTGTCTAAAGCTAAATATTTCTCGGTTATTGCCGATTGCACACCAGACCTTTCTAAAAAAGAACAAATGTCGATCACTTTACGGTTCGATCAAAAATCTGACGATGGTGTAAATCCGACCGAACACTTAGTTGGTTTTGTGGTGGCCGAAAAAACTGATGGTGAGGCGCTTGCCGATCTGATCATTAATACTTTGACAGAAATGGGGTTAAAGCTAGAAGACCTTAGAGTGCAAGGCTTTGACAACGGCGCGAATATGAAAGGTAAACATAAAGGAGTTCAAGCTCGCATTGTAAAACAGTTCCCGCGCGCAAAATATGTTCCATGTGGTAGCCATTCTTTAAACCTAGTTTTATCTGACTCAGCCGAATGCTGTCCACACTGGGTTACTCTATTTGGCATTATTCAATGCATATATGTTTTATTTTCGTCTTCTCCTGGCCGGTGGTCTATTTTGTTGGCTCACATTTGTAATTTGACTCTAAAAGATTTGAGCGACACTCGCTGGGAGTGTCGCATAGATGGAGTGAGGCCTTTTAGATGGGTAAGTGGCCGCCTTAAAGGGCATTAAGGAGAACCCTGACTTTGATTCGGGGCTACGGCATGAAGCTGAATACTTGGCGCAAAAAATTGTGACATTCGAATTTGTCGTTGCTGTTGTAGTATGGCACGACATTTTGTTTCAAGTAAACATAGTTAGCAAAGCCATGCAAGCAGAAGCAATTGATATACAAAAGGCGCCTCCTTTCGTGGAAGGTTGTATCGAGTACCTTGAAATATATTCCCAAGAAGGCTATGAAAGCGCTATAACTTCGGCTAAAGAAATCATTGCGTCTGTGTCTCTTGAGGTCGAAGACGGTAGACGGAAAAGGAAGACTAGACCCCCTAAACGGTTGATTGAAGTCTCGGACCGAGTCATCGAGTCAGGCACTGAGAGTGACAGTTCTGACTCAGAGTCGGAGTCAGAGCTTACAGAGGCTGAAGCTCAGGCTAAGGTTAAGCGCAAACAAGAGAAGCTACAACAACGCTTCAAAAACAGTTTCTTTGACAAACTCCTAACAGTAGCCTTAAAGTCTGTAAGGAAGAGATTCTCTTTCTTTAAAGAGCATTCCGATACATGGGGATTTTTGTACGATCTAAAGGCACTGCCTGGGTCTGGATCGTTGCTTGAACTTGCAAAATCAACTTTCCAGTGAATATAATGAGTCTGACATAAGTGGGATGGGTCTATGTTCTGAGCTGCAACATTTGAGCCCATGCCTACCACCAAACGCAAAACACCCTCGCGCTGCGTTGCAGTTCATTTACAGCACGAATATGATTGACGTTTATCCAAACGTCGATGTAGCTTTGCGAATTCTCTTAACCTTGCCGGTAACTGTTGCTTCGGGTGAACGTATCTTATCAAAATTGAAGTTGATTAAAACCTACCTGCGTGCTACAATGGGCCAAGAGTGACTGTCAAAACTTGCTTTAATTTCAATAGAGAACGATGTTGCGCATTCACTCGATTTAGCCCAGTTAGTAAAACAGTTTGCTTCAGACAAAGCACGAAAAGCTCCCTTCTCTTAAGGTTTTGGGTTTTAGTGTGGTTTTTTTTTCTTCGTGTGTCGTTGTCGTTTGAATTAGTAAAGCTTGATTCCTGTAAGTATATTTGTCCAGTGATTTTGTTATGTTGACATTTTGCATCACAACTGAAAAAATAGTTATTGTTACGCATCACCAATTAGATAATAAAGTCCAATATTTTTGCATCATGCGAGAGTACAGCCGATATTTTGTATGTTATCTTGACTATCCCCTTACTACAATGCAAGTAAACATGTTCAAGTGATATAGTAAATGGGTAAATGTACTTTAGGTTCATTTTATTTAATTTCATCCGATAACTTGGTGCCTTGCCTTTGCCTGCATTTTCTACTTCATATTTTTATGATTCCTCTTCATGATACCGCATAACTTTTGCCAGAGTTAGGCAACCCGCCTCGCACAGAGGGGCGCAAAATCGAATTTCGCACAGGGCGCTGAAACCCCTAAGACCGGCCCTGCTGAGTACCTTGAATGTGGTTTCCAGACAGATGGAACCATCATAGTAGATGGCACCCCAATACCAAAGGCTTCACATCTCCGATACCTTGGCTCCATTGTGAGACCTGATGTTGACACAGTCTCGGATGCCCGTGCAAGAGTGAATGCTGCGTGGATGAAGTGGCGCCAGGTCACAGGCATTCTCTGTGACCGCAAAATCCCTTTGTGCCTCAAAACTAAGATCTATCAAACAGTCGTCCGCCCTGTTGCTTTGTATGGAGCCGAATGCTGGCCTGATACAAAGAAACATGAGCAAGCCTTGCACTCAAATGGAGATGCGGATGCTACGATGGTCCTTGGGAATTACACGTCTGGATCATATTAAGAACGAAGACGTCCGCAATACTCTTGGAATTGCCCCTATTCCAGCCAAAATGAGAGAGACTCGGTTGCGTTGGTACGGGCATGTAGCCCGAGCAAATACAGAGTCCATTGTAAGGAAGTCACTTGCTCTCGAGCCTGATGGACAAAGAGCTCCAGGATGACCAAAAAGGTGTTGGATGGATACCCTACACGACGATATGCACATCGTAGGTCTTGGTCCTATAGATGCAGCAGACCGCAACAAATGGAGAGAGAGGTGCAGAGTGGCGGACCCCAAAAAATAATTGGGAACAATGCCAGGAAGAAGATTTTGGTTTGATACTTTGGAAGTTGTTGTTGTATGTGTACCAGATTGTTCTAGTTTGCTTTCTATGAATACATTGTTAGACTCCTCTTGAAATGTGACTTCTCGATCTTTTGTTGACCGACTGAAAAGCATCAAACTTTTGTTCACTAAGGCAACACTGTAAAGTGGCTTCAAACACCATAATAATAATAATCTTTTGTTCTCCTAAATAACATTGGCTTCTTGGCTTGAGCTGTCAATGGGCGTTCCTTATCCATAGAGCCCTACATCTCCCACCTGGTGCGGAATCTTCCCTTCATGAGTCATAACCTGTAGGGTGGGAGGTGGTACTGTTTTCTTGAACAACGCTACTCTTGACCCAGTGGACACGATTCTTGATGACCTTATGCTGCGGTAACAAGTTAGACACGTCGTGAGGAAATAAGTGCTTTGTTCATAGAGCACTGTCATCATCATCATCTTGCACAGTTTCCAGCCACTGGCCGGGTCTGTTTGGAACACAAGCCTCTCCAACGTCTTCTGTCTTCCCACCATCTCTCAGCCTCCACCCTTGTCCAGTCTTCTCCTCTCTTCTTCACGCTTTCTTCCACCCCCTTCGGCCACCTGTCTCTCGGTCTTCTTCTCGGTCTCTTTCCTTCCCACTTCGTCTCGTGTACTCTCCTGGGTATCCTCTTCTCCTCCATCCGTTTTACATGTCCATACCATCTAAGTCTAGATTTCTCTATACCATCCTGTAATGGTTCCTCCTTCATTAATTCTCTGGTCCTCTCATTTCTTATTCTGTCCATCTTTGTATCTCCAACACTGCTTCTCAAGAACCTCATCTCACTGGCCTGTATTTTGCTCTTCTCCCTTCCATCCATAACCCAGGTCTCCAAGGCATACATCAGGATAGGGACATCGTACGTCCGATATATGATCTTTTTGCTGTTCTGAGGGACATCCTTGCTCCATAACATGCTTCTCACACTCCTCCGAAATGCTTCTGCCTGCCTCCGTTTCTTCCATTATCTTATATCAGGCTTCCCAGATACTTGAAACTCTCCACTTTCTTCAGCTGTTCCCCACCAATTGTTATTCCCGTTGTGGTTCTTTCCTTCTTCCTTGTTGTGATCACCATCTCACTCTTATTTATGCTAAATTTCATCCCATATCCTTGTATTATTCCTTCCCACACGTCCAACTGTTCCTATACCTCCTCCTCCTTGTTTCCCCAAATCCTCAAATCATCTGCAAACACCATGTACATGGGTAAAAATAAATTTGTTATTTGCATTGATACGGTGTTTGTAAAAAATAAAATAAAAAAAATAGCCACGTGCTCAAAATTTCATAAAATGTAAAATTTACAAATATCTAAGTAATGTTTTGTAGAAACATTTGATATACTGGCAATGAATAAAAATGTATGATTTTCTTAGTATTAAACAACAAAAAATGTACATCCGCATTAATAACTCTGAACAATTAAAAGGTGAGTATGGTTTTGTTTAAAAATTCAACATTTTGCTAATGAGCAAAAGTATTTGTAATGTTTTAAATTCATGTTCATACTGGTGTGGCTTTTATAAATTTGTTCTTCAATTTGTCATTTTCACAGATTTTTCTGGTACTCAATCATAATTTGAAATTTATATGGGTGGCAGCCCTGAGCTACTGACTTGTGAAAGGTGCTGCTCTCCTGGCAAACTACTTCACCTTGTAAGGATCCAACAGAAATAACTTACCTTGATTTTGATTCTTGGTGTCTCGTGTGGGGGACTCTCTATGTCCAGACTCTTACGCTTGCGCTTGCGTTTATGCTCCTTGATGGGACTGAAGCCCATCGAGTCGGGCGAGTACCGATGATGCTTCTCGCGGCGACGTTTCTTGCCCTGTCGCTGAGAAATGTGCATATCCGTAGAGCCAGGCACGGTATTGAGTATCATTGGCGGAACTGTGAGCCGAGGTATTGTCACCACAGGGCTGGGCTGGCGTTCCACGGGCTTCACTGTCACCTACCACAACAACATATATAGTTGCCTCCAAGAGTAAAGAACCTTGGGCCTATAAAACCATACATCTGACCTAAGCCTCCTACTAATGGAAGGATGAAGGAGAACGGTTCAACTTGTCAGTAGTTATTACAAGAAGTAATCCCTCATAAACCTGTCACTGTGGGTGGCTGGTCTCGGCTAAAAGATTCTCTACTCAAGGAGGCAAGTAGAATTACCACATTGTCAGTGTTACTTATCATTTCAGATCAAAATGTTAAATACATAGAATATTCCTTTCAAATGGGGCATCTGTTTATTTTCAAATAAACAAATTAAGTACACTAGGAACGGCATGATGAAAAATAAGGACAAGTGGATGGGAAGTTACAACTTACCAGGTTAGAGCTTACACAAGAAGGTTTCACTAGAGAGAAGACAAATGGATGCACACCAAGGTACCACTTAAGGGGAACAAAGAAGATGGGGAAAAGACTGGGAGCTTCTTGAGACACAAGTGTTAAATGATGCTCAAACTTTGAATCCCTCAATGTGGGTGAGAATGCTGGGGGGTCTGGCACGGGCTATTCGGTGTTCCGGCAGTTTAATGGGATGAGCCCTGGCTGAGAATTAAGATTCAACATTCTTGGTCTGCAAACATGGCAGGTTCTCATTTAGTAGGTTTTATTTCTATCAGCATCTTCCAATGGATTGCATTTTATGTCAAACTTTTCTTCATTTATTATGATCAGTGTGTAAAAGATTTGGTATGTGCATTTCATTTTATCTTGAATTAATTTGCATATTCTTAAATAAGGTTTTAAAGGTAAGTTAAGCCTTTTTTGTTTGTTTCTGCATGACTTTAATGAACTAAGCAATGTAATTTGTTAACTGTAACCATCCCTCACTTACTTTAGGGGTTATAACCTCACAAGGTTTCTCTCCTTCCTTGTTGTGCCGTAATCTTCGTGGAGCTTCAGTGTCCACACACTCCACCTCGGAGCCAGAAGACTCCTTATCACACTCTGAACACTGCCTGCAATTACAAATTTTAATTTAGCCTCTTTGGTGTCAAACTAGGAAGTTGACAAAACACAAATAATAGCTCGAACCCACCAGCCCATAAGCTTCGTCTTCTTGGGCATGCGAGTAAGTGGTGGATTGAGGCAGCCCAGATGGTAATACAAGTGGCATGTATCGCACTTGGCGAGTAAATGTTGATCATTAGTTAGCTCACAGATACCACACTCATTCAGTGGAATTGGCTCTGGAATGATAAAACAAACATAGAAACAATGTCAATACATATGAATTATGAGCAATGTAGCATTCACTAATGACTGATTTTTTTAAGGGTCCAAACATCTAGGTTATTGGCCTTTAACAATGAATAATGTACAAATTTATAAAGCTAGAATATGAAAAGATATACGGTAGGAAGAAAAGACAAACACAGGGGAAGGATAATAAATTAAGCTGTCTGATAATCTTTTATTTAGCCCAGAATATATGCGTACCTGTTTGCTATGGGTTGGCATGATAATTCTTATTTAAGTAAAATAAAAATAGGGTACAAATAATTTATGTAATACAAAGGGGTAAGGGGGGATAAGAGGAGTAGGCAACTGCATGGAGATGGATGCAAATCATTTAACACTCGTGCGATAAGCATATCCCAGTCAAGCTCCATCTCCTGCCAGGAGTAGAGATGGTCCATTCTCTTTGCAGATATTTTATATAGATCTATTTCACCCAACTCCATGGGGATTTTCTTGACAAAGATGTGCTATAAATTCCAATGTTTGTGCTTAATTCTTCAAGGAGCATCGAGTTAGCATTTTAGAAGGCGAGGCTGGCCTCCATTTGTCTGTAATTTTCATTGGTGATCTAGAAGTTGTCACAGTAAACTGCCTACTGAATACAAGCACGTTTACTGTAAGGATAAACACCTATTTTCACAATGTGTAAAATTATCAGAGATTTTTAAATGGGGGTTAGTAGGGAAATTAATGGAGAAAATAAGTGTGCCTAATTGTTTCTTATTTAACTTCAAATTAAGGAGAGTTGTGGTAGTAGATAGGGAACACATCACTTTTGCTTTGTAAGGTGTAAATGGGGTAATAATTAACAATAATTAAGGATAATAAATAGTCCACTACAGAGATGTAGAGTGGCTTTCTCTAAGGCTCCGTTCATACTAAGACGATATAAAAAAAAAGCCAAAGCCAACTCCGTACAGGCCATGGAGGCCCTGGGAGATGTGGAAGGTTTGGCTTCCATTTTTTGCGACATTGGCACTAGATGGGATGAAGTTGTCAGCTCCACGCTCGGCCGTCTTTCCTCCCAGGACTTACCCTGGTATTCATTTCTGGTGTAGGCTGAGTGAACCCCAGGGCTATTTGGGTTTCCGAAAGTGGTAGTTTAGTTTCTAAAATCCACTACCTGGGTGGGGATCGAACCCACTCCCTTTGAGTTAGAAGCTCAGCGCCTCGCAGCCCCCTAAAGACGATATAAGATAAGCGATATGTCGTAAGGAATACATCTATTGCTAGGAAGGTTCAGTCAGCAGGTGATAAATCGGCGTGACCTGCGTGATACAAATTTGGTGGGAACACAATTATCACTACTTCAGTTACAAGTGAGGAAGACATTGTAGTGGCTTATTAGTTCAGGCGTAGGATGTGGAGAAGAAGAAGGTAATACTGGGTGCACGAGGAATTAATTCAAGGAATTACAGAATTGTCTTCTCTTCTTCTAGTCATCATGTTTACAGCACGAACTATCGTACGAAACTAATCACTCAAGGGACCAGCAAGCGTACCTTGAGAGAGATGTCACTTGCTATAAGTTGCGCAATTGCGGGGCGGTGAACCTTTCTTATCGCCTCCTTTTACATTACACGCATCTGTCTGAGCGTGTGGCGTATCGTACCGGTATATCGCTTATCTTATATCACCTTAGAATGAACGGGGGCCTCCTAACAGATAAAAAGTCTACAAAAGTTTGGTGCTTTTCAGTCGGTCAACACGAATGTACCCATAAAGAGCTGGGTTATGTCCTAATCCTGAAATAAATTACATGAGATTAATAAATACACTAGGTTGACCAGTTTCGATTGTCAAGCGATCATCATCAGATCCATTACACTTAAGGCTATAACATCTATGTTTGATAATACAGGTGAAAAATATTTACAATATGTACAATTATTTAGTTGCAGTGTTGGTAATGCAACTGTCAGTGTATGCTAAATGTAGTATATCTAATGTTAGGTGAAATGCTAAAATGGTGATAGAAATCCAGAGTTTGTCTATTTGGGGTGGTTACATGGTTGTAAAAAATCAACTATGGTTATACTGTAATAATACAGGCTGATACTTATCCAGTTGTCTTCCTGGCTGGGACTTCGAGCAGTTTCGTGTTCACTCTAGCACCAGTTGTGGTCGACTGAACCCGGGTGTTAACTGGACGAAACTGGTTTTTCCTTTCTCCCCGTCTTTCCCCGTGGTGTTGGGGTAGAGCGCCTGCCTCTCACCCAGAGGCCCCGGGTTCAATCCCCGGCTCCGTCAGGTATTTTAAAACTGATGTGAGGGTTGGAACGGGGTCCACTCAGCCTCGTGAGGACAATTGAGTAGCTGTCTGACAGTCTGCCCTGATCACGAAAACCAAGATTAACGGCCGAGGGGACCCGACGCGCTGATCACGCGTCACCCTAATATCTGCAGGCTGAATGGCTGGACAGCGGTCGCTTGGTCGGCCTTAGCCCGTCATGGGCTGTATAGTGCCAGGGGTTGTTTGATTTTGTTTTTTTGTTCCTATGTTCTGTCTGAGGTCAGTGCAATGTTTATTTGTGTGACATTGCCAAATCTAGATAAGAATGTATGTTATTGAATACAGGAAGATCTACAACTATTAAAGGCCGTGAAACTGTCTTCGCCACGCGTGGACTAAAAAGCCATTCGAACTAAGCTCTGCCCGGTCTATTGAAGACGTCCTGGCACCTTAAATACTGCCGCGCATACCGGCCTAGGTTTATTGCAGAGAAAAGTACATAGTACACCTGATCCAGATAACATTTACCTATCAACCACCGTTATTTCCCCACAAAGATAAAAAGTCTCCTTTACCTTTTCTTCCTGCAACACTGCTGATTACTTGTTGGGAGGGGGCATCCTGCTCTACCATGAGTAAGCGAGTTCTCAGATTGCCAATGAGGGTCATGGTGCTATACAGTCGTCCCATAGTTCCTCTCTTTGGCTGAATGGTTAGCATTGTGTTTTGGCCACTGGTTAGTACCCCAGACTTGGGGACTGGGACTTTGTGACATCAACCCAAATGATCTATACCAGGCCTCCCAGAGTCTACGTCATTGATTATTTATCCCCAAACTTGGAAATGTACCACTGTATAGAACGAGGCAAACAATGCACCATTTTTTAGTATGGTGGTGGAAAGTGTAGTAAAAATCACCTAAAAACAACTATTTTGTTTTTGTTTGAATCCTCTTTGTCCTCCATTGTTTTATTCTGATCCTCTTATTCGGTTCAGAGGGCTGTGCATATTTAATTTCCCTGCTATTGTATTGTATCATCCCGCCTCCCTCCTCCTCCTGAACCGGACAATCTTATTCTTTGAGGAGCTTTTTTCTTCTCCCCAACCTCATTTTATAAATGTGATCTTAAATCTACTGCCATAAGTTCCGTAGTATGGTGATTGTGAAAGAAGAAGCCTGGCAACGCTTCACGACTCCGCCAGTAACCGGCTTGCAGTGTGCTGCAGTAAAAGGTGGAGTGGGAATCGTATTATTGTATTGGCATTACTTTGTTGCGGAATATTGTTTCTGCACTGAAATCTATCGGTATCGATGAACGATTTGTGTTTTGGACAGTAGCATGGTTTAAACAAATGGGTGCAAATAATGATTGCGTCAGATTGGGCCAGCCTAGGTGTGTACGCAGAAAAGAAGTTGTGAATGCTGTTAGTGCAAAGAGAAATTTCCACGTATGGAGCACAGACATTACCCTGCTTCTGTCATGGTATGGTGGGTGGTTACCTAGCAGGGAGCATCGGAGGAGAATTTTTGTGAAGGTGGGGTAAAGACTTCTGCAGCTGTCTACCAGACTATGTTGGAAAAGGTGATACCACATATCAAATCTGAGAGCACTTCTGCACACAAAGCAAAAACCAGATGGCAGTGGTTTGCAACTAATGCCCCACAGATCATCCCTGTTGCTGACAGGGCTAGTGGAAGTCTGAACCTCAATCCATTGGATTATTCCGTGGCAAAAGCTCGAGGTGATAACATGTCAAAAATGTCACCGCAGTATTGAGATGTTAAAAAAATCCATCACATCAGTTATGAACAAGAAGTTCCGTGAAGAACTATACAGCCTACTTTTCATGCCAATGATTATTCTACAGTATATGAACCTATCTAGAAATGAAATGAAAATCCACAGCCTGCTTCCAGTCTCCGACCAGGTCAGGAATGGAATGAATGAAGCCCCCATCTAGCGGCGAGGCTATGAACTGTGCCGGCTGCCGAGGCCTGACGCACTCCTCCAGGGCAGTGATTAAATGAATGACAGATGAAATGAAATGATAGTGGAGAGTGTTGCTGGAATGAAATTTTGACAGGGAAAACCGGAGTACCCGGAGAAAAACCTGTCTGCCTCCGTTTTGTCCAGCACAGGTCTCACATGGAGTGACCGGGATTTGAACCACGGACCCAGCGGTGAGAGGCCGGCGTGCTGCCGCCTAAGCCACGGAGTTCAAAATATACCTGGTATAATGTAGCCTAATAGAGCACTACAGTTGGCAGCCCTGGTGACTGAATATATTCTTAGTTCCACCTCTTAAGGTACAGAATACAAAATTTGGTTGAAGTCCAATGGACGTTACATGCAGTTAGACACTGGATCTATCAGCTCGCGTAAAAGCATGTTGCCAACAATACCATGCGTGTGCTGGTCAGAAATAATCTGAATTATTATAATATCTTGTTGTGCCAATTTTGGATGAAATCCATTTGTTAGTATAGAAGTTACATGTATTTTAAAATTGGACATATCAGCAGGCATAGAATCATGTTGGCAGCACTGCCTTGTATTAATTACTCCAAATTAATCTAGAATGTCAGGTGCTATACGTGTGCAAAGTATAGAGCTGTTGGCTTGCATACTTTCTGATATATTGATATTAGGGTAAAAAGAATATAGACAGCATTTATTAACAGTTGGCAGCCCTGATTGCTCTTAACAATACTTATAGTCATATCTGTTATGGTACACATAGCACATACGAAATTTGGTTGACATCCAACTGATAGTATAGAAGTTACATGTATTTAAAAATTGGTACTATCAGCAGGATTATAATCATGTTGGTAGAACTGACGTATATAAGTTACTCCAAACTAATCTAAAATGTCAGAATATACGTGTGCATAGTTTAAAGCTGTTGGCTTGCATACTTTCTGATATATTGGTATTTGGATAAAAAATAGAGAGAGCAATTATTATCAGTTGGCAGCCCTGGTGGCTCTTAAGAATACGCTCAGTCATATCTGTTTATGTACAGATATTACATACAAAATTTGGTTGAAATCCAATTGATAGTGTAGAAGTTATATGCATTTAAACATTGGACCTATCAGAAGGCTTAAAATTATTTTGGCAACACTGTCATGGTTGGCCTCCTGGAAATTAAACTGAAATAGTATTATCTACATGTGTGCCAATTTTGGAATAGCTCCCATGCATACCTTGCAAGATATCCAACATGGAGCTCAAATTTCTAGTGCGTTTTTTCAGCAGTTGGTAGCACTGACATCATTTTCAAATATGGACGTGAGCTATTCCGGTGCACATCTTTACTCATACTAAATTTGGTTTTGATTGGTGCAGCCGTTTACGAGTTGATAGGGGGGGACACACACACAGCCAGCCAGCCAGCCAGCCAGCCAGCCAGCCAGCCAGACATTTTCCCGGATCGATCTCATAAGTCTACTTTTTCCTCATTTTTGCAAAATGTGAAAAGTAGGCTAAAAATATTACCATACTGGACAGGATTCGTGTAGCTATTGATGAGTGGCCCATATGTCTTCGCCACTGTGTTGCTGCATATGGTGATCATTTCGAATTAGAGTATGCTCATTCTATAGCATTTTTTAAGTTCTTTCAGAATATATGTATATTGAGAAATATAAATAATATACCGGTAATTAGACATTCCTAATTTATGAGCAACATGAAAGATGGTGATTTCACTCGACTGTTCAAATGCATCTTACCGGCATGAGTCATGCAAGCAGTTGCAGCATGCCTGGTGAATACCTAGCTGTTTCAGCTCTTGTGAGGGAGAGAGAGAGATAGGAAAAGGAAAGAGAGGTGCATGGTGCTCACAGTCTCAAAAGGGTTGAGAATGCCTGCAGACTAATTGGGCGGAGGTTTGTCTATTAAATCGAAAATTTTGTTAAGAATAACATTGAAAGTAAAATGATGCTTAAAATTGTACTTTGCTATTCAATGTGACAGTATTAATCAAAATATTAATGGTTGATTGACAGTGTCCATTCAAGTACCCACGCACTGTGGAGCACACGAAGGGTTTAAATGGTCAAAAGTCGAAAACCAGGCACTGCGTGTATGGTACATTGAAAGAAGTATCCAGAATTTGTGAGAGTTATACCACTGAATGCAGCAGTCATCTCGAATAGATATGTGGAAACAGATAAGATGAGAGAACTGTAGGTCAAATAGTTACACTATTTTCTTTTTTAAGGCTGTGTAATTTGAGACTTAAATTCTTCTTTGTCACTTAGTCTCCTAGTCTGATGGAAACAACTTTATTAGGGTCTACAAACCCTGACAAATACAATAGATTATCAAAAAATGTAATGAAAAAGAATGAAATGGATATAATTCATCAAATTGCTAAACACAACGGTTACAAACGTTCATACCTAAATAATGCAATTTAAAAAAAATTAAGAACAAACTTTAAAATACAAGAAACTAATGTATATCAAAAATACACAAGCCTCACATTTTTAAACAAAAGTGTTTATTCAGTGTTTAAAAGACGTAACATCAGAATAGTATTCAAAACCAGAAATACTAACAGCAATATATATTTTTAACAACCTAACATTAAACAAAACATCTCCATACAATAAATAAAGTGTTTACGAATTGAAATGTAATGAGTGCAGTACAATGTACTTAGGTCAAACTGGAAGAAATCTCTCTACTAGATAAAAAGATCATCATCATCATCATCATCATTTCCCCTTATCCAGCTCCTGCCGGGTCGGGGTATTTATGGCACTTCTCCACTTTCCTTCCACAATTCTTCTTCCACGATCTTGTCCCAGTCCAGACTTCTTTTTCTCACGCTGTTCTTCACTGAATCGATCCACCTTGTTCTAGGTCTTCCCCTTGCTCTCTTACCCTTGCACTTGGCCTCCAGCATCTGTCTTGGTATTCTATTTTCCTCCATCCTCTTTACATGTCCAAACCACCTTAGTTTATTCTTCTCAATTCTCTCATTTAGTTTTCCCATCCCAACTTCATTCCTAACCTCTTCATTCCTCACTCTGTCTTTCCTTGTCTTACCTATCATACTTCTTAGGAATTTCATTTCACTGGCTTGGATTCTACTCTCTTGCCTGCTCGTCAGGGTCCAAGTCTCAGCTGCATAAGTTAATATGGGTACATAGTACATTTTATACTTTACCTCCTTGCTTTTCCTTGGTACTTCCTTATCCCAAACAAGTTTTCTTACACTTTGATAGAATGCATTGCTCTGCTGTACCCTCCTGCCAATCTCCATGTCCAACCTACCAGTTTGCATCAATTCACTTCCTAGGTATTTGAACGTGTCCACAATTTCCAAACTCTGACTTCCAATTTTCACAGTGCCCTTTTCTTGTCTTTCCCCTCTTGTCATCACCATGGTCTTGCTTTTCTCTATACTGATTTTCAGGCCATACTTCTGAATATTTTCATTCAGTGCATCTAGTTGTTTTTGCACTTCTTCAGTGTTCCTTCCCCAGACCACAATATCGTCTGCAAATAATAGTAACTTCATTTCTTTATGTCCATATGCTTCCTTTGTTTCCTTTACAATTTCATCCATTACCATTATGAATAAAAGAGAGCATGTAGATGAAAAAAAGAACAAAACAGAATTTCCTCCATAGCAAACCACATGGAGGAAGAAAATCATAGCTTCACTAACCTAAAAATAGATATGAAAATACAGTACTGCATTACTGCAACAAAGGAAACTCTTTAAACATCATTGAAAGTATGGAAATACATACTTTGCAGAAATTAAAACCCTTAAAAATATTAGGCATTAACTCGCGGATAATATATTTAATATTATCGCAAAATTCACTAACAAGACATCGGTGTACCCCTCCTATTAACACAGCACCCCAAGGCCCTGTCTCCCACACGCATCGGAGCGAGTAGCAGGCTAAATGGCTCCCAGTCTGAACTGAGCAGCTACAGGACATGGGCCAGGAAAGAATAACTTTCATTTAAATGCATAAGTACCGGCAAATAGTCTAGGTCTGAATACGGAAAAACTTTTCCACGTATCATCACTATGTTCTTTATAAATAGTGTTTATTTAAACTGATTTTTAATCTCTTTATAGATGATGATATCTGTTTAGTCGAATCCGACCATCGGGGATTCTATGAATCATCACTCTCCAAGCTGTCCTGTCCAAGCATTCTTTAGTGGTTCCAGGTGTCTAACCAACGTGTCCTCTGGCGACCTGGTCTTCTGGTACCACTGATAATTCCTAGCACGACTGCTTTTGCTAATGCATCTGATCGCATATCGTGGCCAAAGTATGCTAGCTGCAACTTCATAGTCTCGCCGACCAATGCCTTATTGGCAACTTATGCAGTCCATGGTATTCTTAAGAGTCTACGCCAACACGAGAGCTCAAAAGCTCGACCTTCCTCTTGTCTGCCTGTTTTAGTGTCCAGCTCTCAGATAATCGCATTCAACCAGACATTTTAAAGTTTTTCCTTCAACAAATGTGCAAAGAAGAAGAATAAACTAGGACATCAAAACTTATAATTGCTAATTTAATATAGGCTTATGTCATAAAAAGATCTCAAAATGCCTTTTGGTTTGCTGTTAGTTTTCAGGTGGAAAATAAGAATTGCTCCAAGGATTTTTAAATCACAATTTACAACATTGCCAATAAAATAGAGCAAATTATTTTAGACGAAAACTTTCCTCATAAGGATAAAAAAATGAATGCAGTCGTAGCACAAGATTAAGAAAAGAGTGTACTGTATTTAACAACAAGCTACATGGTATTGAAGAGGACAAGTCTTTTATATTATTTATAGGACAGAGTGCAATAACAGACAAAGTTTCCAAGGTGTACCACAGCACAAGAAATACAGAATGGCATTTTAGTGTAAACTTGACTGTATGTTTTTTTAAATATTCTTATAATATTTCTATGAAGGAGGTCACAAGGTGACTGAAACATGTCCTAATTGTCTACTTCGACAATTTTTATGTATTGAAAAGTTGAATAACTATATAAATTTATTCAGTTATTAAATCAAGTAACATTAAAATCTACAGTACATGAGAAATATCGCTGTGATGATGGGAGGGCCTATAACACGGAATCATAACGGTCTTTTTCAAGGTGTGGATACTTATTGTTGAAGCTACTGAGAAGACTGGGTGAAAATATTTAACAGAGGGCAAACGATGGTCAATGTACCTTTTGCATGTTGTCCATGATACAACAGGTTAGTGCTCTACGGTTAAACTAAAGAAACATTCGGTACAATTAATGAACATTGAACAGGGCTGCAGTTTTCACCTCATTTTTAGATTGTTGGGTGCTGAAACGGATTCACTGATTCATTTGCAAATTTGTGGATATTATGATTTTATTAGTCTTTTATTTATCCTATAAATATAGAATATGTGAGATGAGTTGCTGTAAAAACTTTGATCATGGCGAAAAGTTTGCCTACACGTCGTAAGAAAATGTACTGTGGGACATTATACACAAGTGGTCGTACAGGCGGTGAGAATCGCTCGCCTGCCGAAGAAAGCAATGAACTGCTGGTAGTATCTACAAGCGCCCACTAAGAGCAAAGTGCACGATAGCACCTTTCTCCAGCCCTTTTGGCGAGATTCTCGCTGTCCTCACGGTTTCGAGTTCATGGCCAGAAATGGAAAATTATCGCAATCAGCACCGCTCTCAGCCAGTTTGACAAAATTCCAGCTAGCCTTAATAGTCACATGGTCACATGAATAGGTACTGTAATGTTACGCAATCAGCGATTTTGATGGAACTTCTAATAACCCCACAGTTTCGAATTCGCGGCTGGGGATAGATTTATGTGATGTCCACGCAGTCAGCGCCATTTTCGGGCCATTTTGATAAGATTTCCCGACGCATTTGAAACAGTGAGAAATTTTCAATTATTGACTTTTTAACTCCCCAGGTTTTACCATAGTAAACTATTTTCATCACATGCAAATCAACCATTTTTCTCTAAATTTCATAAAATTTAAACAAAACAAATAAAGTCTCCATTTTGTTGAAAAGAAACAGTGTGCTGGAACATTTGATATAATGGTAACAAATAAAAATTGATTTCTGATTTTGCATTGTTTTTCTGGAAATTCATATTTTAATAACTCGACGAATAGTGAAAATGAGACATTAATATTTTATTTAAGAAAATAATTTGTAAATAAATCTATCATTTTCATAACAAACAAATTTGTGATCTCATGAATGTTCGTAGTGTGTATTTTCTTTCTTGGTATATTCACCAATTTTGCAGATTTTCCAAGTTCTTAAAAGGATTTGAAATTTATATTGTGGCTGCTCTGTAATATTATAATTTGTTAGATGAAGATGACAAGATCACTACGTTACACTGTTCAGGCTCTTCTATTTCTATCTAAAAGCAATTAACTTTTAACAACAATGGTTCTGAGACTAGATCTTAATGAATTCTCACAGAAAGCAAGGAAATTGTTCTACAACCCCTGCAGGTGAGCTCACTACTGCCTTCTAAGCTTTTCAGTCGGCCAATACGAGTGTGCCCAATTAGATTGGGTGGGGCGTTACAATTAGTGTTTTAGTTCATGAAATAAAATACACTAGCAGACCCGTGCGAGAAATCTCACATGTTCATAAACCACACTTTCCCCAATAGGTTTATAATGAGAGACTTAAGGAGAAAGGTTGTTATGTTTTTATTTCAACCAAATGATTATAGAACACTATTTACATTTCAGTTAGAATTCTAAGTTCTACGTTCCCTAACTTGCGAAGGCAATAACTGAAAAACGGATCATCATAACACTCACCAGTTATTCGATATTTATGAAATTATACGATTTGGGTATTCATTGCTTTGTTTGATATAATGGTAATGAATGAAAATTAATTTCTGATTTTGCATTTTTTTGTCTGGAAATTCATATTTTAATAACTCTACGAACAGTGAAATCCATGCAAAATGATAAAAGAAAGACCTCAGAATGTTAAAATGACATGAAACAGGCGTCACAGCAGCCAAAACCTGAAATGGACAGCAATTATGGAGCGTATTTTCCTACAGCAACAGTATCTGCAAATTACACACTTCGTACAGTTTTTAAAAGTAACTTTTTTAAACAAATTATAGACATTTAAGAAATTAGAGTGCAATTCGTCACTGATAATGTCAATTCTCTTTCTTTTGAATGCTCTTTTGTCATGATCGGTCGCTTGTGAGCGCCGCAGGAGGGATCTATACTACTGAAATGATATATATGATGATGAATTGGTTATATGCCCAAAACACTTCTCACACAAGGAGGGCTTAATTGGATTATCCAATAAATAATTCATCAATTTTATATCCATTGTAACTCACCGCCAATCTAATTGGGCACATTCGTGTTGACTGACCCTACCAATAGACTATTTAGGCAACACTGAAAAATGGCTTCTAATATTTCAACAATCACTACTGCATACAAACCAGCTACATTCAGACATACTCCTGTGCGCTTGCATCAGTTATTGACCAACACAACACGCTGCACTGTTAGACCTTTGCAACTTGCAACCAAGGCTAGTTGCAACGCACATAGATACTGGAAGTCAATGAACTGAACTGAAGTTTTTACAAAGGATATAAAGCTATATAAATCATGGGCTCAAAAATTTTCAGGAGAAATGACACACAAAAGAACAATAGAGATTACAGATGAACTGAGAAAATTGCTATCGGACCGAAGGAATAAGAACTGGGCACGATGCAAGAACCAAGAAGTACAACCTTCGCAGAATAGTGCGTGTAATGACTCAAGTGCTCCAATGTGACCAATCAGTCAGTTAATAATCGTTGTCGGCTGTAACTCGATTCTGAGTACACATACTTCTTCCTGCATAAAACTTTTCAGACCAGCTTGTGGATGTGTTTATGATGACTAAACAGGCCAATCCTGGCATAAAACATGCGCCCACATACATTGCACTGAATAGTCGGTGGAGGGCGGGGTTGTAATTGACGAAGCATGGCCTCTCCATGTCTGTGACGTTCTTCTTCAAATAAGTTGACAGCGGTCGATGTAGTTTTCCGCCATAGTAAACGGTCGCAGTAGAGGTGTCCCACGAGTTAATAAAAATAATATAGGAAAATACAAGGTGAACATACACGGTCACTGGACAGAAACATAGATTGTATCGTTCATTTTTATGTGCTACCATCCTCCTTTTTTCGTCCAATGATTGACCTTGTCTGTTTTCAGAAGTTTTTTCTTCTTTTGCTTAAAGATGTACAGAATATTTGGGGGGAAAAATTACAGTAAATAAGGAGTTTGAACTGAAAGATGGTATAATGGCTTTCACAGCCAGCGAATTAAAACTCAGTAGTTCTTCTAGGTTTATACCGTGTCTTGTGTGGGCTGGCTCATCAGCGCGCTATCTCCCTTTTTATGTCTGGGCATGGACACCAAAAGCCCGCTAATGAGCCAGCTTAGTGTTCCTAGGCAAAACCCCACACAAGACACTACATAAACCTAGAAACATTGCCGAGTTTAAGTTTGAACTGACTCTGAAGATAATCCCCACGCCATCACTTCTAGTTAAGTACCTCACCACAGTTCATATTGCTTGGTTATCTCAATTTCAATAAAACTTAACATAAGCCATTTTAACACCAAGTCAGAGAATGAGATTCATTCATACCATTCCCACGAGTACCTGACGATTTTCCTTCGTGTGAGTTCTCGGACTTGATGGCAACTGCTTGTGTTGTCGATACAGTCACCTGTGGTGGGGGCTTGCCCAGTTCATCGATGGATGGAAGGTTCTTGCTAGGTATCAGGTGGAGTATTACAGAATGGTATTTGTGCACCGTTTGCTTCAGGTTAACGTTGATACGACTAAGTTCCGAGTTTTCCTTCAGGAGCTAAAATACCACAAACATACAGAATATGAATACACAGTTGCAGAGAAAGAAACCTTCATGAACATGTACCGTATTTCCTCGCATAATCGTCGCAGATTTTTGGCCTAATATTTGTTGAGAAAAAAAAAAAAAAAAGCGGCTGCGATGATTGTGCGAGGAAAAAAAAAAGACAAGTAATCTTTAAAAAAATTATTATTTGAATAATTATTTACTACATGTATAAAATTAAAATAAACTAATAAAAATAGGTAGTCTATAGCCTATAAGTTATCTTCATCCATGGTGGCCATCTTGCCGATCTGAAAAAAAAAATGCCGTGATTATGTTAACGATTTTTGTTGAAAATTTTATATTGCAACTGTTATGGTGGTTTGTTCAAATTTAGAGAACTTACCAGATCTAATCATCTGCATCGGAAGAATTTTCACTCTCCTCGCTGCTCCCCGAGAGCGTTTGGTCGTCTTGTTACTCGTCACTCTGCCATAATTTGTCGTCCTCAGTGCCATCTAAAGCGTTCGAAATTCCGGTCTTCTTGAAGCTCTTCACAACTGTTTCAAGTGGAATATGATCCCAGCTCCTAACAACCCATGTGCAAATGCATTCCAAGGACGGCCGCTTAAATTTTCCTGTGGGCGTCACTTCGTGGTTGTCACGGATCATCCATTCATTGTAAAACCGGCGCAGATTGTCCTTAAAAGGTTTATTTAAACAAACGTCCAATGGCTGAAGGATGGAAGTAAATCCGCTGGGAATAACCACCTGCTGAGTATTGGTGTCCTTTAGGATCTCTTTCACCTCATTCACAAGGTGAGCCCTAAAACTGTCCATTACTAGCATCGCTCGTTGTTTTAGCAGCGCACCTGGTCATTTGTTCCACACAGTCTTCACCCAGTCCACCATAAGTTCCTGGTCCATCCAATCTTTATGTTGCACGCGCACGTGAATGCCACGTGGAAATTTCACACCCTTCGGCATCGTCTTTCTTTTAAAAATTACGTAAGGCGGCAACTTTCTCCCGTCTGCGGTAACTGCGAGCATAACCGTGCAGCGAAGTTTCTCATTGCCTGTTGTTTTAAGTGGTATGCTCGCAGCACCCTTCTCAGCAATTGTCCTACTGCGAGGCATATAAAAAAAAAACCTGGCGTCTGGTCAGCATTTCCAATTTGCGACAGAAAAAATGGAGTTTCCTGGCGCTGACGGATCACAAACCGTTGGAACTCGATCACTTTGTCCGTGTAGTCTGACGGCAATTTCTGACAAACAGTCATCCCCCTTCGCACAGATAGGTCTTCTCGTCGCATAAACCTCGTTACCCAGTAGCTTTGAACTGGGTTTCGTGATGACGCGCTGCTTCACACCCCTTCATTTGAAGCATATCGTACGTAACACTGCAACCGTTGTTGTGCACTTCTCTAACATACTCCAGCACTTCCTTATCAATTTCAGGAAATTTTCCAGATTTCGGTCCTCGAAATGCACATGTGTGCGGGTTAGTGTTTTTCAACTTATTTTTAAGTTTCCGCCAGTCCCGAACTAATTTTTCGTTAACTGTGAATTCACGTTCTGCAGCTCGGTTCCGGTGTGTTTCAGAGTACGTTATCACTTTTAATTTAAAGTTCGCCGTATAATTATTATATTTGCCCATTGCGAACACCTAAAAAAACACAACTGAAAAACTGAAAAAAGCACACACTGGTCCTCGTTACAAGAGTCCGCAAAAGTGTCTGACAAGGTACAGCTGTATTTCGAAATAAAGAACTTCAAGAATGTGGCGGGACCAATATCAAATGACCTCCGGCTAGCTCCGGTTACACAAGACATTATTGTCAATTATTCAGTCGAGTATTAGCCCTTGTTTCCCGTCATAGTGTTATAATATTACCGCCTGACATCCAATACCAATCGACAATGCAAAAACACGTCAGCAATATCGCCGCAGTGTAAATATTCTTTCACCAAACTTATGTTAAGCGATTATAAGCAGTCAAGATTATGACCCGTTATTTCTGTAACATTATTTTCAACAGGGTCGGGGATGAGATGTTCTTTGTTTGAAATACACCAGAGTGTAGACACGAGCGTATGCCGACTACCTGCCGCATGGCGTGAGTCATAGGCCTGCGCACCGAAGGAAAGAGAGACTTCTTTCTTCAAACAAGGTCACAGCTGGTTAGCAATAGAGCTCGAGTACAATAGAAATACGGCAGGGTGTGTAGTGGATTGGCGCGCAAATACAAATGTGCTATGCGCTGAGTACTTCATGAAATGTAATGAACCAAATTTTCATTCGAAAGGTAGGGTGCGACGAATATGCGAGGAAATTTTATAAACCAAATTTTCATTCGAAAAGTAGGGGTGCGACAATTACGCGCAGGCGACCATTATGCGAGGAAATACGGTAAGTGTCTGCTGTATGAACAGATGGCACAATGACCAGTTACTAGTGCACGCAACATAGCGAAGCAGGATTCAGGTTGCATACATGCCATCGACACATGATGGATGATCATACCGGAGAGGTTTATTCTTTCAGTGACCTAAACTGCCTGTCGGTGAACTGACAATTGCTCCTGGTCTCCACGTTTAAGCAAAGCTATTTTGTACTGTAGTGTGGGGTTATTGAACAATGTACTCAAGCGAGCGAACACTTAAGCATGAGACGGTGGCTACTTTCAAATCATTCATTCCAACAGTGGAGTGTTCATCCTATAAATAAAATGAGAACTGAAAAGCCATCTGGAAATATTTCACGCATATAACCACTAAACCCGAGAAGCAACTGCTAACATAAGTATTTACTTTCCCAACTATCATAAAAACATGCTGCAATAACATAGTAGTAGGTTCGTGTGCTAATCATATGCAATAATACTTGGAAGTGTCGTCCTAGATGCCTTGGAGCCAGAGTGGAAGTGAATCGGTCATTTCAGAAACAGCATAAGTCATTTTCTTGGCAAAATCGAGTTAGCAACATTTTCGTATTCTATGCATCGTTCTGTGCACAAACAACGTAAGTCAGGCATGTTTATCATACATAGACAGCTACTCAGAATTAGCTTTCATTACAGAAACAGCATTAGTCAGGTCTGCAGCTGTTTAGAACTACGCGTTGGCAACACACGGCATCTGTTGTTATTTTTGACTTATGCTGTTTCTGAAATGACCGATTCAAGTGTGCATTGCCTAGTTGTAGACTCCATTTGTACAACTCAGCCCGGGATCTCTGGTCGTCATTTTAACAGAAATTATACGAGGGTCGAGTTGTAAGTAATGGCAACTATTTTTTTTTCTCGCGAACAGGATACAACACGGAAAATCTACGATATGCATTTGGAAATATAGGGCATGCACATATGCACAGTGACTGAAGATAAATTCTGACGTCAGGAGATGCTCGTAGGTAAGTGACAGAACATAAGCCATTGGTAAACACTGTTTTATTATGGTATAGACAGCAAATACACAAGACTACGTACAAAGGACAGGTCTCCACTGGTTACACACCTTCGAAATAATCACCCAAGGTGTCTACAGTGCGTTGCCAGCGCAGCGGTGGGGCAGGCGCTGAATACCATTCGCTGCATGTGTATCGCTAACGTGTAACACCTCCCTCCGAAGTGCTGTTACGAGGTCTTCTTTGTTAGCAAACCGTCCACGTAGTGGCTTCTTGACTTTGGGGATTAGATCATAGACACATGGGCTCAGATCAGGCAAATAAGGCGGGTGTGGAAGAACCTCCAATCCCCACCGTTGTAAGCGATGCTGAACGATGGCTGCTGTGTGAGCTATCGCGTTATCGTGTGGGATTATAGCGTCGTCCAAACCACCAGGACGTTTGGTTCGCACTGCATGGCGCAATTGGTACAACAAAAAGAAATTGTAATACACTGCATTGACAGTGTGCCCCTCACGCACTGGACGACACACAAGAACGCCTTGAATATCGTATGCCAGGATGACCATAACCTTATTAGGTGACGGATTTTGTCAAACCTTGTGTCTCCGTGGTGACCCCTGACGACGCCCATTACTTGACTGTCTCTTCAGTTCAGGTTCAAAAGCACGTACTCATGTTTCATCGACTGCAATAATGCGATTCAACATGGCTTGTCCTTCCTGCTGAAACCTCCCCAGGTTGATGTGACATGTTTCGTAACGAGTCAGCTTCTGTACCTCCGTTAAGTGATGCGGCACCCACTTTGCACAAATTTTACACATCTGTAGGTCCTTGTGTAAAATGCGCAGTATTGTTGCCGCTGGTATTGCTGTATGTTTTTGCAATTCCACTCTAGTCCAGCGCCTGTCCTCCTGTAAACACTGATCGATCACCATTATCCGTATATCTTTGTCCATGGACACAGGACGGCCTGGGCGAGGCAAATCGGCAGTTGATACTCTACCCCGTTTGAACATCTCCATCCACCTCGCCACTGTTCTATAGGGCATAGCATGCACACCTAATGCTTCCTGCATTTCCGCTGCGGAGAACTGAGATTTTAATATACGATCGTTGCTCCTGCTTTTGATTTTAAAAGCCTCTGTTCCTACAGTGCATTTGTAAGGAGGCGTCCTTTCCGTCGTTTGTAAGCACGAAGTCCCAAGTCACTGCTCAATATACGAGACAAAGACATTTTGGAAATTTTCAGTTCATAAGCAATCACAAACTGTCTCCGCACCAGATTTCTTCGTACACGAGCCACCACTGCATTCACCAATTCTGGAGTCCGCACAATGCGTGGTGTTCCGACTCTGTCTTGGGGTTTCACAGTTAATGTCTCAAGGAAGCGCTGGATAGTGTGGTACACGAACCATTTGCTTATTTTGAGTTTCTGGAGAATTATGAAAATCTCACCTGTGGATTTGCCTACCTTTTGCAACGAGACCACAGCTACACGATTTCGTGATCGCCCCAATCCATCTTAAAAACGAACACACAGAACTTTCCACTACTACAACTGCACTCGGAATGACTCATAGCTGGTGCTACAACACAGGAACGTGGAGGCCCTTACAAGGGGGAAAGTACAGCCACCCTCAAAAGTTGTAACAGTATTTATGGTAAGCCTAGGTACACTCACATGTGAAAGATTGGATATGGTCCTAGTATGCTCATCTTGTAACTGGACTCGCATCAGTTGACACAAAGTAAGTAGTGTGCGAGATGGTATGTGTTTAGCAGGCAGGTGAGTGAGCAGGGAAGGGCTGCAGCAACAATGGATATATGCTAGCAACGAAGGAGATGGTAGTGGAAGAAAGGATTCTGACACTTGGTTGCAGTTCAGAGGTGTTTTCCTCGCTTGCTAGCAAAACATTTCATCTTATTTGCTCTTAAGAGTTTTAATAAAAGTACAGACACAACAAAACACATGGGAGATTACCCATCAGCATTCCAGTCCTTGCACTATGACCACAAATATCTTAACAATTCCATGTCTTTGTAATTCACATTATATATTTCACTCCTCACCTCTTTCCTGCACTCCTTCCTTCACACCCACAATCCACCTATCTCTTGGTCTCTCGCCCTCCATTTCCATCTCGTGCATCCTCCTTATAGGAAAATATTGCTGACTGCATTTTATCTCACTACACAAGGGCAGGATACCAAGGAGGATGCACGAGATGGAAATGGAGGGCAAGAGACCAAGAGATAGGTGGATTGTGGGTGTGAAGGAAGGAAGGAAGGAGAGGAGTGAAAGGTGGAGGGAGGATAGAAAGCGATGGAGAGGCTTATGTTCCAAGCAGACCCAGCCAAGGACTGGAAACTGTACAAGATGATGATGATACGAGGTGGTACCCAAAATATACCAGTCAAACCAGTAGTACAACGACATTCCTCCGCTAGGTGTCTCGAGGTACACGTCTTAGCTACCTCGTACCTCGAGACACCTAGCAGTAGAATGTCGTCCTACTACTGGTTCGACCGGTACAATCAAATTCTCGGATATTTTGGTTACCACCTCTTAGATAAATACAAATTTAACAACAATATTCAAAATCTTCACCACTCTGTGTGTTCATAGTAAAGAGGAATGAATTCCAAGTGCACTTTAAGAGAAAGACAAAAAATTGAACTGACCTGATCATATTTTTGACGCAGCATTTGCTGTTCATCTTGTAATTCAGTATTAACATCAAGTAACTCTTCTAATCGGCGCTTCATAGATGTTAAACGTACATTGCGATCCAGATAGTAGCCAATGAACTCCACACTATAAACAAAAGATTAATACACATCAATAACAGAAAATCAACCCACCCTCACAAGAAATGAATGCAGGAAAGGGAGCACACTACAGGATCATACTTTCTTAAAGTGACGGTTGCAGCTTGGTGATACTCAGAACTATCACTAGTGAAAGGTTATTTTTAGAGGGTGGTTAAATACCGCCCACTTTACTTAGTTAATGTTTTAAGGGGAAAAACAGTGAGGTCATCTGCCCCTCAGTTTACTTACAGCAAGAATAAGTAAATTATAGAGTTGGAATGGGTCATAATAGTGGGTGTCATGCAGTTGGGACTTTCTTCTCAATCCATGATCTCATGTGTGTACACTGCCACCCTACACAGTCAACTATGGATAGAGTCAAAGATTTAGGGCAGGGCTGCATTTTAACGGATTTATGGGTGTTTAAACAGATTTGTGGATTCTGTTGTTTGAAAAATTGCAATTTTTATGAGCTGTGAACCTCCATTGGCATTACCCACAGAATCTTGCAACCAAGCTTATTAATTCTTCTACTGCAGATGCAAATATGTGGTTGATATTTTAGTTGTATGTGTACTTATTTTGATATAGCAAACAAACAATTTATTTCTTCTACTGTAAGACATCAATTTGGATGCAATTTGCAGATGAAAGCATCAACAAAAAACCCTAGTGCGAATTGATGTGCGTGTATCTGGCCTTGCGGCAAGCTATGAATATTTTTACCAACCTGAAGGCTGGAGGAATGTGCCACTTCTTGCGAACATCTACCAACGAGGCAACCTGGGCTTCCTGAACTTCCAAGGCCTGAGTGTCGATACCCATTAGCTCTGCTTTACGCAGTAGCTTACGACACGCGGATGCACTAGTAGTTAACAACCGAGGCATTTTCTGGGTTGGCACTGTAACATGAGAAAAAGAAATTTGTTAAAAGCAGAACAACACCATGGTGTCGGGGGATGAAGGAATCTAAAGACCACTACACAAACTGATAAGATGAAGGGTAATGTTCAACCAGCCCCACTTACATACTGTATCTTTAGAGCAAGCAAAGTAATTTTGTATAATAATCTAGACAGTGATTCATATTTTTCCCGCCCTCTCAATACATTATAAGTTTAGGGGAGAAATGTCAAGTGCTTTTCCAATAAAAACAGGCCTTAGACAAGGTGACGGATTATCCCCACTACTTTTCAATATGGCTCTCGATATCATGAAAATTTGGCAAAAAAGAAAACCCACCTAAAATCAAAATTGGAGCAAAACACTCAATAAGAACAAACTGCCCAGGGTTTGCAGATGATTTAGCCCTTGACATGGAAGAAGTTAGTGCTCAGATCACCAGTCTCCAGAAAATTGCATTAAAAATAGGATTGCAAATATCCTCTGAGAAAACTGAGATCATGCCAATGAAACCTCTTAACATAAAGGAAGTCATCATAAATGATCACAAAATTAACATAGTTCTACAATTTAAATACCTTGGAGAAATCATGCGTAACTTAAGCGAAAAAACAACATGGATAAATAGAACCAACAAAATGAAAATAGCACAATTTCTAACCTGGTAAAAAAAAAAAAAGCTTGTCAATAGGCACTAAGATTCAACACTACAAAACTGTAACTTTGCCCGAAGCCACTTATGCTTGCGAAACCTTGTTCCAAATTAAAAATGAAAGAAGAACTGACCTTATGGGGCCCTTCTGAAGCATTTTAAAGACCAGCTAAAAAGTCCACTGGTATACATATACACTCATGGGAAACATCTGCTACGAACCGTTAACTGTGGCGGAACACTACATCGACCACTGTCAACTTATTTGAAGAAGAATGTCGCAGACATGGAGTGGTCAAGCAACAAGCTTCGTCAATTACAACCCCGCCCTCTCCCGACCATCAGCTGGATTTGACCTCGGTGCTGTATTGATTTCCATTTGCTCGAGTACATTCATTTTTGTGCTTTTATTTGAGCTGAAAACCTCAATGAAATCTATTTTGATACCAATATTCTATATGACATGTTAACAGACCACATAATTGAAATCAAGTTAAAAAAAACATCATAGCAGGACACGACAACATCTTTCCCTTAAAACACATTTGTTTACATTCGAACCTTAGCGGGTGCGTGGTAGCAGCTGCTTCCCTCCCTCACCACTTCTCTCTCCCCCCCTCATGTTGCTTCCCTCGCCCATCGTTCGCTAGTCAGTGTAAGCTGCGTGTTTTCACTTAGTGAGTTCTGTACCGACCACACATCACAAGATAAGCACTACACGTCATTCGAACCGCACTCGGCAGTAGGCTAAAACAATGTTTCTTTGACGTCTCTGTCTTAGTCTTTGTGGTTTCATGCACAGATTATGATCTATATTGTTCCAGAGGACTGGGAGAAAGGGCTAATAATACCAGTGTTTAAGAAAGGGGACAAGAAAGTGTGTGATAACTACAGAGGGATCACCCTCATATCGCAGATAGTAAAAATACTGGAAAGGAATTAGAAAGAAGAATGAGAAGAAAGGTGGAAGGAGAGTTGCAAGAGGAACAGTATGGCTTCAGGAGTGGAAGATCCACAGTGGACCCAATCTTTAGCTTGAGGCAGGTGATGGAAAAGAACTGGGAATATGGAGAGGATTTGATCATGACTTTCATAGATCTAGAAAAGGCATATGATAGTGTCCCCAGAGAGAAGGTATGGGAAACCATGGTTAAGAAGAGACTGGGAAGAGAAATGTTGGAAATGCTGCAAGCAATGTACAACATCTGTGTTAGCAGGGTACTGACCCCAGTTGGTAAGACAGATTGGTTTAGGAACAAGACTGGACTAAGACAGGGGAGTGTGCTGTCACCTCTTTTATTCATAATGGTAATGGATGAAATTGTAAAGGAAACAAAGGAAGCATATGGACATAAAGAAATGAAGTTACTGTTATTTGCAGATGATATTGTGGTCTGGGGAAGGAACACCGAAGAAGTGCAAAAACAACTAGATGCACTGAACGGAAATATTCAGAAGTACGGCCTGAAAATCAGTATAGAGAAAAGCAAGACCATGGTGATGACAAGAGGGGAAAGACAAGGAAAGGGCACTGTGAAAATTGGAAGTCAGAGTTTGGAAATTGTGGACACGTTCAAATACCTAGGAAGTGAATTGATGCAAACTGGTAGGTTGGACATGGAGATTGGCAGGAGGGTACAGCAGAGCAATGCATTCCATCAAAGTGTAAGAAAACTTGTTTGGGATAAGGAAGTACCAAGGAAAAGCAAGGAGGTAATGTATAAAATGTACTAGGTACCCATATTGACTTATGCAGCTGAGACTTGGACCCTAACATGCAGGCAAGAGAGTAGAATCCAAGCCAGTGAAATGAAATTCCTAAGAAGTATGATAGGAAAGACAAGGAAAGACAGAGTGAGGAATGAAGATGTTAGGAAGGAAGTTGGGATGGGAAAACTAAATGAGAGAATTGAGAAGAATAAACTAAGGTGGTTTGGACATGTAAAGAGGATGGAGGAAAATAGAATACCAAGACAGATGCTGGAGGCCAAGTGCAAGGGTAAGAGAGCAAGGGGAAGACCTAGAACAAGGTGGATGGATTCAGTGAAGAACGGCGTAAGAAAAAGAAATCTGGACTGGGACAAGATCGTGGAAGAAGAATGGTGGAAGGAAAGAGGAAAGTGGAGAAGTGCCATAAATACCCCGACCCGGCAGGAGCTGGATAAGGGGAAATGATGATGATGATGATGATTGGATTGGACATGGTCATCAGGCTCTGTTTCTCGATTCCCATGCATTTGATGTAAGACCACTAATTTCAAGATAATACCATTTATTAAGTTTTTGCACTTCAAATTTCATTAGTTGTCTTTTTCTTTTTTGGACAGACTTGGTGTGAGGCGAATAATGTCTAAATTCATCAGTTTCCACACTAATTGAGAAGAGACCTCCGTCACAAAACATCTGCCCCATTCAAGAATGACAAGTCCAATTGTAGAGGCTCATCATATGATCAAGCTTACGTTGACATGAACACTAAGTCATCAGATATGACGTCACGGATTCTGGGAGATGTTTTTACAGTGTTTTTTAATATGTTGTGTTTATTTTAGCTGAGCATGTGTTTTACTTGATAGAATGATGTTGTACACTGACCTATTGATATAATTGCTATTGGACACGATAGGGCTGAAGAGGGGCCATAAGGGCTCGAAACATGTACCCTAATTAAATAAATGGTAAAATATATTGTATTGATTGATGGAGTTTTTTCCTCAATTTGACTTAATAATTGTATTGCCAATACGGACCTAACTGATTCCATAATGGAGTCGAGCAAAATTGAGATGTTTAATCGTGTCGCCTGTGGTGCGCTCGTGCTGCGTTCTTCTAGTTGTTCTTCATACTAGTCATTAATGTTCAGTCCACGACTTCCCAGCACTATCTGTTGTAGCAACTAAAAACATCACTTGTTTTTTTTTTAATGTAGATTGTTACATGGCCAGCAATGATCTAAGCTGCATGATTGTATGCTATGGCAGGGCTCCCAGCGATCCGTGCTGACAAAAATATGTGAATTATGGACCTGGGACTTCAAAAATATGGACCTTTTATGGACTACTAAGGGTATGAACTATGTGACCGATAAATAGTTATATTATGGGTTAGGCCAGTATTTACGGGTTCTTTGGTACGAAAATTTAATTTTAGCTCCAGAAGAACTGATTTTAGAATCCAGCAATATATGTTTAGCTTTAGACTAATAAGATGTAGGATCAAGGTAACTCTACTTTTATAATTCAGAATAAAAGTGAGATTTATGATACAAAATTTTCATGTAAATTAATTTTTAAGCTAAAAATTAAATACTGGAGAAAAGACAGAAGAAAAAATTATTCTTAACAAACGCATGTCAGAGAAAAATGAACAATTTATTTATAAAATATGAAACACTCTTGAATAGATATTTGAACATTTCACATAAATAAACCTTGGTTACAAGTTACTACTAGCTTTTAAGTCTTGTATAGTACTTAATTTTAAGAAAAGCCAATTACATTTTGGATATACTCTTGAAAATATATTTGAACATTTCACATACAAAAATCTTGATTACAAGTTATGACTAGCTTGTAAGTCATCATCATCATCATCATCTTGTACAGTTTCCAGCCCCAGGCTGGGTCTGTTTGGAACATAAGCCTCGCCACTTAGTCCTTTCTTCCCACCACCTCTCCGCTGTCACTCTGGTCCAGTCCTCGCCTCTCTTCTTGACACATTCCTCCACTCCTTTCAGCCATCTATCTCTTGGTCTTCCCCTTGGTCGTTTCTTCTGCATCTGCATCTCATGTATCCTCTTGGGAATCCTCTTCTCATCCATTCTCTTTAAGTGTCCATACCACCTCAGTCTTGACGTCTCAATCCTACCTTGCAAGGGCTCCTCTTTCACCATTTCCCTGACCTTTTCATTCCTCACCCTGTCTCTTGTTACTCCGATCCTACTTCGCAGGAACTTCATTTCACCAGCCTGTACTCTGCTTATGTCTCTTTTCTTCATTGTCCACGTTTCTGAAGCATAGGTCAGTATCGGGATATAGTAGCTTCTGTATAACACTTCCTTGCTTTTTTGTGGGACATCTTTATTCCACACTAAGCTCCTAATGCTCCTCAGAAATGCTTCTGCCTGTCTGCCACGTTCCGTAATCTCTTTGTCATTTCTCCCATTTTCCTCCACTAGACTTCCCAAGTACTTGAGACTTTCCACCTCCAAGTGTTATCCCACTCATTGGTCTGTCCTTTTTCCTGGTTGTTAACAGGATCTCACATTTACTGATGTTGAACTTCCATCCGTACTCTCCCACTGTTTCTTCCCAAGCCTTCAGTTGCTCCTGAATTTCCTCCTCCTTGTTTCCCCAGACCATGAGATCATCTGCAAACACCATTGCTTTCATCTTATCTTCTCCTATCTTTCCTGCTACCCGTGTCATTACCTCGTCCATAACCACAATAAAGAGAAGGGGTGACAGCGCACTACCCTGTTTCAGGCCACTCATTTGTCTGAACCAGTCTGTTCTTTCCCCTCCAACTTTCACACAACTCACACTTCCACAATACATCTCCTTCACTCTGCCTACAGTCCCTTTTTCCACTCCCATGTTTTCCATTGCTTCCCAAACCTTCTCCCTACACACACTATCATAGGCCTTTTCGATGTCCAGGAAGGCCATCAACAGATCCTCTCCAAATTCATAGTGGTGTTCCTGGAGCTGTCTCACTGAAAATATGAGATCCACTGTTGATCTCCCAGGTCTGAATCCATACTGCTCCTCTCTCAATTTTCTCTCCACTTTGGCTCGTATTCTACTTTCTAATATCTTTTCATATATCTTGGCACAGTGAGGTATGAGTGTGACTCCCCTGTAATTTCTGCACTCCTTTCTGCTTCCTTTCTTAAATATTGGGACAATTAATCCTTTCTTCCAATCTTCTGGGGTCTTTTTCTCCTTCCATATCACCCTCATCACACGGTACAGCCACTGTTTCCCAACCTCCCCTGCTGCCTTCACCATTTCAACACTCACTTCATCCACACCCTTCCTCCTTTCATCTTGTCTATAGCCATCTCCAGTTCTCTCCAAGTCAGGTCCTTTTCCATTCCTGTGTTGTCTTCTCCATCTTCCAATGCATTGTCTTCCTCCCTATGACCATTTGGATTCAGCAAATCCTCAAAGTACTCTTTCCACACTGTCTTGAGTGTCTCTTTGTTGTGTACCTCATTTCCGTTTTTGTCCATCATTACCACATCCTCTCGCAGACCTCTTCTCTTACTTTTGACCATCCCATAAAGTACTTTCTTATTTCCTCTACTGTCTTCCTCCATCATCTCTGTCCACTTTACCATCCACTTCTTCCTCTCCTCTGCGAGAATCTTGTTTGCTTCTTTCTTCTTTATCTTATAATCTTCCCTTGCCAGATCAGTTCTTTCCTGGAACCACACTCTGAAAGCCTTGTTCTCCCTTCCCACAGCTTCTTTTACTCTCTCATTCCACCATGGTGTCTCTTTACACCGCTTTCTGTTGCTTGTTCTTCCACACACTGCCACTGCAGCTTCCACCATTGTGTTTTTGAATTGCTTCCATTCCTCTTCCCCTGTTTTAGGATTGTCTGTTGGCATCCTTTCCCTTATTATCTTCTGGAATTCTTCCTTGACTTCCTTTTCCTTGAGTTTCCATACTTTGATTCTCCTTTCCTGGTACTCTGTCCTCTTGCTATCCTTAACAACTCCCAGGTTCATTACAAGTATTCTGTGGTCGCTATCTAAGGCCTCTGATGGTATTACCTTTATATCTCTGACACTTCTCTTCATTTCCCAGTCGTACAGCATGTAATCTACCAAAGATTTCTTTGTTAAATCACTGCTGTACCACGTTACCTTGTGGCTTTCTTTCTTCCGGAACCAGGAGTTGCCTACCACTAAACCGTTTCTCTTGCAAAAATCCAGCAACTTTCTCCCTTCTTCATTCCTGCTACCCCATCCTTCTGCTCCCAATACATTTTCATATCCTTGCCTTTCACTTCCTACATGTGCATTCAAATCTCCCATCACAATGATGCTCTGCCCATTCAACTGCTGTTGTAGCTCCTCCTCAAAGTCTTCCTTCTCTTGAGCTGTACATCCAACTTGAGGGGCATATACCTGGGCTATCTCCAGGCTTCTTCCCTTTACAGTTACTCTGATCTTCATGATCCTGTCACTTATTCCCTTTACCTCTTCCTTCATTCCATCTCTCACAACTACTCCTACTCCGCTGCTCCTTCCTTCACTGTTCCCCCTCCAGTACAACCGGTACCCTTTCCTCAGTTCTCTGCGACCTTCTCCTTTCCATCTTGTTTCTGCCAAGCCCAGTACATCCAGTTTTCTTCTCTCCATCACATCTACAATCTCCTCCAGCTTTCCTGTCAGTGTCTGTATGTTTAATGTCCCAACTCGTAGTCCATTAGCATATCCGGGTCGTCGTCGTTTGCATCCGTCCTTTCCGAGGCCTGTTCCTGTTTTGAAAGCAAATATGATATCCACTACTGGCTTGTTACTTAATTTTAAGAATTTTAATTAATTTACATTCTCTTTATTGTGGTTATGGACGAGGTAATGACACGGATAGCAGGAAAGATAGGAGAAGATAAGATGAAAGCAATGGTGTTTGCAGATGATCTCATGGTCTGGGGAAACAAGGAGGAGGAAATTCAGGAGCAACTGAAGCCTTGGGAAGAAACAGTGGGAGAGTACGGATGGAAGTTCAACATCAGTAAATGTGAGATCCTGTTAACGACCAGGAAAAAGGACAGACCAATGAGTGGGATAACACTTGGAGGTGGACAGCTGGAGAAGGTGGAAAGTCTCAAGTACTTGGGAAGTATAGTGGAGGAAAATGGGAGAAATGACAAAGAGATTATGGAACGTGGCAGACAGGCAGAAGCATTTCTGAGAAGCATTAGGAGCTTAGTGTGGAATAAAGATGTCCCACAAAAAAGCAAGGAAGTGTTATACAGAAGCTACTATATCCCGATACTGACCTATGCTTCAGAAACGTGGACAATGAAGAAAAGAGACATAAGCAGAATACAGGCAGGTGAAATGAAGTTCCTGCGAAGTAGGATCGGAGTAACAAGAGACAGGGTGAGGAATGAAAAGGTCAGGGAAATGGTGAAAGAGGAGCCCTTGCAAGGTAGGATAATATTAATAATAAAGTTATTGGTTTTACGTCCCTTTTAACTACCCTGGCTTTTAGAGACGCCGGGATGCCGGCATTTTGCCCAGAAGGGGATCTTTAACGTGCCAGTAAATGTACTGACACGGCTCCCTCGCAATTGCGCACCCTCAAATGCCAGCTGACTGCGCCAGGTTTCGAACCTGCAACCTTGGGCTCAGCAAGCGAGAACGTTACTTGCAAGGTAGGATTGAGACATCAAGACTGAGGTGGTATAGACACATAAAGAGAATGGATGAGAAGAAGATTCCCAAGAGGATACATGAGATGCAGATGCAGATGAAACGACCAAGGGGAAGACCAAGAGATAGATGGCTGAAAGGAGTGGAGGAATGTGTCAAGAAGAGAGGCGAGGACTGGACCAGAGTGACAGCGGAGAGGTGGTGGGAAGAAAGGACTAAGTGGCGAGGCTTATGTTCCAAACAGACCCAGCCTGGGGCTGGAAACTGTACAAGATGATGATGATGATGACATTCAATAACATTATTCCAAGTAGAAAATCCACTTTTGTTAACATGACTTTAACAAAGTTGGCTTGGTTGGGTTTCAATTCCGCACTCAATTTCGATTTTCTGTTGTTGATAGATTTCTGCATTTGTCGCACTCAACTCTTTTCCGATCCGCTTCATTACGGAATGTATTAGAGCCCATCAGCATCCCATGGGCCAGCTGTATTTCGTCCATGTCCTTCACGTCTGTGGCTTTTCTCAGCCTTTCTTGAGCTTCTGAAACCATTTTTGCAGTTATCTTTCTCTTGCTCCGCTCTTCTGTCTTCAGTTTTGTAAGCAAATCTTCCTCCTATCAAGTTTTCTTTCTTCTGCCGTTCTTTCTTCGCCTTTCCTCTCAAGCTCTTCTTCTGCCTTCTTCTTTGCAGCAGCTTCTATGGTAATTCCTTCTTCCTCTAAAGGATTCGTGTAACTTCTGCATGCACCATGCGCCTTCGAAATAAGTGATCGGGTGATTGGGACTTTAGATACGTCTGATTGGTACAGTTTCAACCCCGCTGAGAGCGTTGAGAGTATGCTCCTTCATCGACGCTCGATTTTCAATCAAGGCATTGGCGGACTCGGTAAAGCCCCTTTCGACGTGAGCGTTTCCATGGGGGAGAGACAATGTGGCTTTGACGACCTTGCTCAACGAATCGTACTTTGGATCTCCAGAAGGATGTTTTAAGCAGAACACGTTCGCCCAAAACTTGTCTACCGGTGATGTCACAACGCTCTCTATATTTTCAGTTTGGAACAGCAGCCACTCGTCCGACAAAACATCAGACTTCACTTTGAAAGGCATTTTTCTTCCAATACCCAAGATGTCGCTCAAGCTTTCGGGGGATGCTTTTTCTCCTTGGATCCAGAACTCGACATTGCTCCATGAACTGAGCGCTGCTAGATGAAAGGGCAGTATTGTCCACAATATGTTGTCCAGCAGCAGTATAGTGGACTCGCATGTTCAACTTGAACAGAAGCTTGTTCTTCTCCGACATCTGAAAGGCAAGAATACACGTAATATTTAACTACAAAAAACTAAAATCAATCAATATTAGATTTTTTATTTCAGAAATATCTTCTATTGACGTCCGAAACGGGGGAGGAGCTTACGGCCAGCTGTTTGCAATATGGCGGCGATATAGTGACGTGAAGTAATTGGGTGTGCGTTTGTTATGGCTTCTAATTTATGATGGCAAAATAATACATATTTCCTTTCATTGATAGAAATACTTTTATAATCAATTTAAATGCAGTGCCTAATTACTACCAGTTAAAAATATTACCCACATGTAGATAGTTAATTTACTGTCTGCTGTTACATATATGAAGCCTGTACTTGGGAGCCTAGCGGTATCGATGTTTTTATTAATTTCACAATATATATATATATATATATCACATAACACAAAGGACGACTCCCTGATAATAAATTGAATCCAGCAACCCTGAATTTGCATGTATGTTTTGGGTTCAAAGAAGCGTTACTTGGGATGCTCAAATCATACTTCAATATTGCAAATATTGACCTACATACTTGCTGTTCAAAGGCAAGAATGTTAATTTATTAATCTCTTGCCACAGGCAAGTTAAAATGGAGACATCCTCTTTAACAATATATTTAATTAAATATTTAAAATACAGATATTTAACAAAGCTGGAGTCTCCATTTGAACTTGTCATAAGCAAACGGAACAGATCAAAAACTACACTATAAGCCAAACCAAATTCACTCCTCAGCTCGGCATAAACCATAATACCAATTAAAACCTATACAAAACATACTCTCTTTACTGTTGTACAACTTTCAAACCAACTATTCGCACTCAAAACTGTAAAACCCTGAAATGGGAACTAATTAAAGTTAGAATAGCCTAGGCCGATCCGGTCTCCTGCTACATTACCGCATATGTATACTTAACATCAGTATAACTTCAAAATTACTGCTAAGTGACCTATCTGCCCGAGTAGTATAGGTGTTACCGGCCTGCCTGGGATGATGGGTCACCAAACCGGTACTTAAAACTAAGATTTTACATTTTAATTAAATAAATTCAACAGTAGGGAGATCATAGCCAAAAACACAATTTAAGCCAAATCATACTTCAATGATCTACATACTTGCTGTTCAAAGGCAAGAATATAAATTGTCTGGCAAATTAAGGCTAGGAACAGCATTTTTCTTAAGTTTTCTAACCATTCGGCTATTGTCAATCGGAGGAACCCATAAAATAAGTTTACGAAGAGCGGATTACATTCTTTGTACGGCACAGAAGTAATAGGCTATAAGTTTATCAGTATTTTTGATATAGCTAAATCCATGTGAATACAAATTAGAGACAATAACTATCAATAATCAACAGTACCGGTGGAAAGAAGTCGTCTTCACAAAAATGCAGACTGCACACTGTCATGTAACATGTAACACGTTTTCCAAATGACAGCGCCGAAGCCCATCTTTCTCTCTGAACTTTTTGTACAGGAAAGTAGTGAAGATATTTCGTAGCCATTTTATACGATTTGCAATCGTATACAGAGCAGTACCTCCTCGAATTTGACAAATGTCTTTCTGTTTCCATCACGACGTCAATGCTTCACCATCTAAATAAATCTCACCAGTCACAATGTTACAGCTTCAACATTCTGCCGCGTGGCTGCACCATCCAACTTTTCTGACGTCAATAAAAATGTTATTAACAAGCATTGCAACGTTCCTAGTAAATTATGGAAAGGTGGTTGACAGATAAATAATAAGATAAATAAAGAAAAACAAAGAAAAACAAACTAATGTACTGACCTCTGACGTCATCCGAGCAGATGATACTGGTTGCTGCAAGCAAGTTATATTTCTTGAATGCTGATTTAATAATAAAGGAACTGCACGCAAATGTTCATTACATTTTCGAGTAATCCAATAAGGACGGTGTTCTCTTAGAGCATTTACTAAAATGGTGTCGACCACACCGTTTAGCACATAATATGCATACACACTGTTCGGAAGGTTCATGAAAGCCTCGTCGCACGTACAGCTTATGATGGAAGCCGTATACAGCAAGTCTATTCAGAGAACTCATTTCATAGGTTCAGTCGAATTTCTCTGAGACATGGCATCGGTCCCATAGAATTCTAGTTCGATTTCCGCTGGCTTTCTTCGTCTCATCCTTAGGAATTCCTGTTTCTGTCTTGTAGAAGGCAATTGTAATCGAGATCTTGAGTCTTCAATAAGAAAAGTTTCCCTGGCAAGTTCATAAACAAGTTGGGAGTGCGTGTATTTTGATACTCCCAGGGCAGCCTTAAAGCATCGCGCTTTGACTTTTTCAATTGATCTGAGATCGCTCAAGCTTAATGTATCCCAGACTATGTCTAACCCATATGTGAGGACCGGAACAATCTTGGCATCAAAGAGTGCTAAGGCGGATTTCAGTGAAAGTCGAGATATGTTTCTAATATCGAAAATAGCTTTAGTGGCCGATGCCACCTGCTGTTTTATATGAATCCTGAAGGATTGCATAGTAGTTTGCACAGTCAAGCCTAGATAGGTGAAGCTATTTACAATTTAAAGGGGAGTTTGTTTCAAAATTATGCTGTCGTCCTTGGACGATCGTCCGCCTTTCCTGAAGATCACAATTATATTTTGTTTTCTTGACGTTAATCTGAAAATCGTTGGTAGATGCCCATACCTCTAGAGAGGAGACAGCCGATTGTAGCTCACTGATGCCACGGGAGCCCAGAACCATATCATTTGCATAAATGTACAGTTTTATTTCCGGTGAGTCTTTTTTAATCGCTCGAACAACATCGTGGGTTGAGACGTTAAAAAGGAAGGGACTCAGGGGGTCCCCCTGAAGTACGCCATTTGTTTGCAATATCTCTTTCGATACTGTTACATTGTCAGAAATTTGAACGTAGTTACTCCTTAATATATTATGGATCAGGATTGTGAGTGGTTTGTTGTCCTTCACCAACTCGTCTAGTTTCGAGAAAATTATGACCCGGTTTAAGTTGTCGAAAGCCTTTGTAAAATCAATGAATGCTGATTTAAGGCCGCATGTTTTGATTGTGTCTGGCTTGCATGATCTTCCAGGGAGGGACGTTATCAACGATCGTAGTTCTCCGTGCAGGAGATGAATTAACGGCTCATCCTTTTGGAAGCGACCATTTATTCTGGTAAAGAGATGAGCGCTCGAGCAAACGAAATGAAGTTCCGCCTCGAGTTCGTGGGGATTCTTCAGGTATGCCTTCATAACTTGGTAGGACTTGAGTCTTCGTCAGGTCAGAATCGTGTTTAGGAATATACTTGTCAATATATGAACATTCATTAGGCACACCGAAAACGTCCTTCCCGCACGATCGGCAACACTGGTCTGGAAACATACACTTCAAAATATCCTTCATGTTCTCACACGACACGAAAGAAAAATTTGATTTTACACATTTCAAGACCCGAAGGAGTTCCATTACTGTAGCACTGTCTTTAACACTGTGTAGTCCCACGACACTATTGTCACTTAAACTTGAACTTTCTGCAGATGCTGGACTTTCCGCACGTAATCTCGACTGGTTTGAGTCCAGCTGTAGCTAGCACTCGTCCACATGTTTCTCTCCACGACTGTGTCGCTCCACACAAGAATATCCACTGGTGATCGAAAAAGATTTTTTGCAAACGATGCAAAACATCTTGTAAATAGAGTCACTGTCCTTCCTCCCCCATTCTTTCTCATAATATCCATTCCGGTCCTTCTTTGACTCCCACGCCGATTTGTACTGATATTTACTCATAACGAATGCCGCCCTATACGGATAAAATAAAATCACAATTAATGAAAACAAACGTGCACATTCGATGACAAAATAATTCAATAAAATAATTAACTAACCTACTGACGACAACAAACTTGTTAACCTTCCAGCCACCTCGCGACCAAACCACCACTCCACACCCTGCTTTGTCGACCTGCCGATCACTCTTTTTCTAGTGGCCGTGTCAGTGTGTCTTAACTTGTCGTTGCATGCAACCTCCCATCTTCCCGTCCCCAGCACATCGCGCTGAGCGGAAATGAACGAACCTTTCCGGACTTTACCGACAGATGCGCTAAGCGAATCTTTCCGAACAGATCCCGGACTTAACTGAAGACCTCCTGCGCGTCCCACTGCCCCTATCTACACTGGTTCCTTTTCTCCTTGTGAATCTCTCTCGCTCTTTTAATCCCTTCTTGATAGAAAGCAAAAACAGAGCGGAATCACAAAAAAAAAAAAAAAAACCTGGCGAGTATGGTTTTGGCAAATATAGGGCCATTGCGACAAAAATATGGACTTATGGACCAAATGGAGAAGAGTATGGACTTTTTATGGATTTAGCTGAAAAAATGGACCAAATACATAATTATGGACCTGCTGGGAGTCCTGCTATGGTAATGATAGAACTCACCCCAAGGTGGGATTCGTGTAGTCTTGTGAATAAGGTATTTATCCCTGTATTTGGCCAGTTTACGTTTGATGCGGATTTCCTCCTTGGTAACATCATGTCCTGCTTGCTGCTGCTCAATCTGGCGCTGCCGGGTTCTCAACTGCAAAGCGAGCCAATTGCGTCTTCTCCTCCTACAAATAATAGTGGAAATCTTAGTTCGACACAACACAATCAATTCCTTTCGTCTTGATTTATGGTATTCACAGTAAATGGTGATAAAATACAGGCCAAGACATCTTGAATAGTGATCTATCTGGAGAGCCTGAATACAGGTTCCTTTTCCATTGGTCAATATGTATGGACCATGTAAAGTAAAGTCGTGCATATAAACGAGAGAAAAAGGAGTAAAAATAAATCACAATTTGTCTCTCAAGGGGCACCTAGTCTTCTTCCTTTGATGAATCTATTACACAGCATTTCGGGCAACAAGCCCAGAAAACTTGTTCATAGATTTTAATGGCCCTTATACTGTTACTTCACTGCATCGCTTTAAAATCTTTCATAATTGGAATATTTTAAAAGTACAGTACAAAGCTAAGAATGTTTTACCTCATTAACATCTTGTCTGTGTGCATCTTGCAATGAGCATAGAAGGGGTCGGCATGGTCCACCTCTTCTGAATGAGTTTCAGCCAGAAGACCCTCTCTTTGGGCACTGGAACACAAACAACAGAGATCCTTCATGCGATTAGAGGATTGCCACCTTTTGTTTTTTCTATATAGATATGAAAATGAACAAGATGTTCCATAAACAAAACTATAGCCTACTTCCTTAAAAAATTCATGATTTTATTTCTAACTTCTGTTTATATTGTATAGTAAGATTCAACGTAACTAGGATGGTCAAATTACAGTATCATATACCAAATTCACACTAGGAAACAGAATATCACACTGATACACGAGACTTCTTATATGAATTTTATTACATGCTGCATATTTCATTCAGATGACAGCTATATGTTATGTTCAATATAACGGGTGATTTCCCTTATTTTTGTTGACTCCTTACTTGCCAAGATTGGCTACGATAGGCCCAGCAAGCCAGTAGCGGATAACCCCCATCTCTTTGACGAACAGACTGAGCCTCGGGTGGAGAGGCTTTATGTTCAAACAGACCAGACTAGTAAGGTTGGAAACTGTGCAAGATGATGATGATTATTATTATTTTCAGATGTTTAGGACCCAAAACATGCAAGCAAATATGCCCTACTAACTAGCTGAATATGACCTAATTTAGGGATTTGTAGCAAGTATTGCAAATAGTACTAACATAAAACACGAAAATATGGCAGACACATTTAATCATACAAACTGATAAGAGCTACAATATCTACATTTAAACCATTGAATATTCATTTAGTACGGTAGTAAGCCTCGAGACGCAGTATTCACTAGCTTTTCCTAAAAAGAGAACTCATAACGAAGTATTAGGATGCTCTTTGGCATCTGCTGGCATAAGTAAGAATACACTGCCTAACAGGAACCACACTTCACTTGGCATGATGGACTTCACTGCAGTTAACAAGTGTCACCAATCTGTTCAAATACGCTGGTTGTGAAAGGGGAAGAGGGCCGTACCGAGAACCGTCAAGGCTCAACTGGGCATGAGATAACAAGGAGTTTCTTTCTTTACTGAGGTAAATTCATTTGATGGGGTTGAATCTTACTCAACAAGACATAAGTACAGAAGATTTTTCTCGGAATCAGGTCTTCTAACCTGCTGACTGTTCCACGAATACACAGAATAATATATCTACTGCACCATTTAGAAATCTCGGGTTTGAAACTCCACCCAGATAAAATGTACCTTGTCAAAATTTAGAAGTGCTCAAAATTTTACTTTATATCACTAAATTGAGCAAAATAAGACAAAAACCATACCGTACAAATGACCAAAATATGCATTTATGGGCAAAATTGCTTTACACGAGCTTATCATTATCTGAAGGCTGCAGCCACAGCCCACGATCTTCAGCAGTTCTCTTCACTATGACGTAGGAAGCAAAACCCAGCTGAGCAATTTTGTTTCTAAGGTATGAGAGATGACGTCTTTATCTCGATTTCTTCCCTAGAACCTTGCCTTTAAAGACATGAGCTCAGCGGCCTTTTATTCGCACTTTTGTTTCAAATTTTGAGCAAAATAAAGATCAGGAAAATAATAGCACTTTTCCTTAACTTCCGAACTTTAATGACGATGACTTGCCAAGAAAACTAGGAAGCTGTGGGCTAATAACTCGCACTCTCCGAAATTGTTTATTAAAGAAACTGTAAAGAATGAAAACCGGACGGATCTCATGTTGACAACTTTCGGCATGAAAAGGAAGACACGAATAGGTTTCTGGAATGTGAGGACTCTGGGTGAGAGTAGTAGGCTGAGGCAGGTGACCAGAGAAATGATCTCGTATAAACTTGATATACTTGGGCTCAGTGAGATAAGATGGCCAGATTTTGGTGAGATAAAAACTTATGAAGGACTTACCCTCATATACTCTGGGAGGAGCGAGGAGAATGCGGAATGCAGAGATGGAGTTTGTCTTTTGCTTACTGAACATGCAAAGAAAAGCCTTATTAGTTGGCAACCCATTTCCGAGCGAATATTATCAGCACGATTTAAGACTCGCATTCGCAATGTTACGATTATACAATGCTATGCACCCACGGAACCATCAGAAGAACTTAAGGAAGCATTCTACTCCCTTCTACATGAGACAGTAAAGAAAATCAGTAAGAGAGATGGATTATAATAATGGGAGACCTTAATGCTAAGGTAGGAGAGAACAACGAGGGACTAGAACATGTGATGGATGTACATGGCCTTGGGGATAGGAATGGAAATGGGGAAAAGTTCACAAACTTCTGTGCTAGCCATGACCTTGTTATTGGAGGTACTTTGTTTCCTCATAAGGGGTGTCATAAGATCACGTGGATTTCCCCTGATCATGACACTGAGAACCAAATTGACCACATCGCAGTGAGTAGGAGATTCAGAAGATCACTCACCGATGTTCGGAATAAGAGAGGAGCTGATGCTAGCAGTGATCATCACCTTATGCTGGCTGAGTTCAAGATGAAGATCATGGTGGCAAAGAAGAGGTTTGAAAAACAGAGCAAGAGATTTGATGTGAGGAAGTTGAAGGAGGAAAAGGTCAGAGAAGAATTTAAATTGGAGCTAAGAAATAGTTTTCAGGTACTCCAATCTGATACAGCAGAAACTGATATTGAATCTTCCTGGAGTACTGTAAAGAACATCATCCTTGATACAAGTGAAATAGTCCTGGGAAAGAGCAATCCTCTCAAGAAGGATTGGATGTCAGAACAAACTTGGGAGGCAATAAGTCATAGGAAAATGATTAAGGAGAGGTTGAATATGTGAAAAACTCGACATCAGAAAGCAAAAGTGCAAGCAGAATACACGGTCGTTGACAAAGAAGTCAAAAAGAGTGTGAAGAGAGATAAGAGTAATTGGATCGATGAGATGGCGAAGAAGGCAGAAGATGCTGCATCAAAGGGTGACAGCAAAGAAATGTACCGCATCACAAAAGTGCTGTCCAAGAAAAGTTTCCGAAAGAACCGACCCATAAAAGACAAACAGGGAAATTTACTCACAACTCAAGAAGAACAACAAGAACGGTGGAGGGAATACTTCACCGAAATTTTTAATGTTCATCGAGGAATTAATGAACACCACGAAGAGAGGAATGATGAACCTGATAATTCTGATCCAAATATTCTTTTGTACAGTCCAACTTGTGCTGAAATCAAAGAAGCCTTGCTACAGCTGAAGAATGGAAAAGCCCCCAGTGTCGACAACATTTCGCCAGATGTCCTCAAGATAGACATGGACACCACAGCTAATATCCTGAAGCCATTGATGGAAAAGATCTGGTTTGAAGAGAAGCTGCCTGCGGAATGGAAGAAAGGTGTGATTGTTAAAATCCCAAAGAAGGGTGACTTGACGAATTGTAACAACTGGAGAGGTATTACCTTACTATCCGTGCCAAGCAAAGTATTTCTCAGGATAATCTTGAATCGCGTGAAGAAGTCTATCGAGTCGAAGTTGAGGAAAGAACAAGCTGGATTTAGGGAACACCGCAGTTGTGTGGACTTAATTAACACTTTACGGATTATTGTGGAGCAGAGTAACGAATGGCAAGCAGCACTGTACATCACGTTTATAGATTTTGAGAAGGCTTTGATTCCATTAATAGGAAGGTCATGTGGGAGACCTTAAAGGAATATGGTATACCAAGTAAAATAGTTAACATCATAAGAGAGATGTATTCTGGATATGAATGTCAAGTCCTGCATGAGGGTCAGCTAACCCAGCCTGACCATCCAGACTGGAGTACGACAAGGCTGTATACTTTCTCCCACCTTGTTCCTGATTGTTCTTGATAATACTCTTAGGAAGGTGGGGAGAGGAAGGAAGAGAGGGATACAGTGGGGACTTCGAGACAGGTTGGAGGATCTTGATTTTGCTGATGACATCTGCATGCTAGCACAGCGTTCAGAGACATAGAGAGAAAACTGGCAAACTTAGAACTTGAAGCTGCTAAGGTTGGAGGCTTAAGATCAACCCAAATAAGACAAAGGAGCTGAGAGTGAACTCCACAGTACAGGCTGGTCTCACTGTGGGAGGAGTAAATGTAGAACAGGTGGATACATTTGTTTACTTGGGAAGCGTGGTAACGAGAAGTGGAGGGGCTGAGGAGGACATCAAGAGCAGAATAAGAAAGGCAAATGGGGCTTTTGTGCAGCTCTATCCAGTATGGAGAAACCGTAACATATCCAGGAAGACGAAAATCAGACTTTTTAATACCAATGTGAAAGCTGTCCTATTGTATGCATGTGAAGTTACCAATCCTATCAGCCACCAACTTCAAGTATTCATCAATCGTTGTCTGCGTCAAATTCTGGGTATACGATGGCCAGATATAATCCCAAATGAAGAGCTGTGGCAAAGGGCTAACCAACAACCTATAGAAGTCCAAATTAAACGGAGGAAATGGGGCTGGATTGGGCATACTCTGCGGAAACAGAATGATGCAGTAGAAAGGGGAGCTCTGGACTGGAATCCTCAAGGGGCTCGGAGACGGGGAAGACCAAGGAACACCTGGAAACGCACCATTGAAGAGGAGGTCAGAAAAGCGGGAAAGACTTGGAGGGAAGTGAAGAACTTGGCAACAAACAGAGCCCGATGGAAATCATTCTTGGATGCCCTATGCTCCGCACGGAGCGAAAGGAAATAAGTAAGTAAGTAAGTAATTTATCAGATCGCAATGAAACTTTAATACGTCTTGAAGGAACTTATTGTTAACGTGTATACGGAGTTTTAATCTGATCTGACGGTTCTGAAAATTGTTGTTAATTTTGTAAACCAACTTTTTCTCGGGCCTGGGTGGTCGTAGCAGTATGAAATATGGCTCATAGCAATGCAAGGCTAAACAAAAAACTACATTTTATTTACACGTGATTGGTGATTTTATATGGATTGATATTTAATCGGATCATTGTGTGCGGCGAGGGTACCCTAGCTAGCGGGCAATGTTGCCAGTTGACTAACTCAAACTCGTGGCGCACACACACCTCTGACCTTCTATTATTATCCGTTGAGTCATTATTAGCAGCAAGCAGCAACTATCTTCACTGTCTGCGTTACCCATTGTTTGCACATCGTTCAAAATGCCAGCCAGACCGCAGTTATCGGAGAGAGAAATTGTCATGATTATTAGTGCAATATGATTGTTTCTTTTTAGAAGCGAGAGAGAAAGGGATAATTATAAGAGGTATCGGGTTTATCAGAAAGTGTCCATGTGTATTGGAAGGTCGATACAGACCGTAGAGAGATGTGCTGCTTCAATGAAAGAAGCAAGCTCTACTAAGGGTAGCTAAGAAAATCTTTGCATCACCCTCTTTGCCATTGCACCAAGAATTGTGCCATCCATCACAGCAACGACTGAAATCTAGAAGACCAGTAAGTGTCACTGCGGGGCAACTCATTGCTGCTGGATTTGACCTAAATGAAAGCTGGAAGCATGAGTGGTCAACTCAAACATTGGGAACAAGTGCCCACCATCTTGATCCCACGAAGAAACCAAACGGCTTTGACTTACCGAGGAACTTCTGGTGCCGCATCAACAGGCCGAGGACTGGACATGGTTGCAGCAATTATTTCAGGTACAAGTGGGGCTGGATCAGCTCACCAATGTGCGAGTGTAACCTGGAAGAACAGACGATCGAACATCTGGTCCAACGCTGTCCTCTTTATTCGTACCCTGGCATTCCTGACGATTTGTTCGCTCTCACACCCGACTTAACCGAATGGTTGAGAAGGATGGACTTTAAAGTTTGAATATAGCTTGTTATGCATAATTGTATAAATTACTGTAACGGAAATTATTCAGTTACAGTAGCTCACCCTCGGGTTTTGTGCCTTGTGCAGTTAGTTTAGGGTATTTCATTCGTACCTTATTATATTGGGTTAACGTGGGGTTGAAGAGGTGATTTTTATTGTGCCTGTGTGTTTTTTGTGGACGGATTCATCTTTGGATGGTCCGGACCAACTATGATCATTGTTTATTAATTATCGGTTTTTGGATATTTGATATTATAAAATACGGGGTTTTGCGATTTAGTACGTTTTGGGAAATAAGGATATATAAGACTGTATTAAGTAGAAGCATTATTTCATTTTGGTTTGGGCTTAATGGCTTTATTTTGATCTAGTAATGTTAAATGTTAGATTCGTGGCTGTACTATAAAGGTACAATGAATTGGTATTTTCGAGTGCTGGATGTGTGACATACCCGGAAAAGACAGGCAGTAATTCGGCTTGTGTGGGAATACCTAGGCTATTTATAGCATGAACTCGGATGAACTGGCGCGTGGAAAACTACTGTGTGACGTCAGTGTGGATTTCGACTGTCTGATGTTCATGTGTTGACACGGATGTTCCGCTAGGAGCGGGCCACGCACGAATTAGTTCCGGCAGAAACAATGGGGTTAGGTATCCCTACGCCAGTGCATATAATGGCGTGTCTGGTGTTCCGAGGTCATCTTATTGCTTTATTGGCAGAACACTGATCTACTAGCGCCCAGGGTCGTTTTACGTAACATGGTTTCCGTAACGAACAGTTAGAGATCGTCTTCTTGCTTTTACAGTGAAAGTCTGTTGTCTACTTACAAATTAGTGTCGTTATTACTTGATCATGGTATCGTAATACGAACGAGCAGTGACTAATCTTTAGCAACCCACTGAGCTCTTACGGGCTATTGGAGGCTACGTGCATTTCATGGGTCCATCCATACCATGGGCTGTCGGTAATAACTTACCACGCCTAAAAGGATAATCAGTTGTAAACATTTCATCGAAAAGTCATGCGAGAATGGAGACGTGAACGAGCAGTTCGAGAAGAAAGAAAGTGGAGTGAACCATTCTAACGTGTGTAGATATTTTGTGTATGGACGGTACAGTGTGTGTATATACGTAGGTGGCTGTTATGCCTGGGTCTGATATGGCCGTAAGTGTTTGTTGCTCTCAGAGCCTAAATTCAGTGGCAAGGTACTGTATAAATCACGAGTGTATGAAGGGTATTTTGTGTCGTATATTGTGTATATATGTGTATAGTACAGCCAATAGATTATCTCTTTAAAATTCATGTGTGTTTATATTCCTGTCTTGCATGAACCTGGTACATCAGCGAACGCATGCCAAATGCCCTACGCCTGGGATAAGGCGTTTCATAGTCGGGGCAACAGTGATTTATTTTATTCTATTTTATTCAGGAAGACCCATATGGTCAACCTTGGCACCCATTCAGTCGGGAGTAATATTAAAATCACTTGTGGCCTGTATTTAAAGGCAGTAAATTCTGTAGGTTTGTGTTAATGAGGGTAGTTAAAGTTAAATCAACTGCAGCGAGGAGGTCTGGAGAGTGGTTTCAGTGGCGCCCAACGTGGGGCCTTAGACATGCTGATGTGTACCAGGACACAGGAATTAAACTGTAGGCATATTTTCACAAATTTCACATATTTCAATTAGGGATGGCTACGTTTAGAGCCAGGATGCAATTCTGCTATGTTGGGGGACAGTGCTGGTGAGCGGCAGACTCAGACAGGGTCTGATAGGAAAATTGCTGTAGGGATGGGGGAAAACAGTAGTCAGGGGAGATTTGCCAGGGCAGGGGGAGATGAATTAAACATGGGATTAGGACGTCAGAGCACAAGCTCTGAAGGTAGTAGTAGTTCAGAGGTGAAGGATGGCGATACTTCTGTGGCAGTGAGTGGGGATGATTCAGGTTCGATGAGAGGCATGTCGGAGAAGCTCCTGTTTCGTAGCAACATTTCCGAATGGATGGAGGAGAGGATAACTAGCCAGATGGATGGTATGGCAAGCCAGATGAATAGTATGGAGGAGAGGATGAATAGCATGGAGGAGAGGATGACCAGCCGGATGGATGGTATTGAGGTGAGAATGTCTGAGAAGATAGACAAAGTACAAGATCAGGTGACCAGCCTAGACGGCCATGTTACTCACCAGATTAGTGAAGTCAGAGTAGAAATCACTAATCTGGAAATTAAGCTAGGTAGTCGGATTGCTGCTCAGGAACAGAGGTTAGACTCTGAGTTAGCCAAGTTAGATGCCAAGCAGCAGAAGTTGGCAAAGGAAATTTCAAGCCAGGCACTGGAGACTAGCGAGAAATTTTCCAGAGCAGATAGGAAGTTGGAAGAGCAGAGAGTGGAGATAATAAGCATCGTAGAAGAGAAAATTGAGGTTGTTACGAAGGAAAGTAGCAGGAAGGTAGACGAGGTTAGGGATAAGCAGGCTATAGTTGAGCAGAAGCTAGTAGCAAATAGTGGTGAGTTTGCTTTATTAGGAAAGAAGGTTGATGAGAATATCAGTGAGGTCAGAGAAGAAACTGAACGTGAAGTGAAGAAGTTGAAGGCAGGTAGGGGTCATCCGATTCAGTTTTTAGGGCACTGTAGCCAGAGTCGAGATTACGAGGTGCCTAAGTTCAATGGTAGGACGTTCAATCCTATGGAATTTGTGAAGTTAGTCGAAAAGAAATTTGCGAAGGGGTTAGATGAAGGATACTTAGAATGGGATCGGGTGGAAGAACTGATTTCAGCTGCATTAGTTGGGGAAGCTAGGTCTTGGTACCAGGTGTTCAGGGAAGGGTTCAGTGGCTTACAGGATTTCAGGGAAAAGTTTATGGATAAGTTCTGGAATGATAATATCAAGGGGAGGGAAAGAGACAGGATTTTATTTGGAAAATTTCAAGGAAACGAAGGGGTCACTTTGACCGAGTATTTCTTGAACCATGTCCTTATTGGTCAAAATTTGGAGCTAGGTGGTAGTGAAGAGGATCTTGTAAGGAAATTAGCACGTCACTTCTCAGATGACATTAGGACTGCAGTGTGCATGCAGAATATAGTCTCAATTAAGGGCATGGAAAAGTTGCTTGGGAGGTTCGATGCTTTGAGAAAGACAGGTAGGCAACGTCAGGGAAATATGGGTAACCAGAGGAAAGGAAATTTCAATGGGGGCAATCAAAGGGAAGGAAATTATAATCAAGGGAGAGAGAGGAACTGGAATCAAGGTAGAGGAGACAGGGACGTAAGGCAGGAGGATCATGCGAGGGGAAGAAATAGGAATGAGAATCAGGGGTACAGGGAAAACAATCAATCAGGGAATGGGTCACGTGAGGTAGAGCAGGGAAATAGGGGGCGTGGTAATGAAAGGCAAGTTGAGAGGAACAGTAGGCCAGGAGGTTTAAACTCCGACGGGACTCACTAAATAGGGCAGGGGGAGAGTCCTTGCACATCATTCCTGCTCACGCTATGGAGGTAAAATATAACTTGGATGTCAAAGAGGACTTATAGGAGGAGGAATTAGGTGTAGAAAAGGAGGGAAGCGAGCACATGTTTGTCCAGATTTGGGGCCAGGAAGTCGAGGCGTTACTAGATTCAGGCAGTATGTGCAGTTGTGTGAGTAGGGAGTTCTTTGATGAAGTGAAATTGAAGGAGATACACATGGAACAAATCCCAATATCAAATGTGCACATTGTGTCAGCTGTAGGTACAAAGTCGCGGAGGATTAGGACTCAGGTTTGTGCACCCATTAGGATCAACGGGTGCAGTAAAAATCATGTGCTGTTAGGTGTGCCTAATTTAGTGCACAAAGTCATCTTAGGATTCGATTGGCTAGGGGATCAGAGCTGTACAGCTGGGACGCTCGTTTTTGGACACTGACGGTCACCTGCGCGGTAGAGTATAGCTGTTCCGCGAACCTATGCAAGCAGCGCACGCGCATAGCTGTTCCACAGCCAGTAGAGACGTGTCTGTCGCCTTATGAGCTTCGCTGTTCTCGCTGTGATAACCGAAAACTTTCCTTGTGACGCTTGCGTGTATTTCTTGTTCTACCGGGAAATGTATGATACTAGGCTAGGTAGCGCTAGTGCTACAAATTAAAAGTTAATTGCATTGACTAAAGCTCGGTGTAAACATTGAGCAACTGCAATGCCGCCTATTCTGTCGAAGCTTTCTTCAAAAACACTACACAGCCAAACGTGGGAAGTGGTGTATAATATAAACACTTTCATGAAAAGTGAGGCAGTGGCTGGTACTGTGTCCATACCTTTAAAAAAGGTACAAGAACGAGTGGCAAAAGCGACAGGAATATCCAAAACGACTGTTAGGAGAATCATCAAAGAAGGTTCTCGGTGCGTGGAGGAAGGTACCTCCTTTAGTACACCTGGTAAACATCACCAGGGTCCTAAAACAGTGACAGCCGTAGATGACTTTGACATGTGTGTGATTCGGCGGACTGTGTATGATTTTTACAGTAAGGAAAAGACAGTGCCTACAATTCATAAACTATTGCCGAAACTTCGGGAAAGTATTAACTTCAAGGGGGGGGGGGGGGGGGGGGGGAGCACTAGTCTTAAATTAATATTGAAGAATATGGGATTTAGGTGGAAGAAAACCCGAAACAACAGAGCCACTTTAATAGAAAGGGGAAATATTAGATCACAGCGTGTAGCGTATTTGCTTGCAGTTAAGACATACAGGGAGGAAGGACGACCTATAATTTACGAAGATGAGACTTACATTCACAGCACTCATACAAGACCAAAGAACTGGGTTGACGATTCTCCAGCAGGTTACACAGCGCCGATTTCGAAGGGACAGAGACTAATTATAGTTCATGCAGGAGGTCGAATTGGTTTTGTTCCTGGAGCATTGCTAGTGTTCAAATCCCAACTTAAAACAGGAGACTACCACGGAGAGATGAACGCCAATAATTACCAAAACTGGCTAACTACCAGACTCATTCCAAACCTGCCTCCCAATTCAGTCCTGGTGATAGGCAATGCCTCGTATCACAATGTGCAGTTGAATAAAGTGCCAACCAGCAACAGCACCAAGACTGTGATGAAAGAGTGGCTGGTGCGAAATAACATTCCCTTCCGCGATGAAATGCTCAAAATCCAACTTTATAATTTAATTAAAATTAATAAACCTCACCGAAGGAATTTTTTAATTGACAATATCATGGCAACACAAGGTCATACTGTATTGCGCCTTCCTCCATACCATCCTGATATAAATCCAATAGAACTTATCTGGGGAGACATTAAACAGTGGGTAGCTGGAAACAATACTACATTTCAGTTAGATGACGTTAAACGATTGTTAGAAGAGAGAGTAAGTGCGATTGGTGTTAAAGAATGGGAGAAAGTTTGCGATCAAGCCGAAAAAATTGAAAGAGAATACTTCCAAAAGGAGGGAATCATAGAAGATGCTCTGGATGAATTTATAATAGGCCTACGTGTGTCAGAAGATAGTGACGATGCCACTAGTGAAAGTGATACTGATGCAGAATCTGAAGGTGATCTGTCTGGAATCGAACCGCTGTCTGAATAACACGTAGACTAGATGGACTGTGTGCTTTTGTGTATTTTATTTTTGTTACACGTTGTAGGTTATAAGTGATTAGCAAGTTTGATTACACAAGAAGAGCTATCGCTTATCGGCCTACCTCTTTGTAGCTCCTGACACTCAGTGTGGAGTGATTTCATTCGAATGTCTGACGAGGTAAGCATCCTGTTCATTACGTTAATTTATTGTTTGCCAGTAATGTTGTTGATTACTTCGCTACATCGTGGTCATGTAGCCCCGTGTACTTGGGTGTGTATTGAAGCTGTCTGATAACCTATGTCACTGTGATGTCTGTAATAGTATGTGTATTCACAATCGAGGTAGGATTTGGGTTGGAAGCGGAAGAGGATTGGACAACGTGGTCATTCAGCCCCGTGTACTTGGGCGTGTGTATTTGGAATTGAGGTGAGGATTGGGAAGGAGACGGCCGTGGCATTAAGTTAGGTACCATCCCTGCATTTGCCTGGAGTAGAGGTGGGGAAACCACAGAAAACCACTTCCAGGAAGGCTGAGGTAGGGATCGAACCCACCTCTTCTCACCTTTGCCTCACGAGGCTGAGTGTAGCCCGTTTCAGCCCTCAGACTAGAATTAAATTTCTTGTCAGAGCCGGGAATCGAACCCGGGACTCCGCGGTGACAGCCAAGAATGCTAGTTACCACGCAGCGAGGCGGGCGCAAGTAATGTGATGCATAATTCTCAACATATCGTAAATTTAAATATTACCGGTATTTTACATAGTTTCATTTTTTAATAACTTGTAATGTTTTATAGCCTATTTTAAGATAATTTATAATAAATCGTCTCTGTAAGAAAAATAAAACATATTGATTGTAGTTACTAATTCACTAAGCTTCACCTCCCTAAACTGGTGTTTCATAACCTGCATAATTCTGTAGGAGTAGTGATATAGCCTAAGTTAATTATTTGGGATTTCATATTTGGAGAAGTGGGTATTTTACTGTGCTTTCTTGACGTTTCTGCGGAACGCAGAGTTATTTGATTAGGAGAGTGATATGTATTAAATGCACAGAATTACGACAGCCGCTTATTCAGCAAATATGCTCGCATTTTAGCGCAGTTCTCCGCACCATTCCATCCAACGTGCCAATCTGGCAGTGTGAGGGAGTGTGAGGCAGGGCGGCGCACCACCCTCCCCTGATGTTATTCGAGGGCTAGACTCGTTCTCATGCGCGGCCTGCCAAGGTCAGTAACCAAGAAATCCCGTCAGGCCTGTAAGTTAGATTACAGCAAGGCGCAAGTGAAGTTCAAGTGGGGTGAGCAACAGGATTGGGTTAGGTTAGATTATCAGGTTGATGGTAGAGATTCTGTTAGTGTCGCTGGATGCATTCAGGTCAGTAAGGAGGTTTCTGAGGAGGAAGAGTTAGGTGTCGGCATGGTGCCCAGTCCTTTTCCTGTGTATAATTTGGTCATGAGAGATGATCGTGAGTTGAGTGACGTTGGTCACTCTGTTGATGAGTTTGAGGCGGTCGTAAAAGACACCATGTTGGACGAGGGTCAGAAGTCGGAGTTGCTTGACGTTCCGAGGGAACACAGGGAGGTGTTCTCGGAGAAACCTGGATGCACTCACGTGTACGAGCATAGTTTCGACATCACAGATGGGTCGAGCTTTAGCGGAGCTAGGTACCCGATAGCTCACTCTCACATGAAGGCAGTTGGTGAGGTGATAGATCAAATGCTTAATGACGGCATAATCGAGAACAGCAACAGTCAATACGTAAATCCTTTGGTGGTGGTAACCAAGAAGGATGGTTCCATCAGGCTGTGCTTGGATGCGAGGCAGGCCAATAAGAGGATTGCACCAGACCATCAGCGTCCTGAATTCACTGAAGATCTAGTGCAAAGATTCACGGGTAGGAAGTTTCTGTCCACTATAGATCTGAGTTCTTCGTTTTGGCAGATACCGCTCCGCAAGGAGGACAGGCCTTTCACTGCTTTTTGTTATAAAAATAGTTTGTTTCGGTATGAGGACTTCGAGTCAGGGGTTAATTAAGGGGCTTAACATTGCACTTGGACCTGAAACAAGGGAATACATTACAGCTTACATTGACGATCTTGTGATTGCCTCTCTCACATTCAGGGAACACTTGCAACACCTTAGTACAGTTTTTGGGAAGCTCATTCATGCAGGTTTCACACTTAAACTTAAGAAATCCACTTTCTGCACGCAACAGATAACATTTCTAGGTCGCACTATTTCACCACAAGGGGTTAGACCAGAACAATCGAGATTAGACACTATTGGGAACACAAAGGCACCACGCAATGTTAAGCAGCTTAGGTCTCTTCTGGGGGTTTGTGGGTATTTTAGGAGATTTGTATTGAGGAATTCATATCTTACTGGGGCTTTCAGGGATTTGTTACAGAAAGGGGCTAAATGGGTTTGGGGAAAGGAAATGGATGAGGCTTTCATCAAATTAAAGGAAGGGTTTAGAGAGGCTGTTACTCTGAGTTATCCGAGTCCAGATAGGGAGTACATTGTAATGACTGACGCCAGTGATGTGGGGATTGCTGGAGCGTTATGTCAGCGTGATGATGATGGTCACCTGGGTATCGTGTCGCTTGCTAGTAGAGGTCTGAATCCCGCAGAAAAGAGATACACTACTAGTGAGAAAGAACTGCTAGCTATTGTATATGCGCTGGGGAAGTTCCGGACGTATGTACTTGGCTACCGGTTCAAAATCTACACTGACCATAATGCGCTGACATTCATATTATCATGTAGGATCACCTCAAATAGGATTTCTAGATGGATATTGGCAATTCAGGAGTATTCTTTTGACATATTTCATGTAAAAGGCTCAGAGAATATACTTGCTGATTTTGTCAGTCGCCATCCAGAAATCGCAGGTGATGGGGTGGGGGTAGATAGTGTAGGGGACATTCTGGTGCTGCCAAGACAAGTGATAGGTCTGAAGAGGGTGCACGTGTGAGGAAGATGCGTGAGGAACAGAGAAGGGACAAGCAGCTGGGAAGTATTGTTGAAGAGCTGGAGGCTCGTGGTGGTGATGATGACATTGTGGTCAGGGGCACCAAGCAGTTCAAATGGGTGAACCACATGGTAGCCATGAAGTGTCATGGGGACGTGTGGTGTGTGTTCCCCGTGTGTTGGTGGAAGACATCACGTGGTACACTCACAAGGAGCTTGGGCACTTTGGTGCGGAGAAGGTTCTGGCCGCTCTGAAGCGACACTTCTATTGGAAGGATATGCAGCGCATGGATTCTAGCTACGTGTGAGCTTTGCCAAAAATGTAAACATCCTACACGCTACTTGGAGGGACCTAGGCAGGCTGTGTTGGCACAGGGGCCGGGGGATCTGGTCTGTATCGATCTCTATGGTCCTCTGGTGAGCTCTAGGTTCGGGTTCCAGTACGTGTTTGTGGTGGTGGATGCATTTTCGAAGTATGTTAGGCTTTACCCTCTGAGGAAAGCTACCGCCAGAGCTTGTGTGAACTGCATGGTACTGAAGTACATACCGGAGTTTGGAAGACCACTCCGGATACTCTCTGACCACGGGACCCAATTCACAGCGAAAATATGGAGTACCAAGCTTAGTGAAGTTGGCACCCAGTGTGTATATTCCTCTATTAGGTATCCGCAAGGGAATATGTCGGAGAGAATTATGCGGGAACTGGGTCGCATGTTCAGGACCTATGTGAGTGACAGTCATAATTCATGGTTTTCAGTGCTTGGGGATATTGAGCGATGGATCAATGTCACCAAACACGATAGCACGGGGCTCACTCCCATAGAAGTCCAGCTGGGAAGGAAGCCTACCAGTGAACTAGCTAGGATTTTGGGTTTGTCAACAGGGGAAGCTGTACCCAGGGATTTAACAATAAAACTAGTAAGGGATAATTTAATAGCTGCAGGAAAGAAACATTTAAAACAGCAGAGAAGGGAGGGGCATAAGTTAAAGGTAGGTGATCTGGTGTTGTTGCGAGTGCCGCATCTTTCATCGGCAGAGCAGAAGTGCATGCAGAAGTTCTTCCAACTATATTCCGGTCCATTTGTTATAGACCGCAGGGTAGGTGCATGTGCCTACAGGTTGATTACTAACGATGACAAGGTCCTAGGTACATATAACATTGCTAACCTCAAGCTATATGTCACCTAGAGATCTTGCTCACGATGACAAGACAGGAGTACTAGTGTATTTGTGTGAGGGACAAGGATAAATCTATAGCCTTGTAGTTTAGAGATTGATCCTTGTGGGGGCGTCTGTAACGGAATTTATTCAGTTACAGTAGTTCACCCTCGGGTTTTGTGCCTTGTGCAGTTAGTTTAGGGTATTTTATTCGTATCTTATTATATTGGGTTAACGTGGGGTTGCAGAGGTGATTTTTATTGTGCCTGTGTGTTTCTGTGGACGGATTCATCTTTGGATGGTCCGGACCAACTATGATCATTGTTTATTAATTATCGGTTTTTGGATATTTGATATTATAAAATACGGGGTTTTGCGATTTATTACGTTTTGGGAAATAGGGATATATAAGACTGTATTAAGTAGAAGCATTATTTCATTTTGGTTTGGGGTTAATGGCTTTATTTTGACCTAGTAATGTTAAATGTTAGATTCGTGGCTGTACTATAAAGGTACAATGAATTGGTATTTTCGAGTGCTGGATGTGTGACATACCCGGAAAAGACAGGCAGTAATTCGGCTTGTGTGGGAATACCTAGGCTATTTATAGCATGAACTCGGATGAACTGGCGCGTGGAAAACTACTGTGTGACGTCAGTGTGGATTTCGACTGTCTGATGTTCATGTGTTGACACGGATGTTCCGCTAGGAGCGGGCCACGCACGAATTAGTTCCGGCAGAAACAATGGGGTTAGGTATCCCTACGCCAGTGCATATAATGGCGTGTCTGGTGTTCCAAGGTCGTCTTATTGCTTTATTGGCAGAACACTGATCTACTAGCGCCCAGGGTCGTTTTAAGTGACATGGTTTCCGTAACGAACAGTTAGAGATCGTCTTCTTGCTTTTACAGTGAAAGTCCGTTGTCTACTTGCAAATTAGTGTCGTTATTACTGGATCATGGTATCGTAATACAAACGAGCAGTGACTAATCTTTAGCAATCCACTGAGCTCTTACGGGCTATTGGAGGCTACGTGCATTTCATGGGTCCATCCATACCATGGGCTGTCGGTAATAACTTACCACGCCTAAAAGGATAATCAGTTGTAAACATTTCATCGAAAAGTCATGCGAGAATGGAGACGTGAACGAGCAGTTCGAGAAGAAAGAAAGTGGAGTGAACCAGTCTAACGTGTGTAGATATTTTGTGTACGGACGGTACAGTGTGTGTATATACGTAGGTGGCTGTTATGCCTGGGTCTGATATGGCCGTAAGTGTTTGTTGCTCTCAGAGCCTAAATTCAGTGGCAAGGTACTGTATAAATCACGAGTGTATGAAGGGTATTTTGTGTTGTATATTGTGTATATATGTGTATAACCACACCCGGGCGACTGGAGTGGGACATTGATGATGATATGAGTATAGTACAGCCAATAGATTATCTCTTTAAAATTCATGTGTGTTTATATTCCTGTCTTGTAAGAACCTGGTAGCATCAGCGAACGCATGCCAAATGCCCTACGCCTGGGATAAGTTGTTTCATAGTCGGGGCAACAGTTATGTACCGTATTTTATCCTATTTTATTCAGGAAGACCCATATGGTCAACTTTGGCACCCATTCAAAGTCGGGAGTAATGTTAAAATCACTTGTGGCCTGGAATTCTGTAGGTTTGTGTTAATGAGGGTAGTTAAAGTTAAATCAACTCCAGCGAGGAGGTGGGGAGAGTGGTTTCATTACCATATGATTAAATAAATAACCGAATGCTACAAAATACTGAAACTGAAAACCATACATGTTACAAAAGGCTACATTTCGAAATCAAAATGCAAAAATTAAGGATTTTTAAATGCTTAAAACCACAAACACTATTCATTAGGGAAAGAAAGAACAACTATTCAGGTTATACAGTATAAAACAGGTGGAAAATAGCACAATTATTTTAATAATGATCCTTAACATCATTTATTAAAAAAATATACTAATCTAACTTTGGCCAAAATAACATACCATGTAACATGGAAATGGGTGCGACACATTCCAGCATCACAGCCAATGCACACCCCAGTGCGAGAAAAACGCTCGTCTTCACAGAGAGCGCAGGTCTTGGCGCCCCACTTATTGTACGGCATCTCAAACAGTGTAACACTGGAAAGTTTGTCCACCTCACCAAATGCTACTCCTGGTACATACAGAGCACATACCAAATGTACCCACTTTCCTACATCCGTTTCCTTGAAGATGCCACCTAAAAATAAAAACAAATAAGGTCACCAACAACAACTTGACTTCTCAAATGTTTTCATTCAATTCTGAACTTACTATTGTTACGTAAGTTACGTAACTCTGTACAAGCTAATGTGGTAACATTTCATCCGTATCATAGGCTTTAGCCAATCAGCCAATGAATGAACACATGCAGAAGCCAGTGTCATAAGGAAGCTGGTAAATAAACTGTAAGCAGGCATGAGAGGGTTAGGAAAAGCAGTAACGGATAATAGTAAAATCTAAAGAGAAAACTACTCATCATCATCATCTCCCCTTATCCAGCTCCTGCCGGGTCGGGGTATTTATGGCACTTCTCCACTTTCCTCTGTCCTTCCACAATTCTTCTTCCACGATCTTGTCCCAGTCCAGATTTCTTTTCCTTACGCTGTTCTTCACTGAATCGATCCACCTTGTTCTAGGTCTTTCCCTTGCTCTCTGACCCTTGCACTTCGCCTCCAGCATCTGTCTTGGTATTCTATTTTCCTCCATCCTCTTTACATGTCCAAACCACCTTAGTTTATTCTTCTCAATTCTCTCATTTAGTTTTCCCATCCCAACTACCTTCCTAACATCTTCATTCCTCACTCTGTCTTTCCTTGTCTTTCCTATCATACTTCTTAGGAATTTCATTTCACTGGCTTGGATTCTACTCTCTTGCCTGCATGTTAGGGTCCAAGTCTCAGCTGCATAAGTCAATATGGGTACCTAGTACACTTTATACATTACCTCCTTGCTTTTCCTTGGTACTTCCTTATCCCAAACAAGTCTTCTTACACTTTGATAGAATGCATTGCTCTGCTGTACCCTCCTGCCAATCTCCATGTCCAACCTACCAGTTTGCATCAATTCACTTCCTAGGTATTTGAACGTGTCCACAATTTCCAAACTCTGACTTCCAATTTTCACAGTGCCCTTTCCTTGTCTTTTCCCTCTTGTCATCACCATGGTCTTGCATTTCTCTATACTGATTTTCAGGCCGTACTTCTGAATATTTTTGTTCAGTGCATCTAGTTGTTTTTGCACTTCTTCGGTGTTCCTTCCCCAGACCACAATATCGTCTGCAAATAACAGTAACTTCATTTCTTTAAGTCCATATGCTTCCTTTGTTTCCTTTACAATTTCATCCATTACCATTATGAACAAAAGAGGAGACAGCACACTCCCCTGTCTTAGTCCAGTCTTGTTCCTAAACCAATCTGCCTTTCCAACTGGGGTCAGTACCCTGCTAACACAGAAAACTACTAATCGTGAGAAATAATGAAAATTCCTTTTGATGGTCAAAAACACGAAAGTATTCTGAAGTACAGAAAACTTCTATTATTAAAAACTGGCTAATTTGCAATGTTAGATAAATGACACTGCCAGGGAACTTGTAGCCTACATTTAATTGTGCATAAGTGTAATTCATAAACATGGGTTCAATTTTCAACATTTTCAAAATTTTGTGCTCTACGATGCAAATGACAGATTTTTGTTGAATATCAGAGGATTCTGTGAATGATGTCTCGAGCTGATGTGGGAAAGGGGAGAAATGTAGTGGGAGGAGTAGTGAGAGATGGGTTAAAAGAAGGATGATGAAGGTAACAGTATCACTGGGAGGAAAGCAACACAAAAGTGGTTCTTTTCAATTAAACAACTAACGAGCCTGACGAGGAAAATTGTGCTAATCTGACAACAAACAGAACAAAATGTTCCTTGTGATACCTTAGACAAGATAATTTACGGTAGCTGGTAATTTTGACCTTAATTGTCTGTTACCTGGATTTGGGCAAAGTTCACACATAGGATTGGTAACTCCTGCACGGCAGGCTTCACAGAACCATGGCTCTGTCGAACAAGACGATACAGTACTGGAAACACTGGCAGCATCTGACACACCGTAGCAACCTGGTGGATTAAACATTCACATCAAACACTAATATATCATTACAATAGAATCTTGCAGATTCAGAATAATTGTGATGTATTGAATTAACTGCCACTAAACCATGCTCCAGAAATGTCAACACTGATGTGTTACGTCACATTCTAAGACCAACGATGTTTCCTATTACTCTCAAACTCTTGTATGACAAAAACTAAATTTGATGATGATGATTATTGTTTTAAGGAGTGGAATAGTTAGGTTATCTGTCCCTAATCCTACTATGCTTGTTTGAGTCATTATTAGGCTGTGGGTTCATATTTTATTCATATGTCGAAACGCTCAATAAATAACAAGATTCAAGCGTATTCATGAAAAATAGGCTGCATAACTAATTAATAGGGCTCGGATTTTTAGGTGGTAAAAATCGAGAAAATATTTATTTTTTATGTATTAAAAATACCTGAAATATGTGACTAAAAAATAAAAATATTTAATCATAATTTAGTTTATTAATGTGAATATAAACAATATGCAGTACTCACGAATGCAATTTATTCTATGTCTCACTGACTACTGAAGAATTACAATACACAACGAGATACATCTTCAGCTTGTCCATCACAAATGACCGACGATTATCGCGAAACACTTCTTCTGAAGGCGCAAAACTGTCCTCGAGATGTTGTGTAACTTGAGATCGCTGTTCAGCCTTGATTGCTTTCCCACATAGTTGGCAGAACAGAACATACCCATCAGAAGTAAAATTAAATTCTGCAACATACTGCTGCACACGATGACTTGTAGTAGATCGTAGAACTGCCTTACACTTCACAGTGCCAGAAATGAACTGCATGCGAGTGACACTGGTTCCAGGTAGCTGGGGGGGGGGGAAGAGGGTCTAATACTTGGTGCAATATGGCTACGGACAAGGAAATCCCCGGCTTCCACAGTGAGTGGCATGGGGAGGCAAGTTAAGAATAACACAGTAGCAAGCTGAAATACGCTCTGCATGAAGATTAGATAGCTCACAGGTGCTTCCCCGTTGAAGTAACACAACAAAAATGCAATAAACTGAAAGATCTAGCTAGCATACTGATTTTCTTTTAATGTAAATTTTATGTCGTTTTATGTGCTAATAAGTGAAAAGCAGGAATTTATGTATTTATAGAAAAATGCTTAAAATATGTATTTACATAAAAAAATATTTATTTACCAGTACCTAAAAAGCTGAGCCCTATTAATTAAAAAATACCTCAAGCTAGAATAATTCTATGACTTGTACAATGTGACATTATGTATAGGTCCATAATTGCTAGCACACAAAATAGCCTACCTTCATGAACAGTGACTCCACAGCCGTCGCATTCCACGATCTCGTTTGCATCATCACTGCGATCTCCCAGACAGCCACAACAGATCAGCACTCTCACAGACTCCTTCAAGTCAAACTGTGGAAGATAATTTCAATATCTACAATTCAGAATTACATATTATAGAAAGATTAATGTGTTTCTGCATCAGATGGTGGTATAAATACCCACATGGGTGTCCGCCAGGGCTCACAAAAGTTGAACACAGACAAGTGAAACGAAGTTCCCGCTGAGTATCAAGCAAAAAATCATGAATATCTACGATGCAAGAGAGGCTCTGAATAGTCTTAGTGAAGGAATAGAACAGTTACTTGCAGAGAATGGTGAAAAAAAGAACCTAAAAACAAGCGTCTGAAATAGAAGTTAAAGACATGACACTCAGAGGACAACCAGAACCAGGGAGATTTGGAAAGAGAGAGAAATGTGGAAGAGATGTTTAAACAGGAATGGTGAAAAGGATACAATTAATTGATCCACAGCCCAACTCAAATTTAATTGAGGGAGGTGGCATGTTTGAAATATACCCATATAAAATCAACAGCTCACAAATAAGACCCTCCCCCATTAATTAATTTTTTATTATATTATATTTTGTTGTTGTATGGAATTTGTAGGAAGTACCGTATTTGCTCGCATATATCTCGCCCCCGCGTATATCTGGCACCCCATATTTTTATTTGAAATTTCAGGGGGAAAAAAGTACTCGCATATATCTCGCATTCATTACTGACGCCGTCATATAAATGAACGTAATAACCTTGAGGTAGAAACATGTTCGATTTACCGCACCACAACAGTCGTCATTCTCCAGGAACTTATCCGAAGCGACACTAACAGGAAGAGCGAGCAACAACGAGTTGATCCGAACTTCGATACGAGCCGATTAGGGATCGAGGCACTGCGTGCAAGCATACGACGCAGCGTGAGTGTTAGCACACTGTACATCGTTCGCCGCGTCTTCGGCCGCGATTGGCTAAATTCGCCGCCTTGAGACACGTTCGAATTAGCGATTAGCGTGCCACAACAGTTGCGCAAGTAGGCCTACTGTTACATCGCAGAGAAACGCAGTTCAGTCTTCTCGAATCTCAATGATTTCGTCTTTACGCATTGCGTCGCATCAGAGCTCGGCCGTGTGCAAGCATACGGCGCAGCGTGAGTGTTAGCACGTTGTACATCATTCGCCGCGTCTTCGGTCGGGTTTGGCTAAATTCGACGCCTTGAGACACGTTCGAATTGGCGATTAGCGCGCCACAACAGTTACGCAAGTAGGCCTACTGTTACATCGCAGAGAAACGCAGTTCAGTCTTCTCGAATCTCAATGATTTCGTCTCTACGCATTGCGTCGCATCAGAGCTCGGCCGCGTGCAAGCATACGGCGCAGCGTCAGTGTTAGCACGCTGTACATCGTTCGCCGCGTCTTCGGCCGCGGTTGGCTAAATTCGAGCTCACGCGTGCATGTAGCGAGGAATCGATATGGAGATGATCGATCGTATCGATAGCTAAGCGTCTGCGCTCTAAATTCCTTTTCTGCCTTGAATCATCCTTAACGAGCGTATGACGTCTTTTACCCTAGGTTCTTAATGTCGCATCACCATAAACAATAGAAATGGTGTCGACGGACATTGTTGTGAAGAGCTTCTTGAAGACGGGCATCGCAAATGCATTGGACGGAAGTCGGGATGAAGCAGTATGGGATGATGACCAGAATGATGCACGCGAGAATATCTCGGAGTGATGGCAGTGACAATGAATAGGGCGAGTACCGTATGCCAGTTGCCTGGTTTCAATAATGCAAATTGTGTTTTTTCGGGAATACGGTCATTCCCCGCGTATATCTCGCACCGAAAATTTTCACACATATTTTTGGTCAAAAAAGTACGAGATATACACGAGCAAATACGGTATATGATTTTTTCTAAAAAATGAAATTTCAAACATGAAGAAAGGTTGATGGATTTATGGTTCCTATTCAAGCGGTGGAACAGAGGGTCTTTCTATAGTTAGCAGTTCGCTTTTACCTTCTCAAGTCTACATGTCATAGTTGTAAGCAGTCTCTTTCCCCTACTCTACTTTCTATCTTACCCAAGATAAGCAATTAGTTGGTTGATGAAGTTCAAGGATACACGTCATTTTGTCTTCATAGCTTATGTTATACGTTGCCCAACCTTGAAGACATATCAAAGTGCCTGAAAAATTGAATTTCTGATTGCTCATGGTGTTGTACAAAATGTTTGTCAATTTTGTAGTATTTTAGCTGTATTTTATGTATTGTTCGTTTTCTACCTTTTCATTTATCCACCACCAAATCAAGGTGGGAGGATGTGATGTTCATCATCATCATCATCATCATTTCCCCTTATCCAGCTCCTGCCGGGTCGGGGTATTTATGGCACTTCTCCACTTCCCTTCCACCATTCTTCTTCCACGATCTTGTCACAGTCCAGATTTCTTTTTCTTACGCTGTTCTTCACTGAATCAATCCACCTTGTTCTAGGTCTTCCTCTTGCTCTCTTACCCTTGTACTTCGCCTCCAGCATCTGTCTTGGTATTCTATTTTCCTCCATCCTCTTTACATGTCCAAACCACCTTACTTTATTCTTCTCAATTCTCTCATTTAGTTTTCCCATCCCAACTTCCTTCCTAACATCTTCATTCCTCACTCTGTCTTTCCTTGTCTTTCCTATCATACTTCTTAGGAATTTCATTTCACTGGCTTGGATTCTACTATCTTGCCTGCTTGTCAGAGTCCAAGTCTCAGCTGCATAAGTTAATATGGGAACATAGTACACTTTATACATTACCTCCTTGCTTTTCCAGGGTACTTCCTTATCCCAAACAAGTTTTCTTAAACTTTGATAGAATGCATTGCTCTGCTGTACCCTCCTGCCAATCTCCATGTCCAACCTACCAGTTTGCATCAATTCACTTCCTAGGTATTTGAACGTGTACACAATTTCCAAACTCTGACTTCCAATTTTCACAGTGCCCTTTCCTTGTCTTTCCCCTCTTGTCATCACCATGGTCTTGCTTTTCTCTATACTGATTTTCAGGCCGTACTTCTGAATATTTTCGTTCAGTGCATCTAGTTGTTTTTGCACTTCTTCTTCGGTGTTCCTTCCCCAGATCACAATATCATCTGCAAATAACAGTAACTTCATTTCTTTATGTCCATATGCTTCCTTTGTTTCCTTTACAATTTCATCCATCACCATTATGAACAAAAGAGGAGACAGCACACTCCCCTGTCTTAGTCCAGTCTTGTTCCTAAACCAATCTGTCTTTCCAACTGGGGTCAGTACCCTGCTAACACAGTTGTTGTACATTGCTTGCACCATTTCCAACATTTCTCTTCCCACTCTCTTCTTAACCATGGTTTCCCATACCTTCTCTCTGGGGACACTATCATATGCCTTTTCTAGATCTATGAAAGTCATGATCAAATCCTCTCCATATTCCCAGTTCTTTTCCATCACCTGCCTCAAGCTAAAGATTGGGTCCACTGTGGATCTTCCACTCCTGAAGCCATACTGTTCCTCTTGCAACTCTCCTTCCACCTTTCTTCTCATTCTTCTTTCTAATATCCTTTCCAGTATTTTTACTATCTGTGATATGAGGGTGATCCCTCTGTAGTTATCACACACCTTCTTGTCCCCCTTCTTAAACACTGGTATTATTAGCCCTTTCTCCCAGTCTTCTGGTACACATTTCCGTTTCCACACACACTTTAGTAGTCGATACAACCATTGCATACCAACAGGTCCAGCAGCCTTTATCATTTCTACACTGATTTCATCCACCCCTGTTGCTTTTCCCATCATCATTTTCTGTACTGCTAATTCCACCTCCAGCATTGTTATATCATCTTCTGTTATAGAGTCGTCAGGTTGTGTGACTTCCATCTCACCAGTACAATTGCTCACATCCAATAGCTTATCGAAATACTCCTTCCATCGTCCCTTTATCTCTTCTGGGTGTGTTAACAACTCTCCATCTTCCTTTTTCACTAGCTTTGTAGTAACTCTTTCTTTCCTCTTACTTCTTAGAAGCCCATACAGCATCCTTTTACTGCCACTTACATCTGTTTCCATTCTTTGTGTAAATTCTTCCCAACTTTTCTTCTTTTCTTCTCCTACCACTTTCTTACACCTCCGTTTGCTGTCGTAATACTTCCTTTTGCTTTCTTCCGTTTGATCTCGATTCCATTCTTTCCATGCAGACTTCTTTTCTTTCACTGCTTTCCTCACTCCACCACGGTGTCTCCTTCTCTTTCACTCTTGTTGACGTCCTACCACAAGCACTCTCTGCTGCACCAACAAATGCCTTTTTAAAGTGGGACCATTCCTCTTCTGTTTTCCACTTCAGTAACTGGGATTTGTTGCTTCAATCTCTCCTGAAAATCTTCCTGTACAGTTTTGTCTTTCAATTTCCATACTTTTATTTTACTTTCTCTGATCTCCTTTAGGTTTTCCAATTTTTCCCATCTAAATTTTGCCACCACAGCTCTATGGTCCCCATCAAATGCTTCTCCTGGTAAAGCTGTCACATCTATCAGCTTTCTGCGATTAGTCCTTTCCACCAGAAAGTAGTCAATTACTGATTTTGTTCTTCTATCGCCCCAACCATATCTCATAATTTTCCTGCTGTTTTTCTTCCGAAACCATGAATTACCCACTATCAGTCCATTCCTTTCACAAAAGTTTACAAGTTCCTCTCCTTCCCGGTTCTTTTTCCCATATCCATATGGTCCAATGACTTCTTCCTTTCCTTGTCTCTCGTTTCCGACCTGTGCATTCATATCTCCCATGATCACCACTTCTACATCTGAAATTACTCTTTCTACATCCTCCAGGAATACTTCAATATCTTCTTCTCTGTTTCCAGTCTGTGGTGCATACACTTGTATGAAGTCCATCACGTCATTTTTCATCTTCATTCTAATGTGATGTGATGTTATCGATCCTAATCGAAACTAGGGAGACATTAGGAGTTTCGTCAAACGGGCCGATGGTGCATCTTTACAGTACCTATTTGCATCACAATATTTTTCCGTAACCGATCGCGAGCATTTGAACGTCAGGACAGCTGGAATCTCGTCAAACTGTCAAAGGGCGCTGCCGATTTCTTTTTTTTTTTCCAGGTTCCAGCCAGGATTCTAAATTGTAAGACAGCGAGAATCTCGCTTAACAGCAACCGGTAAGTGCGCACGTTGTCCCTAAGTGTCTGCACGTAGATACTACCCGCAGCTCATTGCTTCCTTTGGCAGGCGAGATGTTGCTCGTCGCCTAAGCGGACGCCTGCCTATAAACCAGCAGTAATCCTTATGGGTAAACGAACGGTTCACCGTAATGTCCGAAGTGTTCACTACGAGTACTGCAGCTTATCTCACGTATTTTATACAAAGATATTCATGGGATCAAGTTAAATAAATGATTATGGGGTTTGAAGCCATTTTTCAGTATTGCCTTAGTAAACAAAAGTTTGGTGCTTTTCAGTCTGTCAACATGAATGTACCCAAAATAGCTTGGTTATGCCCTAATCCTGTAAAATTTATTAATCTCATGTAATGTTTTCAGAATTAGGGTATAATCCAACTCTTTTGGGTACATTCGTGTTGACAGACTTTTGTTAAATAAATGAACAAATTAAATCTCCGCCAGACCCACATCTCAAACGCTTCAAGTCGCTTCCAATCCTGACCTCTGATCGTCCAAGATTCACATCCATACAGAAGCACACTCCACACAAAGGACATGACAAATTTCTTTTTAGTTGCAATATCCAAATTTGCATTAATCAAAAGATTTTTCTTATTATTGAAAGCCTGCTTTGCGAGCGCTATCCGCCTTCTAATCTCTTTACTAGACCTGTTGTCATTGGTGATTAGTAGGGACCTGAAAATTTAGCATCTATTTTCCTTTAAATTAGCATTTATTTTTTCCCTATTTAGCATCTATTTTTTTCCGGATTCTTACGGACTATATGACTTTATTGGCGACACTTGAGATACAATTTAATGTTCAAATGAAAGCATTGTAAATAACTCTGCGTTGCACTCTTTCAAGTTACACCTTCTGTCTGTAACAACTGTATTGTAGTTCGACAAAACACGCTCACTGTCCACAAAAGATCTAAAGAACTCTTGGCAAAATGTTCATGTTCATATTGGACAGCAGTCAAGGCACGTACTACTTCACACTCTTCATTTTGTTTTAACTGTGATTCAATAATATCCTTGAAAGAATCGTAGCCCTTCCTTATTTCATGACATGGAATGTTTGTAAAGGCCGGAAGTTTTTGAATATCGGTTTCTTTGTCATTGTTGTTTGTTTTTGACACTTTATTTTAAACAAAAATGTATACTATTAACACTGTAATACAATAAAACTCAGTTAAGAAGTTCCCGCATAAAAAGTTTTTCCACTTAAGACATCCGATATTCTCGTTCCCGCGATTGAATCAAATCTCGCCAATTTTCGCGAAAGATACTTCCGGTGTTCCGAGTGAAAGAATACAGCAGTTCCGAGTGTCCGCGGGTCTCCAGTGGATCATCTGACCGGGCGAACTATGTCAAGGCTACATGACTTCACGCCATGACAGCAGCAGCTCATTGGACAGTGTTAACCTTGAAACATGTGTGAGGAGATAAGGAAAATACTGGCTTCTGCCGGGAATACTTCCGTAAACTGCAAGAAAATTAAAATCGGAAAATACGACGACGTAGAACAAGATCTGCTGGTATGGTTTAAACAGCAGCGAAGTTTAAACATTCCAGTGAGTGCGCCGAGTTCGGCTCGGTCAAACAGGACACGGGCTGCCCGCGCGAACGGAACGACCGCAGCCCGTCGTGGACTGGGGTGGTCAAACTGAATACGGACAAGTCAAGGTGCGGACTTTGTGGAAAATCACAACTACTCACTTACCCGCCGCGGTAGATCGCCTCCTGTTTAACCAGGATGATGCAATTTTACACAATACAGAGTTCACAGCGGTCGGGAGGCAGAGTTTGCGCGGTCAACCCGCTTCCTGTTTGACCGAGCCTTTACTGATGCCATGCTATCAAGCAACTGAGGCTTGTGTTTGGCTTGCGGGACCGGTCAAGCCATTAGACGGAAATAAACAAGTACGGTACACCCGAACAAGCACCATAATAGAGGATACTCGCGCGTGGCGGGCAATTTAAATCTTTAAAATTTGGATGAAACAATTAATACCCGCACCCCAATTTTTCACGGCCGATTTTGTATAAAAATGTGCGGGTGGTATTCGGGTATATCGACCAATATGCGTAGCACACTGCGAGTCCGAGATGAGATATCGCTAACGAGCGATTAGGCTTTTGTTTAATAAACAAATTCGCAAATAAATTAGCAGATTTGAAGTAATTTTGCTATAAAATCGCACTTATCTGGTATTTTCGCATTTTGGGTCACAATTCGCATTTTGTCGCACTTTGATTTACGCGTAAAAATGTTTTTTTACATTAATATTAACATAGGCTTGGATTCTGTACGAAATTTAAAAATTCGCATTTATCGCAAATGCGATTTTTTCAGGTCCCTAGTGATTAGACTTCCCAAATAAGTGAAACTGGTGACTGGTTCCACCAACTTGTCCGTAAGCTTAATGTTTGTGTGAATGCTCTCAGGATGTTTACTCACAACTAACACCTTGTTCAAACATAACTTTGACAACGCTGATGACAATACATTTAACATTCTGGACAATATCTTCTCGGAGTCCGCTACAATTGCTCTGTCATCTGCAAATCTAATACATTATTCCCATTTATGTTTACTCCTATAGTATTTGCCTTCAACTTCTTTATGACTTCCTCAATGAATACGCTAAAGAGGTACGGTGAGAGAGAGCAGCCCTGTCTCACACCCTTTCTGATTTTTGCTGTCTGAATGCATCTTCCAATATCGACCATCATGATCTGTCTCCCATAGAGTTCCATTATCATCCTCCGGTTTTTCCAGTCCAACCCTGTAGTTTTAAGAATTTTGAATAATATGTCCCAACTAACATTATCGAAAGCCTTTTCGATGTCTACAAATGCCACGTATGTGTTTCTATTCATCTCCAACCTCCTTTCCAAAATTGTTCTAAGAGCCAAGATTGCTTCTCTTGTTCCTGTTCCTATTCGAAATCCAAACAGATCTTGATCAATCTGTGAGTTCAACTTATTATTTATCCGGTTCTTTGTTATTGATAGTAGTATTTTGGATGTATGAGAGAACCGAGTTATGGTCCTGTAATCAGAGCATTCTATACTATTCCCTTTCTTCGGTATCATAACCGTTCTACTCTTGATGAAGTCTTCTGGAATTTCACCATCATCGTAACATTTGCATATTATAAAAGTTGTTTCATATCCTCCTCCAGATTCTTTAGTAATTCTCCAGGTATATTATCTGGACCAGTAGCTTTATTGTCATTTAATCTCTGAAGTGCTGATTCAAACTCCCTCCGTGTGATTGTCCTACGGTTGAAATTAAAAATGTTTGAACTTGCACTCTAGTAGACTCTTTGTTGTTGTTGCTTCTTTTAGGGGCTGCGACATCGTGGTTATATAGCCCTGTGTATTTGGGCGTGTGTGGAATTTGTGTGATAACCCATGTTGTTCTGATGGCTGTATTAATGTATTTGTAAATTGGGAAAAGGATTGAGAAAAAAGAAACCAAGACCTTAAGTTAGAAACCATCCCAGCATTTGCCTGGTGTAGAAGTGGGGAATCTAGCTCTCAAGATCGCTGCCCACAAAATTTTCAGCCCTCAGCCCTAGCGATGTAAAATGTCTGGGCATTTATAAGTCGGGGCAAATGCCCAGGATAAATGCCCGGGCAAATGCCCAAAACCCATAAATGCCCAGGCATTTTGGGCAGTTACCTCTTTTAAAAACATATTCATAATACAACGCTTATATAAATATTGTTTTAGCCATATATGTATCTACATATAATATGTACTCTATATATTTATCCAGTATACATATTTAGTATACAAAATTATTTAATTTATATTGAACCGAGTAAGCCTCCGTGGCTTAGGCGGCAGCACGCCAGCCTCTCACCGCTGGGTCCGTGGTTCAAATCCCGGTCACTCCATGTGAGATCTGTGCTGGACAAAACGGAGGCAGACAGGTTTTTCTCCGGGTACTCCGGTTTTCCCTGTCAAAATTTCATTCCAGCAACACTCTCCACTATCATTTCATTTCATCTGTCATTCATTTAATCATTGCCCCAGAGGAGTGCGTCAGGCCTCGGCACAGTTCATATCCTCGCCGCTAGTTAGGGGCTCCATTCATTCCATTCCTGACCCGGTCGGAAACTGGAAGCAGGCTGTGGATTTTCATTTTCATATTGAACCGACAGTAGTGGCTACGCTGGCTAAAGCGCAGCAGTAGGTCCTGGGGCCAAGCTCACTGCTGACTCGGTAGATGCGTGGGTTCGAGCCCCACCGTCGGCCGTCCTTGAAATGGTTTTCCATGGTTTCCCATTTTCAACACCAGGCAAATGCTGGGACGGTACCTTCTGACAGGCCACGGCCGCTTCCTTCCACATCCTTGCCCAGTTTCATTCACCATCATTCATTTCATCTCTCATTAACTCCTCTCATGAGGTTGGCGTCAGGAAGGACATCCGGCCGTAAAAACCATCGCCACAAAGACTTCCATCGCATCGCATCTCATCCCCGACCCCGTTGGAACCCGGGAATAATAAGGGGTAGACATACATTTAATTTATATTGATGGAAAAGTAGTTAAGTAGTCCTAATATTTTTCTATAGCCTCTCAACTCAAGTGGATTTCTATACATAATAATTACGCGTATGCCTATGAATGTTGATTGTGTAATTGGGGAAAAATAATTCACTTAGCACATCAACACATCTTTATAATTCTTAAATAAGTTCGATATATTACATCAAATAACTAATACTGAATACATAATGTATGCTATGGGACGAATTCTATTCCACCGACGCAATGGTCACGACAGAATGGAAACAGGCCGACTACGACCTACGACACATGATGACAAGCTTCGCTGTTCATGGATTTCACTTCAAATGCTGCAGCAACAAGAAGCACCATGACCCCGGATAACAGTGTGTTTGTGAACTATGCAACATGCCACATAAAGGTGTGCGGGAAAAGACAAGTATCCCTTACCGAGTACTGTACCACAGAGTAATTTGCTCGGTGGAGCAAGGAAATTGAATAATCATTGTATGATCGTTTATTAAATAAAATAATGTATGCTATTACATTAACTGTATAAGTTAGAAATTAAACAAATGAGGACATGAGGTACACTACATTTATTTAAATATGCAATGAATAATAAATGGATGTTTTGTGTTCTTGGTTATCTTAATCACTTTCTTCTGTTTCTGTATCCTCTTCATCACTTTTTTTCTATTGAACTTGCAATTAGTTCTGGCTCAGATTCTTCTGACAGTTCTGATTCTGAATCTTCCTCTAGGCCTATAATTCGTTCTTGACTGGGCGTTGGGGTTTCTTCTCCTTGTTCTGGATTTCTCAAACGAGTGAAATGAAATTCCATAGCCTGCTTCCAGTCGACCGACCAGGTCAGGGAATGGAATGAATGAAGCCCCCATCCAGCGGCGAGGATATAAACTGTGCTGGCTGCCGAAGGCTGTCGCACTCCCCTGGGGCAATGATTAAATGAATGACATGATAGTGGAGAGTGTTGCTGGAATGAAATTGTGACAGGGAAAACCGGAGTACCCGGAGTAAAACCTGTCTGCCTCCGCTTTGTCCAGCACAAATCTCACATGGAGTGACCGGGATTTGAACCACGTACCCAGCGGTGAGAGGCCGGCGTGCTGCCGCCTAAGCCATGGAGGCTCTTACTCTGACGAGTCTCTTCAGTTATTTTGTCGGGCTTACGCTTAGATGTTCCATTCTCCCCATTCATCAGCTTCCAATTGTAGGCTAGATAAGTCAACTTGGCAACCCTCTCAGATGTAAATAGTTTTCTTTTTTACTATGAATCCAACCAAAAGTGCTAAAGGTCCGCTCTGTGGCAGCAGATATAACAGGTGCCCCTACATTTCCTACATTTAAATGAGTAGGCCTGCAGGTGTAACTCAGTAATACAATGTTTTATTCAAACCAGATATACTTAATTCCCATTTAGATGTTATTGACAACATTGACACAGGATAATTAAATTATTATTAACAATATTCGGGCATTACTAGTTTATCCATAAAATGTAACTTTGATTAATGGTTTTTATTATGTTTTAGATGCTCTAGTAACAATCACTAGTAGTAAAAAGTAAATAAAAAACGTTTCTTTAATGCCTAGATTTTGGGCGCTTAAAACTGCTTTGGGCAAATGCCCATTTATAGATGTCCTGCCCACTGGGCATTTGCCCGGCCCACAACACTACTCAGCCCAGAATGAAATTTCTTTGGAGAGCCAGGAATTATTGAATCCAGGACCTCAGGGATGTCTTATACCAGCTGATAATGCTAGTCATACATCAAAAGCAGACCTCTTTAAACTAGGTGGTCACCTTGATTATAGGTAAATGCTGTTTGTATTATTGTAAAAACTAAAACAATACAACACCATACCTGCCAACTTTTGAAAAGGGCTATCAGTAAAACTCACGCACGACAAAAAATTAACGATTTTCGACATACCCCGGCTTGACGAAAATAATAATACTTCTGGGCTACAAAATACAATAATTCATGCTTTAAACAGGATACTTCAATGAAATCATATCTACTTACTATGATTTGTAGATGAACATAACAATCAAGAAGAAATCCATGTTAATCAGCAGCAGGCGTGGTGAATATTGGTTTGGAGCAGACATAACAGGACTTCCTTGATAGATTAAGCTGATATACGATAATTGAAAAAGGCTTTAAACAATAAAACTTGTTTAACGTAACACAGGCAAGAAATAATATAATACACACTGCAAATCACATGCTAGTTCGACTTTTAAGTCATGGTTGTGGCCTTTTTAGCTTCCTGCAAACATTCTTGAGAAAATGTTTTGTCATAACAGGGACCAGAACGCCTGGTCTTCAAAATAGAAATAGACTCCAGAGATTCATTGGACATGGATGACCTGAACAGTGTTCTATTTTTCTTCACAAGGCTAAAAATAACGTTCACATTCTGCATTGCTATGGGGTATGGTGAGAATAGAGAGCAATACTCTAGAAATTCGGTTATACTTAAGAAGTCCATCGGCTCCACGAATTCTTGATATTTGTGCCCAACTGGAATCACTTGCAGCATCTTGATGAGCAGCCAAAGTGTCATCTACCTGAAGAGCTGTGAACTGCCTCTGAAGCTCATTCACCACCTCATCTGTAGTTTCATTCTCTTCCTTGCATAACATGATAGGAAACTTTTCCAAGAAAAAACGAATGGAAGATAACTGTGCATCTTCAATGTTGTCTAACCTAGCAACTTGAGCATTCTTTAACACGTCATCCTTGAGTGGAAACTTGTTGATGATGTAGTCACAGGCAGTATAAAAGTAGTTTCTCACTGATGAAAAGAAAAGGGATTTATCTGTATCCGGTCCGTTCTGAAGGCACTTAACAACTTCAGATGATGCATTTTTGCCATTTTATTTACAATACATGTCGTTTTCGTGCGACCACAACTATATTTCTTTGCAACTTCTGATGTGGGAAACATCGTCTTAAATAAAGCACCAGCATGATCAGCCGCACTTAAGGGCACATTGTGTTCCACCAAAAAGGAAGTAAACAGACACTCGGCCCTAATTACGTCACTGTCAACGTTTCCAGACTTAGCAAAAAAGGTGTTGATTTTCTTGCTTATCTTCCTTCGATTTAACATAACTAATGTGTTTACCGCACTTCACATGATTACTCGTTTTTTCCACCATGTGCAATATTAATATCACACCCACATACCGTGCAAAAGGCAAATTTTTCTCTCTTTCTTGATTTTAGTATGCACGGAAAATCAACCGAGTATGATTCTTTAAATGTCTGGAAGTACTGTTTCTTGTTGGATTTGTTCATTCTCGATATCTACTAAAACATCGAAAGGAACCTGGATCACTGAACGTCACATAAAATTATAACATAAAACACTTAAGACAGCCAACACTTCATTAAAACATGTCAAGACACACAAAGCCATTAAATGAAAACGACGCCAACCTCGTGAAGAAAGAATATGCACATGGTAGAAAAAAAACACACACACACGTGGAACGAATGTAATTAGTCGAAGGAATACAGGAAACTGCGAAGCACGAAGTTATAGCACAAAAACTCGAACGCTTCATTAAAATATGCCATAACCTTAAAAGACGAAAACATTCAAGGAACGCCAACTTCGCGAACAATGAACAACTAACGTGGTCAAAGAATATGGTTTAAATCGCAACGAGCGAACGGAGCGGAACAAAGAATATGCGAAGCAGAGCCTGTCGACACATGGAAGAAGGGTTATCCCGGCTTCAAATTCAATTACAAATGACGACACAACCACCACACGGTTAAAAGTACGAATCATATCAAAGAACGAGCTATCGACTATCGTGGACTTGCCTCTGACCCACGCAAACAATCGATTGTACGGAAGTGGGCGGTATTATCGAATGTAAATTATCGTTTCAAATTTTTGTCCGCAAAATCGTAAAATGACACCGTTCATCCGTAAAACCGTAAAATGCTGCAATTTCCGTAAATTTTACGGATAAACCGTAAAAGTTGGCAGGTATGCAACACAGGTAAGTTGATGAATCATCAAAGTTTTACTGTCTAGTTGGAACCAGAAGTTCACTCTAAACCACACGTGATGCAAAAAATGAAAAGGAACCATTTGATGCATTTTATTAACAATGACTTTTTGAGGTACTCTTATAAAATACAAAATTCCTAACAATTTGGTACCAAAATTTTGTTTTCCGACAAATGGTCCCTTAAATTGTGCTCTGAAAGAAGTTCATTTTCCGTATTGACAGATTTACTATATAACAAAGGAGAAACTGTTCCGCCTAGTCAATACATTTATTTAAAACAAGTTATAAACTTGTTATTATATGGTACATGTTTCGGGGCCTCTAGTACTGGTCCCTTCTTCAGCCATAAATTAAAATGTAAAATGCAGCATAATTAAAGATATCATAAAAAATACATAAAATGATGAAATGAGGTAAAAAAGAACATATTAAACACGAGAAGTGCATGAGTGCACACCAGTAAAAAGTAACACCATTGGTAGTGCTAGGTTCTTGTGAATAAACACTTATATAGCACTTTTTCATTTTCCCTGTCAAATATTATACAGTATACTGCTAGAATTTCTGGAAACCTCACACAACTCTATTGGAACGCAAGAAAGCTGATGGATTGGAATCCGGGCTAGCCATAGGAAACAACAACAATATTATACAGTATTCAGTAATGGCCACAAACCTGTTTGCGGGTCTCTGCTTGACGCTGTTTTGCATTTTCAATGACATCACCTATTGTCATTGGAGATTTTGTCTCGACCAAAACATCATCATCTTCACTTTCTCCCGAGTCATCCTCATCTTCGTCATCATCTTCATCATGTTTCCCTGAATTTTTCAAGAATTATTATGCTAGTATACATAACTCATAAAAATTTGTAACACTTAAAATAATAAATTGATATCATAACTGTTCGGTCATCTCAAAAGAATGGACACACAAAGAACAGCTAGTGTGGTTCGAGGAAGAACTGAAAGGCAAGAGACCAAGAGATGGATCGACCAGGTTAGAAATTATCTTGCAGGGAGAGGTCTGGATTTACAGCAAATTATGGAGGAGGAAACATTCTTGGAGAGAAATAAATGGAGAAGGCTCATTCACCGGACCCGGGAAACTGGAGCCGGTTCAAGATGATGATGATCGTAACTGACAGTCGATCAACACAAAATGATTCAAATTACAGTACAAGAATATGTGGGAAAAAAAAAAAAAAAAAAAAAAAAAAAAACTGAAAGAACATGTGATTAGATATCATCGACTTTAACTCGAATCCGAGTATAAATCTTCTTCCTTCAGTCCAGTTTGTGGATGTGTTTATGGTGACTAAAGAGTCCAATCCTGGCATGGAACAAGCGACCACACAAGTCACATAGTATTGCTGGAAGAGGACGTGGTTGGGCTGCTCGAAGTTTCCTAGCTTGACGCTTGGCCTCTTCATGTGCGCGTCGATCCCTTTCAAACGTCTTTACAGTATCCGAGATGGTACGGCGCTAAGTTGAGCGGTCTTCAGCCAGCATGTCCCAGGTTTGTGAATCAAGACCTGTCAATTTCAGGGTCTGCTTAAATTGGTCCTTGTAGCGCCTCTTAGGACCACCATGAGGTCTGGTGCCATAGCATAACTCACCATATAGCATTTGACGAGGTAATCTCACATCATCCATCCGATGGACATGACCAATCCATCTAAATTGGTGACCTATCATGGATGATTCTATGCTGTTGATTTGAGCCTTTTCCAGAACAGCAATATTGGTAATGCGGTCTTCCCATTTAATCCTCAGGATTGATCGAAGTTTTTGTAGGTGGAAACGCTCAAGCTTCCTAAGATCACGTCGGTAAAGGGTCCACGTTTCACAGCCATACAACAATGTAGAAATGATTACTGCTTTGTACACCATAAGCTTTGTACTCATGGACAGATCTTTATTCATGAAGACCCGGTGCGCTAATCGTCCATATGCTGCATGGGCTGCGCCTATTCTCTTGTCCACATCCTGCTCACAGGTACAGCTCACAGAAATGGTACTGCCCAGGTACGAGAAGTGGTCAACCTGTTCTAATGGCAAATTTGAGATGGAGATATTGAACTGAGGAAGAGGTGTGCCTGGTGAAGGTTGTGCCAAGACTTTAGTCTTATTGACATTTATGGTAAGACCAAAGCGATCACATGCACTTTTGTAACAATTAACTGACTCTTGCAGCTCTTCTGGTGTGAGAGTTGATGACGTAGCATCATCTGCATACAACATGTTAGTAACCTTAGTAACCTGAGTTTTCCTCAAGGAGCGGAGACGAGTTAGGTTGGAAAGCCCTCCATCAAAACGATACTTGACCTCCACACCTGGGATGTTTGTGGGTGAATCATAAAGCATTGCAGCCAAGTACAGCGCAAAAAGCGTTGGAGCCAGTACACATCCTTGTTTCAGTCCATTGGTAATGGGAAATTCATCGGACATCTTATTCTGACGGCAAACCTGACCTGTCATGCCATCATGGAGAGCCTTGATTAGATCTACAAAACGCTGAGGGCAACCAAACCGCTTCAGCACTGCCCACATGGCTGGTCTTGGAACCGAATCAAATGCCTTTTCCAAGTCATAAAAGACTAAGAAGAGTGGATTCTGTTGTTCTCTACATTTTTCTTGTAGCTGTCTCACACAGAAAATCAAGTCAATTGTGCTTCTGGAAGTTCTAAATCCGCATTGTGACTCTGGGAGGATCCTCTCAGAGATAACCTTGAGACGGTTAAGTAGAATTCTTGCAAGAATCTTCCCCAAAATTGATAGCAGTGATATACCACGGTAGTTGCCACAAACACTGCGATCACCCATTTTAAAGATAGTGACGATAGTGGCATTCTTTAGGTCTCCAGGTACCTTTCTTGATTCCCATATTCTGAGGATAAGGATGAAAATTCTTGTTTTGAGGGAATGACCTCTGGCTTGAATTAGTTCCAGAGGGATGTTATCAGGGCCAGGTGCTTTTCTGGGTTTCAATTGGGTGAGAGCTGCACTGAATTCATGATAAGTAGGAGGTACTGCCAACCACAGTTGTTCAGGTTGTTGCGGCACATCACAGAGGAAGTCTTCAGCAGCTTCTGATGGACGATTTAGGAGATTGGAGAAGTGCTCCTTCCAGCGTTCCAAGATTTCTTGACTATCAGTAAAGGTAGTAGAATTATCAGAGCTTTTCAGTGTACCTGATGATGAGCGAGATGGTCCATATATTTCCTTGAGTACGGCATAGAAGTTCCTCAAGTCTCGAGCATCCGATAGTCTCTGCAGTTCCTGAGCCTTCTGTTGCCACCAAGTATTTTTAATCTGCCTTATCTGCGTCTGGCATTTACCCTTGAGTTCCAGTAGTTTATCTCTCTTTGTGTTGGAAGTTGGGTCTTGAAGATGGGCAAGATAGGCATTCCTTTTGGCATTGATGAGAGACAGAATTTCCTCATTGTTGTCATCAAACCAGTCTTGTCTTTTCCGCACTATAAAACCAATGGTTTCCTCAGCTGACTGTGTGATAATCTTCTGTAATGTGGCCCATTCTTGCTGAATATCATTTGTTACTGGGTAAGATATATATACCAGGTGAAGCTGCCCCTGATAGTGCATAATGCAGCACAACTAGCATTGTTTTATCAGTAAGGTCGATATTTCTGTGCTCAAATCCCATATGGTACTAACAACTGTGAACATGAGGGAGGAGCCAGATGCGCTCGCTTGTCCTTGCCAGCAAATAGAATACATCATTAGAGATACTGGAAAATCGCAATTGCGATAAATGCGAATTTTACTTTTTTCAACTACCTGGTAACTAATATGACTATATATACCCAAAATTTGCGAAACTGAATGTGCGACAAAGTGCGATAACTAAGGGTTCTTGCGAATTATTCCCATAAATGCAATAAATGCGAAAAGTGCCGAATTTACCGATTAATGTTGAATATTATGTTTTATTACATTTTCGCGCCACAACTTTGAAATTTGCGAGTTCCCAGCAATGAAAATATCGCCTATATAATCGATATTTACGAGTAATAATCGATATGTACGAACATCGATTATTGTCGTGAAAACAATCGATTACGGTAAAAACTAATTTGAAAATGGTGCCGCATAATATCCACTGTTTATTGCCAGTAAAAAGATGATTTTGGAGAAATTATTTCGTAGTTTCAGTTGGTTGTGCTAATAAAAGGAATATTCCAATCGTTTGTGCCGATTCTTTTTAAAAATTAGAGCAATAAGGTTATGCTTATATAGGTTTATATCGTGCCGGCCCTCATTTCTTGTATTTGAAATGAAAATGAAAACTCTCAAATACGTATCGTGATATGAATAGACAATTTTTGTTAGGCGTTCTCTTTGCTTTGGGAAATGTTGTATAATATGATGAAAGTATTCTGTCTCTACCATATGTGAGTTATAGGTTATGTTACATGTCGTCCGGCGATTTCTCCGTGAATTCGGATACTGTTTTACAGATTGTCAGTCAAGAGTCGCAGTGTGGTCAGGAAATAATGAGGGAGTAAACATACATTTTATTATTTAGTTAATTATCCATTGTGTGATATTTACACAAAGTTAAGTAAATGTATGATTCACATTATTACTTCCTTTTCAATGAGGGCCATGGATGAGGGGCATTGAATTTCTTTTGCCGGTGGTTTAATGGTCAAATGGCACTTCTTGAATCCTACCTCATAAGATAAGTTATTTAAAGAAATGAATGGAACTTGGCAAGGAGTTAGTAGGAAAACCACACAAAAGGATTTCATAGACATCCTTAGAATTTGAACCAATTCGTCCATCGAGTCCAGGACAGCCTGGTATTGTCGTCATTCCACCTGCCACACAGTAAACTTCGTAAGACAAGCATTGTTGCCTGACCACAGCTCGCTTTATTCTAACAATTGGCACCTTGGTACCAGTGAACTAATACAACTCTCCGCCGGCCCTCAATATTTGACTTGCTGCACAACACCTGATATTGTTGATTGCATAATGAGAACATGACCTTTGGATCTTTTGAGCATAGCTTAGGTACCCTCGTCTCACGTCATACAACGAACCGACAGCACTTGAACTCAATCTTGCCAATTAGCCAGAGATCTCACATTTCTGAAAAATGTATGTCAAGATTCTACATTTCTGTAATACTGATATTAGGATTTTAATACTTCTAACACTCCCTTAGCAAAAATAAAAACCACACACACAACTGGAGACTTATATTAAATTCTTATGCCGTTTATCAGAAACGCCCATATTTCCAATCCTGCACATGTTTGAATTAGTTTCCGTGCATACTAATTTGAACCTTTTTATTGTACCTGGTGACGAACTTTTAAATGCTACAAAATGCTAATTTTTAAATTTCAAAATGCACCAAAATGCTATTTTTCAAAATGAAAGTGCTACAAAATCAATTTCAAAATGCTATTTTGTCGTATCTTTAATCATCATCATCATCTTGCACAGTTTCCAGCCACTGGCCGGGTCTGTTTGGAACACAAGCCTCTCCAACTTCTTCTGTCTTCCCACCATCTCTCAGCCTCCACCCTTGTCCAGTCTTCTCCTCTCTTCTTCACGCTTTCTTCCACCCTCTTCAGCCACCTGTCTCTCGGTCTCTTTCCTTCCCACTTCGTCTCGTGTATCCTCCTGGGTATCCTCTTCTCCTCCATTTGTTTTACTTGTCCATACCATCTAATTCTAGATTTCTCTATACCATCCTGTAATGGTTCCTCCTTCATTAATTCTCTGGTCCTCTCATTTCTTATTCTGTCCATCTTTGTAGCTCCAATACTGCTTCTCAAGAACCTCATCTCACTGGCCTGTATTTTGCTCTTCTCCCTTCCTTTCATAACCCAGGTCTCCGAGGCATACGTCAGGATAGGGACATAGTACGTCCGATATATGATCTTTTTGCTGTTCTGAGGGACATCCTTGCTCCATAAAATGCTTCTCACACTCCTCCGGAATGCTTCTGCCTGTCTCCCCCGCTCATTTATTTCTCTATCGTTTCTTCCATTATCTTGTATCAGGCTCCCCAGATACTTGAAACTCTCCACTTTCTTCAGCTGTTCCCCACCAATTGTTATTCCCGTTGTGGTTCTTTCCTTCTTCCTTGTTGTGATCACCATTTCACTCTTATTTATGCTAAATTTCGTCCCATATCCTTGTATTATTCCTTCCCACACGTTCTACTGTTCCTGTACCTCCTCCTAGAATGCGTAATGATATGAAATTAATCACATTAAGAAGATTTCTTTCTCAATGGCAGTGAAGGCGGAGAAAGTAGAATTCAGTGCGGCGGAGCTGGCAACCCATCCATCTGGGGTAGTGCACATGGAACACACTGCCTTGGGGGATGAGGAGGGATCCTCGAAGGCTATGGGAGAAACCGTCACTCCCCCTAGCACTACAGCCCATGAAGGGTCTAGGCCTACCAAGCGACCGTTGCCCATCCATTTGGCCTGCAGATATTGGGGGGGGGGACACACGTGGTCAGCGCATCGGGTCCCCTCGGCCGTTAATCTTGGTTTTCGTGACTACTTTGAACGTCCGTCCATCAGAACTTCTGGTTACCGATGTTTAAAATTTGACTCTGGGAATGTAAAATGCAAACAATAATAAACATTAAAGAATGAAAACCCGCTCAAGTCCCAATGCACCAGTCATTAGTAATTTCCATCACCTATGGCTGCTTCAAAACAACGCTCGGTAAAAGTGTGTTCTGGGAACTTAACACTGAGTGCAATACAGGAAACCCGTTCAGAACTTGCCAGATCTCACCAATGCTGAAGAATTTCCCCTCCTCCTCCGCGATTTCAATACTTTTCTCCACGCACTGGACACATGATGGCGATGTGTACTCTTTACATATGAAACGTGAACATGAAACGCATTTAGTTTTGGTTTTCTGGTTCTTCTTTCTATCACAATAAGCACAGCGACCATTGTCTGTCAGATTTACAGTTTGGTGACGTTGGTCCTCTTTTGCAATACCCAAAATGCTGCGTAAATGCATCTTTACATCAGGAGCAATGCAGTCAATCGATGCACGATGAAACATGTAACCATTTCGTAGCATCATTGAGAGCTCGTTCAAATATTTCCGGCGATTTATGCCACTTCCGTTAGGCTTGTCTCTAAAATTAATAAAACTGTTGATTGCTGCAATGTTCAAAAGCATGTAGAACAATGTTAGGGGCCAGCGATTGCTGATTCTAGAGACAGAGTATTCAGACATCATCCTGTCAATGACATCAACGCCCATTTAGTGACGTTATAAAAAGTAAGCATCTCGGCTTTGTTTGCTTCTCCTGACTCTGGGTCGATGTTGTCTCCATCATGCATCGTAGAAAGGACAAGTACATTTTTTTTTTCTTTCTGGGAACATATGAGAGAAGTGTTTGCTGTTCTCTATACACAAACAGGCTAGTATTCGCTTTATGAGGCTTGGTTTGAACAAATGAGGAGGTGACACGCAAAGACGAACATGTCCACAAATGAAAAAAAATGAGATACAATATGGAACGGGACGTACAAGATGAGCGGAATGTAAATAGGTCGTGCCATTTAAGCAAACTTGAATTTGTCCCATGATACAAGCCTGTGAAAATGCATGGTTCAGCGCATACACGAACTTGTCCACATCTACATTTCCTGCAAAGACGAACTAGTCCATACGGCCAGTAAGAAGCGCTGATTCATGTCACGTGATTTCCATTCCGCGCGAGACCAGAGGTGCCCGCGCAGAGCAGCTGATATTAGCATTAGTTCCGTGCTTCTGTGCTCCGTCTTAATAATATTACATATTGCTACTAAAATTATTACGTCAGTGTTGTAGCAGAATGGATGAAGAATGTGTTCGTGAAAAGATTGCAAACAAGGGTAGCAGAAAGAAGAAAATGATGATGATAATTGTTGTTTTAAGAGGCCTAACATCTAGGTTATCGGCCCCTAATGGTTTGGGTGATAGTGAAGGATGAGCTAAGAATGAAATACTACAAACTTACATACTAGAAGAAAAAATTGTAAACAAATAAAGGATAAGGCAAATAAAGGACAGGAAGAAAAGGAATGCCCTCAACCCTCGAAGAATGAGGATTGAGGGACTTGGAAGGGAGGAGAGCCATGAAAGGCAGATAGGAAAGGGGGAAAGAGAAGAGGGCCCGTCCCAAGGTCAGAGGAAAAAGAGGGCAAAACGGACCTAGCTCAGGAATCCCTCGGGGTCGGCAACTCCCAAACTCACCAGCCGTGAGCCCTTGAGGGTGTAGCATTACCCAGGGTGCACCAGAAGTGTTGGGGCTACATAAACCCTGCCTCCTTGAAGGCCTTGTGCAGAAGGCAGGAGATAACATGAAAAGAAAAAGAAGGCTGACCCCTCGAAGAATGAGGGTATCAGGAAAGATGAGACAAGGGCCAATTAAGGCGGGAAAGTGAAAGACTCCCTAGGCCTATCAACAACAATAACTAACTAGCTACTGATGCGATTGTTTTCTAGACTGTTTTATTATTAACTGTTACTTTTCAAATTTCTTATTTACGCAATCAGCTTTTGTAGTTGGTTAGTTTGGTTAATCACTTAAAACAGTTAAATGTAACCGTGTTGACAATGTGGTTTTGAAGATTTGGCTGATTTCTGGATGTTCCTGTACTGGTGTCCACTTCACGTCACTGTGAACTGGTGCATCTCTCCCATCGTGCCTACTCTTTGTTTGCTACCGCTATCTGACAGGGTGATACTACTAAAGCTATCTGTTGTTCAAATTCCAGGAACTGGCTTGGCTGGTTTCCAAATATTGTCCATATAGAGTATCACCATTTTCCTATTGCTATTTTATGGATGTTCTAAAAGCATTCGTTGTTTTTCTGTACAGTCTGGCATGGCAGAGAATCCCCTAGAGACTATTTCTATGTCTTTAAAATGGATAACATAATCTCTTTCTCATGCATAATGGGGGCATGGTGGCTCAGCGGTCTAGCTGAATGCCTCTCACCAAGGCGGTCGGGTTCGGTTCCCGGTCAATGCATGTGACATTTTCGAAGTGAAATGCCATGTCCTGTGGTTCGTATTCCACGTAAAAAGGAGGTCCCATGGCTCATGATCTCAAGATGAACGGTCACGTTAAACTACAGGCTTCCTTTTCCATGCATGTTATGCTATAGCAGATTTATCTATATGGCATAGTGAATGCCTTAAGTTTTTGATAGTTCTCACTATTCTCCTCTCTATCTTGAGTACTCAATCTATTGCAACGGTACAGTCATTGAGGGTAACTTTGAACTATCAAGTAGATGGAGTCCGGAGACTAGCTTCCAATAAAACAGTCTACAAAAAAATAGAACCAGTGACAAGCACTATGAAAAAGAAGCAAACATCTTTCTTGGGACATTTAATAAGGTCACCAGATAATAGAATCAGTAAGAAAATAATAGAAACATTTTTGGAAGAGTAAGAATAACATTAGGTGGATCACAGAACTTAAGGAAGACATGAGATAGTTACAAATCACAATAGAAGACTAAAAATACAAGACGGATGCACTAAAGATATTGAAAGACAAACACACTACGCTACAGAGGAAGACCAACAAACAGAGGATAGGAAGAGCGATTCCAGAGGAAGAAAATAAATTACGCTCAGAGAGGATGAAGAGGTATTGGGTGGAAAAAAATAAGAAAAACCTGAACCACAAACCTGACTTAAGTGTTCCTATGCAGACCATAAAATTAAAATAACTAAATGATGGTGAACTGACTTTAAAATTAACAATTTGGTACATACCTTTACGTTTCCCATCCTCATCAGAATCAATAGAATCATCATCAGATTCTTCATAATGATCCTCAATCCTAAAATCACTGTCATCAGAACTCTCTCCTAAGTCAAAATCTAGCAACGACTGCTGGCCAGGACCCACAGGCTTCACTCTCCGCTTCTTTGGATCTCGTTCAACTGCCAACATAACAAATAAATGCTGAGACCATCAACAAGTCTGGTTTTACCGACACGTAATATGGCTACTCATCTTTAAACCAATTCTCCGCAAAATGTGAATTATAACTATAATAATAATAATAACCCCTGGCACTACAGGCCATTAAGGGCCTAGGCCTACCAAGCAACCGCTGCCCAGCCACGTAGCCTGCAGATATTGGGGTGACGCGTGGTCAGCGCATCGGGAAGCTATGTAGAGTTGAAATGATTAGCTCAGGACAGGGAGGCGTGGAGATCTGCATCAAACCAGTCAAAAGACTGAAGACTCAAACAACAACAACAGTATATAATGTACAGTACGTATTGCGTTTTTATTTCTGTCTTGACCCAATTTTGTAATTAAAATGTGGCCTCTTCCATTTAAGGACACCTCCCAGACATGGATAAATTATTTAGTCTGATTAGTGTCCGCAATTGAGAGATTTCACTGTACGTGTTTTTATTTATTGTTTATTTAACTGCAGCCATCTTCATCAGCATATTTAGTATGTGAAACTGCCACAGTGAGTGCTCACAGCGAGGTGCACACATTGACATCAGTTGTTGCCAACATGTCCGATACAAAATACTTTATTTATATTTGTGAATAATGCATGTATGAGGCAATGGTGCCAACTTCACTTTACCGCAATCCCCTGTAGCGAGGTTTGGCAACTGTCTGGACAAAAATTACTGATGAACCAAAATGGGTGTCTAGACTAAACCATTGGTCGATACTTGGTTAGACGACTGTCTGGACAAAACCATTGGTCACAACTTGACTGGCCGAAAATTACTGCTTGCACTACAAGCAAGGGAGTCTGGGACGTAAGCCCCAGGTTAGGTTCGATTTGTACGTAAAACAGTATTGGTTTGAATGAAAATTATTACTGAAAGAACACAAATTATTACAGTGGGAAAAAAACAATAACAAAAAGACACACATTCAATGTGGAGAAAACATAAAAAGAAACACTCCTTTCAGTCAACACCAATTGAAATTACTTTTAGTACTGTAATGAGACAGCTTGCACAATTCATTGCGAACTGGTTCAAATTCAGCCCCCTGTCAAGTGAACTCAGCGCTATTTTGTTACACGGTACCGCACATATACAAAGTACAAGTGTGGGGGTTGGCAATGGCGGGCACAGCTGGAATTTCATCTTTATAACTCGTGATCCTGTTTGGGATGGCAGATAGGTTATAGACAGCGGAGGAGTAAACATCTATTACTACAACATCTCCAGATTGTTTCCTGACCATTACTACAGGTATTTTGGTTAATTTTTGTACTTTAGAAAAAGTTATGAGGGAGTGATAAGTCATGCACCGCTACCGATGTTAGATTGTCTGATGTTGTGTCTTGAATTGCCACTCAGTTGTACAGTATGAGGTTTCAAACAGTGTGTTGTCTCGTGCGGATGAAGCCACATGTGTTCAAGTGCAAGGTTTGGTAGTGAATTACGGATGTTCATAAATTACTTTTAGTTGTTCATTTAAATCGAAAAGTTGCACTAAAGTCATGGTGAGACGAAGCCATTGATTGCTTAGACGAGTCTGTGTGAAACCATTGGTTGCTACTAGGTTAGATAACTGTCTGGACAAAACCATTGGCACTACTTGGTTAGATCACTGTCTGGCCAAACATTGATGATGATGATGATAATTGTTGTTTTCAGGGGCCTAACATCAGGTTATCGGCCCTGGCCAAAAATTACTGCTTGAACTAGGCTACAAGCAAGGGGGGTCTGGAGCATAAGCCACACGTTTGGGCTTGTTTATATGTAAAGCCTTATTAACACATAGGCTATGCATCGTTTAAACCCATGATGCGTCATTTGTGTCTAGGGGAATTTTGTAGAGTAAGGTAATTTGCGATCTATCCTACTCCCTACCGTCCTGTCATTTCACTAGAATTTAAAATCGGAAACCACTGAAAAATATTTCAAGGACGGCCGACGGTGGGGGTTCAAACCCATGTCTACCGAATACGCAGGTAGAATTCGTTTACGGTAACTTTGCACTTTTTTGACAGTTTAGCCTGGACCCATGGCCTAGAGCTATGCGCTAGCGAGCGTAGCTACTGCTGTCTGTACACTCACCCAAGTACATGGGGCTAAATGACCACAATGTCCAAGCGAAAGCCCCTCAAACTAAATAACTCTTTCTAAGGGGGCGGAACTTCGAGGTCACCACAGTCACCTTGGTTGTTATAGTTGAATTATTTACGGGCCTTGCGACATCGTAATTTAATCCCGTGCACCTGGGTGTATGTGGAATTTGTCAGATAACAAATGTTATATTGATAGCTAGATGTCATCTTGGTTTTCTCAAGACAGTCCAACGCGCCCACGCACGGCTATGCAGGCAGGTATGGTAAAAGCCGGTAAAATGCTAAAAAAAATGATAATATACTGTTACACAACAAATATACGTCAAATAAACACTTTTCCCACAGTAAATTAAACCCATAGAGCAACCACAAACATCACCCATCAAATATTGAGAGTACAGGATTAACCCCCCCCCCCCCCTTCATGAGCGTGTTTACAAGTCAACACAAACGGAGCCCACCCAACGTTGTAAGTAACTTACCTATCATGATGATTACTGCAAATACTGCACACAGCTTACCAAGTACGAAAAACACTAATTTTCACACGTATTTACTCATAAACATGCCCAACAACGTCAATAATAAACCTCAAACCAGAATAAACATTTACACCGTTGTACGCCGCCGTACCGCCATCGCCGCCATCTACAGGAAACCAAAGAATATAGGGGCAGGAAACTTCATCGTAATATTCCTGATGATAATATTTCAATTATCACAGCCTTCTAAGTTTCTTCTTCTCCTCTTGAGGGGTGTTGGGCGCAGTACCCTCTTTACCCAGTCACTAATCCAGAGATTGACAAAAAAAATGATCTATTATCGGGAGGAGAATATATGGAGGAAGCATGATTATGACGTGGAAGGGGGGTGACACATAAACAAACAAGGACACAATAAGGTGATTCACGCCCAAGTGACGCATCTTGGCGACTTGCTACGTATAAACAAACACGAGGTGTCACACGTAAGGGAAAGAGTTAAATGGTTAAATGGCAATCAGAAAAATATGTGAGTAAAGCGGAGAGGACAGGAAATGTAGGGGAATAAAGAAGTACCGAAATGGATAAGGGGAGAGAAAAACCTAGCGTACTGAGTGAATTAAATAGCGTAGTTCGTTGAGACGTATATAAGGGACACTGAAACACGAGGTGATTAACAGTACCTATCGCAGTATTACATGCACAAACCTCGGAGGCTTGCAAGTTGCACCGAGCCATAAAGACGGGGGTGCGCGAATGATTAAAACGTAAGCGAATAATGGTAATGGTGTGACGACGAGTATAGCGACCATTATAAAACCAAGGGAGATGGGGTATCGACGGTTGTAGATTATAATAAAACTGAGCCTTTTCCCTTGAATAATCCCTCCATTGTGTCGACCATACTTCCTTTAATTGATTTTTCAGAAGAGGTATAAGATCGGAGGCGGGAGTGGCAATGGCGATGGGGGTGCCGTGGCCACAAGCAGCACGTCGAGCGGCCTGATCTACGTATTCATTTCCTAAAATAGCTGTATGGCCGGGGATCCAAGAAAAAACAACCGAAATTCCCGACTGAGTCAATTCATACGTCAACCTGAGTATATGAAGTATGAACCAGTTGTCGGTGTGCATCACATTTTGTAAGGCCTGGAGAACATCACATTCCTTTTGACATATAAGAGAGCTTGACGAATAGCAAAAGCTTCTGCCGAGAAAATAGATAATTGCGGAGGTAACGTAAAGGAAGCAAGATGTTGTTTGGCGGGGACATAAAAGGCCACCCCCACTCCAGGCGGGGAGTCGAATTTGGAGCCATCTGTGTATATGGTGGTACAGCTGGAGGCACTTTCTTCAATTTGACAGACATATCGACGGGCGATAGAGTGGGAAAGAAATGAAGCTTTTTGAGAAAAGTAGGGGGAATGGTGAAGAACATCAGGAATGAACTGATAAAGAGGGAAGGGCGCATTATAGCATAGCGGTTTCCGGGTTTGGAGAATGTCTGGACGAAGACTGGTAAGACCGATAAAAGATAAGAGAATAGAGGGGATGGAATATTTTTAAAGTAAGTGTTGCTGATGATATTCTTGTAGTAATTGTAATTTCGGGAGAATGGGAGAAGCAGCAAGAGCCATTTTGCGAAGGAGATAACGAGAAGACAGGTACTTCCGTCTTAGACCAAGAGGTGGATCTGTAGCTTCGACGAGAAGGGCCTGCGTGGGCGTAGAGGAGAGAGCTCCCAAGATAATTCGCAGAGCGGCATATTGTAATTTATCTAGTATCGTGAGACGAGACTGGGGCATGATGTCATAAAAATGGCAACCGTACTCCATGGAGGATCTGACGATAGAACGGTATAAAAGTAGCAAAATTTGAGGGTCCGCTCCCCAAGAGCGGCGCGTTAACGAACGTAGGAGTTGTAATTTTTTTGTGACGTGTGATTTTAGGTGCGCCAGTTGGGGTGCCCATGTCAACTTATCATCTATCAATATCCCTAGGTATTTGGTATGATGGGTGATGGTAATAGAACCCTGTTGATATAGAATCGGGGAACGGTCGTAGAGACGTTTATGGGTAAAAATTAAGGCAGAGTTTTTGAGTGGGACTGTATCAAGACCGTGATTAAAAAGCCAAGAATGTAAAATCGTGAGGGCATGGAACATATGTTGTATACACTGAGCTAAATCGGGGTGTGAGCAATATAATAGAAGATCATCGGCATATTGAATAAGCCGGACATGTGGGAGTATTAGTTCCTCAATCTCACTGGTGTAAAGGAGATATAGTATACCACTAAGAATATCGCCCTGGGGCAAGCCGGAAGACGCAAAGCGCGAATTCAGGACGGTGGGGAAAGTTGCAAGAATGACGTGACGGGATTGAAGAAAGGCGGCAATCAGTTTTATAAAAGGAGAGGGGAATTTCCATTTACAAAGTACAGCTAATAACAACGAGACGTTGACATTATCATATGCGCCTTGAATGTCTAAAAATACTGCTACCGTAAAATGTTTACGACAGCTGGCCAATAGGAGGTCAGTGAGGAAGATATTGAGAGCATCGATAGTCGATTTTCGTTTTATAAAAGCAAATTGGGTTTTTGGGACCAAATCATAATACTCAAGAGCCCATATCAGTCTCGCCAACAATATACGTTGAAACGTTTTTCTGATACAGGACCCGAGCTGAATTCCCCTATAACTGCAGGGGAGGGCGGGGTTTTTGCCAGGTTTTAAGATGGGAAGTAATAAAAAGTCGTTCCATGTGGAAGGAATCTGACCTGTACGTAGGACATTATTGTAAAATTCTAGCAGGACCAGATGTGCGGAAGAGGGTAAACTATTGAGCACGTGGTAAGAAATGTAATCGGGACCGGGGGTTGAAGAATTTTTGAGAGAGAGGACATTTCGGAGTTCAGCTGGTAGAATTGGTTGTATTAGACAAGTAAACTTGGAAGGCGTGACATATTGGTAGGATGGTGGGGCACAGGCAACAAAATCAGGCGTTAAACTGCGATAGAAACATAAAGAATTTTCAAAAGTAAGACGATGTGGAGGCGCATATTTTGTACTCCTTGATAAGTTGCGTACAGAATTCCATATTTGGGTAAGGGGAGTTTGGTGATTAATAGAATTGACATATTTTTGCCAAGCAGTACGACGTTTGTCATTGAAAGTGCGTTGCATAGTCGCAACAAACTTTTTATACTGCAAATAAGTATACAGGGTATGGTATTTACGAAGGAGGTGAAGCAATGCTTTGCGGCGCTTGACCAAGCGTATACATTCATCGTCCCACCAGGGGATGTGAAAAAGGGCTTGACCGTATCGTTCTCGACAAGGAATGAGTGGATGATAAGTGTCAAAATATATATTAATAATGGTAATTAAGGATTCATAAGAATAGCGTACAGGCGGAGCGGCATGGCAAAAATGTTGTTGGATATATTCAGAAAACAACACTTCATCAAAATTTTTAAACTGTCGAAAGAAGCGAGGAGTATGCTCGGGGGGTGGGGGCAGGTGTATAGATGAACCGGTAATGATGATGGGATAATGATCACTGAGATGTAGATCTGGAGTTGTTTGCCAATAGAACAGGTGTGCGAGAGAAAGGGATACAAAGGTTAAGTCGACAGCACTGGGTGCTTGCTCAGGGGCAGAAAGACGGGTAGGGGAACCATCATTAAGAAGATGAAATGAAGCAAGTTGGGACGACGTCCAGATATGACGACCTTTGGGCGTAATTCGGACGCTGCCCCATTCCGTGTGATGGGCATTGAAATCACCGCCCAGAAAATGGTACGGAAAGGATTGACAATAAGTGAAGAAGGATTTCCACTGTCGTTCGTTGCCCTTAACATCTGGGGGAATGTAAAGATTGGTGATATGATACTTGTCAACTTGAATAGTAAGGAAATATGTGCGGGGAAGATGAAAAAGAAAGGGTATCACTTTATAGGCAAGGGACTCATGAATGAGAGTAAGCACTCCACCGTAATGGGGCCCGTCATGAAGTTCAACTACATACTTCGGTATATTGAACAATAAGGAGTGATACAACCATGTTTCCTGTAGCAGGACAACTTCTGGCTGATATTCCTGTATGAGAAGAAGGAGTTCATGCCGCTTGTTTAATATGCTATGGGAATTCCATTGTAGGATCTTCATGGGATGGGAGATGATTGTACATCCCTGGGTGACTCAAGTGGTTGGGATTCGGGAGGAAGAGAATGAAACGGGAGAAGAACATTTTATCATACATATTTTTTAATATGTGGGCCCATTGGGCATTCGAGCCCAAAAGGTCCATAAGTTGGAGATAATCACGTGTGATGGCAGGAGGCACACCAGTTTTGGGTGGCACAGGAGGGGGGAGGAGGGGGGCTGAAGTGCATGGTAGACGTCGACGGAGTGACGGCACCGGGCACCGGACGAGTCAAATGGTCTGGCCGAACTATCGAGAGATAGGCCTGCCGGTCGTAACCCAAAGGTGGTATCACTTTGGGTGAGCTTTGAACAATGGACGTAAATTTACGTTTTTTAGGTGGCGTGGTAGAAGCAGGGGTATGAGTGGGAGAAAGTGGGGGAAATTGCTGAGGAACGGTAAGTGGTTGAAAGTGGTTAGAAAATGGGGCAACAATTTCTTGGTATGACTTATTTTCGACACACATGCGTGTTTTTATCTCAACTTGATTTTGATGGTACACGAACTGGGAGGAACCGCTTGTATGATTCTCATCACAATGCACGCATCGTACCAAGACTTGGGAACAAGTCGAAGTTTCATGGCCTTAAGCACAGCGGCCACATCGGGGAGCTCTTGCACGACAATTTTGACCGGTATGTCCATACCGCTGACATCGATTACATATGATCGGCCTAAAGATAAAAAGGTGGACCTCAAGGACAACATGAAAGATTGAGACATATTTTGGGAGAGTCTGCGTTTCAAAAAAAAGTTTTATCGTCCCCGTGGGGAGCATCTCCACTTTACCGTCAATCATCATACGGCGAGACATGCGTTGGAGTTTGATTATGGGGCATGGCGACTCAATATACTGCAGGATAACGTCATTCGATAGAGATAAATCGACGCCACGGATTAAGCCTATCCGTTGGATGTTCGCGGATGGAATGAACGCTTTCAACTTTTTTCGGCGAGTAAGGGCTTTTTAAGAAAGAGGTTGGCGGCTCGAGCCGTGTTGAAGGTAATCTGTATGCGATTGCGCCCCTTGCGGTGAATGGCCGAAATTCCCTCGATTTTTTTCTCATAGAACAGTCGTCCCAAAGCCATCGGATGTAAATGACCGATATGCGAATTGTCGACATTAACATGATAGGGCCCAGAGTGGGTTGAGGGGTACGGTCTCGGAGGGTCAGCCCCAGTTGACGGAGTTGAGGAGGTCGAAATTACAGGAGGCAAATTCGTATCAGATGACGGGGTAGCAGAAGATAAGGCGGGGGTAAACGGGTCATTTAAAGGCATAATCTCCGTAAGAATAACGTCCATGGCATCGTCAGGTGGGCCCGGATTTTCCGCACCCCCACTGGTGTCTGACATGTCCCCGATATATTGAACCGAGAATGGGTCAACTATTCACTGAGTCACTAATACACACTTAGGCACACACAAGTTTACGTGAACACACACAGTCACACTACTTAACAGAAGCAGTCGCTCTCCACACACGAGGCGATTCGAATAGGCGAGCTAAGAGAGACCGACCCGTACGCGACGGAAGAGCACACGCAACTGCTTCTAAGTTTTACTGCCGACTGAACCATCACCGTCTATAATTCTCAAGCCGTGCTGTTGGTAGAATTGGCAACATTGAGTAGAGTCCTTCACCCCGATTCCGTAAGAAATGGTTAAGCTATAAGAAGTCTTTAGGACTCGTAATACTGGTTATCAGTCGAATTGGCATTCTGTAAGTAACGCCAAATCGCATCCATGTTGTGACGTAGGTCTTACCGCTGAACCATCCACCGTAAAGGCATGTTCCGAGGACTTCTTATGAATACTCTACGTTAACATGGCCAATCACCGCTATGAATTACCAAGTGTGCCTTCAGATATCTTCGCTGTGTAAACTTTCGTTCACATACGATACAGGAATATGGCATCTCCCCGCTATGAGATAACATGTGTCTTTTCAGATCTCCTCCTTTAGCCGTGTTGTAGACCATGGTTAGCCCATTTGTAACGATAAATCAAAGAAAGAAGCGAACAGCCGATATGTATGTTATCACTTAATGGCTTGAATATTAAGTTATTTATTGCCGATGGACTAAGGTAAGTACATAACAATATATTTTTGATTCTTCAAGCTGTGCAAATATCTTTCTTTGACGATTATGGTAAATAGCATACTTAATATTAATAATGTCGTCCTGTGTAGTACACTTTTTGTTTTGTTTTTGTAGGAGTATATGGCAGGAGAAAGACGTCTAGGCGTATATGCAGTATAGATGTTTAATACGAACTGAACGACAAGGTTACATGCAGGCGTATATATACAAAAACCGACAAAAGAATCAACGAGAACATTCTCGTAACTAGAACCGCCACCAATGGCGTTGCGCTTCCTGGCGCTGTATTTAAACCACATATCAGCTGTTGGGTTACACATTTCTAACACACCCACTTAAACCAAAAGCTGATCTAGAATGTAATAGTCATTGTATACCAGACTTCAATCATAGAGTACCCTACATAAACATAATACTAGTACTGAAAACATTTTTTTGAACACAATGTATACTTAAAAATACTAATTAACAGTTCAGTCCCATTCCTTGGGTACAATACACATGTTTTGGTTTAGGTAAAGGTTTGGTGAGAATGTCTGCAATCATTTCTTGTGTGGACAAATAGTGCAATGAAATGATTCTCTCTTGAACCTTTTCCCTAATGAAATGATGTTTGGTGTTGATGTGTTTAGTGCGCCTATGAAAAACAGGATTTTTTTTGCAATTTTCTGTGCACTTTGACTGTCATTATACAAATCAATTTCTTGATTACAATCCATCAACACACACTGCAAATCACATTCACCTTTAACAAATTCAATTTTAATTGGACCTTGATTAGAACCAATCAAATCAAACATCAGATTCTTAAGATAAACTGCTTCCTTTGCAGCCTCTGACAAAGCTACATACTCAGCCTCTGTCGATGAGGTAGCAACTGAGCTCTGCTTATGAGCTTCCCATGATATGGCAGCATTAGCAAGCTTGAAATGATAACAAGTATAGGACTTACTATCACTATCTGTGGAAAAACTGGCATCTGCAAACCCTACCAAATCTAAACCAGTGCTCTTAAAAATGAGTCCTTGGTTTATCGTACCTTTAAGATACCTAAGTAGGCTACCCTTTTGGCTGTAAGCCAATGCTCCTCACTGTGGCAAGAATTAAACTGACTTAAATTTGACAATGCATAGGCAATATCTGGTCTAGTACACACACTCAAATACATGAGTGAACCTATCAGCTGCTGATAAGGTTCATCGTCCACGCTTTTGGCTTTAGACAATTTCATATTTACTTCCATAGGAGTACCGATGGGATTAACATCAGTCATCTCAAACTTATTGAGCAGATTTTTTATGAACTGCGTCTGAGAAATTTTGAGTATATTGTTATCTGTGTCCCTTTCTATTTGCATTCCAAGAACCTGAGCAGCAGGTCCAAGATCTTTCATCATGAAATTTTGTTTTAAGACATCTTTTAGTTTACTAACTTCCTGTGGATTATTGTGGAACACAAAGAAATCATCAACGTACAGAGCAACAAGAATTACAGTATTGCGGATACTCTTTCTGTAAACACATGCCTCATTATGACTGTTTGTGTAGCCCGAAGCAGACATAATTGTATGAGCCTTTCTGTGCCACATATGTGCAGCCTGCTTTAGTCCATAAATGGCCTTTTTGAGCAAACAAACCTGGTCTTCCTTTCCCTTCACCTGGAAGCCCTCTGGCTGACACATAAATATTTCCTCCTGTAACTCTCCATTGAGAAAAGCAGTCTCAATGTCTAGATGATCAATCTGTAAATTTAATTCAACCGTTAAAGCAAACAACATTCTGAGTGTGCCATGCCACACAACTGGTGAGAATGTCTCAACAAGGTCAATGCCAAATTGCTGTGAAAAACCCTTTGCAACCAACCTTGCTTTATATTTTACAACATCACCATTTGTATTACGCTTAGCTTTAAACACCCACTTATTCTGTACAATGTTTTTACCTTCTGGTTTAGGAACTAAAACCCACGCCTTATTAACCATCATGGAATCCATTTCGCACTTCATGGCTTTATGCCATTCCTTAGAGTAAGGTGATGACAAGGCTTCACTTACTGTACATGGTTCACTTTGATCAGAACAATGAGTGCAATGCAGAATGTAACCAGGATATTGTCTAAGTCTTCTTTCTCGCTGGGGGTAGCGACGCGCTTCCTCATTGTGCTGTGATGGATTATCTTGATGATCAGGCTCAACTTCCACTTCTTCATTATGCTGTGGAGCTGGATCTGGAACATCCCTATCACATGCAGTCAATAGTGGTTTACTGTTTTCAGTGGTTAGGGGTATTATTGTATTCCCTGGTACCACTGGAGGATCTGTTAGAGCAGAGAAAGACATCTCATCAAAAATCACATCTCTCGCTGTGATTAATTCATGGGTTACTGGATGCAGGAGCCGGTACGCTTTTTTCTCATCCGAGTGCCCAACAAATACCATTCTCTCAGTCTTGGGATCAAGTTTTCTTCTCAGCTGATCTGGAATATGAACGTAGGCATTACATCCAAACACTTTTAAGTGCGTCAGGTCTACATTTTCTCCAGTCCACATTTGTTCTGGTGTTGAATTTGGTGTTTTCCGTTCAGGAGACCTGTTGACAAGATATGCAGCTGTATTGACAGCTTCTGCCCACATGCGTTTGTCACAAGCTGCACCTTGCATCATAGCGAGTGCTCTTTCATTCAGAGTCCTGTTCATGCGTTCTGCAGTTCCATTTTGCTCTGGTGTGTACCTTACTGTTAGCTGATGCTTGATGCCATGCTGTTTGAAAAACTCATTCATAGCTTTATTACAATACTCCCCACCATTGTCAGAGCGTATGACCTTGATTTTCCTTTCACACTCAATTTCAACAGAATTAGCAAATTGTTCAAAGATTTCTCTTACCTCACTTTTCCTTTTTATAAAAAAGACAAAAACCTTCCTCGTATGGTCATCGATGAAGGTGAGAAAATATCTGGCTCCTCTCCAGGATTCCTCAGGCATCGGTCCACACAGGTCACTGTGCAACAGGTCCAGTCGGTTCTTGGCACGATGCTTGGTGGTCGTGAAGGGCTGTCGAGCTTGTTTCCCTTCTATACATGGAAAACAGAGCTGCTTTTCACCCGAAAAATCAATACCGGTAGCCAAACAATTTTTTAACAAGTCCATCCCCACGTGATTGAGATGGCCTAACCTTTTGTGCCACAATTCTCTAGAATTAGAACTTTTTGAACAAACACTTGTAGCATCACTTAAACAAGACACTGCTGATGCATTTGCACTTACAGAACCTGAGTTATTTAAGACATAAAGTCCATTTGACTCTTCAATCAATAATTGCACATCACCTGTAACTTGACAGTCACTGTCTTGAGACACTTTACAACCTTCTTTATCAAAAACAATTACATGACCCTTTTTAACAATACTGTTCACAGAGAGCAAGTTTGCTGTAAGGTTAGGTACATACAGAACATCGCTCACCTTTGTAAAAACATTTGCTTGTACTGGAACATCACCTATGCCGCCACTATATAGTTTACAATCGTTTGCTACGGTGACTTCATATCCAACCTCCCTTTTATCATCAAATTTTGACATCCAATCCACTCAACCAGTCATGTGTTTGGAGGCTGCGGAGTCCATGTACCAGCAGTCTGCTGAGAGGGTATCAACTCCAAGTGCTGTGAGCAGAACTCTACCCTTCTTTTCTTCTTTTTTCTCTAGTGGCTTGGCATCTGCTTGATGTGCTGCTGTCTTGTTTTGGTGTTTGCAATCTTGTTTCCAGTGTCCAGTTTTACGGCAGTTCCAACAAAACGGTTTCTTGGGTTTAGTATTCTTGAATCCACTCCTGTTGGTGTAGAGTGCTGTTTCTTTGCTGGAGCTGCGTTTGTCTTCCTGTAGCAGTTTACATTTCACAAAGTCACTAGTCAACTCTGCGCCTGAATTTTCCAATGCCATAATCATAGGTTCATAGTCATCAGGTAGTCCCTGCAAGAGCAAGGCACATAGAAATTCATCATCAAGTGGTTTTTTTAAATGCTCCTAGCCGCTGGGAGAGCCCAAAAACTGTGGTGACATATTCTTCCATAGTCTTGAATTGTTCAAGCTTGGTGGAACACAGTTGGCGAAGAATTCTTGTGTGCCTGTTGGCGTCTTTATCTTCATATGCCATCTCTAGCGAATTCCATGCTGCTTTCGCTGTTTTTGCTTCCATGACGTACGGAAAAACACTCTTTTCCACCATAAGGTTAATCTTGCACAAAACAGGTTCGTCGCGTCGTACCTTAACCTCTGCACCCGTTTTATCATATTCTGCATAACCAGATATGCACTTCCAAAGATCATCATGCATAAGATAATTCTTCATCTGGAAACGCCAGTCAATGTAGTTTTCTCTCCCCTTCAGTTTCTCGAAGTTATAAAGAGAACCGGTGCTTGATTCCGCCATGATGCACACACTTATTGCACGCGATCACAGTTTTGTTAATTCAAATAGAATCACACTGGTCAGAAAACTATACACTCGTCAATGATCCTGCTGGAGCCCATAACCTGTAGGAGTATATGGCAGGAGAAAGACGTCTAGGCGTATATGCAGTATACATGTTTAATACGAACTGAACGACAAGGTTACATGCAGGCGTATATATACAAAAACAGACAAAAGAATCAACGAGAACATTCTCGTAACTAGAACCGCCACCAATGGCGTTGCGCTTCCTGGCGCTGTATTTAAACCACAGATCAGCTGTTGGGTTACACATTTCTAACAGTTTTCAGATGCCGTACGTAAGCGATCTAAAACGATTATTTGACGGAGAAGAAAGTTAAGTGTTATTTTACTGCTTTGGAAAGAATTACCTTTCATTTTAATTGTAGAATTCGAATCATATTTGCGGAAGCTTGTAGTCAATAGTCCACCAATCTTGTTCCTAGGTTATGGAAGTTTGAAGACGAATACCTACCTAATGTACGGCAATTGTGCTTTTAATTATTTAAATTAAGTCTGCAAATGTTCACATTTCTTCACGGCCTTGGACTATGCCATTGGTAAATTATAATTAATTGTCATGAAGAGACATGACAACATGATTATCATAATGGATTTTCACAAACTGAAATTAACTCATTTATCTAAGAAAATGAGAAAATAAGCGGAAATTTTATCCCCAACATCAGAACTGGTAGTGTCAAAGCATTCAATCCTGATGCAGTAAGTATTTAAACAATAGGCTATCATTTAAAACCTTAGCAAATAGCCTTAGTAGGCAGACTGGAAAATAAAGAGTACCGGTATTGTACTATGCTTTCGGGTGAATTACACATTGCGATGCATGCAGTCGATTAACAGAGTAGACTTGGAATGCAGTAGCCTATATCAATATATTATCGTAATGAAATTGGCCACCAGTTAGACATATACCAAGACAATGTCTTGGAGAACAAAGAAATAATATCAGAGCCCAAATGAACTAAATTTTGTGGTCAGTCTGCTTGGCGAAGGGAGGACTTTCATGTAAAAGATTGCATTGTATGATTCTGCTAGAAACTAAAAAGCACTGGCTACACTTAGTTGCTCTAAATGTGTCACCCGAGCCCAGTATGTGATACTAGGAACTGTATTCCATTTGGCCTGAAGCAGCATCTGCTGGGAATTGCAATACAAGGACTATGTTATTGTCTCTGAATTACTCATTTGACTTGTTCCTGTAGACACACATATGGTATATTACCAGTAGGCAATTAAAATATGATTAATCATATTGCTGTTATAGGTGATTCTGGCCACTTGGTTGAGTCTTGGTTATTTATTCCAAATTTAAATCCTAATAGATGTTCTTACGAGGAATAAACATCACTGTGCTTTGATTGACAAATGTTCCTAAGAGTTCGCACAGTTTTAATAACCTGGTATGACACAGCTCGGTCATCTAAATGGATCAGATGAGAAAGAAAAATCACAACATACGGTAGTGCTTTGGGAGTTTATGTCGAACATCAAGGTACGTTAATTTTTTTTCATTGTGTTATCATTTGAGAACTAACTTACATGGAAGGTGTAAAGCTTTCTAAGAGTGGAGTTTATCTGAACCGAAGTAAAAAATTCTTTAACTACTGAAATTAGTCAAAATACCTGTAGTGATGGTATCTGGAGACGATATAGCAATAGATGTTTACTCCTCCGCTGTCTGTAACCCACCTAGCCATCCCAAATAGGATCACGACTTATATAGATGAAATTGCAGCCAACTCCACCATTTTTAGTATCATGTACATTATTGCCAACCCCATGCATTCGGTACTACAGGGTGATTCTCTTGCTGGAGCGGGGCGGGCAACCGGCTGTCGGGCGCGCACGTCATCCGCCAGCCAACTAAGCTCGTACCGCGGATTGTGCGTAGGTGGAAACCGTAACAAAGTACATTAATTAATGGTAAATTCACCAGCAAATCATGACTAAATAACTTAACTTTTCACAGAAGATGCTGAAAATGTTCTCCTTCAACTGACAGACAGGCGTTGTACCTTGTAAATAAATTAGCGTTTACACGTTGTAATTCCCTTCTGTTGTGAGGGATATCTGCTGCCGTATATTGTTCTCCAGCTCCACTAGAGTACGGGTAATTGATCCGTACACTTTGAATGTTAAATTAACCCTCAATTGAACAACAAACGGGCTCAAGTCCGTGCTTCCATTAATTACAGTAAATACGCAAGGGGGAGGGGGGGGGGGGGGGGTGCAGGAGTAGCGACATAATGTAACGATGTCTGTCTGTCTGTCAACTGAAGGAGAACATTTTTAGTAACTTCTGTGAAAAGATAAAATCTAACCTTTAACTGGTGACGTGGGGCATCCAGATTCCCAAGAAATAAAAGAACATATGTGCTTCTTTAATTAAATCGTGCAGCTGTTGTTTATGCTACCTTCTTATATGTGCGCTGACACTACACACCTTCGTTGATGGATGTTTAGTGACATAATGCACTTAAATGATCCTGGTTAGCTCGCCTCCGCCTCACGCAACCCCACGGCCCAAGCTCGGTTGGCTGGCGGAAGGCGCGCGCGCCCAGCAGCCGGCCACCGGTTCCACTCCAGCAAAAGAATCTCACTGTCTATCGCATCCGGCAGACCAATGGTTTTCGCCTAGACCAATAATTGTTAGGTAGCGTTAGCTAATATAAACACCCCTCGTTTTTGTCACGCGCAGTGGGGGTAGTCACGCATCAATAATCATTATCCAGGCCAATGGTTTTGCCAATTATTTCTTTTTTCAGATAATTACAAAGGTATGTGTGTCATGTGGTGTATTTTGTATCGGACATGTTAGCAACGCAATATGTCAATTTTTTGGCCACAAACATCTGCCGTTGTTGAACAAGCTACAAATAAAAACTATCATTTAATCAATATTAGTGAAATTTGACAGTATTTTTATTGTGCAGCAGTGATAGTTACTGTTGTTTAAAGGGGAGGAACTACGAGGTCATCTGCCCCTATGCTGCAGTGAAATTTGACAGTATTTTCGATTCTTAATGACTCCCAGGAAGGTACTGACCCGTAAATTGAATCATTTAAGGACTAAATGAGAGTATTTTCCGTCCCGATGATAAAATTTAACTAGCAAATATAATTTCTGGAAGTGTGACACAAGAGGGTCGTGTTACAAGCTCGAGACTGTGGGGGAGCCCGATCACGTGATAGATTGCACAATGGACGCTTCTAGAAGGCTATATTTAGCATAGCAACAACGAGTTTGGAGATTAATATTATAAATATTGTTATAAATTATGCTATTGGATCCCAGCACAGAGCCAATGAGGAGGGCCCTTAGAAGAAGATTTTCTTATTTGGTAATGAAGAGAATATTAAGAGAAATTATGTCTGATACTTTAAAAACCGCAGATCGGTTAATCTACGCAGTAATAAGCATTAGTAATCTACGCGCTAAAAATTATGGTGGGAGATTGATATGGCCGCCAAAAATTCGACTTGGAGAGGGAGATCCAAGGATCGAGGTTCTTATTCCAGCAGACTTTGAAGAGTGAGGAAGTGTTTTTACTGGGTTAACGGAGATCCCAATGCTTAGTCCGAGTGCGATGATTGTCGACTTGTAGAGACGCGAGGATAGCTAGGTGGAACGTGAGAGATCACCGCACTTCCATTCTACGTGAAGTTGCGAGGAACATAGTATTGATTATATCTCTTATAATATTGAGATTTGAAGTTATATAAGTGAACATTTATCAAGAACAGGTCGCCTATTATATATTGCGAAAAGTCGAGCGCTTAAATATTCACCGTTTCGACAATATCAGCCTGTCAAGTTAGATTTCCAAATGTGTTGGAAATAGAGCTGAAGATCATTATAAATTGCAAAGTGAAGTTGACGAACGCAGTTCAAGTGAACAGTGGCGGAGAACTTTTAGTATTGGCGCAACACATAAACATTAACAGAATGACTAGTATTATTCTTCAAACATTATCTTTCAGCATAATTAATATTGTTGATATGATGAACTAAACAGTCATGCGCCAGAGACATATTCGATAACAGGAGTTAAGATACAACGATGGAGCTTCGTTAGACAACGTATTCTTGAATACAGACGTAGTGTACGGTCCATCTTGTGCATTTTCGTCAGTCTACGAACACTAATATAACATCAATTAGCAATGGAAACATTTCATTCACTATTTATATGAATATTTCCATAATTATATTCCAATGATGAAGCCGATACATATTTACGACGGAGAATGGAGACTTTACAGAAGAGATTTGTCGAGATGCTAGGGAAAGGTAGCCCAGCAACACAGAAGAATTTGCCAGAAGGATGTCGTTCGAGCCCTGCCGAACGTTGGTGAATTCCAGAGAGAGACGTTTCTTATCTCTGAGGTCGCAGATCCGAGGTTCGAATGCAGATCCATCTCAGTGTCTTGTACAGAGGAAACATCTAAAGTATTGTGGCAATACTTACATTGATCTTCAAGTTTTCGTCTGCATAAGGTATTAGTGTATCTCAATTGTTATATATATTGCGTCTCTACCTTAAAAGACAGTACGCATTAAATGGAGCGCGCTGATGCCAGATCTGCTGCATATACAAAGTTCTGCAAGGCCGGGCACATGATGTAATATAACTCGTATACAGGCGTGCTTTTACGCAAAACTCGGGAAATTTCCAAAATATATGTTTGTTGTATATAACTGTACCTCATGCCTTGAAGCGAAAGACGGTACAATATTTAGATATGATACACCGGAGCTCAGAGCGCGATTTTAATCCACACATTATAATAATTTATAATTTTCAATTATTCATGAATATTATAAGGCCTTTTTCTCGAATATCATAGGTTATAATAAATTATAATATGACAATAATAATAATAATAATAATTATAATATATTGTGGTCCACGTAATTTACCCAATTTTGTGTGGTCAAGTGGGGGTATGCAGCCGAAATGAAATTATTCATTTCTTGTTTCTTGAACGAGACGTTGTTCAATTTCATATAGCTCTTCACTTGCGCCCATACCATTTCGATGGGATTAAGTTCACTGTGGTATGGTGGTGTGGTAAGGTGACAAGCAAGAACATATTTCTCTGCTTTGATAGCCTACATTGTCTATTACTAGGCTAGATCCTTCGGGAGCATTGAGCAACAATATTGCTCGGCGAACCACTTTTCATATACTTCACCTGTCATTTTGTCGTGTGTGTCTACCGTGTTCTTTTTGGCCCAGAAATGATAACTCTGCACCATTAACGAACCCTTGTTAATTCCCGGGACGAACAAAGGCAAACTACGGAAACCACTTCGAGGATGGCTGAGGTAGGAATCGAACCCGCCTCTTCTCAGTTTTGTCTCATGGAGTTGAGTACACCCCGTTCCAGCCCTCAGACCTGAATTACATTTCTTGGCAGAGCCGGGATTCAAACCCGGGCCTCCACGGTGACAGCACCGTGACAGCCAAGAACGCAACGAGGCGGACAATTTATAAAGAACACAAAATCCACTTCATTTCATAGTTTTACTTCACATCATCACCTACCCTCCTTCAAACGTAGTCGGGGGAGATAGCCTGGTGGCCACTTTAGTAAACAAAGTTCCGGTGCGTCAGCGCTGAGCGGGAGGACTAAGCGAAGTGCTATAACTTATGAATGCTACCTAATATTGAGCTCAGGTTTGTTTTAAAAACTATTTCAGACATTAATGAACATTTCTTCTCGCTTAGTCGCCAACGTAAAGTCAACAGCAAAAAACTTTCTCGCTAGCTAACTTTTATGTGACACCATCTCAGATTTTTCAAGTAACATTTAAGAAAAAAAATCATGACTTTCTTATTATGAAAATAATTACAGCCCTGAGAAATAGGGTATCTTCTACCAACATCAGGCAATCTAAAAATAAATTCTTGATCTGTTGCGATCATTAGTTCATTATCAACGGCGTGATAAGTTTTATAAATGCAAAAATATAGATTCGCGCTATATCGTAATTGTGAAAATTGGGCCATGTGTTAATTATTTATGGCTTTTAGTTTTACACCATCATAAAGAGCGGGAAATTCTCTATAATACCACACAAACATTTTCTTAGATTTGTCACTTTCAATTATTGGGAATTGGCAACATCGCCGGGGTAGAAGAGGACGAAGCATATAGCAGGACATAGGAGTGCGAGTGAGAGGCAAATACTACATTTAATTCCATACTGTCTTTTAAGGTAGAGACGCACTATAGAGCTTGATTAGTGACATTCTGAGCAGCGATCTTATTCCATATTTTCAGCGATCTTATTCCATATTTTCAGCGATTTTATTCCATATTTTCGGTGATCTTATTCCAAATATTTCTGTATTTTCCCATTTCATGTATTTCAGTGCTTTATGTAGTTTACACTTCAGATGTGTGTTGAGATTTTTATACTTCAAGATTATTTAGAAGATGATTGCATTTCATCTACTTTTCAATTTTATTCAACGGATTAGTTGTGGAACTGACATAAAAAAATGTGTTTGAGGAATCATATTGCCTCATTGGAGACTAGTCGTTTCGACTCTCTAATTTTAAATAATTTCGTTTAAATCAAGTATTCTGACATTGTGTCATAGCTTCAAATGAAATTCTTATTAAATTTAATTTGAGCACTGTAATGTAACAACATATTACTTCAAGAAAAGAAGAAACATCGAATGATATTGTTATATCATTATTGTACATAAACTATCGACGATCTAAGAAATACTAGTCGTTTGATAAGACCGAAGTCTTTATTCCTATGAACATCCTTTGTGTAGAGTGGAAAAACATTAAGACATTGACAAACCTTTCTTATTATTTGTAAAGCTAAGAGCTTTGTTCATTCAATATGTTAGAGGAAATACCTTTTGATAGAAGATTATTCAAATCTTTGGCTAGGAATTTAAAGCTAGTTTATCCCGGTCAGGATTGAATTCTATCTGACACCATAAATAACATGTGTGTTATTATATTCTATTTGTGTAACATCAAGTCATTTTGTGGACATGATATTACAACGATAAACAATTTATAGCTTGACAAGTGAGATGAAACAGGAGTATTATTCTTATTACATGTATTTGCGACAGACGAGTTAACAGTTAATTATCTTGTTGTGGAGTAAACTTTAGGAGGTTAATCACGACTGTCTAATATCGTTCATTACAATTGGAAGTTTCGTTTGAAGTACTTACGTATGTATTGTAGTCCATTAGTCATTTGCAATGATACTGAGGGTCATGCCAGTATTTGAGAGAAGTTCCTACATAAGATATTGAACCCTTGCAAAGAAGCATATGAAACTCAGTTTCGGGGGGGTGTAACAGTCCATTTCGTTAAGTTGTTGTTAAGCGCTTCTTATAACATGCAGGGTAACATATAACAAAATAACATGTAGGAAAAAGTGAATACCAGGGTTAAAACAAATGAATTTAATAACAGATCAACTATTTTTACTATTTACAATAAAACAAAACAAACAAGGTCTCCCAAATGACTCCCACTTGAATTAATAAAATGCCAAACTTAGGCCTAATCTCAGGAGAGATTGAAAACAGCTAGACCAAATGCCCCAAATTACTACAATGACAATGTGCGTGTGCGGCTGTTCTACATGCGTTACGATGTGTACAAATTAATGCGAGATTCGTTACCATCCAGTAAACCTTCAGGGGACGAATCTGCATTGTCTAGAGCTAGACAGACGCGGGGAACCAACTAAACACTAATTAAATTAATCCGACACTTCCTACACTAAATAAAACAACAAATAATTTCCGCATGAAATTGGAATCAAGGAACTGCCTAAGCAAACAACATTAACGCCTAAAACTCGCACTTTTCAAAAATCAACACAAGTAAATTAACACGTGACCAAACAAGAAAAATACACATATGGCCGCTTGCCATTTTTTTTACCAGAAAAATACTAAAATACACCCAGCGGTGTCACAACAGACAAATCTGACATGAAATGAGTCATCGAAATCACTAGGCTCAAAGCCAACATTTAAATCATAAAACAAATATTTCATCTCATACGATATGCGGTAATTCGTAACGGACATGGCGAACTCCCAATTAATTATGGTCCAATGACCATCAAAAGAACAGGTTTGCTACAGATAGCTTATAGGGGTCAGTCGGTCAGCTGGACTGCCTAAAATTATGAATCACCAGACATAGACGGGCGCTAAGTGGAATCTGCACATCTGTCAACCCACGTGTCAATAACCTCGACCTGCCATGGCACTGGTTCGAGTCTCGAAGAAGTGTGCTCCCAAAAGCACATAATATACGTGTATGTGTCAGAAATAACACTACATATTCCCAAGGAAATCCAAGAATCAGCACTGGACAAGGTACAGTAGCCTCAGAGAGTGCTCTGCCTTTCCATAAAATACAACCACAAAATTTGAGGGCGGTAGCACATTCTACCCCTCATCACGAAGAATCAATACACACACCTGACACAAAACACTCACCAGAATCACACGTATGGGTTTGACAGAAACCTGAAATAAATGACATAGAATATTTTCCACCAACTTGCACTCCCAATCTAGACCGTGACTAAAGAACCTGAAAAGGACTCAAAAAACTCAAAAAATAGAACTAAGGTGTTCTACAGTGACATCTTAATTTGTTGCGCTCGGCAACCCTAGTATGAATAAAAACCTGTCCGCAAAACATCTTACAATATTTACCCCCTTTTCCTACAAAAAAAAATGAACTTGAATAAAGCACCACTTATCGACCGTGACGAGTTTCGCATTCGCATGGATAAAATCAAATACACACGCCGTGTACACTAAATATGACTCATAAGAAAATAAGCAAACAAACGCTTTGGCCACGTGCCAACGTACATTTAAACATAACAGTGTCTGCACACAAAAATCTAAACACAAGAAAAACAAATAATGAATAAAATATTTACAACGTTCCCGCGTCTAATCTAACTACATATTGAGTAAATCAATGGTTTGTACATCACCGTTGCAGCTTGTAGAACTTAACCTCCATCCCACAGCATTTCCCTACGGGGAATCTACTCGTCCATCGTCGACGTATTGGTAGAGGCGATGCACTTCATTCCATCACACGACCTTTCAGCAGACATCTTGGCGTTGCTTCTTGGAAAGAAATGTTCAAAGTTATTAGTTTGCCTAGCTAGAATCGCTATGAGCTACTGACTTTCACTCACAATAATGTCCTAGGCGATTACTTAACGTAGAACTGGCCCTATCTCAGCATTTGCTTAACACACGCACAATATATCACTCAAAATAATACAAAAATTTACGTAAATTACACTCTTCAATCACCACGCAACTGACTTCTAACAAGTCTCAAATATGTCTATCACGTAGCGCTTATCTCGACTAGAGATCTCCACAAGGCTAAGCCCTAACTCTGCTCCCTTGAGCACAAGATAAAATGTTAGTCAAACAGACGTGAAGTACGCTCACTAGAGCTTGATAAATCGTGACGCAAACTAGCGTGAACGTTGCTCACCAGACCTCAATAAAATTGTGTCTCAAACTGCTCATCACCGATCAATTTATTTGAAACTGACAGAATGGGGTAAGGTGGGGGCAATTTGTGAAAATAATCTGTAGATTTCACCTCACAGACTTGGGACTAGTATCAACCTCCTTCTTTTCATCCAAACGTCTCAATGGACTTATGCGGAATTAATTCGGATCGGCGGTTCTTCAGATACGCGTTTTCGCGCCTTTTCCTAGGGTACGCGATCCACCGCGTGGCTTTGGCTTCCTATATCCTGATTTGCTGATTCAATCTTGGATCGGTTGGACCTTCACTTCTGGCACACCCATAATGACGCCGATTGAGGTGCGCGTTCGTACAGAATTTGTCCTTGAACTCGGCTTTGCCGGTCATCTTCAGGAATAACTACCAAGCTGCTTCTGTTGTAATCGTTGCGACACACTACCTGACTCCCCTTTGTCAATTTCAACATGTACTGCCTGGGCACCAGTAATAATAATAATAAAAATCATGAAGACTTATTAATCGGCAAATCAATAAGGGTTCATTTATCCTCAGCAAGGTTTTGAAATTCGAAGCAAGTGATTGATTTGGATTTTAAAAACAATATCCACAGTAGTATAGATAACATCTCTTAAGTACCTCACTCGTCTGCCTGAGTGTACATTCCACTGTCCCAATTAGTGTGCACGCTCCTCGCTGCAATGTCATTCACACGTCTCGCTAGACCTTCCCCCTCTCACTCACACAATTACAACTCCTGCCGGACCGGCCGTCTTGTTTACAAACAAAGCTCGCTCTCCCAAGTACCATGTAGCCACGTACATTTGAGTGTGGGTTCTCAAATTTAATTTTGCAATAATGATTCTGCATCCCTTGTCCTGATTACTCATCAAATGGTTCCCTTCTGTAATACGGCTTGAGATTAGCGCTATTGAAAACAGATTTAGCGCCAGTGTTCAATTCTTCAAGTCTGTAAGCATTATTACCCAAATTTTTGATAATACGGAACGGGCCGATACATTTTGGACAGAACTTGGCAAATACTTTGTTCTTAGGATCTGATATCGGTGGTCTCCGAACAAGCACTAGTTCCTGTTCCTGTAGTTCACGATGAAATTTCTTCCCTCTGTATCTCCTCAGTCTTCGGTCCGCTTGGCTCCTCATGTGTTCTCTGGTTCTCTGAATACGCAGCTCATGTGCTATTAACGGGTCCCTTGGGCATGGAATAATCTTGTCCCAAGATCTTTCAGGCATTCTGTTGTGGTGTACAACTAGTGGGACTTGACCTGTCGACTCGTGCTTCGTAGTATTCATGCACATCTCAATATCTCCTACTCTGTCGACCCACTTATTATGATCATTTGGAATCATGACGCGGTAATACTTAGAAACACAGCGAATCGTTCTCTCGCTTGGATTTCCACAAGGATGGCGAATGCTCGATAGAACATGCTTTATTCCTAAGCTCTCTAGACCCTGTCTAAAAACATTGCTTGTAAAATATGTCCCATGGTCCGATAAGATGAATTCCGGCTTCCCAAGCGTCGGAATGACTTTGTTCTGGATGCTGCTGAGGACTTGCTTTGATGTCGTCTTCTGGATTGGACATAATACCACCATCTTGGAAAATACATCGACACATACAAGAAGGTGTCGGCATCCTCGTTTTCCCTTAACTAGAGGACCAAAACAGTCAATAGCGACCAGTTCGCACGGTTTCTGTGGTAATAAAGGTTTTGGAAGCTGTTTCAGTATGAAATTATTGGGCTTAGTACGCTGACACGTGTCACAAGTTCTAATTACTTCAACAATGGTGTATCGCATCTTTGGCCAAGTAAACGTTTCTCCTATTGTTGCTTCTGTTTTGTCAGTGCCGATATGTGCTCTGCTTTCATGGACATGCCACGTCAGTCCTCTCTGTAACGATGCTGGAACTAGAATTCGAAGTTTGGTGTGATCATCATCCACAAACTTGTGAAGAAGATTATTGAGGAAGTGGAATTTCGCTTCCTTGGCACGGGCTTCTCGATATTCAGGTGAATCTGGCTGTAGTTCCTTCTTGTAAAACTTGATCATCATCATCATCATCCATGGGTCCTTTTCTTGTTCCTTCTGAATTTCTTTCAATTTGTCCAAAAATTCACGAGCCTTAGTGGTTAATGCTATGTGTTGTACATCTACTGCTGTCTCGTTCTCATCTTCAGGATTCCTGCTAAAAGCATCTGGTATGATGTTCATCCTTCCAGGGCAGTGTTCTATGGTAATATCGAACTGCTGTATATAAATGGACCAACGCGTAACTCTTTCGCTTGCCATCGTTGTTTTGAATAAGAAGGTCAGTGCATGGTGGTCAGTTCTGACAACAATGGAGTACCCGAAGATCATCTTGCGCCATTGTTGAAGTGAGTACAAAATCGCTAACAACTCAAGTTCTGTAAAAGTGTAGTTCCTCTCGTGCTTCCTAAGTTTACGACTAGTAAATGCCAAATATGATCGATTCTTGGGTTCATCAGCGTCCTCTTGGTAAAGCATGGTGCCGATCCCAATCAACGAAGCGTCTGCCTGAATTACAAATTTCTTCGGGAAGTCTGGGTACCATAACTTCACACAATTCTCCAGTAGGTCTTTCGTGGCTCTAAAGGACCTGTCGCACTCCTCATTCCATGACCATCGATTAGATTTCTTTAGCATCTCTTGCATCGGTGCTACTGTTTCCGTGTACCCAGGACAATTCTCCTTAAAGAAACCTGTCACTCCCAAAAATGCTCTAACATGTTTCACTTTAGTTGGTGTAGGGAATTTCTTAATTGCGTCTATTTTCGCCGGATTTGGTCTCACGCCTTCAACATCAATTATGTGACCCAAATATAGAATCTCGCTCTGGCAAAAGTGCGATTTCTTCAAATTAATTTTGAAATTCATGGTTCTCAAATTATCCAAAAGTTTGTTTACTTTTTCCAAATGTTCCTCCATTGTTTCTGATGCTATGAGTATGTCATCAACATATCTTGTAGTGAAGCTCTTGACCTCTTCAGTTAGATTCCTATCTAGTGCTCTTATCAATGCACATCCTGCTGTTTTTACACCAAAGGGCATGCGAGACCATATATAGCTTTGGTTATCAAATAAAAACCCCGTCAATAATTGGGATTTTCCTTCAAGTTCCAGATGGTGGAAACTATTCGTTAAATCGACGCTAGAATATATCTTCTTTCCACGGAAGCCCTTCAATACATCCTTGATCCTTGGTGCTTGGTCGTGCTCGACTAACAGTTTGCTATTTAAAACCCGTGCGTATAGGCATAATCTGATTGATCCATTTGGCTTGGCCACAGCCAATATTGCATTTAAATATGGGGTTGCTGCTTTTCTGATCATTCCAGAATCTAATAGGTTAGTAATAATGTCCTTGACCTGAGCAAAATGTTTCTCTGTGATCGGGTACAATTTACTCATAAATGGGGTCCAATCGGTAATTTGCATGGCATACTGGAAATTTAATTCTTTTCCAGGGATCGTGTCGAAAACTCCCTTATGATGTCTGAAAATCTCTTCTAATTTTCTTCTGTCAGGTTCCCCTACTATTGCCTCCTTAAGTCGCTCCTGAAGTAAAATTTCAAATTTGGACCCGCTAATTTCTTCCTCCGCCAAATGTATCCAAAGTTCCTGCGAAATATCTTGACCGTCAATTTCAACAACTGCTGTCTGGCTTACTCGTCCCTCCGTCGAGTTATTATCTTCGATCGCCTCATTAGTGCATTCTTCAATGACCCAAGTATTCGCCTCTCTCTCTAGTGGACTCTCTTCCATGTTCAGACCAACGTGACTCAAGCCCTCAACCTGTTTAAAGCTCACAGTGTTATTATGTAGGTCAATTATAGCGTGAAAATCACAAATGAAGCTGGCTCCCAGAATGACATTATAATTCATCTTAGGTATCACGATGAAAGTTTGTAAGAATGTGTGCTTTAATATCTCCAGATCTAAATATGCTTGGTGCTTGCAAACTATGGTCTTGTCAGGAATGACCCCTCAGACTTTCATTAATTGTACAGGCATAATTGGAATGGTTTGTTTAGTTCCAATGTCTTTCAACAATGCTTCAGTGACTAAGCTCACCTGGCTACCCGTGTCGATCAGGCACCTCACTCTAAGACCTCCAATATGAGCATAAATAATTGGTAATTGTCTGATTACATTCTCTCGGTCCTTCACCACTTCCTCCAGGCAATCGTCCGGGAATGCTACCCACTCTTCAATGTTCGCAACAATCAACTCCTCCCGTTCCCTGGTGTCCTCCGTTCTCAGGCTATCTGGTTTTGATTTAATCATGTTTTTTTAAATCCTGCGACCCATTCGTTGAGTTTCGCCGATTGTCATCGCGTCTCTCCTGCTGACGTAATAAACTTTCCGCCCCCGCTCCCTGGTGATTATCTGGACTTTGTCCATTTGCCATCACATGCCCCCACTTCTCTTTCTCTGTTTCTTCTGCATTAAATTCGTCCAAATATTTTTGTGACTCAGCATACCGCTCGTTCCAGTCATTACGATAATCTCCCTGGTTATCTTGCCGATAATTCCTCTGATTGTTCCATCTGCCGTCCCCGTTGGTGTATTCTTGGAATACACGGTACGAGAGAATATAAAGTTTAATGCTCTTTGCTTGTTCATTCCTTCCTCTTTATCAAACACCAACAGTGATCTTCTATTTCTCTTTGATGGTCATGCCTCTTATGTCATTGTGAGTCTGTTCTAGATATATATCTTCCATGACCCACCTAGCGTCATCTAGCAGCGAATCTCTGAAGCTCCTCAATTCTTCCTGGTGCAAGAGGACTTCCTTTTCCATCTGGCCATCAGATCTCGTTACCATCGCCAGCTATTATCTCCATGAGCAAGAGAACTTCGATTACTTTTTCACTCACCATGCTGTGCTAGTATCGCCTGCTATCAACTCTTTGAAGACCATTCATCAAGAAGAACATTTATTTTTGATAAGTTGTCTATTCTGATATGTATTCCTTTTGTTTCCTTCCCCCACTCTTTTCCCTTCCTTGGACCCTCCGCGCTTCGCTGAGCGGGTCTCACTTGTAAGTCGGCAGTTGACTCGATCAGTCAAGGCTCAACTAGAGCCAGTCTCCTCAAACCAAGAGACACTCTCTACATTCTACGCCATGTTGGCACATTAAGTATCTGTGAAAGGGAACTTCACGTTCGCCATGCAACAAAGATAAGTACCTACTTCAAGTTTTAACTTCATCTTCATCGGTTTTAACTTCTACATGCTTTTAACGATATTTTATAGACAGCGTGAGATTACTTATTTGGGGCAAAAATCATTCTTCGCGGGATTTGCCATGTTGAGCTTTTGTCTGTCTAAGCCAACCTTAATAGAAAGTAGCTTTTCTTAAGCTAATTAAATGAGAAATCTTCTCACCACGTGGGATATTATCTAATACCCGCTGTCTATAAATTACCAAGCTAGTTCCTCCGCTGGATTAACTTTGGCCCCATTCTTCTATTAGGACTGTTCTGGAACCTTCCAGATTCTGTACTCTATCTACAAGTCTTGCCGTCATGTATTTTTCACTCACTTGTGGGAATACTATTTAAAATGAGGAATCTTCATTATAAATTACTATAATAGCGAATTTTCTTCCACCGTTGGAATGTTCTATGGCGCATTTAATTGTAATTCACAACCTTCTCAAGAAATAGACTCTCGCCTACCTAGTGCAACCAGTTATTTTCATCATTGCAATAACTTTCTTTCTCATAAACTTTCGTGTTTCTACAGTGAACTTTTCATCTATTTAACAGACTATAGTGAAAACTAGTGCTTGTCCAACTTTTCTACCGCGTCGCGATCGTCCGTTTACATTAAATAAGGCCATGAACATTTATCCTCAATCCCAATTGATCTTTCCTAAACCTTCTACTAACAAACCATATTAATAAAATTGTAACTCTGGATCATTTCCATTAAGGTGTCACTCTAACGAAGTGCCCTTCCATCTTGCTTGTTTATCATTAATTAATTTCTGTGTAACTACGTGTTTTATACACGGTTCTAGCTTACATTGTTTCTACCTTATAATCAGGGAAAACAATTCTTTCAACTCTTGAGTGAGTTATTTCTAGGTCTCACGAAATGGAAACTGCCCCATTTGGCTCGTGATTCCTATTTAAACATAGGAGGTCGAGAACCTTCCTTCTGATTTTCTCTTCAGGTTTCACAGTAAGTGACCTGTCCTTATTTGTATAATAACCAAAAGTAATTCAGCTTAAATATAAGAAGTTGTAGGAACTTCTATCTTATTCTTCATGTTTTTCTTATTGTTATTTTCGAAGTTGTCACTCTTTCTAGAATATTCTCTCAGGAGTTTCTTAAAGTACACACCTTGTACTCTATTTATTGTTAAATATTAATTACTTCATTTGTTTTTTTTTCTTACAAAGATTTTAGAAAATATATAAGGTTCGAAATCTCATAAATTGTTAATTGCCTGGCGCAAACGTTTAATGCTTTCTGAGGTCTATGACCCCAAAATTGTTAACCAAATTGAAAATATATTTGTTAAAGTTATCAACTTCTTTTGCCTTGTTAAATAAATTAAATATTTGTTTTTGGATTTATCATTTCGCAAATACAACGGTTAGGCAAGATCCTGGCTTTCCTAACTCTTCCTCAGTTCATGCCATCGTTAATACAGAATAAATCTGTTACTATTTGTTTTGCCAGACTATCACCCTTCCCCATAGTAGTCTTATGCATGCTTGAGAGGGAATACACTAAAGCCTTTCTCTGGCAAACCGCCCAAGTCTTAGCTGCGGTTCCCGTCAGCTTCGACCAGGTCCCTACTCACTTTAGGTATCGGAGAGCTGATTTGCAGTGGCAACCGCCTTTAAGAGTATTTAAAGTTAAATTTATAACTTTTGTGGGACTCTCATCCTATTTTTCTATCCTTTTTCTCCAGTCCGAAACCCACCTCCTTTTATTTATCATCTTCCCTTGGTGGTTAGGTTATTCCTCAGCCAATAATATACCCAAAAATTGGTGCCGAAACCAGGGAGAGTCTATTTGTAGTTCCTTTGCAGAGATTATTTGACAATACCTTGCAAACTATTAATACCTGCTTTGAATCTTTCAGCTATAACCACATCGTGCAAAGCCTGTGAAGGGGAAAGAGGCCGCTCCTCTCTCCTTTGGTGTGTCCCGCGCTTTCTACTTATTCGCTGCTGCCAACTTGACAGCATCTCCAAAGTTCAACAGTTTCGTGAGTTACATTTCAATCTATTTTCTTTTACATGGCTCCTACTGAAAAAGATGAAACTCTCATTGCCAGACGTTCTTCCTATAAAGGGCAACTCACCAGATTAAGAAATTTCATCAACAAATTAAATCCCGCCGAGTGTGATTTAGACATCTTGACACAACGCCTTAAGTTGTACGAACGGTCCTATGATTATTACGATCAAACTCAAACCGAGATTGAATCCGCTTGCCCAGAACTTCACTCGGATCGGGACGAGGTCGAACCCTTGTACTTTGAAGGGATTGCCAAGGCCCACCAACTGATCCGCAGTATCTCAGAACCGGACACTAGGGTCATCAATCCGGCCCAGTTCGCACCCGCTTCAGTTCATAAGGATAAACCGAAACCGTTACTTCCAAAGATAAGCCTACCTCACTTCTCAGGCCAGGAAGGTGAATGGTATTCTTTTTATGAACTTTACTGCTCACTCGTTCATGACAATAAGGAAATTCCCGACATTCATAAATTCTACTTCTTACGTACGTCTTTGGAAGGCGAGGCCTTGGCCTTGGTTCAGTCACTTCCTTTAAGCGCAGATAACTACCACATCGCCTTTAATCTCCTTAAAGAGAGATATGGCAATTTACCTTTGAGTGTCACTCGCCATATCCGCTGTCTGTTCAACCTGCCAGTCGTCAAACCTAATGACGTCACCTCTTTAAGGGACCTGTTAGATTCTATTCAATTGCACGTGAGAGCGTTATATCAATTCAAGCAGCCAGTCCAAACGTGGGACACCATTCTTATTCATCTAGCTACATCCAGATTCGATTTTTTGGCACTAAAGGCTTGGGAGATCGAACTCACTCGCAAGGAGGAATTTTCGTTCGAACACCTCATCTCGTTTCTCAACAGCCGGTGCCAAGTCCTTACAGCACTCTCATTTCAGTGCGAAAATGTCGAAACGAGTCATCAGTGTCACATTTTTTAGAAAAAACTTGCTTCTTCAAAGGGTCATCAGCCCCCATCTGTCGAGAACAAGCAAACTCGTTCCGCTTCTTTCAACCATCCAAGAGAACATATCAGGCCGCTCAACAAATCTTTAAAATGCACGCTCTGTAAAAAGCTTCACACTTTGTACTCCTGCAAATCTTTTAAAGAATTGTCTGTCGAAGACCGAAGTAAGTTTGTCTTCAATAGTAAACATTGCTTCAACTGCTTGTCACCTAAGCATTCTTCTTCTAAGTGTACGTCTTCCAACCTCTGTTTCCATTGCAAAAAACCGCACCATTCTTTATTGCACGTTCATGAAAAATCGAGGTCATCAGTACCCGCTTCTTCAAACTCCATGCAGAGCAGCTCCGAACAAACTAATGCTTTTTCCTGCATTTCTAACGCCGAAACTTCTCACAGTGCGCAAGTCCTTTTGTCCACTGTACAATTCGAAATCCAAGATAAATTTGGAAATTGGATTCGAACCCGCGGTCTTCTCGATTCCACTTCAAAACACAACTTTGTTTCGCAATCGTTAATTAAAAAACTAGGTCTTTTGTCATCGCCTATTTCCATCAATGTATCTGGCAATGACAATTTGAAGACTCAAGCCTTGCAGTCTTCAAAATTGAAAATCAGAGACGTTTGCCAAAGAAACACCAATCTTAACTTAAACTGTCTCATTCTTACCAGTATTGGCAAGGACACTCCTAGCAGCTCTATTAATACTTCCGGTTTAAAGATTCCATCGCACTTAAGGTTAGCTGATCCTCAGTTTAATGCTCAAGGTCCCATTGATGTACTTTTCAGTGCCAATGTTTTTTGGAATTGCCTTCGCAAACAAACACGTAGGTTATCCTCAACCGTGGTCGCCAGAGACACCGATTTTGGTTGGGTTATTACTGGTGAAATCCAACATCCCAGTGTTCAAACCAAAGCGCAATGTCATTTCGTTACAGCTGATATAAATCCCATTTCTGAAAAAGAGAATACTTATGGTTTCGATCTCGATACTTTTGAAAAACACTTGCCGAAACGATGTCTCATCGTAAACAACTACGCCACCTTTGTAAGTTGTTTAAATGGTTTTGCCTTCTTCCCGCATAAAATGGCAATTCAAGTTCGCCTCACCTTGTGTTACTTCGTTTACTTTCTCATGTCATTTTTTATAGCAGGTAATTGCTTAAACTCTCTATCGAAAACTATCTTCCCATTGTGTAAAACCATGGCTATCAGTCACCATCACTTCGCTGTAAGCTATGTTTCACTTCTTTCGCTATTTAGAAGGATGGCCACGGCCGGCTCCTTCCCCCTTCCTCACAATTGGAAGCCGCTTTTGAAACCGCTTGAAAATCTGAATTCTCTAGCATCTAGAATAACTATTCTTACGCATAAACTCCTTCTCAATGTCCCAGCTTCTCTTCCTATTTCGGAAGAATCAAGCTTTTTTCTGTTGAAAATTGTCGGATTCCGTAATCCTCAAAATTATGCGAAATTGATTTCTTACTTTATTTCTTATGTCTCTAAATTGTTTTTTCACGTCCAAGTTACGATTGACTGCATGCCGTCCAACCTGAATATCTGCTTTAAATCTCAGCTGATTTCACTTGTGTTGTTTGTTTATTTCGAACTGCTGGTTTTTAATCTTGTTTGTATACAAGCTTGAGTAAGGCCAAGTTGCTGTTCATTTCCTGTATGCTTGCCAAAGGTCAGAGCAAGTTTCCCTTATCTCAACTCTGGCTGACTGCCAACCATTGTCTTGCGAGTCGCTTCCGTAAGTTCAGAAGCCGTTCACCTCATTACCAAAATAAACTTGTTCCGGTTGAGGACTCTTTCAGCTATTTATATTCCTTATCTCGCTGTACTATGTGGGTCAAGGTCGTTCATGCTTATGTCTCCCACTTACTCACGCTCGTATCCTACAACTGCTTCGATTCTTGTTTCATAACATCGTTGCGTATTTTTCACGCGTTCATGTATTGCTTCTTGCTTACATATTTTGCAATCTTATTGTTCATTGATGAACAAACATGTTTTTTCTCGTCGTCACATTCGATGTGTTTTTGTATTCATGCTTGTCATGTCAAGTTTCTCGCTGACTTAAGTATTTTTCTGAGTAACCTCTTTGATACTTATTATAACTTTAGATCATTGTTTATGGCTACTAGATTGTTGTTACCTATGGCGTTCTTGCTTTCTACTCTCATAGTTCCTTTGTTTATTTGGTATATTCTTATCCTTAATAGATGTACTTGTTTCTATACGCTTTGTTTAAACTTGTTAATTCTTCCTTCGCATCTTATCGCAATCTTTACTAGAGGTATACTTCTCGCAGCTTCTAGCTATTTTGTGATTGAAGGTGTTGTTAATTCTCGTTATTTAACTCCGCTTTCCAATGACCCTGATGACATGCTTCCACTTACACCTGGTCACTTCCTTATAGGCACTTCTCTTTCTGCTCCTCCTCCTCTTCCCAATTCTTACAGGGATTCTAATCTACCTATCGTTTGGCGTAAACTTGAAGCCCTCCGCAATTCCTTTTGGAAGAGGTGGAACTTGGAATATTTAACTTCCTTGCAACGGAGACAGAAGTGGTTTCTTTCCAGTCCCGACATTAAAGTGGGGGACTTGGACTTGGTTAGGGATGTTTCACCCCCCCCCCCCCCCTAGTCTGGACTTCTGATAGAGTGACCGAGTGTTATCCTGGAAGAGATGGGAGAGTCAGGGTGGTCAGAGTCTTGACCACTAATGGTCCGATCACAAGACCACTGTCTTTGATCGCTCCATTACCTTTAAATGTTTAACTGCTTATTTGTTCTCTGTTGGTGTGTCCCCTCCCAGTATGGTGTATTCTTGGAATACACGGTACGAGAGAATATAAAGTTTAATGCTCTTTGCTTGTTCGTTCCTTCCTCTTTATCAAACACCAACAGTGATCTTCTATTTCTCTTTGATGGTCATGCCTCTTATGTCATTGTGAGTCTGTTCTAGATATATATATTCCATGACCCACCTAGCGTCATCTAGCAGCGAATCTCTGAAGCTCCTCAATTCTTCCTGGTGCAAGAGGACTTCCTTTTCCATCTGGCCATCAGATCTCGTTACCATCGCCAGCTATTATCTCCATGAGCAAGAGAACTTCGTTTACTTTTTCACTCACCATGCTGTGCTAGTATCGCCTGCTATCAATTCTTTGAAGACCATTCATCAAGAAGAACATTTATTTTTGATAAGTTGTCTATTCTGATATGTATTCCTTTTGTTTCCTACCCCCACTCTTTTCCCTTCCTTGGACCCTCCGCGCTTCGCTGAGCGGGTCTCACTTGTAAGTCGGCAGTTGACTCGATCAGTCAAGGCTCAACTAGAGCCAGTCTCCTCAAACCAAGAGACACTCTCTACATTCTACGCCATGTTGGCACATTAAGTATCTGTGAAAGGGAACTTCACCTTCGCCATGCAACAAAGATAAGTACCTACTTCAAGTTTTAACTTCATCTTCATCGGTTTTAACTTCTACATGCTTTTAACGATATTTTATAGACAGCGTGAGATTACTTATTTGGGGCAAAAATCATTCTTCGCGGGATTTGCCATGTTGAGCTTTTGTCTGTCTAAGCCAACCTTAATAGAAAGTAGCTTTTCTTAAGCTAATTAAATGAGAAATCTTCTCACCACGTGGGATATTATCTAATACCCGCTGTCTATAAATTACCAAGCTAGTTCCTCCGCTGGATTAACTTTGGCCCCATTCTTCTATTAGGACTGTTCTGGAACCTTCCAGATTCTGTACTCTATCTACAAGTCTTGCCGTCATGTATTTTTCACTCACTTGTGGGAATACTATTTAAAATGAGGAATCTTCATTATAGATTACTATAATAGCGAATTTTCTTCCACCGTTGGAATGTTCTATGGCGCATTTAATTGTAATTCACAACCTTCTCAAGAAATAGACTCTCGCCTACCTAGTGCAACCAGTTATTTTCATCATTGCAATAACTTTCTTTCTCATAAACTTTCGTGTTTCTACAGTGAACTTTTCATCTATTTAACAGACTATAGTGAAAACTAGTGCTTGTCCAACTTTTCTACCGCGTCGCGATCGTCCGTTTACATTAAATAAGGCCATGAACATTTATCCTCAATCCCAATTGATCTTTCCTAAACCTTCTACTAACAAACCATATTAATAAAATTGTAACTCTGGATCATTACCATTAAGGTGTCACTCTAACGAAGTGCCCTTCCATCTTGCTTGTTTATCATTAATTAATTTCTGTGTAACTACGTGTTTTATACACGGTTCTAGCTTACATTGTTTCTACCTTACAATCAGGGAAAACAATTCTTTCAACTCTTGAGTGAGTTATTTCTAGGTCTCACGAAATGGAAACTGCCCCATTTGGCTCGTGATTCCTATTTAAACATAGGAGGTCGAGAACCTTCCTTTTGATTTTCTCTTCAGGTTTCACAGTAAGTGACCTGTCCTTATTTGTATAATAACCAAAAGTAGTTCAGCTTAAATATAAGAAGTTGTAGGAACTTCTATCTTATTCTTCATGTTTTTCTTATTGTTATTTTCGAAGTTGTCACTCTTTCTAGAATATTCTCTCAGGAGTTTCTTAAAGTACACACCTTGTACTCTATTTATTGTTAAATATTAATTACTTCATTTGTTTTTTTTTTCTTACAAAGATTTTAGAAAATATATAAGGTTCGAAATCTCATAAATTGTTAATTGCCTGGCGCAAACGTTTAATGCTTTCTGAGGTCTGTGACCCCAAAATTGTTAACCAAATTGAAAATATATTTGTTAAAGTTATCAACTTCTTTTGCCTTGTTAAATAAATTAAATATTTGTTTTTGGATTTATCATTTCGCAAATACAACGGTTAGGCAAGATCCTGGCTTTCCTAACTCTTCCTCAGTTCATGCCATCGTTAATACAGAATAAATCTGTTACTATTTGTCTTGCCAGACTATCACCCTTCTCCATAGTATTCTTATGCATGCTTGAGTGGGAATACACTAAAGCCTTTCTCTGGCAAACCGCCCAAGTCTTAGCTGCGGTTCCCGTCAGCTTCGACCAGGTCCCTACTCACTTTAGGTATCGGAGAGCTGATTTGCAGTGGCAACTGCCTTTAAGTGTATTTAAAGTTAAATTTATAACTTTTGTGGGACTCTCATCCTATTTTTTTTATCCTTTTTCTCCAGTCCGAAACCCACCTCCTTTTCTTTATCATCTTCCCTTGGTGGTTAGGTTATTCCTCAGCCAATAATCTACCCACCCGTTCATTTGGTAAGGTCTACCCTGCCTTTGGTTTCCCCTCCAGTTAGTATATTCTCGCTGGTACGTCCTCTGATTGTGATTGTTGTTCTGATTATTATTATAATTATCACGGCGATTTTGGAAGTACCTATTATTATTATTATATTGGTTTCGACCGTCGAACTCCTGCCGTCTGGGCGTAAATTGTGTGCTGGTGGACTGTGCCTTCGTCTGATTATTCTGATTGTGACCGTTTGGATGCCCTTGAAATACTTCTGCAGTGTTTACGCACTCCATATTCCATCTCCCTGTCTGCGGACTGACCATACTCGTCTCATCCAAGTGGCGGAGTATCACCACGGCCTGAACTACGGTTTTGATATTTCCAGCCACTAAAAATTGCTGAATATTCATCGGAAGCTGCTTGCCGATAGTTAAAACCATGTTTTCCTCTGAAGGGGGCTCATCAAAATCCCGGAATTTAACCAGCTGTTGGCTAAAGAACTCAGAAAACCTTGTAGGGTGTGTGCTATGATATTTCCTGGTATATAAATCCATCCTCAACCCCTGCTGCAGTGAAGGACTCCAGAACTTCCTCAGAAACGCCTCTTTAAACTGGGCCATGTTATTAAACGTATACTGGAAGTTTTGAAACCAGATTAAACTTGGGCCCCCTAAATTTTTTTCCACCAGTCGCAGCTGTTTTGCGGGACTGACGTGTTGGTCATTAAAGTAATCATCCTGCTGGCGCAAAAATGCTTTTGGAGTAGATCCTGAATTCTCCCTGAATTTGTCGGGTTTAAAGTCGTTACCCCTAATTACTTGTATGACTTGGACAGGTGCCAAACCAGGTTGTGGAGTTGATGTCTCCCCTCTGTAATTTTGGAATGTGTCGCACGTTATCTTTGGACTCTGACCTCGGCTCGTATCCTCAGCTAGCTTCGAGCCCTCCGGACTCCCAATACTTCCATGTTTCCCTACTGCGTTTTCTGAAGAGAATAAAGTGGCATTCTCTAAAGGCCTTATCTCGTTCTTAACGATGAGGTCTGCGTGTTCTTGGAACTTGGACTTCATACTTTCCTCCAGAGCCTGCATTCTAGAGTTATTCTCGCCTAGCCGCTTTAATATATTCAGTCTATCTCCTTTAGTCTCATTCACCTGCTGTTCCCAATCTTTCCGGATCCTACTCTTCAAATTGTTAATTTTTTCTTCGTTGCTTTCCTGATTCTTCTCAAGCTGTTCCCCTATTTCTTGCATCTGCTGCTGAGTTTTAATTAATTGTTCTCCCATTTCTTTCTTATTCTTATTTAACTGTTTTCCTATTTCTTTATGACTCTTAATTAACTGTTCTCCCATTTCTTCCTGATTCTTTATTAACTGTTCTCCTATTTCTTCTCGTATTTGCTCTTGGTTTTTAGTTAACTGGTCTTCGAGGTTTTCGCGCAAGTGCATCCGTTCTTTCTCCGTTTTTATCTCCAGCTTGTCAAGTTCTTTTATCAATCCTAGCACATTGTTGTCGACTGAATTAATCTGCTCCTGTATGTTTACGTTCTTCGCCTCTAGTCTATTGAATTGCCCCTGTAATTCATCCTGCGTGCTTTTGATTCCTGCCGTGTTGTTCACGCATGCTGTCTCGATTTGTTTCAGTTTGGCGGCTACCATTTCATCTAACTGTACTAGTTTATCGTCGAATTTAGATTCTAGCTTCTTAATTTCTCCTAATTGCCTCGAATTATTTTCTGCCACCTCTCCTGCCAGTTTATCTAGTTCTACTTTAGTACTCTGATTTATTTCAAGTGTTATCCTCTCTAATTGAACTGTTTGTAATGTTGCCTGCTCTGATAACTTATGGTTTAGTTCAGCTAACTGTTTATTATTATTATCACTCTGTTCACGTAATTGAGTAGTTATGTCATTTAATTGTTTATCATTATGTTCACGCAACTCGTGTAATTGTTTGTCACTATTCAATTGCTGTATCTGCAATTGTACCGTAATGTTCCTGTTCACATCCTGTAATTGTTTACCACTCTGTTCACTCATGCTCTTTAACTGTTCCACCGTCTTTGCAGACAATTGCACAGTCAACTGCGCGGACATCTGCTCCATCAACGCTTTAATCTCCTCGATGCTAGCCATCGCAAAACACACAAATATATACTGAGAAAAATAGAATGATGCAATGGGATTTCAGTCGTACACACACACATGTTTTGATATTTAAATTACATTGATTCTAATTTAAATAAATTTTCAGTAATCAAAATCTTACTGAATAATGACTCTTATTTCCAAACAACAAAATAACTCCCTTGTGATCTGCTTTTAAATTCCTAACTAACAGAATTTACGAACAACACTTTAATTAACCGAAGTTAATTAAATGTAAAGTAAGGCACCACCTTCCTGCTTTGACTGAGTTCACTAAATATGCAAATTTTCTAATTTTAAGTCGGGCGCCAGAACAAGTTAACAACAAATACAATATCAACTTCTAACCGTGTTCAATATTTCTAACTTTAAGAACTCAGTGATGTTACTGATACACATGGCGGTACAAATTCGCCTCAATTTACTGAATTTACTCTTGTCCTGCTGACCTGGCATCATTTCTCAGCGAAATAAGTATGAGGTCAACAAAGCAACAACAACAACAATCCCCACGTTGGGCGCCATTTTTGATATATGAACCCTTGCAAAGAAGCATACGAGACTCAGTTTCGGGGGTGTAACAGTCCATTTCGTTAAGTTGTTGTTAAGCGCTTCTTATAACATGCAGGGTAACATATAACAAAATAACATGCAGGAAAAAGTGAATACCAGGGTTAAAACAAATGAATTTAATAACAGATCAACTATTTTTACTATTTACAATAAAACAAAACAAACAAGGTCTCCCAAATGACTCCCACTTGAATTAATAAAATGCCAAACTTAGGCCTAATCTCAGGAGAGATTGAAAACAGCTGGACCAAATGTTCCAAATTACTACAATGACAATGTGCGTGTGCGGCTGTTCTACATGCGTTACGATGTGTACAAATTAATGCGAGATTCGTTACCATCCAGTAAACCTTCAGGGGACGAATCTGCATTGTCTAGAGCTAGACAGACGCGGGGAACCAACTAAACACTAATTAAATTAATCCGACACTTCCTACACTAAATAAAACAACAAATAATTTCCGCATGAAATTGGAATCAAGGAACTGCCTAAGCAAACAACATTAACGCCTAAAACTAGGACTTTTCAAAAATCAACACAAGTAAATTAACACGTGACCAAACAAGAAAAATACACATATCTCCGCTTGCCATTTTTACCAGAAAAATACTAAAATACAACCAGCGGTGTCACAACAGACAAATCTAATATGAAATGAGTCATCGAAATCACTAGGCTCAAAGCCAACATTTAAATCATAAAACAAATATTTCATCTAATACGATATGCGGTAATTCGTAACGGACATGGCGAACTCCCAATTAATTATGGTCCAATGACCATCAAAAGAACAGGTTTGCTACAGATTGCTTATAGGGGTCAGTCGGTCAGCTGGACTGCCTAAAATTATGAATCACCAGACATAGACGGGCGCTAAGTGGAATCTGCACATCTGCCAACCCACGTGTCAATAACCTCGACCTGCCATGGCACTGGTTTGAGTCTCGAAGAAGTGTGCTCCCAAAAGCACTTAATATACGTGTGTGTGTCAGAAATAACATATCTCAGCATTTCCTAAGGAAATCCAAGAATCAGCACTGGACAAGGTACAGTAGCCTCAGAGAGTGATCTGCCTTTCCGTAAAATACAACCACAAAATTTGAGGGCTACCCCTCATCACGAAGAATCAATACACACACCTGACACAAAACACACACCAGAATCACACGTATGGGTTTGACAGAAACCTGAAAAAAATGACATAGAATATTTTCCACCAACTTGCGCTCCCAATCTAGTCCGTGACTAAAGAACCTAAAAAGGACTAAAAAAAATTAAAAAAAATAGAACTAAGGTGTTCTACAGTGACATCTTAATTTGTTGCGCTCGGCAACCCTAGTATGAATAAAAACCTGTCCGCAAAACATCTTACAATATTTACCCCCTTTTCCTACAAAAAATGAACTTGAATAAAGCACCACTTATCGACCGTGACGAGTTTCGCATTCGCATGGATAAAATCAAATACACACGCTGTGTACACTAAATATGACTCATAAGAAAATAATCAAACAAACGCTTTGGCCACGTGCCAACGTACATTTAAACATAACAGTGTCGGCACACAAAAATGTAAATACAAGAAAAACAAATAAGAATAAATTATTTACAACGTTCCCGCGTCTAATCTAACTACATATTGAGTAAATCAATGGTTTGTACATCACCGTTGCAGCTTGTAGAACTTAACCTCCATCCCACAGCATTTCCCTACGGGGAATCTACTCGTCCATCGTCGACGTATTGGTAGAGGCGATGCACTTCATTCCATCACACGACCTTTCAGCAGACATCTTGGCGTTGCTTCTTGGAAAGAAATGTTCAAAGTTATTAGTTAGCCTAGCTAGAATCGCTATGAGCTACTGACTTTCACTCACAATGATGTCCTAGGCGATTACTTAACGTAGAACTGGCCCTATCTCAGCATTTGCTTAACACACGCACAATATATCACTCAAAATAATACAAAAATTTACGTAAATTACACTCTTCAATCACCACGCAACTGACTTCTAACAAGTCTCAAATATGTCTATCACGTAGCAATTATCTCGACTAGAGATCTCCACAAGGCTAAGCGTGAACTTTGCTCCCTTGAGCACAAGATAAAATGTTTGTCAAACAGACGTGAAGTACGCTCACGTTGCTGAACGTGTACGTTGCTCACCAGAGCTCAATAAACTTGTGTCTCAAACTGCTCATCATCGATCAATTTATTTGAAACTGACTGAAGGCGGTAAGGTGGGGGCAATTTGTGAAAATAATCTGTAGATTTCACCTCACAGACTTGGGAGTAGTATGAACATTCTTCTTTTCATCCAAACGTCTCAATGGACTTATGCGGAATTAATTCGGATCGGCGGTTCTTCAGATACGCGTTTTCGCGCCTTTTCCTAGGGTACGCGATCCACCGCGTGGCTTTGGCTTCCTATCTCCTGATTTGCTGATTCAATCTTGGATCGGTTGGAACTTCACTTCTGGCAACCCATGATGACGCCGATTGAGGTGCGCGTTCGTACAGAATTTGTCCTTGAACTCGGCTTTGCCGGTCATCTTCAGGAATAATTACCAAGCTGCGTCTGTTGTAATCGTTGCGACACACTACCTGACTCCCCTTTGTCAATTTCAACATGTACTGCCTGGGCACCAGTAATAATAATAATAAAAATCATGAAACCAATAAGGGTTCAATATGTTAATAACAATTAATCCCTTTTGATTATTGTTTAACATAGTAGATGATAATTGTTTATGCCATATATACTGTTATATGAGGTTTTGTAGAGCTATGGAGTGCTCGTGCGAGGGAATTCCGCATTTTAAGGAAGTCAACGTATTGTTGTTCTTTGATAAAAGGCATGTTTCATGATAAGAGCCGTTGTATACAAGTAGTCCAGTTCTTGTGAATTAACGATTTAGCTGTGTTAACAGGAGGGTTTCAGCTGAAATACAACTTGAGAAAGATTGTCTACTCACGTCTATAATACTATTATTAAATTTTATTAAACCCAGTGATGTAATTACGTACAGTTTACCTTAATCAGTCGACTGTATTATCCCGACAGTGTACTGAAACCTATATAAGACGATGTGTATGCAGTACGGTATATTAAAACTACAGAACGGTAGAGAAGGATGGTTATGTGAAAAACCAGTGTATATATTTAGTTAAGAATTTTATTGTAACCGAGAAGTTAGAATCTCGAAAGTGTCGCTGTAGCAACACTAGATAATGGATATTATTATAAACATATTACATGTAAATAATTTTTGTGGAAATGATTTAATTAGTTAAACAATTTAATAGGATTTATTAATAAATTGTTTTGGAACAGTGTGTGTTTATGAGCGGATGTTTTTGGTGTGAATGATTATTCATTGTTAAGAGCAGATGTGGAGCCGTATTGGTCTAGAACAATAACGGAGTGCGAATGAAAGAGTGGATAAAAATTTTAGAATGATTGTTTAAGAAACAAAGTAGTTATATGAACTTTTGTAAGAACTAAATGTTAATTTTTACGTGTTTTATAAATGCACACAAGCAGCCTCGGTGGGCTAGCAAGCATGAGTCACCGTTAGCATTGAAGAGCGATGACATAATATTTAAGCAGGTGTAGACCAACTGCCTTCTATTTATTGTATAAACCAGTTTTGAGTACGGCGTGATGCCAGTGTTTCATTGACGAAACCAAGTTTCTGCACGTGCTTTCTACTACGCAGGCTTGTGAATGAAAACATGTGTATGGAATGCCGTTAAGAGGCTTCACTAAACGTTTTTATTTTTACGCAGTGTAGGCTTAGAACAAGCCAAGATTTATACTCATAATTTTTAATACAGCATTGTAATAAGATGTAGAGTTGTTGAAAGGAGGTGTGAATGTTTGCGTGTTTTTAATTTTAATGTTAATTGTTAAATTCATTTATTGTTATTTTTTTATAGTAGATTAGTTTACCTTTTTGTTAGTAAATTTGTTCAGATTGTTTTCCATTGTTGTTGGAGTGTGATTCATTTTAAGTATCAGGAGCAGAGTATTGTGGATGTAGTGTAGGCGAAGCTGAAGTCCCAGTCCCCGAGGTAAGTAAAGGTGAGTGCCCCGTGTTGTTGGTTGTTGATCCACAATATTCTTGTAACTGCTGTCTGTAAATCCCTAAAGACCAGGTTGGAAGCTATTTCTAATGTTGTATTTGCCGGAGCAATTAGAAATAGGCAATCCAGCGGGGGCAATGGATATTCCAACAGGATCCTTTCCGGATTATCGGGTACAGTAGGTGAATTATATAAGTATGTTCAATAATCTACCACGTTCTAATTTGGTTCCGGTTCTGGTAAACTCCATAATTAATTAAAGGATTATAAATGATGGCACATGTTATCAGATGATGGATGGACTTTGCAATACTGAACTGAGCCCTAGTTTCTTAGGATAGGTGATACTGATATGTCTTGTGTATGTATTGGGATTCTGTGTCCTAAGTCCTGTGCCTAGAAATTGAATTCAGGTCAGAGGTTTGTAACGGGTTACACTCAGTAGTAACGCTGAATGAGAAGTCATCGTAAGATAATATTTTCTAAATTATTGAAATTAGCTAAAATACCTTTTCTAATGATGGAAATGATGTGGTAATAAATGTTAATTCCTCCGCTGTCAATAACCCTCCTGCCTTCCCCTTTTTAGATCTTGAATTATATACCGTAATAAAATCCTTGCTGTATCCACCATTATACGCGAGAATTATTGTCAAATGCTGTATTGCCAACCCCACGAATACAGTACTAGGCTACAGTGTATATAGGTGGTACTGTAAAAAAAAAATGTGGTGCCAATTTCAATGATAAATTTTGAATGAAAGTAGAATACGGCTTATACACCTGCATCAGACATCTTCTTTTTCTTTAGCATTTGTTCCACAAATTAGCAGGGTCTGCTTTTTTGGTTCTCTGTCGCCATATTACACGATTATGTGCCATGTCAGGTTCAGGCCCGGACTTAAGAGATCCAGGGTCCCTAGGCACTTGACATCTGGGCCCCTCATCATCTCGAAGCTATTTGGGAAATTTAGCAAATTAAATGCACTATAATTTTTATTTTTAATCGACTTTAATAAACATCAGAATAATACAGTCTATGTTACTATAGTTACGTTATTCTATAAAATTTATAGAATCATACGACGAACTTTCTTCTGTGCAAAAGAATGAATAACGTCATCATAGTCAATTGACTGCATTATTTCTGACTCTATGTACATTACGGAGAGTGATTTAGCCTGTCCTCTCCTATGTTAGATCTTAAGTAATTCTTTACTCTCTTTAGCGCTGAAAACGATCGTTCTGCTGAGGAGTTTGACGCTGGTGTACACAACAGCATTCGGAGCGCAATTCCTACGTTTGGATAAATGTCCAACAGCCTTTTTCCGATAAGTATTTGTATATCTTCAGTGACGATAACTCCATAACTTCATCATTCGACGACAAATGAGCTTGCAGGTGCAGACACTCGTTTTTCAAAGTCCTATCCAAGTCCCCCGTATAAAAAGTTATAAGGTTTCTGGCTCCTTCACAGATGCCTTTAGATTCCAAACGATGTAGTTTCGTAAGAAAGTCAAACTTTTTACTTAACTCCTCGTAAGCAGATAAGATTCCGCCACCGGGGCCCCTAGGCTGGCTGCGCCCCCAGGCCGGGGCCTTGTAGGCCTAGGCAGAAATCCGGAACTGGTCAGGATGAAGTCGGTCAATTTTTAAATAGTCATGTAGAGTATCAAGCCAACGCTGTCTAGGTCGTCCTATTGGCCTCTTCCCATCTATCCGCAATGCCAATTCAGTGTGTGCAACTGTTGTTTCAGCAGCCAGTAAGACATGGCCATACCAGCGGAGACGGCTTTCCTTCATCTTTTCAGCATTTGGCACTGCAACATATCGCTTGCATCAGACATGAATGTGACTTTCACATACTGGTACCTTGTGTCCTTGTTTCATCTTCTGGGCGAAATTACGTATTGAAATTAGGAACCCTGGTCACTACTGCACCTCATATATGTGCTAAAGTACGTAAATATGTGTTTTTATGTATTGCTCTTTTAAAAACGGCTGCCATGTTCTGACCGCTAACATCTTGTTCAACTGTCAACGAGGCGCACTCTAGCGGCACACACCGAGGTGCACACATTGTTGCCAAGATGTGGGATCCAAAATCAGTTGATAAAAAAAAACATTCATCGGGACGCGTTATGCTGTAACCATTGTCAAAATCCATTGGATTCGACCAAACGAAGGTTAGAATGGTCCGGTGTAGGTGCGGACTTGGCTGCGCGCAGCTAGCAGGGCACGGTTGACACAGAACCATTGATCTGGACGTGTTAGGCTGTGACCATTGTCAAAAAAACATTGGATTGGACAAAACAAAGGTTAGCATGGCAGGGTGTTGGTGCGGCATAGTACTGCAAGGGCGAGGTTGGCAGTACTGTTTTGATTATGATTGATGTGAACAGTGGCGGCCACAGCTGAAATTTTGCCTGTACGAGTCGTGATCATATTTGGGATGGTTGGGTGGGTCACAGACAGCGGAGGAGGAAACATCTATTAAAAAGGCATTACCTGATTTATTTCTCATCCTTTGATAAGGTAATATAGAGAATGTTATCGCTCGTTCTATTTTCATTCAGAGCTACCAAACATTTGCCACGCTGAGAGTGTCTTGCGTCCGAAATTAGCTAAAATACCTTTTCTCTCCGACCGCTGAGCTCTCAAGGTTAAGTGCACAGCTAAACGCCAAAATCTGTGTGGTGCGTTTTGTAATAATAATAATAATAATAATAATAATAATAATAATAATAATAATAATAATAATTACCTCAATTTCCTTTTTAGGTAATTTGAGCATTTTATCCAAATTGTATTCAAATATTATAAGTGGCTATGGATTAAGGAAAAATACACTTTCCTGAGTAGATATTTTGGGATATAGTAGCTCAATTTTTTAATCATCCCAGCAGCAGGTGGTATTTTTTAAACTAATGCATCAATGTGCTTTTGCCAGGAGAGATTTTCATCTACTGTATTATCAGGCCTAGGTATTTGACAGCTGAGACCCTTTTATCTGCCTTTCCATTCAGCATTATATTCTGAGTGATGTCTAACTTTGTTCTACGCTTAGATATTATTAAATAATTTGTTTTATCTTAATTTATTGTTAATTTATTTGACTGGGTCCAGCCAAGTATTGTATTCATGTCCTCCTGCATGTGTGTAATCAGCGTGTTGGTGGTGTATGCATTGTAAAAGATGCTTAAGTCATCTGCAAACAACGTTATATTACCATGAAAACTGAGTGTTGCTATGTCATTAATATATACTAAGAAGAGGGAAGGTCCCAGTATTGATCCTTGCGGCACACCATGGGTAATATTTACCTCCTCACTTCTGTAGCCATTTATTTCAATATACTGCTTACGATTAGACAGGTAATTTTTAAACCATGTCCAAGCTGCTCCTCGGATACCTGCTTTATCAAGTTTCCCTAAAAGAATTTCATGGTCAACAGTATCAAACGCCTTTCTCAGGTATATGAAAAGGCCACTCGCTGTCATCTTATTGTCTATGACATCCTGCAAGTTAGAGATTATATCAATTGTGGCTATTTCTGTGCTTGAGTTTTCTCGGAATCCATTCTGCCCTTTGTAGAAGTAATCATTTTTGTTTAAAAAATTAACAATTCTGTTTTTTACTACTGTTTCGAGTACCTTGGATATGGGTGGGAGGATGGAAATGGGTCTGTAATTGTCTGGATTGCTTTGTCACCTCCTTTATAGACTAGTATGACTCGTGCTATTTTTAGATCATCAGGCACCAGACCAGTCTCTAACGATAAATTAATTAAAGTAGTTAGTGGGCTACTTGGCATGTCAATGGAGTTTTTTATCAATTTTACTGACATAACATCTTTGTCTTGGCTACTTTTCATTTTAAGGCTTAATATAATATTGCGAATTTCCATCTCATTAGTCGGGGTCATAAATATGGAATCTGTGTTGACATTAATTTCTTTAACTTTCTTCCCTGGGAGGATGATTTTGGCTAACTTGTGTGCTATGTTTATAAAGTGAGTGTTTAGAGCATTGCAAATATTTTCTTTTCCTGTGAAAGATTTACCGTCAATTATTATCTCACTGGGACCATCTTTGCTTTCAGTTGTGCAGTTGTAGATCATTTCATTGATTAACTTTCCAAGTATCTTTTATGCTATTGGCGTTCAATGTTAATTTATGTTCATAGTATGAGGATTTCAGTTTCCGTTTTAAAGCTGTCACTTTGTTCCTTTAAGAGGTTGTTATTTCTGTGAATGTTAGTTTTAAGTTTAGCATGTAGTAGGTCCCTTCGTTTTATTAGCTGAATTAATTCTGTTGTTCTCCATGGTTCTGGTGTATTTCCTTCAAAGGTGTGTCAGTGTTTTCTTTGTTGGGAGTCTGTGTCAAGATTTGTACTTACATCTTAGGGATTAAGATCATCCATATTTGTTCCTCCATGGTAACTGCACAGCTGAAGAAATCAAGCGAACCCACCTCATGTCATGATCTGGGCCGGAATGATACAAACGCTTCTTTTTGAACCATATGTTTTTGATCGTTCTCTTAATCAGAACACTTACCTCCAGATGATTAATGACTGGCTCATCTCGCAGCTGAAATATGTGGGAATCGTAAATGATGAGGTGCCGGCTCACTTCGCAGTGGCTGTTCGACAACTTCTGAACACAGTCTTTGGGAATCTCTGTTTCATATCACATGCAACACCATCATTCTGTGACTAATCACTTGGTATTGCATTCTTAACGAGAGGCATGACACGTCAGCTGTTCGCTTATGTCAACGACTTGATTACTCTGACTCTCAAACTCCGGTCTAACATGTGAAATACGAGGTTCATTTGGAGGCTTTTATATGCAGGTCTACCAAATGAATGTACACTTGTATTATTTGCTGGGTAACTTTATTTTATTTTTAGTTGTGATCGAAATGACAGACTACATCAAGGTCATCTGCCTAACTGGGTAATAAATGAGATTATTAATATGTAAACTGAAGATAGTTCATACTTTGCATGATATGAGGTTAGGCTTTCCTTAGTGTGTTGTCCATTTGTGACGATTGAGTCTGATAAGCGATTGCATTTATTGGTCTTGCTCAGTAGTATAGGAAGGGCAGTTTTCTCATTTCTTGAGAGTATTTCCCGACACTTCCCAGCATGGAAATTTACCCAAACACCACACAAGACTGCTCCTCAAAGAAAATAAAAGATAAAAACATTATTATTATTTAAAACAATTATTCTTCTTTTCGCTTAAGGATATATTGTAATATATTGTATATATTTTCATACTGAAAACTTAAACTAAACATTGAATTGTAATTTGTCGCCAACAAGATAAAACTGCACGATTCCTTTGTATATGAGTCCTTGATGCGTTAAGGGATTAATAAAATGCATTATTATTATTATTATAGGATGTAGCCGGTTTAAATTGTTTTGTTACACTGTAATGGCTAACTTGGGTTGAAGAATGTAGCGTATAGGGTACACGAGCACATCTCCAGGTCATGATACAAAAATAAATCTACTATTATTTTTTTTTATTTTTTTTGTCACAGTACTGGTAACACTATCCGGAATTGATTTTTAATTTATATATATATATAGATATCAGTTTCTTGTGGACACGATAACGGCCGTAATTTTGCACCAATCACTTTGAATTTTTTACATAATACGTATCCCCATAAAATCTCGGTCGAGTTAATGGGCAAAATCGGTCAAAGGGGGTGAAAATGGGAGGCATTTTTCGAAAAATTGAAATATAGCTATAACTCTCTTAATATCTGAAATATTGAATCCATTCAAAGTTCATACTATGTGTCGGATAAGGCCCTAAAATTTATGCTTGAAAAGTTTTTTGATAGCACCAACCATTGACCAAAGGGGTGGGAAAAAGTGGTTTTTTTCGGGAAACATTAATCATATCTCTGTTAATAGGCACAATATCAAAACCGTACAAAATGGACAATATTCCTCCAATAATTACCTAAAACTTTTGTCTGAAAGAATTTTTGATATGACCCACCATTACGCCACGGGGTGAGCAAAATGATTTTAATTATATGAAAATGCCAAGTGCCAAGAGAGGTTGCCATGACAACTTTACTTTTAATTGATAAGGAATGAGCCATCAGCAGTTGCTATGACAACGCCACTGCACGAGATCACATTCAGTTTTCCATCTGTCTGTGGGAAGCGACTTCGGTATCGGAACTGGTAGCATCGCGAACTTCTATTCCCAAGGTCGCGGGTTGAAACCCGGCTGAAGTCGTCGGATTTACTAAGAGCGCTAAAAACCCTGAGTATGCTTTCCTTCGGAGGGGAAGTTCCAACGTTCGTTGCGAGTTGATGGTTCCGGTGGCATCTAGTAGCCAAGTTCACAGCTAGGTGTCGTTGATGGTAGTATTTTTAATTATGTAGCCTATTTTAGGTAGATTTCATCAGAAAGCTAACTATTGCAATGGGTGTCATGTTTCGACTTCCGGAAAATGTCGACATATCTTCGCGTTTCACATCCCCCCGACCCCCAGACCACCGTCAGTTCAAAAGTTTATATATATGTGTGTGTATATACATGTATATGCATATATATCAGTTTCTTGTGGACACGACAACTGCCGTAATTTTTCACCAGTCACTTTGAATGTTTTACATAATATGTATCCCCTTAAAATCTCGGTCGAGTTCGTTAATGGGCAAAATCGGTTAAAGGGGGTGAAAATGGGGGGGGGGGAGGGGGGCTTTTATTTTGAAAAATTGAAATATCGCTATAACTCTCTTAATATGTGAAATATCGAATCCATTCAAAGTTCATAATATGTGTCGGATAAGTGCCAAAAATTTGTTTGAAAAGTTTTTGATAGCACCAAACATTGACCAAAGTGGTGGAAAAAAGTGGTTTTTTCGGGAAACATTAATCATATCTCTCTTAATAGGCACAAGATCAAAACCGTACAAAATGGAAAATATTCCCCTAGTAATTACCTAAAACTTTGTCTGAAATAATTTTTGATACGACCTACCATTACGCCAAGGGATGAGAAAAATGATTTCGGAATTAAAGAAAATGCCAAGTACCATCAGAGGTTACCATGACAACGCTTCTAAATTGATGAGGGATGAGCTATCAGAGACAACGCCATTGCACGAGATCACATTCATTTTTCCATCTGACTCTGTGGGAAGCGGCTAACTGGTAGCATGCTGAACTTATATGCCCAAAGTCGCTGGTTCAAAGCCGGCCAAAGTCGTCGGATTTTCTAAGAGCGCTAAAAATCCCTCAGGATGCTTTCCTTTGGAGGGGAAGTTCCAACGTTCGTTGCAAGTTGCTGGTTGCGGTGGCGTCTAGTAGACAAGTTCACAGCTAGGTGTCGTTGACGTTAGTATATGGTACAAAATTAGGAACTACTACTTAAAATGGACCGTCTGCAGACCTTACCTGAATTACAGACTAATACAGTCATCACAATTAACACCGTTTATCAGATTCTACACACACCCAATGTACACGGGGTTACATGACCACGTTGTCGCAGCCCCTAAACTGAGAAACCAACAAAAATCTCTGCGGGAGATAAAATTTTGCGTGAAGAAGTAAGTAACAGACTGTCAGATAGTTACACATCAGTTCCAAACCTTGCATAAGGATAGTGTGATCACAAGTATAATAAAAATGAACCCCAAATGACAAGAAGGTTGCCATCCCCATAACACAATAAAATGATAAAAATATGCATACAAAAACGAAAAAAATAGTTAATTAACCTCCAAATGTAAAATACTTTCTTGCAATAAATGAGGTCTGATCCTCCTACGAAAACCTGCATATTTTGCCTATTTTAGCCTATCCCCTAGTTTGCCCGGTGAAATCTACCTCCGCCTTCCGGCGTGCCGAGAGGAATTTTTTAAATCTGCATGGTGCTGATACAAACCTCTGTTTTCTCTCTCCCCCTCCCTTCATGCAATAATACATTGAGTGTGAGAATGAGATACCCCTTCACATACTCTCATTGTGTGCCTCCTCCCTCCTGTGTAGAATCTCGGAGGAGCATTGAGTTATTGTGACTGCTATGCCCTAGGGCCATATAGAGACGTAGGGAGAAGGGATTAGGCTAGGTAGAATATATTGAATTTAAAAGAAGGCTAATAAATAACTTCATCTGAAGAAAACTGGAATACATTCCATTAAATGCTAAAGTGAAGAATGTAGTTTTGTTCTAGGATAAGGAGTAAGAAGCACATCAATGGCCTACTGATACTTTCTTTCTACTTATTTGCAAACTTGTAACTTAACCTGTAGGCCTATCGTACGCAACAGTCCTAGGCTTATAAATTGACGGGCATAAGGGATTCTGTGTGTAGTTCCAGTGGCATGAGCTTTTCATCATTCCAGGTGCGACAGATCAACATAATGCACCCAAATCCCACTTCTTTCTGCTTAGTTTTTTATGTTAAAAATGTTAATGACCTTGTGGGCACTTGCAATGGTTTCTTATAGATGGGTGGCAGGGTCGGTCTTAGGGGTGTGCGACATGTGCGGTTGCACAGGGCGCCAACGTTTTGAGGGGCGCCGAAGGCGTCCCCCAAATATAGGCAAATTTCGATTTATTTCCTATTGAACAAATGGCAAGATAGGTAAATGCGAGTTCGTCAAACAAAGAATGGGATCAGTTAAAAAAAAATCAACCGGTGTCATCTCTCGCGACTGAAAACCCTACGCGCACCTTAGACCGTGACGTACCGAAGTTAAACTCAGTGAAATAGTGATTAGCAAACACTATATCCTTCTCTCCCTTGCCTTGCCTTTCCACTGTCGCGGAAACGCAACCCGGCTCGACTCCTGGTCCCGGGACCAACCAAATCGCCCTTCGGCAGCGCTCGGGCATTTCCGTGATATTTCGGTTCGGTTCGCTGTTGTAGCAGAGTTGTAGCAAGGCGAAGGAGAGAGAAAGTGAGGGGAGTGAGGTTGGAGAAAGGGGTGCGGGTGTGACACGAGCTGGAGACAGAGTCAAAGAAAAAGAAATCATAACAAACGGCACGTGTGGCTGGGCGAAGTCGGCGTCGACCCGCTCGTAGATGGCAAGACGTATTAGCACAATACACGGGAGTGTTATGGCCCTTGATCATTGTCGTTCATTCGAGCGCGTGGTACGGATGGTGTAAAGTCGGGACGAAGAACGAGAAACCCTACAACAATGGCCTCCTCCGGTAAAGCTAGTGGATCTGCAAACAAAAAACGAAGGTTGCAGCATGCAGAAGAAGACAAGAAGGCAGCAGAAGATTTAAAAACATTCGTCCGACCTTCAACATCAATAGACGGCAGATCTTCTCAAACAAATCCTACTGATCAGTCCAATAATGTGCCAATCTGATCATTAATCCTTTGACAGAAATGGGGTTACAGCTAGAGGACCTTAGAGGACAAGGCTTTGACAACGGCGCGAATATGAAAGGTAAACATAAAGGAGTTCAAGCTCGCATTATAAACCAGTTCCCGCGCGCAAAACATGCTCCATGTGGTAGCCATTCCTTAAACCTAGTTTTATCTGACTCAGCCGAATGCTGTCCTTACTGCGTTACTCTATTTGTCATTATTCAACGCATGTATGTTTTATTTTCGTCGTCTCCTGGCCGGTAGTCTATTTTGTTGGCACACATTTGTAATTTGACTCTAAAATATTTGAGCGACACTCGCTGGGACTGTCGCATAGATGCAGTGAGGCCTCTTAGATAAGATACTAATAGGGTAGTGGCAGGCTTAAAGGCCATTAAGGAGAATCCTGCTTTTGATTCGGGGCTACGCCATGAAGCTGAATACTTGGCGAAAAAAATTGTGACATTCGAATTTGTCGTTGCTGTTGTAGTATGGTACGACATTTTGTTTCAAGTAAACATAGTTAGCAAAGCCATGCACGCAGAAGCAATTGATATACAAAAGGCGTCGTCTTTCGCGGAAGGTTGTATCGCGCGCGTACCTTGAAAAATATTCCCAAGAAGGCTATGAAAGCGCTATAACTTCGGCTAATGAAATCATTGCGTCTGTGTCTTTTGAGGTCGAAGAAGGTAGACGGAGAAAGAAGTCTAGACCCCCTAAACGGTTGAATGAGGAAGATGACTCTGACAAAGTCATCGAGTCAGGCACTGAGAGTGACAGTTCTGAGTCAGAGTGGGAGCCGGAGCTGACAGAGGCTGGAGCTCAGGCTAAGGTCAAGCGCAAACAAGTGAAGCTACAACGACTCTTCAAAAAAAGTTTCTTTGACAAACTCCTAACGGTAGCTTTAAAGTCTGTAAGGAAGAGATTCTTTTTCTTTAAAGAGCATTCCGATACATGGGGATTTTTGTACGATCTAAAGGCACTGCCTGGGTCTATTAAAGAGAGTAGTCCACTCATGGATCATTGCTTGAACTTGCAAAAGCAGCTTTCCAGTAGAAATAATGAGTCTGACATAAGTGGGATGGATCTACGTTCTGAGCTGCAACATTTGAGCCCTTGCGTACCACCAAACGTAAAAAACCCTCCCGCTGCGTTGCAGTACATTTACAGCACGAATATGATTGACGTATTTCCAAACGTCGAGGTAGCTTTGCGAATTCTCTTAACCTTGCCGGTAACTGTCGCTTCGGTTGAACGTAGCTTTTTAAAATCGAACTTGATTAAAACCTACCTGCGTGCTAGAATGGGCCAAGAGAGATTGTCAAAATTTGCTTTAATTTCAAAAGAGAACGATGTTGCGCGTTCACGCGATTTAGCCCAGTTAGTAAAAGAGTTTGCTTCAGTCGAAGCACGGAAAGCTCCCTTCTCATAAGGTTTTGGGTTTTAGTGTGATTTTTCCTGGGTGTCGTAGTCGTTTGAGTTAGTAAAGCTTGATTCCTATAAGTGTATATCTCCAGTGATTTTGTTATGTTGACATTTTGCATCACAACTGAAAAAATAGTTATTGCAATATGTTACGCATCACCTATTAAGTAATACAGTCCAGTATTTTTGCATCATGCGAGCGTACAGCCGATATTTTGTATGTTACCTTGACCATCCCCTTACTACAACGAAAGTAAAGCACGTTCAAGTAATATATTAAATGGGTAAATGTACTTTAGGTTCATTTTATTTAATTTCATCCGATAACTCGGTGCCTTGCCTTTGCCTGCATTTTCTTTATATTTTGATGATTCCTCTTTATGATACCGCATAATATTTGCCAGAGTTAGGCAACCCGCCTCGCACAGAGGGGCGCAAATTCGAATTTCGCATAGGGCGCTGAAACCCCTAAGACCGGCCCTGATGGGTGGCATTGCGTTGGATCATTAAAGCGCCACTTCTTTGATTTTCTCAGTTGCAGACACAGGAACAATGTGTTTGTTCTGGGTAGAAGCCTAGCTGCTTTCAGATTAATGACACTACAGTAAAACTGGCAAACTAGATTGGATCCATGCCCCCCAAAACTTCTGCTGTGTTACTGCCCAAAGAGTAGATACTCATCCCATCCTTAGAGATTTTTCCTGTCTTTATTACACCTATTTTCCTAACAGCTTAATTGTTAATGTGGTGGCTCAGCGGTCTAGCTGTATGCCTCTCACCAAGGCGGTCCGGGTTCGATTCCCGGTCAATGCATGTGAGATTTTCGAAGTGAAATGCCATGTCCTGTGGTTCGGATTCCACGTAAAAAGGAGGTCCCGTGGCTCATGATCTCGAGATTAACGGTCACGTTAAACTACAAGCTTTGTTAATGTGTGTTGACCTCCTTACAGTACCATATTCAAACAAATATAGAAACTAAGTCCAAACAAACCAATGCATTACGGGTAAGTTGCCTAATGGTTTAGCCTACTAGCCTCGTAGATTTATCTTAATTTAAATTCTGATACATGTCATTTCGTAATGAATCGGAGAACTCTTTATTTCATTCCTACAAAAATCAACTAAAATGAATATTAATGTGGGCATGCAGCATCATTTTTTTCGAAAGAGGTTAGGTGTATGAGGTTGATGTGATCCGCTGGATTATTCGTTGAATACTATGAATACATTATACAATACACCAAAATAAGATACGGTAAAGTATTAATTAAAGCAATTGCAAAAAAAAAACCTCAACTGAAGTGGATATTCATGTGCATAGACAGCGTAAATGTTTTCGCAAGTGGGGTTAGGTGTATCATGTTGAAGTGATACGCAGGAATGGTCAATGAATAGGATTAATAAAACATCATAATACGAGAAAGTATTAGTTAAGGCAATATGGAACACAGGAAAGAACTTAAACAAACTACGAATTTATTTTGATACAGACTGTTGTGAAATTAGTTGAAATAACGCGCCAATCGATTTACCCGTCACCTGGTGGTAGGCTTTCGTACTATGAGGATGGCTATGATATCGTGATCTTGAACTCTTTAACAAGCGTCATAACAAGGTATCTTACAGAATACCAATTTGAGCCTCGCTAGCCATGGGTTGTTATGCCTATGGTTGCGATTCCGTCGTAACCATGAAGGTGGATTGTTATGAAGTGAAGTTACAGAATCGGGCTGCTTGAGTTCTATAAACACGAAAGACTAGGCTTGCCATATTTTTGGTAAGTGAAACCGGGACACATTAATATGGGATGGTCTTACCGGGGGGTCTGGGAGGTATGGAATACTCCCTAGCAGAGCGGGGGTTCGGGGATCCTCCCCCGGGAATTTTTTTTAAATTAGAAGCAAAATGGTGAGTTTTAAGCCTTTTTTAAGCCTCACAAGTGACGGGAGGGAAGAATCTGGCACCCTAAATTGTTAGTTCTACACACCTTTTAAAAATAAAAATAAAGGATTTTTCCTACATAAAAATATATAATTTTTCCTTTTTAATGATATTTTTTTCAGGTCTCCCATCTAGAAAGAAGTGTTAATAAAATGTAATTTAAAATACTTCATAAAAGTGTTTAATTAAACAATTACTAATTCTTATTAAAAAAACTACAACTTTTTGTCTAACTACAAAAACAATTACAAAAAACTTTTTTGTCAAACTAAAAAAAGAATTAATTAATGAGTTAACAATAGTCTACTTCTGACCTCTTTGAAGTTGTGCGCGATATTCAAAGATGTTGATTGTTGAAAAGTAACGCATTCATAAAAGATTCTTAAACACATAAATTCATTACTTCTTACATCTTACAACCGTTTTCCGGGACATTGATAAAACCGGGCGGGACACCGGGACAAGAGCAAAATACCGGGACTGTCCCGGTCAAACCGGGACGTATGGCAAGCCTACGAAAGACCAACTGCTAAGTTGTATTCATAAATATCGTTTATATTGATATGCCAGCATCTAAAAGCAGTTCGTCCTATTTCAGCACCCGTGAAATTCCTTCTAATAACTCAGACCTTACTGAGTTGTAGAAGTGAGTATTTCCAGTATTATGTTGCACGTGTAACCAATACCTGCTAATGAATTTAACCAATAAATTCTTCACTAATATTTCATTTCACTATTTCAGATGCCTAGGAATGGCGAATTCGGTGGCGTAGTTGGTAGGATGCCAAGATCACGGGTTCAAACTCGGCCGAAGTCGTCGGAATTCTTAAGAGCGTTAAAAATCCCTCAGTATGCCTTCCTTCGGAGGGAAAGTAAAGCCGGCAGTCCCATGTCATAGATTTATGGCATGTTAAAGAACCTTCCACCAATTACACCTATGTGAAGCTAAATTATAGTTAACATTTGACAAACGCTCTTAGGTTCCTACGTTCGTCGCCAGGAAACGATGCGATGGCGTCTGGTAATCAAGTTCTGAACTAGTAGTCATTGACGGTGGCGTTTGGCGGCAAAAGTAGGAACTACTTGAAAAAAAATGCAATGTCTGCGGTCCTTACTTGAATTGAAAACAGAAACACACACTAATACAGTCACCACAATTAATACCGGTTATCAGACAGATTCTACACACACCAAAAGTACACGGGGCTACATGACCGCGTTGACGCAGCCCCTAAACTGAGGAACCAACCAACCAATTTCAGATGCCTAGGAAGTGCTGTGTGCCTGGCTGTAAGTCAAATAATTATGGTAGCACTATTAAAATAACTGGTTATATAACTGGACTTAAGTGTCTTAGTAATTTAGTTTTGGTATATATCTTCAGGTAGCCTCTATATTCCAGAACACTATGAACTGTACTCAGTTGGCAAGTGCCTTTAGGTAGATTTCATTATACTATGATTTACAAAAGATGCTCGGTGAAAGCTGTCATACGCTTGAAGGGTGAGTTGAGGACTGGAGACGAGAGGGGTAATGGTCTTCATAGCAACAGCAAGCAATGTTGCAATGTATGCCGACACAGCAGTAAGCACATGGTTTGACTCAGTGTGTCTTCACTCGTCACGGTCATTAGATCGCCAGCGCCAGGCAGGGGGGCTAACTTCCCCAGTATTTGTGTCTTCCTACAAACCTCTTGGAATGTTATGAGTCATGATCTGCCTCAGTATTTCCCCACGTGCTAGCTTTGACAGCTGTCAGCGATCATTATTGGCAATTCAGAGTATAGAAAGCTACCTATTTTTAAAATAAATAACCTGTGGAGAATTATTGTTAGACTGCCAACATTTAGCTTGGAGGCCTATTGTGACTATGATGAGTGCATCTGTGGAAAAAAGGGAAGTATTTATTATCAAAGGCAGGATCCGTAAGAATAGTCTTAAATATTTTTTCCTGAGTGCGTCAATGACGCCAGTGAGCAAAGCAGCAAGAATAGGAAACTTCAGACATTGGGACATTGAGGTACAGTACAGCCTTTTATTATTACCTTATCGGGAATCAACAGTACATAGCATGATAATATGTATCCTTTATTTGTTATATTTGTGTGTAGATTTAGCGGACGTTATGTTGTGTTGTATTTTCGGAAAAATTTGGCGTCAGTATCTATGTGTTTACGCAGTGTTAGTAATTACCATGTGCTTGCGTTAGGCCTCCCAGATGTCAGATAAGCGGGGTTGCCAAACCTTATGACACCACTTGAGAATTGTAGACGGCGATGACTAAACTCATCAATCGACATTGACAACAGGTCAGCCGTAACACAACAGCAGATATAGTCCGGTCAAAAAAAAGTGCGTTTTTCGGGAGAAACTTTTTTTATGATTGCAGTTAGGTAGATTTCATTAGAAAGTTAACTATTGCAATGGGTACCATGTTTCAACTTCCGAAAAATTTCGACTTATCTTCGCGTTTCACATCCCCCAGACCCCAAAACCACCGTCAGTTCAAAAGTTTATATATAATGTATGTATTGAACCCTTTAACCTCTGATGGATAAATGATTCGATGTTTTATTTCTTCAATTAATAAATATTTCCACCTGCATCATGAAAATAGCCAGACGGAGATGAGGAAATTTCAAGCATTGGTTGGAGACAATGAGGAAATACCTGCAGCAGTTTGACAAAAGGCTAAATACTTAGGATTGTGAAAAGAAAGACCTAGCAATGATTCAGAAGGACAGGTGGTGGCCACCTCAAAATAGAAGCGACGCGCAGTGAGACACGCTTCTGGTATGTTCATTGTAATATTCGCGCCTAAAAGAAAATATGATGCAGTAACGTGAGTGGCAGATGAAAATACTAGACACTCCTACTAGGCCAAGGTCTGATAAAAACCGCCAAGTTACAGAAAATGTCGAACCAATGGGAGAAGAATGCTTTCCAGCGCGGCAAGGCTAGCTTGGGCACGCTATGGCTAGCATTAACGCGGGAGATCGCCAAGACAAAATCTCTACGATCGATTCTAGGATTAATGGGCATATTCTTGACCTGCGCTATTTTTCGAGTTCAATGATATTTATTTCATTCCTGTACCACTATTTTTTTGAGAAATTTTTATATAATTTCCCCCTCTATCAAGACCTAGGGCCGGTTCATTTATAAGTGGCGTGAAGAGCCAAGACATCGCTATTATTTTTTACGTCTGAGGGCGTAGGGCTTATTACTTTTGTACGTCTGAGGACGGAAGCTATTATATTTTGTGTGTCATGCAAGGACACAGAAATTATTAATAAATGTGTTAAATTCAGTGTTAGATAGTCATAGTACTATATTTTGTAGGGGCAGTATCTTCGATAATTCGCCAACGAACAGTTCCGGGGAAAGTAGTACCTGAAACGGCGAATTTAGTAGTCAGATATCTAGTGTATAATAATTTAACTTTTTGAATCAGCACGAGAGATGACATCGCTTACCATTGAAGGAGCCTGGAACTATCAACACTCCGTCAAGATGGTTGAAATGAGATAAGAAGCATCCAGTTGGGAGATGGCCGCTGATGTTCTTTTACGGGTGACTAGCTGAGGATGAGTACCGAATAATATTATTATTATCTGATAGATTAACTTATGGTATATGGGACATAATTTGTTTTGTAAATAATTTGCTTGTGTGATTAACGTAGTATATTTAGTTTTGGTCTGACACACCTTTTGCATGGAAACAGCTCGCATATGTTATTAGTGGAAGGTTCCTGTTTTTGTTTGTTTTTTTAACTAACGTAGCTATGTGGACGACCGTGTTTGCATATGTTACGCAATGCGGTTAAAAACGTCTCTCAGAGATATGTTGTGTTTCACAAGTAGGACTGAAGTAATATAATTACACAGTAGATTGGAGGGTAATTAATTTTTTTGGTTTATTATTGATCAGATTCAGTGAGATTATTGCCTTTGGAGCTATGTGATTTGTGACGAAGAGCAGTCAGCTCTATCGTAGGTTTTAATATTTGTTTAAATTGTTTGTGAGCATCTATTCAACCGATCTGTGTGAAAAACGTGATGTCATTCCCAGAAGTGTGTGTGTGTGTGTATTTTTGTGGTTATTACCAGCGGGAATTTCAGCGTAGACTGATTTCTGTCAGCTTGTTGCCAGGTCCATATTGTAACCTTTCGAGGGCAATTGTGGATATTTTGATTAATGTCTGACCATTTGTTGAGGTGGTTGAGATTTGCTGCTGTTGATTCTTTGAGATAACGGCACAGCTGGTCAGCTATTTTGACACACTGGAGTTGGGACGATGACAGGTAGTGAGGAAGGGGGAGATGTTTCACAAGACGGACTGAATGTTGCCTGCGAGGTCATTAGTGGAGAGCGCTTGTGTGGCTCAGTATTTACTTGAAATTCAGAATTAAGAACTGATCAATGATAAAAATTGTTTAAATAAATGGGAGTTGCCTACGAATCACGATAATCTCCGAAGCGTTACCTTAACATGCAGTTTTGTTCATATAAAGTAATATCAGCTGGTCAGGCTTTTGTTGTTGTTGGTTTAGTCCATGTTTATATTCCATTCAGTGACCCGTGAAGTCACGTGCTATGCTGTATTTCCTTGCTTGTGTATTGAGCAATTGGCCGGTGTTGGCAGCTCATTGTCAAGTGCGTCATCGCGCTAAATGAGGGTCTCGAGAGAGATACCTGTAAATAGTAGATTTTAGTGTGTGTCAGGATTACATTTTAAGGGTTTTTATTAGTGTCATGTTCCATATCCGTAAACGTTGATTTACGAGATGATTGTTCGTGAGCACCGTGGCTGTTAACACGTTGTAAACGAACAGTCATCCAAAGTACTCATTCCTCGTAGTTAGTCATTACGCGTACATAAAATCCAAATTGCAAGTTAGTGGAACCTGGATCCACATTTTAATAAAGGGGAGATCCGTTTGACTCCTCAGTATTGATAGATATTCCTGTCATGGGAAAATTCAGGGAGGATTTTTTTTATTATTGTTGTTTATATTCTTTTTATGCACTATTAGTCATTAAATCATGTTATTATTATACATCTTGTCACCTTTCTTTCTTAATTATAGTTTTAATCCTATGACCCTTACCTCAGTAGAGCATGTTGTTTGGCGAACGTAAACATCACATAGGAACTGAGCGCGACCCCTTGATTAAGAATTCTTACATATAAACACTGCTATTCTGAAGGGTTCATAGAAGTAAAACTGGTGCGGCCAAGCGTGGGGCGGTTCACTGTGGTGTGACGGCAAAGATTTTGCACATGTCAATGTAAGCGTAGTTGGGTTTTCAAACTGATGCAACAATGAAGGTGTAATTTTGTTGCTGGTTCGCTGCTGGAACACATTTAAGTGGCGTAGTTGAGTAAAACTGACATGCCGCAAGTGCAGGCAGATATGACAGTATTTTAATCACCGGAAAGTGATATTTTATTAAAAGTAATTGAGGCGAATTGGATACCGCCAAATGAGTGATATATAAATTAAAATCAGGAGTTTGAAATGTAAAATACGGTTCACGTTTTTGTCTTTTAAATTAAAGTTAAATTAATATACGTGCTACCGGGCGCCCAATGATTAAAGTTAAAACTAGATTTGTTTAGAAAGTCAAACTCATGAAAATGTTAGGAGGCTGGTAGCCTTAATGACAATTAATACTTTGTTAATTAGTCAGTGTTAATATCAGATCAGGATAACAATTTAATGACTGAATATGTGTTTGGGTTTAAATTAAATTGAGTAAAATTAGAACTACTCAGAGATGCAATCGACTAGTGGGATTAAATGTAAAAATAAATGAACTGAGTAGGGTAAAGAAATTAAATGTGCATTGGATTGTATGTGTGTGTCAAAGGGCATTGCTTTATGCCATTTCCCTAATGTCTCATATAAAGTGTATAACATGGCGACGGTGGAACAGATTCAAGAAATCATTGAGAGCGCGGCTAGGAGAACACAGGAATTGTTGGACACTAAATTGGCGAAACAAAGTGAATCATTAAACGCTAAATTATCAGAACAAAGTGAATCACTAAAAACAAAATTATCTGAACAAATAAACAATAAACTATCAGAACAAAGTGAATCATTAAACACTAGTATGTTAGAACAAAGTAAGGCATTAAACGCGAAATTATCTGAACAAATAAACAATAGTTTGTTAGAACAAAGTGAGTCTATAAACAAATTATCAGAACAAAGTGAATCATTGCGGACACAATTAAATAACAGTAGGATTGAACAAAATGAATATCAGGCGGAACAAGCTAGATTATTAAAAAGTGAAATTAATGACACTATCAATTCGCAGTAAGAGGCGCAGAATATTAAAAACACGAACCAATTAGCTTCGTTAACCGCAGAGATGAAAGATCACACTAATCAACAGATGGTATTGCTGGCCCTAGATGTTAGTAAAAATAATGAAAACCAATTAGATCAGATTAAGAAAATGGAAAGTATTTTTGATCAAAAACTTAGCATTCTGGATGAAACGGTGTTAGCTAAATTAGAGCAAATTGAAATAGCATGCACTATGAATACAAGCGAGGTCAAGATAGCTCAGGATAAATTAGAAGGACGATTTATGGAAATGGAAAAGAGCGGCAAAGTCATTCAACAACAATTATCAGCGGTAGATGAAAATATATCCGGCATAATTAAAGATATGGATCGTCTCGAAATAAAATCAGCGGAGCAATGGAAAAGTCTAGAAGCGGATCAGAGTCAATTAAAGAGTACCATCGACGAAAATAGCGCGAGATTGGAAGAATGGAAAAGCCAGATAGAAAGCAATCAGGATGACACTAAAAGCCAGATTGAAGAGAAAGTAAGCACGATTAAGGAGCAAATAAGGAAAGATTGGCGAAAAATGAATATCGATTCTAAAGAGGAAAGATCAACCATCTTAAAAACAGTAGGCGAAAATCATACTCGTATTCAAGCATTAGAGCAAGAAATTAAGAGTAAACTTAAAGAGCAAACAGACAGGATCATTAAAGCCGAACTGAGGTCATTAGAAAAATCCTCGATATTTAAAACAGGAACAATGAGAGAAAGGCAGGACGACTCAAATAGCCCCGGGGAGGAAAGCACTGCAGGGAGTCAAGCTCAGACAGAGAGCCCATTAACAGCAAACACGGAAGGGTTTCGCAAGAATATTGAAAGGAGTTCCACGCCACAAGACGGTCATCAGCCACACAACTTATCCAAGTAATTCGCTCGAACGATTATAAACCGCAGAAATACACGGAGAATTCAGGGGTGACACCTAAAGCATTTATTAAAGAAATTGAAGACCATTACAATGACACTGGGGTACCTGAAGCACGTAGATTGAGGATGATGGAGAGATTTTTATCATGAAATGTCCTTACATGGTTTTTAAGATTCAAATATACATTTGGAACCATGTCAGATTTTAAATTAGCGTTTCTGCGCAAATACTGGTCGCCAGCAATACAACAAAGTCTAAGGATGGAGCTTTACTCTAGAAAATACCAAACCACCCAGCAAACGAAATACTCAGATTTCTTTAACATGCAAATGCTAAAATTTCGCGACCTTGATTACCCTTTAAATGAAGCGGATCTGGTGATGACAATAGCGCGGCAATTACCAGTCAATGTGCAACAAGTACTAGTAGCAGCGAACGTTAGTACGGCCATACTTGCAGAGCAGATATTACGCCAGATAGATGAGACTACATCTCATAATCATTATAGAGGAGGAAGACAGCTGGAGTTAGTCAATACGACAGAGGTCATAAAACCAAAGCAGGCAAACACTAAAACGCAGGGTACTAATACAAGCACGTCCACACCTAGGCGAAACCAGGAAGAAGGAGAAAACAGACCATACCAGCGTAACGACAATAACTACAACAATAGGTCATATCAAGGCAACAATAGATATCAACAGAGAGGATATCAGCAATGGCGTGAAAATCGAAGAAATGACAGGCCATATGGAAGATACGGTGATTACAATGCTAATCAAAGATGGAAAGGAAGACGAGATCAAAATCAAGGAGAGGCGCGTAATTATCGAAATGACTGGGATGATAGGCACGCTCAATCACAAAATTACCTAGAGGAATTACACGCTAGTCAAGGTGGAGAGCTAGGAAGATGGGAAAAAGCCATTGGGAACATGAAGAATCCAGACACACATACTGAGGAAGCTGGAAGTATACTGAGACAAGAGGAATATCAAGGGCATGGGCGACAAACGAATGATGGGAGTCGCACCGGAGCTAAAAAAAAATGCTAAATTTGGATGAAGAAGACAGTCTACAAACGCAACAGTCGGAAGTTGAGGATGGATGGATAGTAGCGAACATACAAGAATGGATTGCTTTGCCAGAAGACTGCCTGGAGGAGACGGTGAAACCACGGAACGATGAAATTAGGCAGTTACCCATTATTTACGCGAGGATTGGTGGAATTAATATAAGATGTTTATTGGATACGGGGTCGCAGATCAGTCTGGTATCGGAGGCCTTGGTTCGAGAGTTGGGACGGAGTCAGAATATTCCTGTAATTCCCGTACCACAGCTCAAAGTGAGGGGTGTTATTCCTGAACGCACCGTCACTTGTAAGCGTCAGGCATACTTAGAGCTGAACATATTGGAACACACTTTTGGGCAAACATTCATTATCATGGCAAAGATGAATTTCAATATAATTCTTGGTGCAAATTTCATTTGTGACTATCAAGCAGTGATAGATTTGCACAAGAATACAGTCAGTTTTAGAGAGTATGATCAGCTGAAGAACGTGGGATTGCATATGGATGAAATCACCACCGGAAGAGATGTAAATTCTTGGACATTGGAAGCAATATCGGAAGAGACGGAAGAGGAGATACGAAAGACAGAAGATAACATCATAGAAGGGGCTGTTGTGGAACTAGATGAGGAGAGTGAATCCCAGGAGATATGGTCTTTATTAACGGAAGGAGATGACAGTGATGCACAATTTGAAGAGTTACTACAGGAGCGGCTCAATGACATTCAACTTGGGACTGAGCACAGAAAACAATTGGAAGAGATTTTAAGGAAGCACAAAACAGTATTTGATACAGTACCTGGGAAAATATTAAATTTCAAATATTCAATGCAAGTCGAGGATTGGTCGCCTTTCAAAAGCAGATTGTACCCAATTCCTGAAAAATATCGTTGTCAAGTTAAGGTCATTATAGATGAGATGTTACAAGCTGGAGTGATAAGGAAGACACCTACACCTTATCTAAATGCGATTTTGGCAGTCACAAAACCAAATGGATCTATTAGACTTTGTTTAGATGCCAGAAATCTCAACATGAGACTCATTTTTCCTGAGTATGACAGAGCGCCAATTATCAGAGACGTATTAAAAGGCTTTAAAAACAAAAGCATTTATTCATCAGTTGACCTGACGAGCTCGTTCCACCATATTGAATTGGATGAGAAGTCACAGCTTCTAACTGGCTTCTTATTCGATAACCAAACGTTTTGCTTCGTCCGAATGCCCTTTGGAGTCAAAACAGCGGGCTGTGCTTTAATCCGAGCCCTGGACCGGAATCTAACCGAGGAAGTTAAGGAGATGACGGTACGCTACATTGATGACATTCTGCTGGCATCCGACAACATTGAAACTCACATGGAAAATTTAGATAAAGTATTAGGCAACTTGAATGCATCAAATTTCAAAGTAAACCTGAAGAAATCGCATTTCTTCAAGAGCGAGATCTTATATTTGGGTCACATCATTGACAAGGAGGGGGTGAAGCCAAATCCAGCTAAGATCGAAGCGATAAAGAATTTCCCTACACCAACGAGAGTCAAGCACATTCGGGCTTTCTTAGGCGTAACGGGATTCTTTAAGGAAAACTGTCCAGGTTACACGGAGACTGTAGCTCCAATGCAGGAAATGCTAAAGAAGAATACAAAATGGTTATGGAATGCGGAGTGTGAGAAGGCGTTCCAAGCAACAAAACAGCTACTGGAAAACTGCATTAAATTAGGATATCCAGATTTCAAGCACAAATTTATAATCCAAGCGGATGCTTCACTAATTGGTATAGGTGCTATGCTCTACCAAGAAGATCCAGCTAACCTGCAACATAAAACATATTTGGCATTTGTCAGCCGAAAATTGCGTAAGCACGAGCGCAATTATACTGTAACGGAACTAGAGCTGTTGGCCATTCTTCATGCGCTACAACAATGGAAACGAATAATTTATGGCTACCCCATTGTTGTCAGGACTGATCACAAGGCATTAACATTCTTGTTTAAGACGTCGATCGCAAGCGAACGTGTGACACGTTGGTCTATATATATTCAGCAGTTTAGCATTGAGATTGAACATTGCCCAGGGAAGATGAACGTGATTCCGGATGCACTCAGCAGGAACCCAGAGCCTGATAACGAAGAAACAGCGATGGTACAACACTTGGAGTTAACACCGAAGGATCGGGAATTCTTGGAGGAGTTACGTGAGATACAGCGAGAACAGGAAGCGGAACCGTGGATGATGCTATTAATTCAATACTTCAGAAAGCAACTACCTACAGGAACACCTGCATTTCGAGAAGCGAAAGCCAAAGAAGGAAGATATGTTTATGTCAACAATTTGCTGCACAAATGGGTAGATAATGACCACACCAAGTTACGCATATTAGTACCTGCATCATTACAGCGAGGACTGACATGGCATACTCACGAAAGTTACGGACACGTCGGATTAGACAAGTGCGAAGCGACAATAGGAGAGACATTTACATGGCCAAGTATGAGAACAACTATATGTGACGTCATTACGACTTGTGATCCTTGTCAGAGGACAAAGCCCAATAACTATTTAGAGGCAGTATCCTAGACCATTGCTACCTCAGAAACCCTGCGAGCTACTGGCCCTAGACTGTTTCGGTCCAATTCCGAAAGGAAGGCGAGGTTGCCGGCACTTGCTAGTGTGCATTGATGTATTTTCTAAGTTTGTCGTATTATGCCCCATTCAGAAAACTACATCGAAAAAAGTACTCAGTCGTATTCGAAATAGAGTTATTCCAATCCTTGGAAAACCAGAATTTATCTTGTCAGATCATGGCAGTTATTTTACAAGTGCCGAATTCAAGAAAGGTATGGAGGACATAGGTATAAAACACGTTTTAAGCAGTATCCGACATGCCCAAGCTAATCCAAGTGAGAGAGCAATTAAATGTGTAACATCATACTTGAGAATCTTCATTCCAAATGAACACCACAAATGGGTGGATAAAATTAAGGATGTAGAGACATGCATGAATTCCACCAGGCACGAGTCAACAGGACAGATCCCTATGGTCCTACACAAAAACGAGTATCCAGTGAGAACGTGGAAAAGCATCATTAACTGCCCACAAGATCCTTGATAGCACCTGACCTGCGAATTGAGAGAACGAGAGCCTACATGAGAAAACAAGCAGATCGCAGATTACGGCGAGTAAGAAATAAGAGGTTTCACAGTGATCTTGAAATCAACCAGCTCGTTTTGGTGAAACGACCCGCTACATCGGATCCAGAGAAGAAAATCTTCAGCAAATTCTGCGAAAAATTCATAGGAGCCTATTCTATTGTCAGAAACCTTGGAAATAATGCATACAGAGTGAAAGAGTTAAGCACAGGAACAATGTCGGTCTACAACGCAGCCAACTTAAAAAAGTATCGAAGAAGTGATCCATGAGAGCGCCGAAATAATGATGCAGTTTGAATATATGGACGTCCTAATATCAACCAAGTGAACGGGGAGCAGTTGAGTACGGCACGTGAAGAAGGAAGTGGAATGGGTGTTGACAAACATTAACGAGACGAGCAGAGTGTTGCCCGAGGCACCAGCGCGTCCTGCAAGCAGTTGGAGGGGCGAGGTCCAAGCAGGAAATGTAACGAGTAAATGCCATTCAAGACAGGAGCGGCTAGGCCAAGTAAGAGAAAAGGGGTGATTGCGAAATAAAACAAATTGGCCTACGGAAGTCTTTTTTTTTAAATTATCGACTTTCTCCGAAGTTCGAAATTTTGTGAGTGGAGGAGTTGTGATCCCTTTAACCTCTGATGGATAAATGATTCGATGTTTTATTTCTTCAATTAATAAATATTTCCACCAGCATCATGAAAATAGCCAGACGGAGATGAGGAAATTTCAAGCATTGGTTGGAGACAATGAGGAAATACCTGCAGCAGTTTGACAAAAGGCTAAATACTTAGGATTGTGAAAAGAAAGACCTAGCAATGATTCAGAAGGACAGGTGGTGGCCACCTCAAAATAGAAGCGACGCGCAGTGAGACACGCTTCTGGTATGTTCATTGTAATATTCGCGCCTAAAAGAAAATATGATGCAGTAACGTGAGTGGCAGATGAAAATACTAGACACTCCTACTAGGCCAAGGTCTGATAAAAACCGCCAAGTTACAGAAAATGTCGAACCAATGGGAGAAGAATGCTTTCCAGCGCGGCAAGGCTAGCTTGGGCACGCTATGGCTAGCATTAACGCGGGAGATCGCCAAGACAAAATCTCTACGATCGATTCTAGGATTAATGGGCATATTCTTGACCTGCGCTATTTTTCGAGTTCAATGATATTTATTTCATTCCTGTACCACTATTTTTTGAGAAATTTTTATATAATTTCCCCCTCTATCAAGACCTAGGGCCGGTTCATTTATAAGTGGCGTGAAGAGCCAAGACATCGCTATTATTTTTTACGTCTGAGGGCGTAGGGCTTATTACTTTTGTACGTCTGAGGACGGAAGCTATTATATTTTGTGTGTCATGCAAGGACACAGAAATTATTAATAAATGTGTTAAATTCAGTGTTAGATAGTCATAGTACTATATTTTGTAGGGGCAGTATCTTCGATAATTCGCCAACGAACAGTTCCGGGGAAAGTAGTACCTGAAACGGCGAATTTAGTAGTCAGATATCTAGTGTATAATAATTTAACTTTTTGAATCAGCACGAGAGATGACATCGCTTACCATTGAAGGAGCCTGGAACTATCAACACTCCGTCAAGATGGTTGAAATGAGATAAGAAGCATCCAGTTGGGAGATGGCCGCTGATGTTCTTTTACGGGTGACTAGCTGAGGATGAGTACCGAATAATATTATTATTATCTGATAGATTAACTTATGGTATATGGGACATAATTTGTTTTGTAAATAATTTGCTTGTGTGATTAACGTAGTATATTTAGTTTTGGTCTGACACACCTTTTGCATGGAAACAGCTCGCATATGTTATTAGTGGAAGGTTCTTGTTTTTGTTTGTTGTTTTAACTAACGTAGCTATGTGGACGACCGTGTTTGCATATGTTACGCAATGCGGTTAAAAACGTCTCTCGGAGATATGTTGTGTTTCACAAGTAGGACTGAAGTAATATAGTTACACAGTAGATTGGAGGGTAATTAATTTTTTTTGGTTTATTATTGATCAGATTCAGTGAGATTATTGCCTTTGGAGCTATGTGATTTGTGACGAAGAGCAGTCAGCTCTATCGTAGGTTTTAATATTTGTTTAAATTGTTTGTGAGCATCTATTCAGCCGATCTGTGTGAAAAACGTGATGTCATTCCCAGAAGTGTGTGTGTGTGTGTATTTTTGTGGTTATTACCAGCGGGAATTTCAGCGTAGACTGATTTCTGTCAGCTTGGTGCCAGGTCCATATTGTAACCTTGCGAGGGCAATTGTGGATATTTTGATTAATGTCTGACCATTTGTTGAGGTGGTTGAGATTTGCTGCTGTTGATTCTTTGAGATAACGGCACAGCTGGTCAGCTATTTTGACACACTGGAGTTGGGACGATGACAGGTAGTGAGGAAGGGGGAGATGTTTCACAAGACGGACTGAATGTTGCCAGCGAGGTCATTAGTGGAGAGCGCTTGTGTGGCTCAGTATTTACTTGAAATTCAGAATTAAGAACTGATCAATGATAAAAATTGTTTAAATAAATGGGAGTTGCCTACGAATCACGATAATCTCCGAAGCGTTTCCTTAACATGCAGTTTTGTTCATATAAAGTAATATCAGCTGGTCAGGCTTTTGTTGTTGTTGGTTTAGTCCATGTTTATATTCCATTCAGTGACCCGTGAAGTCACGTGCTATGCTGTATTTCCTTGCTTGTGTATTGAGCAATTGGCCGGTGTTGGCAGCTCATTGTCAAGTGCGTCATCGCGCTAAATGAGGGTCTCGAGAGAGATACCTGTAAATAGTAGATTTTAGTGTGTGTGTCAGGATTACATTTTAAGGGTTTTTATTAGTGTCATGTTCCATATCCGTAAACGTTGATTTACGAGATGATTGTTCGTGAGCACCGTGGCTGTTAACACGTTGTAAACGAACAGTCATCCAAAGTACTCATTCCTCGTAGTTAGTCATTACGCGTACATAAAATCCAAATTGCAAGTTAGTGGAACCAGGATCCACATTTTAATAAAGGGGAGATCCGTTTGACTCCTCAGCATTGATAGATATTCCTGTCATGGGAAAATTCAGGGAGGATTTTTTTATTATTATTGTTGTTTATATTCTTTTTATGCACTATTAGTCATTAAATCATGTTATTATTTTATATCTTGTCACCTTTCTTACTTAATTATAGTTTTAATCCTATGACCCTTACCTCAGTAGAGCATCTTGTTTGGCGAACGTAAACATCACATAGGAACTGAGCGCGACCCCTTGATTAAGAATTCTTACATATAAACACTGCTATTCTGAAGGGTTCAGTATATATATACATATATCACTTTCTTGTGGACACGATAACTACCGAAATTTTGCACCAATCCCTTTGAATTTTTTACATAATATGTATCCCTATAAAATCTCGGTCAAGTTCGTTAATGGGCACAATCGGTCGAAGGGGGTGAAAATGGGGGGATTTTTTTTTCTAAAAAGTGAAATATCGCTATAACTCTCTTAATATTTGAACTATCGAATCCATTCAAATTTCATACAATGTGTCGGATAAGGCCCAAAAATTTATGTTTGAAAAGTTTTTTGACAGCACCAACCATTGACCAAAGGGGTGAGAAAAAGTGGGTTTTTCGGGAAACATTAATCATATCTCTCTTAATAGTCAAAGTATCAAAACCGTACAAAATGGACAATATTCCCCTAATAATTACCTAAAAGTTTTGTCTGAAAGAATTTTTGATATGACCCACCCTTTCGCCAAGGGATGAGCAAAATGATTTCGGAATTAGAAGAAAATGCCAAGTGCCATCAGACGTTGCCATGACAACACTACTGAATTGATGAGGGATGAGCCATTAGACGTTGCCATGACAACACCATTGCACGAGATCACATTCATTCTTTCACCTGACTGTGGGAAGCGGCTTCGGTGAGGTAACTGGTAGCATGCTGAACTATGTCCAAGGTCGTGGGTTCAAAGCCGGCCGAAGTCGTATTTTCTAAGAACTCTAAAAATCCCTCAGTATGCCTTCGTTTGGAGGGGAAGTTCCAACGTTCGTTGCGAGTAGCTGGTTGCGGTGGCATCTAGTAGCCAAGTTCTCAACTAGGTGTCGTCGACGGTAGTATTTGGTAGCAAAATTAGAAACTACTGTACTACTTGACATTGACCGTCGCAGTCCTTACCAGAATTACAGACTAATACAGCCATCACAATTAACACCGTTTATCAGACAGATTCTACACACACCCAAAGTACACGGGGCTACATGAACCCGTTGTCGCTGCCCCTGAACTGAGGAACCAACCAACATCTCTGCGGGAGATAAAATTTTGCGTGAAGAAGTAACAGACCGCTAGATAGTTACACATCAGTGTCGAAACCTTGCATAAGGACAGTGTGACCACAAGTATGAAAATTGACTCTAAATGACGAGAAGGTTACCGTCCCGTTAAGACAATGAAATGTTAAAAATATGCATAAAAAACGAAAAGCTAAGTTAATTAAGCGCCAATTGTAAAATACTTTCTCGCAATAAATGAGGTCGGATCCTTCTACGAAAACCTGCATATTCTGCCTATTTTCGCCTATCCTCTAGTTTTCCCGGTGAAATCTACCTCCGCCTTCCGGCGTGCCGAGAGGAATTTTTTATATTTGACATGCTATGGATGAAATTTAGCTGGGAAGCCATTTTTGTAATTTTGGCTTTGAAAAATCTTGAAAAATGGCGAGTCTTTGTGAAATGAGAAAACAGAGAAATCGTCCAAACTACTCGGAAAATTTTCATGGTTAAGGTACATTTGGATAAGCATTTAATCGCTCTATATGTTTCACATTGTGACTGGTTGCAATCTGTAAGGGAGAAACCAAAAATTAATTTTATTATTATGAAAGTATAGTTTTAGTGTACAGGTAATATTACTGATTATCAAATAGGCCTAATGTCATTAGTATAATGCCCTCATAGGACAGACAGTGTCTGTTGCAACATCAATAAGAATGTCTTGAAAGCTACATCATTAATTTTATGTCCGTATAACATGTGAAAACTACGTCACATATCCTGGAGTCATTCACTGAACTCCTCCTTTGTGTCGCTGTCTTCTATGCATGAATTATAAACAACTACATTGACATCTTATTCTGTTTCGACGATAGATTCACCTTCAATGGTTTCGTTGGATTGAGGTGATTGAGGCAACTGGTCTCCGCTTGGAAGTGAGAGTATGGTGTGCGTGATAGGTTGTAATCCATCTTAGAGCTGTTCCATCCGAAGTTAGCAGAGAGCAGCTGTTTGGCAAGCCTTGCATTCTTATATTCATAAGCTTGCAAGTGACTTCGAAGACAATGTCTAAATGAGTCCTCGCCAGGAGGCAATGTGGCAAAAATCATAATATCACAACTGCCACCATGTATGTGCTCGGGATTGGCACAATCCTTTGCTCGCTGGGTCATTGTAGGTGATCCTAATTGTGAACAATTGCAAGTGAAATTACAGGTCATCAGATAGTTCCTCACCAACTCCAAACCTCTGTATTATCTGTAGGTATGGCATATTATTTGGCTGAAGAATGCGCTTCATTTCTCTGACCTTCCCCAAGCCAAAGAAACCTTCTACTTTGTCACAACCATTGATCTCAATAATACTACTGGATGTCGCACTCCTCGTATTGGCCGTAAGAGAAGGTGAGTCCAGGTAATCAGTTACATTCGCATGGAGGGATGGGTGAAGATCTGTTCTCCGTCAGATGTTTGACAGTATGTAATGTGTGAAAGGCGGGAAATATTGTATCGAAAATGGTCATTTCTTGTAAATATATTTAAGTAATTTCATAACAGTTTCAGACTACACTTTGCTGTTAATTAGTACAAACTAATATATGAGGATCTGAGAAGAAAATGAATATGATATTTATTTTAAATGGCCTGGTTATAAGGTTGTTAAGTCAGATTTCTCATATGAATAGAGAGTAATGAAAATGGTTCTGAATATACTTGCGAAAATCTGCATTCTTGGCTGTCACCGCGGAGGCCCGGGTTCGATTCCCGCCTCTGCCAAGAAAATTTTAATTCTGGTCTGAGGGCTGGAGCGGGATACATTCAACCTCGTGAGGCAAAAATGGATAGAGGTGGGTTCGATTCCTACCTCAGCCAGTAGTTTCCAGACAAATGCCGGGATGGTACCTAACTTAAGGCCACTGCAGTTTCCTAACCAAATCCTGCCTCAATTGCAAATACACACACTAGTTGACTAGTACAGACATCATAGTGAAACAGGTCATCAGACAAATTCACACACACACAAGTACACGGGGATACATGATCACGATGTCGCAAATACCCTAAAACAGTCAACAACGTAAAACTGCAGCCCAGTCTGCTTTGGCAGTGCAAAGTAGCTTCTGTAAAATAATGTATCTTCTCTCTCATTCATAAACATAATGCAGTACTGCAATCAATGCCAACATTTTCTGGGGTGCAGGAAGGATATACCGTATTTTCATAGAGCATTGCATTCACCTGTTTCAGGCTAACATATTTAATGCCAGAACTCCCTTGGTTAACTGATGTTTTCGCAGGCGCGGATTCATGGGAGGGGGGGGGGGGGTCACGGGGGTCATGACCTCCACAAACGGAGACCATTTTTTTGCAAACTCAAAAAACGAAAACACAATAACCAGACAAATAAAACTTCACGAATTTTAAGTGAAAAACTTTTTTTCTTTCATTGTATTCAATACTGAAAATATCTTTATTGCAATTATTATGTTCTGTTACAACTGTACATATTTACAACTTCATACCTTTTATATAAAACGATTATTTATATAATAAAATCAACTTGTCTATTTTGTTTAGCAAACCTTGAGATTACCGAATCGATGTCTATAGTCACGATGAATGTACAGCAATGCACGGATAGGAATTTGGTTTTTTTTTCGCACCAAAAAAAAATTGCCGACGTCCAAACTGCAAGCTTGGTTGGTAATTTAAGCTGTGACTTTTTCCCTTTGTCGGTACCAACTCGACTTGCCGAAACTGTAACGTACCTTGATACTTTTCTCGAAGCTCGATGTAAATGTCGCAAAACACGCCGTTGCAATTTGTACGAATATTTTGGTGCGCTAAACGCATCAAATTTCTATCCATGTAGCTTGCAAAATATTGGTCTGGTTTTGTACGTTTCGTTATTTTGTGATTGCGTTGTTAGTGATACCATTTTGCTTAACTATTTCGATTCTGTGACCCCACCCCAAAGCCAAACTCTAGATCCGCGCCTGTGTTTTCGTCTGACCCTAAAGCTATTTGGGTAATGTTTCTGGGGGCTAGAGTATCTTTCCTTTTCCTGCCTCTCATGCCCCCTTCTCGTCCATATATCCTCATTCTCTAGGGACTGGAGCTCTGAACTGTGATATTAAGTACCGGTATCGTACATTGAAGAGTGTATGATTGTGTTCAGTATAATAATAAAAAGGAACAATTTCCTTATACGAGTAATTTCTGTTGTAACAAATACACTCTATTAGAGTCAAACTTCAGGATGAAATTTAGTGATAAATTGAAGTTAAAGTGGAAAAATTAAAATGTTGCCCAAATAATCCAGACCAAACACCATCTGAATAAGCAAAATATACTCTCTATATAAAAGAAAGTCTTGATCTCCATCCTTTAATGGAATGATCCTACGGATTATTTGTTTATTTTTTTCTGCAGGCGTCCAATCATTTACCGGTACCGGTATGTAGCCTACATACATCAGTTAGGTCATTTGTCCCTATGGATAAAACAATGGAGATCATGACTTTCTTTTATATAGAGAGTTTATTTTGCTTATACATCTGTGTCCTCAAACTCAAAAACAACCGCCTAACTGCGGCTGCTTGGAAAAACGCCCTGTAGCCCAGGCATATTAAGTTTTAACCTAAAAAAATAATAATGTAAATCTGAAATTTGGCATAGATGTTCCCTAGTAACATATCCTGAAAAGTCCCCATCTCTGCGTTGTCCGCGTCATAGTTTTTGGAGGGTTCAAAAGGGCTTAAATGGGGCCTAAGTGCCAAAAGCAGCATTTTTGCTTCCTGCGATCAAAATATTGATCCAAAATCAGTTCCAATGAGCTTTGATAGTAATAAGAGAAGGACTGCGTTAAATATAACGCTCTTATTGGTCGTAATTATTGCCATACATTTAAACAGATGTGTAATCAAACATTTTTAGCTCAACTTTTCTCACGAAAATGTAGCTAATTTGTCATTAGCCGGGACTTATCGTGTAAACAGCTGCTGATAGCGACTGAAGACCCCAAGTAAAAGTTGTAAAGCACACTTGTAGCTTTAAAATGATACATTGCCCATGTTCATCCGACAAACAGCAGCAGAGATACAGTTACAAATATAAAAGTGGAAGTGTGGCAGTCGCTTTCCGAACGAACGCCCATTTACGCTGGTGTGCTCCATCTATTCACCTTTGCTGACACCATTTTGTATCTTTGATCAAGAGATTTTAGGATGGTATTCCTTTGAATCCAGGTAAACTAGAAGAAACAGTTTGCATAAAACAAAACGAGTTAATGCAGTTAGCAGTTAAACGTACATTCATAATATGCATAATGCAAATAATAACAAAACAAAGCTTAAAAAGCTTTCTTTAGACAAAGAACACTTGCAAAACAAAGCTTACATCGGACTCAATCGTCCTCCTCATCGTCTGAGCCATCAAATGTGACGTTGCCACAAGCTTTTCCACTGCAGTGTCCACACATTAAGGAACATTCTAATCCGGAACGTAGGCCTACACACTCACACCGGCTGCCACAAGAGATCTTGCAGTTGCAGGACACCAAATTGAGGAGATGATCTGGAGCAGCTGGAAGATGAGTTGTCACTGGTACTAAAGCTGAGTGTTGGATTTTCCATTCCCATTGGGTCGGGAACAAAGAAAATCCTAACCATTCCTGAACTTGCAAATATACCCGCAGTGGATGTTGTTTGCATGCTGCCGAAGTCGGCGGAAGTGAAGCCATCTGAAATGATGCTGTGACCGGTTGTTTGGCAATTTTTTGGCTGTATTTCACTACCCGAAGTTCGTCGAGGCTTTTGCACTCCAATTTGGCACTATCGTAGAGACAAATGGCGAACTTCTCTCCAGCTGATAGTATGGCCTTTTCATCTGGACCCGTAGAGACGAATACCTTCATTTCCTCGCGTAAAGATGCGGAATCCTTCAATATTTTCCAGGCTTGCTGTTTGATGTACACTACCCACAGCTTTCCTGTGCGAGATTTCTGGATCATTGAAGAAAATGTGTCATGAAGCGACTCTTTGAGACGTTGAAGGCAAGGTTATGATAGCAAGTCGTTGGCGGTGCCTTCTTGGAATGTGGTAAAAATCGCCTGTATTTCGTCCTTGTCAGCCCGTCGTTCATGTTGAGTAACATTGTCCCGACAGCCTGTTTTGTCAGAAAATGCGCTCTGTGGGCCCTAGAACATGCACAGTTTTGCGTTATTCATACATTTGAAATTGAAGGTATAACGTAATCATTAACAGCGAGCTAATTGCAAGCCTACCTAGAATATGCGTGTCGAGACATCATGTGAGTCACTGACGATTTAGCGTATATTTCCGCCCAGGCCTCCTCCGAACCGCTTCCATTCATCACGTAGCCGATTGCCCCAAGAAACGACATCAGAAGGTGAAATCCGCCTAGACGAACAACCACGTTTTTGAGTTTCTCTGAAGTGTCCGATACGACTATCTCTGCATCTTTCGCGTATAGGGGCAGGTCAAAGGTTACGAAACAAGTGCTTTCTTTCAGTTCCGCGCACTCTCTTGCGGCAAACTTCAACGCGGAATATATAGCCTAGTTGATGGATAGCTCGGTTCCAAGTTAATGGACGGCAGGGCATCAACTGACGTTGTCTGTGAAGCTGGTTGAGCATGAGCAGACAGTGACGTCTTCATAAAGCCGTTCCACGAAGCGGGTAAATTAATACCTGACCATCGTCCAGATAACCACAAGGAGTCCATCATCGACGCAGTAGTCACAGAATTTGGGGCTTCCACAGTTAACTCCTTAATCTTGACGTCCTTTGAACCAGGAGAAGAGGGTTTCCAATACCACGAAATGTTGAACTTTCCCATCGCCGCAATCACACCAGCATTAGGAACTTCTCGTGTACGTGGAAGTGGAGATATTTCACTGTCAGGCGCTGGACCTGTGCACTAGATGCCTCCCATGCAGTGAAATGTGTTTCGCCAGTCCAATGTCCTTATGTTATAGTCAGCGTTGTCAAAGCAAAACTGCGTGAACGCTCCAGCATTCGGGATTGGACGTTCTTCACGAAGCGCTGAAACTTCGTACCTGTGGACTTCCGACACATTTACTGAAAATCCAAGACTGTTTAGAATCTGAATTAATTGTTTCGAGTATTGTTGGCCTGCTCCGACAGGCCGAGCTCTGTCATCTAGAAGCGCGATCGGGTGCCCTTTCAACAGCGGTTATGCTTTGGGGCCGTAACTCGGTAACCGTTTCCCGCATATACATGGGTAATGTGCCAATGTGAAGCTAAAAGTATGCTTTATAACTTTTATTCTGGGTCTTTAGTCAATATCAGCAGTTGTTTAAAAAATAATGACCTGCTAATGACAAATTAACCAAATTTTCGTGTAAAAATTGTGCTAAAAATGTTAAATTAGTCGTTTGTTTTAGGTAGATTTCTTTAGAAAGCTAACTATTGCAATGGGTCCCATGTTTAGACTTCCGGAAAATTTCGACATATCTTCGCGTTTCACATCCCCCAGACCCCAAAACCACCGTCAGTTCAAAAGTTTATATATAATTTATGTATATATATGTATATCAGTTTCTTGTGGACACGATAACTGCCGTAATTTTGCACCAATCACTTTGAATTTTTTACATAATATGTATCCCTATAAAATCTCGGTAGAGTTCGTTAATGGGCAAAATCAGTCGAAGGGGGTGAAAATGGGGGGCTTTTTTCGAAAAATTGAAATTTCGCTATAACTCTCTTAATACGCGAAATATCGAATCCATTCAAAGTTCATAATATGTATCGGATAAGTGCCAACAATTTATGTCAAATAAGTTTTTTGATAGCACCAACCATTGACCAAAGGGGTGGAAAAAAGTGGGTTTTTCGGGAAACATTAATCATATCTCTCTTAATAGGCACAATATCAAAACCGTACAAAATGGACAATATTCCCCTAATAATTACCTAAAACTTTTGTCTGAAAGAATTTTTGATATGACCCACCATTACGCCAAGGGATGAGAAAAATGATTTCGGAATTATAAGAAAATGCCAAGAGCTATCAGAGGTTGCCAGGTCAACACTACTAAATTGATGAGGGATGAGCCGTTGCCATGACAACGCACTTGCACGAGATCAGATTCAGTATTTCCATCTGACTAAGCCGGCCCCGTGGTGATGGGGTAGCGCGCCTGCCTCTCACCCGGAGTCCCCGGGTTCGATCCCCGGCTCCGTCAGGGATTTTAAAACTGACATGAGGGTTGGAACGGGGTGCACTCAGCCTCGTGAGGACAATTGAGTAGCTGTCTGATAGTGAGACAGCACCCCGATCACGAATACCAATATTAACGGCCGAGGGGACCCGACGCGCTGATCACGCGTCACCCCAATATCTGCAGGCCAAATGGCTGGGCAGCGGTCTCTTGGTCGGCCTTAGCCTGTCATGGGCTGGTTGGTGCCAGGGGTTGGCTTTGACATCTGACTAAGTGGGAAGCGGGTTCGGTGACGTAACTGGTAGCATGCAGAATGCCTATGTCCAAGGTCGCGGTTTCAAAGCCGGCCGAAGTCGTCGGATTTTCTAAGAGCGCCAAAAATCCCTCAGTATGCTTTCCTTTGGAGGGGAAGTTCCAACGTTCGTTACGAGTTGCTGGTTGGAGTGGCATCTAGTAGCCAAGTTCACAGCTAGGTGTCATTGACGGTAGTACCTGGTAGCAACATTAGGAACTACTGCTTGAAATTGACCGTCTGCAGTCCTTACCTGAATTACAGACTAATACATCCATTACAATTCACACCGTTTATCAGACAGATTCTACACTCACCCAAAGTACACGGGGTTAGATGACCACGTTGTCGCAGCCCCTAAACTGAGGAACCAACCAGAGGTAGATTTCATTAGAAAGCTAACTATTGCAATGGGTAGGCTACCATGTTTCGACTTCCGGAAAATTTCGACATATCTTCGCGTTTCACATCCCCCAGACCCCAAAACCACCGTCAGTTCAAAAGTATATATATATCAGTTTCTTGTGGACACGATAACTGCCGTAATTTTTCACCAATCACTTTTTACCGAATATGTATACCTATAAAATCTCGGTCGAGTTCGTTACTGGGCTAAACCGGTAGAAGGGGGTGAAAATGGGGGGCTTTTTTCGAAGAAGTGAAATATTGCTATAACTCTCTTAATATATGAAATATCGAATCCGTTCAACGTTCATACTATGTTTCGGATAAAGCCCAAAAATTTATGTTTGAAGAGTTTTTTTATATCACCAACCATTGACCAAAGGGGTGGGAAAAGTGGGATTTTCGGGAAACATTAATCATATCTCTCTTAATAGGCACAATATCAAAACCGTACAAAATGGACAATATTCCCCTAATAATTACCTAAAACTTTTGTCTGAAAGAATTTTTGATATGACCCACCATTATGCCAAGGGATGAGAAAAATGATTTCGGAATTATAAGAAAATGCCAAGAGCTATCAGAGGTTGCCATGGCAACACTACTAAATTGATGAGGGATGAGCCATCAGACGTTGCCATGACAACGCACTTGCACGAGATCAGATTCAGTATTTTCATCTAAGTGGGAAGCGGCTTCGGTGACGTAACTAGTAGCATGCAGAATGTCTATGCCCAAGGTCGCGGTTTCAAAGCCGGCCGAAGTCGTCGGATTTTCTAAGAGAGCTAAAATCCCTCAGTATGCTTTCCTTTGGAGGGGAAGTTCCAACGTTCGTTGCGAGTTGCTGGTTAGGGTGGCATCTAGTAGCCAAGTTCACAGCTAGGTGTCGTTGACGGTAGTACCTGGTAGCAACATTAGGAACTACTGCTTGAAATTGACCGTCTGCAGTCCTTACCTGAATTAAGACTACTACAGCCATTACAATTCACACCGTTTATCAGACAGATTCTACACTCACCCAAAGTACACGGTGTTAGATGACCGCGTTGTCGCAGCCCCTAAACTGAGGAACCAACCAGAGGTAGATCTCATTAGAAAGCTAACTATTGCAATGGGTACCATGTTTCGACTTCCGGAAGATTTCGACATATCTTCGCGTTTCACATCCCCCAGACCCCAAAACCACCGTCAGTTCAAAAGTTTATATATAATTTATGTATGTATATATATATATATATATATATATATATATATATGCATATCAGTTTCTTGTGGACACGATAACTGCCGTAATTTTGCACCAATCACTTTGAATATTTTACCGAATATGTATACCTATAAAATCTCGGTCGAGTTCGTTAATGGGCTAAATCGGTCGAAGGGGGTGAAAATGGGGGGCTTTTTTCGAAAAAGTGAAATATTGCTATAACTCTCTTAATATGTGAAATATCGAATCCGTTCAACGTTCATACAATGTGTCGGATAAAGCCCAAAAATTTATGTTTGAAGAGCTTTTTTTATAGCACCAACCATTGACCAAAGGGGTGGGAAAAAGTGGGTTTTTCGGGAAACATTAATCATATCTCTCTTAATAGGCACAATCTCAAAACCGTACAAAATGGACAATATTCCCCTAATAATTACCTAAAATTTTGTCTTAAAGAATTTTTGATATGACCCACCATTATGCCAAGGGATGAGAAAAATGATTTCGGAACTATAAGAAAATGCCAAGAGCTATCAGTGCTTGTCATGGCAACTCTACTAAATTGATGAGGGATGAGCCATCAGACGTTGCCAAGATAACGCACTTGCACGAGATAATATTCAGAATTCCATCTGACTAAGTGTGAAGCGGCTTCGGTGACGTAACTGGTAGCAAGCATGCTGAATGTCTATGCCCAAGGTCGCGAGTTCAAAGCCGGCCGAAGTCGTCGGATTTTCTAAGAGCGCTAAAAATCCCTCAGTATGCTTTCCTTTGGAGGGGAAATTCCAACGTTCGTTGAGAGTTGCTGGCTGCGGTGGCATCTAGTAGCCAAGTTCACAGGTAGGTGTCGTTGACGGTAGTACCTGGTAGCAACATTAGGAACTACTGCTTGACATTGACCGTCTGCAGTCTTTACCTGAATTACAGACTAATACAGCCATCCCTAAGTACACGGGGTCACATGACCGCGTTGTCGCAGCCCCTAAACTGAGGAACCAACCAAAATCTCAGCGGGAGATATAATTTTGCGTGAAGAAGTAACAGACCGTTACATAGTTACACATCAGTGTCGAAACCTAGCATGAGGACAGTGTGACCACAAGTATAAAAATGGACCCCAAATGACAAGAAGGTTACCGTTCCCATAAGACAATAAAATGTTTAAAATAAGCATAAAATGACGAAAAACAAAGTTAATTAAGCTCCAATTATAAAATACCTTCTCGCAATAAATGAGGTCTGATCCTTCTACGAAAACCTGCATATTGTGCCTATTTTCGCCTATCCCCAAGTTTGTCCGGTGAAATCTACCTCCGCCTTCCGGCGTGCCGAGAGGAATTCTTTCTTCATAAATAGCAATAATCAGGCCTGATAAGTTCGTTATCCTACTGGTTCATTTTTATTAATTGCTAAAGTTCGCGAGAACTAAATTTGGATCAATATTTTGAACGCAGGGAGCAAAAATGCTGTTTTTGGCACTTAGGCCCCATTTAAGCCCTTTTGAACCCTCCAAAAACTATGACGCAGACACCGCAGAGATGAGAACTTATCAGGATTTGTTTCTAGGGTACTAGGGAACATCTATGCCAAAATTCAGCTTTACATTTTTTTTTTGGGTTGGCCGAGTTTTTTGCATATAATGCCTGGGCTACTGGTACTGTATCTGATTCACAAGAACATGGTGCTTCGAATCGGGAATCGCATTCGCCAGATGTGAGATCATAGCAGAGAAGATCCATGGTGCAGTACCAATCAACATTGTGCTCATAGGATTGCCACTCATTCGGAAAGAAGTGTTGCAACCTCTGTTTGTTTGCAGGCTTACAGAAATGAATGCCAAATAGGGTAAACGTTTGGGATGAAGCATCGCCGTCTATAATTCTCAAACCGTGCTGTTGGTAGAATTGGCAACGTATAGAAGAGTCCGTAAATTCTATAAAGACGTAAGACCACATGCTAAGTTTTATCCTTAGTTATCGTTTATTTTGATATGACAGCATCTAAAAGCAGTTCGTACTAACTATTTCAACACCCGCGAAATTCCTCGTGATAAAGCAGACCTACTGAATGTTGTAGAAGTGAGTATTTCCCGTATTAAGTTGCACGTGTAACCAATGCTTGGTTATGAATTTAACCAACAAATTCTTCACTAATATTTCATTTAACTATTTCAGATGCCCAGGAAGTGTTGTGTGCCTGACTGTTAGTCAAATTATGGCAGCACTATTAAAATAACAGGTCATATCACTACGTTTTGATCACAACAGCTAGGTGGACTTTCAGTGCCTAGTAATTTAGTTTTCGTATATATCTTCATGTGACCTCTATATTCCAGTACATTATGAACTGTACTCAGTTGGCAAGTTAGTGCCGTTAGGTGCGGTAGATTTCATTAGTAGTCTACCTATTTTTAGCCTACTTTTCACATTTTGCAAAAATGAGGAAAAAGTAGTCTTATGAGATCGATCCGGGAAAAAGTGTGTCTGTCTGTCTGTCTGTCTGTGTGTGTGTGTCCCCCTATCAACTCCTAAACGGTTGGAGCAATTGAAATAAAATTTGGTAGGAGTAAAGATCTATACCTGAATATCTCACGGCCATATTTGAAAATGATGTCAGTGCTACCAACTGCTGAAAAATCGCAATTGAAATTTGAGCTCTATGTTGGATATCTCGGAAGGTATGAATGGGAGCTATTTGAAAATTGGCACACGTATAGATAATAATATTGCAGTTTAATTTCCAGGAGGCCATACATGGCAGTGTTGCCAAAATGATTATAAGCCTGCTGATAAGTCCAATATTTAAATGCATATAACTTCTACACTATCAATTGGAATTCAACCAAATTTCGTATGTTGTATGTGTACATAACCAGATATGACTGAACGTATTCTTATGAACCACAAGTGCTGCCAACTGTTAAAAAATGCTCTTGATTTCAATTATCCAAATACCAATATATATGAGAAAGTATGCAAGCCGACAGCTTTAAACTATGCACACGTATAGTACATGACATTCTATATTAATTTGGAGTAACTTATATACGTCAGTGCTACCAACATGTTTCTAAGCCTGCTGAGAGGTCCAACTTTAAATACATGTAACTTCCATACTATAATTTGGATTTCAACCACATTTCGTACGTGCTATGTGTACCATAACAGCTATGACTATGCGTATTCTTAAGAGGAACCAGAGCTGCCAACTGTTAATAAATGCTGTCTCTATTTTTGTTACCCTAATATCAATATATCAGAAAGAATGCAAGCCAATAGCTCTAAACTTTGCACACGTATAGTACCTGGCATTCTAGAATACTTTGGAGTAACTAATATACGTCAGTGCTGCCAACATGATTCTAAGCCTGCTGATAGGTCCAATTTTAAAATGCATGTAACTTCTATACTAACTAATGGATTTCATTCAAAATTGGCACAACAATAGATCATATTATTTCAGATTATTTCTGACCAAAACATGCATGACACTGTTGCCAACATGATTTTACGCACGCTGTTAGATCCAATGTTTAACTGCATGTAACGTCCATGCTATTCATTGGACTCCAACCAAATTTTGTATTCTGTACCTTAAGAGATGGAACTAAGAATATATAAACTTTGGGCGATATCTCTCGAACGCGTGGTCGGATTTTAACGAACGAGGTATTGTTGGCGTTGGGATGACGTTCTCTTGGCTAAGCATGTGTGTTGGTATTTAAAAAAAATTGAAAATGTTTGTTTTTTGGATTGGCACTATTTTGTGAACGATGAATTGGAAAAAAAAAGTTTGTTTGACGTTAATGAAAGGTGGGTATGCCCTCTAGGCAGACAGCAAGTTTCAAGGGTGTAGGAGGGAGAAAATGATAGCCTACTTCCTCGCGAACATTGGTGATCATTGGCGAACGGATGGTCGGATTTTAACAAATGAGGTGTCGTTGGACTCGACCTGTCGTTCTCTTTCCTATGTACCACTCGTTATTTTTAAAAAAAAATGTTTTCGAAAGTACGCGATAGTTTGAAAACCAAACATGATAGAATGTTATGCCATAGTTGAAACGAATGGTCTCTATGACCTTTAATTTTTTATAATAAAACTTTTTTATATTTTGAGATTTTTTGAAAACACTTAAATTTTGAATTTTTACTATTTTGGAAACTAACACGTTGACAAATAAGTTTGTTTGACATAAATGAAAGGTCCCTACCCCCTCTACCACGAAAATAAATGTCAAGTCTCTAGGACAAAAAATACTATGCTTATATATATATATATATAAAAGCGTGTTTGTAGACAGAGAGCCGGTAGCGCTTGATGTATGTTACAACGAGGCTATGACTGAGCATGGTGAATACAGGAAATGGCTATTTCGACGGGGCGATGTATGGCAAAACGAGGGGTTGCTTTTTGATATTTTCTCCTATGACGAATGAATGAAGGCGAATATTTTGAAATGTGACAACCATGCTAAGATTTTTTACCCCTGAAGGGGATCTTTAACGTTTTAGTTAACGGTGATGAGCGAGATCGCTCTCTGACACAACAGACGGTTGTAGGATATGACCAAGTGATTCTTAGACGTTGGCGATCTCGGTGACCGTGCCCGGAAGAAATGAATTGCTATTTTGGTGGGATGGCGGGGCAGCTTTTGACGGTTGGTTTTGTGATATTTCCTATGACGGATAGAGACGAATATTTGAAAATGTGTTAAGTGTGCTAGGATTTTTTTTTACCCCTGAAGGGGATCTTTAACATGCTAGTAAACGGTAATAAGCGAGACTGCTGTCTGGCAGAGTAAATGGTTTTAGAATATGGAAACCTATAACATTTGCTCGACCAAGTCATGTGCATGTACGCAAAGAGCCAAAACGGTAAGGTCATTGGCCTGAAATGTTATAAACTAAATATTGAACTGGGTAAAGTCATGTGTTTTAGGGTGAAAGTATGTGGTTAACATGATCATGTATTGAGGATGGCCGCTTGCTAGTAATTATTATTACAGTAAAATGTTTAATAATAATAATAATAATAATAATAATAATAATAATAATAAGACGACACACACATGATTTGAATGCTAACACGCACACAGTCCAGCTCATTGGAGACTGAATATTGTACCTAGCCAGAGGTCTCGTGAGAGCTGTTGCTGGTGCTGACGAGGCAGGAATGTCTACGTCAGCAGGAAGTGTGATATCAGCTTACTTGCCTCGTGGTGGCTAGCAGGTCTGGCGATTTAACAGAGAGAGGAACCGCCACTTTGGTTCCTAGACAGCCGTACTACCGATGTAAAAGAGGCAACCATTTTGGTTCTTTATTAAAAACATAAAACTAGTATAAGGTATACGAATTTTATTCAGATTGAGGAATGTGACGAGGCGTGGGAACACGTGCGAGAGATAGACAGAAAACCATTCAAGGTCAAAACACTGAGAAAATACAACTTTTTCTGTTGCTAGGCTAACTGATAACGATTGCGTTTGTCATGCACTTGCCATTTTAGCACACGGACGTATACAGTAGATCTGTGGAAGAAAAATCCTTTTATTTTCTGGTAAGTACCTATGAATGATTATTTTAATAATGCCATGCTAATGAACCTTAAATTTGTAGTTATTGATTAGGTAATTATTGATTTTTTAATTTATTTGTTTGCAGATAACCGGTATACATTACATGTCTGAGATACAAGAAACCAGTTTACTTTTGAGCCCACTAGAAGGAAACAGCAACAAGCCACTGCAAGTGAAGCTGGGATTATTTTTTTAAACTAACTTGTTTCATTTTTTGTTTCATATTTTATTTTATGAAATGCATGTATTAACCTGAATTTAGGTATTTATAACGGTTTATTTTATTTATTTTTAGAAACTTGGAAAGAAAAGCCTTACCGCCGCAGCAGTCGCTGAAAAGCCGAGACGCAGTAAAGTGCAACCATTGTTTCCAGGCAGTGAAGTATTTAAAACTCAGGTAAGCCTAACATAAAATGCTATTCCATTTTAACACTACTGAAAACTCGTAGACAAAAAATGCATTACCTGTACATGACTAGGACGATGATTGCTTTCTTGATTAATGACTATGTATTAGCAACCGGTACAAGACCATATTGGTTGTTTACCGTGAAAGTACAAGGCCATATTGGATTTTGTAAAAAACAAAATTTTTAATTTAACTGACATGTCGTTCCCTATAATAATAAAAATAATAATAATAATAATAATAATAATAATAATAATAATAATAATAATAATAATATATTAATAAAATATTAATATCGTATGGCCCCGGGTGCCGGGTGTAAGCTTTGTTATTTGACACACAGAGGGTAGCTTGCATGTCGAATTTAGTTGTTCCTTGACTATGAAAGTCAAGGAGGTTAGATGTTAGATATCTAATCTCCTTAAACTATATAGCGCTTTCTAGTAGAAAAATGAGGAACTTTGTACCCTATGAACTCAACGAATATTCACAGGTTTGAACATGAAAATCTGAACAAAATGACATGACATTATTATTTTTGTTTATGTATTGATTAAAGGGGAATGTAAATGACTGCAGCTTTATAAAAAGAAAATAAGTACATGGGTTACTGTTAGTGCCGACATACAGTTTATTATAATTTTTATGGTGTTTTGATATATTAATGCCAATTAACGTTAGAGTTTTATTTACAAGTATTGATTGATTGATTGATTGATTGAGTGATTGGTTATTTTGTTTGCTTTTAGGTGTCGTCATGCGCCATTAACGTAATGAACCGACAGTGAACAAGCAAACATTGTGCTTTAAAGTACTCTGTGCAACTTTAATAACTCACAATAAGAAAAAAGTTTTATTATAACACATGGCGTTAGTACCAAATACAACAAGTGAGCAAGTTGGTTTACCACGTGGGTTAAATTTAAAATCAGAACATGATCGTTGGTTAACATTTGAATCCTGGCCTGTATGCTTTTTGTCGACACATGAACTTGCAATAGCCGGTTTTTTTTACTTGAACCGAGAAGATGTGGTGCTCTGTGTGCTTTGTCGTATTGTACTTTCACACTGGGAAGAAGGGGATGATCCCTTTAGAGACCATTTGCGATGGCCTCCTTACCAGCCAACAACGGTAGTGTCGATGTATGTGGTCCATATGCCATAGACAGTGTTCAATTGGCATGTGCTTTTGAAAAATTGGGAGTTTTCAAGACTAAAGCACTAGCACACCCAGAGTACAGCTCTGTTGAAAAAGGTTTAGAATCTTATAAAAATGTTTGGCCATTAATATTAAAACACATTACCAAACAGCTAAGTGAAGCCGGATTTTTTTACTGGTGTAGGGGATAAAACAATATGTTTTATTGTGGATTTGCTTTAAAGGATTGGCAAATGAATGATGACCCTTTTGTGGAACACGCTCGTTGGTTACCTAATTGTAGATACATGGTGTTGCTTAAAGGTCAATAATTTGTGAACACTATTCGTAAAGAAAACCTGATTGCAGCCCAAGACATAAAAGTGCCTTTAGAGTTAGAACACGCGGAGCAAATACATGAGGCTGAAAAAAAAAGACTCGTCTCACGAACAAATACAAAAGTGTGACCAAGAATTATGTAACATTTGTTATCAAGATGAACTAGGTGTTGTATTTTTGCCTTGTGGACACATGATAGCCTGTGTCAAGTGTGCATTAGAACTTAATACTTGTGCTATATGCAGAAAAGTAGTATCTGCTACAGTTAGGGCATTTCTTGCATAACTAGTATAATTTATTAGCCATGCATAGTGCAAAATCCCTAATTGCACAATATTATTAAAGCTGTTTTAGAATGTAATAGATATGCTTTTGTTTTGTTTATAGACTACTACAATGAATGTTTTGAATGCTGTGGGACAATCGTGTGGCTTAGAGATAAAGAAGCTCAGTGATTTGCCAACGCGTATTCCATTCCGCATTATCAACATTCGGAAATTGAAAACATCATATGGTGATCGTGTACTTTGTGTATGTGAAAGTTTTGAGACATTTCTGCCTATACGGTTTAATGATATGTCGGAGAGTGTTTTTGATGAAGTCAATAATGCTGTGCAACCTGTACACTTAATTTATGAAGGTTTTAAAAACAATAGATGCATGGTTCGTTTTAATTAAATAAAAAAACAAATGTGAATGAATAATGGAAAAATATAAGTGATGACAATAGACTGAAAGAAAAAAATATGTGTATAGAACAATAATGTTTTAGTTTTTAGTATTGCCTTTAAAACATTATGATGAAACAAAAAATGTATATAAAGTTTGTGAATAAATGTAAATAATGGTACAATGCTGTTTTATTTTTTACAAAGTTAGAATATTTAACATTGCAGAGTATACATGATTATGACAATAAATGCATACTTGATACAAGTCTTTGCCTTTACGATAGTGTGATATAGTTTTAAAAACAAAACTTGTTGTAGATCTTTTTTCCACGGCCAACAATAGGTATAAAAACGTCATTATCACTATCATAATGATAAGCAACATTATGACTATCATTATAGTGACCATTATTATCCTCAACATAACTAAAACCAGTAAAATTTTCCTGTTCCTCTTCCTGTCCCTCGTCCTGTTCCTCTTCCTCTACAGTGTCCTCGTATAGAGACTGAGTGGCTTTTGATAATGTTAAGGGGTTTTTGAACATTGAACTATTTTGAGCAGCAAAATTATTTTCTTGTACTCGCTTTTTAACATTTTCATGATTTTCTGTTGACAGCAACAGTGTTTCATGCAGTACACTACATTGATGATCACTAACACTTAAAACCTCACTATTTTTACTTTTTAGCTCACTGCGACATTGTTTTGAACGTTGTTTTGAACAACGCCAAATAACAGTTCCATTTTTATTGGTTCGTTTCACATGAATATCCTTTATAGAATGCATGAGGCTTCCCATACCTAGTCACAGATACTTCCATATCAACTTGTAACGTGTTTTTCGAGTTTTTTTTTTATGCCACTGGCATAAGTCAGTAGGAAGCCAATCTGTATTTATTTACGCGGCAAATTGTTCAGCCAAGAGAATTTTTCACTTTAATTTATTATTATTATTATTATTATTAACTTATTATTATTATTATGGTATTTTTTGGAGCATTTTATAACATTATAAGCATACAGATAGGTTTTCTATGTCTTAGAAAACACTATCAAGCAAATTATTACGAACGGCATTATCATAGAAAATTATGTGATTGCGGAATTTTACGGAGTTTCGTCAGTTAGGGTATTATGAGAGAGATGACTCATTGGGAATTCAGATACAGGCTTAGTCTTGTCAAGAAGCATGTCGCAAGTCTGGGTTGCAACGTCAAGAAAAGGCGGATAGTATGGAACGGCAATCGACTTCACACTCCCGCCGAGTGTAATGAGCCAGAGGTGGGGAAGTAGCTCGTGGGGATCAGCCAATCAGTGGAGACCACGTAAGCTGGAAGTCGGCACTGGAGTGGGAAGCCGACGAGGGCATATATCGTTTGGCGCGCCGTGGAATAAAGGACAATCTGTGTAAGACTTGACCAGTACGGTTGCACGTGTGAGTCGCTCCGATGTTCCGTGGAGTGGAGGACTATCTTTGTAAAACTTAACCAGTGTGGTTGTACGAGGTTTTGGCTCCGATGTTTGGACCATAGAGTTATCAAATCTACCAGTATATCATCAAATATCGAAGAAGATGACGGCGTCCAGGAAACAGTGGGAAACTTTCTTCAACATCCAGTACGAGGGAAATGCTTCGGCAATTTCCAGTGGTAAGCGCGAATGACGCAGAATTACTCAATCTCTCGTTTCTCTTTGTTTTAAATTCAGTATTTCAGTAACTTCATAGCTAGGGAATAAGTGTAAAATCAGTAATTTATCCGACTCCGTTCTCACGTAATTCTCTATCGGTAATATTAAAATCGCAACGCTCCAATATATATATATTTTAAACTTCTTCTTCTTATTATTATTAATTTTGCAATACTTGTTTTATACAATAAATTCATTTCTTTTAACAATGCAATCTTTGCTTTCAGTAGGTAGCATTAGATATAGACCAATTCCTTCTCCTGATACAATTGTTGTTGGGTTAATGATCAAATCATACCACGATCTGAGTGAATAGAGTCTTGAAGGTGTTCTGCCAGAGCTAGACGTTGTTAAATACAAATTTAGATTTCAACATTGCGTTGAGGTCTTGGCGCCCATTAAAACAACATAGCTTAGGCAAAGGTCAACAGTTACATTTATCACGCAACAGTTAGGGGCAGTCAACCCGTTACACTTGCCGCTGAACGAGGAGCAAAGCCAAACCGTTACATTTGTCGCCGACAACTTGGGGCTGAAAACCTAACAACATTTGTGGAAGGAGAAGGGTATATATTTCTGCGCCTGTATTTTGGGGGGTTATTTGTCTTTATCAGTGTATATCATTATGGGGGATGAGAAAGAAAAACAGATGAGGTTACGTAGTGGACATCAACTGGAGAGTGATGATACGAGCAGTATGTAGAGTGATGGTAGTACCGGGGTAGCGGAGGTAAATCCCGATACTGAAACAGGGAGTGTAGGCGGCCAACCAGAATTTAAAACTTTACTTCTCGAGTTCATGTATCAGAACAAAGTTAGTAGTGATGCCTTAAATGCAAAATTAGACCAGAATAATGCAAGATTAGAACAAAATAGTAGGGAAAATAAAGAGAGTAATAGGGAATTGAGCGATAGTTTAAATGCTAAACTTGAACAAAACAGTAGGGAAAATAGAGAGAGAGAGCAGAAGCTTTAAATAAAAAATTAGAACAGAATAATGCAAAATTAGATAAGAACAACAAGGAAATTAGTGTGAAAATGGAGCAGATTAGAGGAGAAATCAGAGAAGTAATGGAAGAGAAGGTTAAAGAGATCATAGCAGATGTAGACAAGAAATTAGGAAAAGTACAGGAGGAGTTGGAAAGTAGAATCAGCACACAGGCTGAAAATTTAAAGGAATTAGTTAAATTAGAAACACCGCAGGTTAAAAAGAAATTGGGGGGGGGGATTGACAAGATTCAGGTATCAACTAAAGAGTTTAAGGAACAGCTGGGGGGTAGAATTGAGAAAGTCCATTCGCAAATAGTGGCAGAAGTAAATGATTTAAGAGAGAGTAATAGAGAGAGCATTAGCAAGACTGAGGAGAAACAAGCAAAGCTATATGATAAAGTAGAAGAATCAGAAGGAAACATTAAATTAACAGTAAACAGTATTGAGAGGAAGGCTGAGGAGAAAATCGCAGAATTAGAATTAAAATTGAAAGCTAGGATCAGGCAAGAAAATATTCAGAATAGGCCAGTTTTTGTGAATAGCACACACAGGGAAGTAGAACTGGGTAAGTTCAGCAATCGACAGGGGTGCCCAATGGAGTTCACGATACTATAGAAAATAAATTCGGGGAGAGGTTGGAAAATGGTAGTATTGAGTGGTGCCAGGTAGTTGAAATTTTAGAACAAGTGTTTGTGGGGGAAACGAGGAATTGGTTTGCTGTCTACAGAGACAAGTTTACTGATATTAATGACTTTAAAATGAAATTCTGTGAAAAGTTCTGGAATGAAGTTATTCAGTCGCAGCATCGTGAGGGAGTAGTGTGTGGTAAATATAACCCTAAAGGAAGCTCCACCATGACCGAATACTTTTTAGGGCAGGTATTAGTGTGTAAATATCTGGATGGCTTGAAGGAGGAAAGTGATGTGGTGAGGTTGCTACTTAGGCACTTTCCCTATAGGATCAAGGAGGCTGCTTGTATCCAGAATGTAAAGACAATATCACAAGTAGAAAATTTGTTAAGCACATTTGATGCACTAGGGAGAGGGGATTATGAGGACAATTTCAATAGGAACCAGGGTAATAATAATAATAGGCCTAATGAAGCCAGGCATCAGGATGTTCTAGGGAACGGTGGCGAAGGAGCCAACGCTCAAAATAGAAATAATAATAATAATCAGCTAAATCAGAACAGAGGAAATGGCTATGGTAATCAGAAATCAAGGGAGGAACAATGATTTCAGGGGAAATCAAGGGAGAAACAATGATTTCAGGGGAAATCAAGGGAGAAATTATAATGACAATAATTACAACCAGAATAGGGGTCATGGAAGAGGACAGCCTAGTGGTAGTAATATACAGCCAAACAATGACAACACAGCCCAGAACAACCAGACCAGTGCAGTAGTTAGTAGTACTACGGCCAGCTGTAGCGGTTCTTTAAACGCGAACCAGGCTGCGAAGTAAGGTCAGAATCTCAGTCTGTAACATGCCCTGTCCATACAATTATACAGGAACCCTATGACCTAAATGTAGGAAATGAATTATTACATGAACTAAATGATGAAGGTATTATTCAGGAAGTGGTTAATAAGAGCCCCATAGTTAAATTTAACGTGTCCGAGGCGTACACAGATGTTTTAATTGATAGTGGTTGTATGAAGAGTTGCATAAGTAGTGCATTTTATGATAAAATGAAAGGAACTGGAGTAAATTTTGAGGAGATGCCAATTAAAAGCACTTTTGTTATCACAGCTGTTGGGAAGAGGTCTAAAGTAATTTCTAAGCAAGTTTTAGTAGACATTAAAATTAATAATCATATAGAAAAGCAGATTTGTCTTGTAATTCCAAATTTAGTATTCAGTGTTATCTTGGGTTCAGAGTGGCTAAGTAGAGTGTCTGGTAACTTATGTTATGATGTAGGGAGTTTGAAATTGAAATGGGGTGATTCTGACGTAGAAGTAGCGTTCAATGACCATATTCAGAGAAGTAGTATTGTAGGTGTAATTTGTACTTTATATGAGATATCGCCAGCCGTAGAGCGGGGTTCTCCATGTTTTGTGGGCAGTGTGATTACGAACGGTAGTCTAGAGGACTCGTTACGTGATGCTGCATTTCAGGGAAATATAGAGGATGAACAGTGTGTTCGGCTCTATGATGTGTTATTGTGTAATAGGAGAGTTTTTGAGGATCGCATTGGTATGGCCAATTGCTATACACATTCATTGAACGTTATTGATAGGTCAGTATTCACAGGACATAGATATCCTGTACCTTTCGCTTATCAGAGTGCAGTTGAGGCACAAATTAACCAGATGCTTGAAGATGGGATTATTGAGCACTCTAACAGTCCGTATGTTAATTCTTTGATCACGGTACCCAAGACCGACGGCACAGTTCGTATTTGTTTAGACGCTCGTTTGGTTAACAGTAGAATTAGTTCAGATCAGCTGAAATCTATGTCAATAGAGGAATTAATGCAAACATTTGAAGGGAAGAAGTATTTCACTTGTGTAGATTTGAGTTCCAGTTTTTGGCAAATGCCACTTATGTACGAAGATAGACCATTTACAGCTTTTAGTCATAAATATAACCTTTATCAATTTTGTAGAACACCTTATGGGTTAAAGAGTAGTTCAGCAGCTTTAATTAGGGCTTTAAACATCGCATTAGGGGATGACACAGGAGAGTTTGTAACCATTTACATTGATGATATGGTAATTAGTTCACGCAGTTTTGAGGAGCATCTACGTCATTTAGATATTGTTTTTCAGAAGTTAGATCAGGTAGGGTTCACTTTGAAGCTGTCTTAAGTCGTCATTCTGTCAGTCAGAAATGACATTTTTAGGTCATAGTGTGTCGAGTAGAGGTGTGACACCATAGGAAAGTAGGGTTAGCATGTGTGGACAGTAGCAACAGGGCATCGTTACAAACACTGAGAAATAGGTAGGTAGAGCAACGTGATGACGTTCATTTAAGGGAGCCACTGGCTAGGTTGGAAATAGGTGAAGAAGAGTATGTGAAAGTAGGACGGTTCACGTACAAGATGCAGGATGGGCTTCTTGCAAGGAAATGTAGGAATCATCGGTGGGCAATATGTGTTCCTGCCACTTTGCGGGAGGAGCTAATTTGGTTCATTCATAGGGAATTAGGACACTTTGGTGCTGCCAAGGTCTTCTATGAAATTGGTCGTGACTTCATTTGGAGTAAAATGGGAAGGGATGTTAGGAGGATTTTAGCTAACTGTGACACCTTTCAAAGGAGTAAATATCCAGTTAAATATTTAGTGGGGGAGAGATCTGTAGTTCTCACCAGTAGTCCCGGCGAACTACTGTGTGTGGATTTATTTGGCCCGATCGTTAAAGGACAGTACGGTTACGAGTATATTTGTATAGTTATTGACGCTTTTAGTAAGTATGTCAAGCTATTTCCGCTAAGGAAAGCCACGGGACTAGCGTGTAGCCGTCTGATCATTAATAAGTATGTACCTCAGTTTGGCCTTCCTCTCAGGATACTATCTGACAGTGGACCACAGTTTAGTGCAAAGAAATGGAGAACCAGTATGCAGGAAGCTGGTATAACACACGTTCATTCCTCTGTAAGGTACCCTCAGGGTAATTCTGCAGAGCGTCCATTAAGGGAAGTGGCTCGTCTTTTTCGGACTCTAGTGCATGACAAGCATACGGCCTGGGTTGGACATCTTCCCAAGGTCGAGACTTGGCTGAATTCTGTCCATCATGACAGCACGAAATTGACGCCATACGAAGTTCACTTCGGAAAGAGACCACAAAATGAACTAGCGAGGGTGTTGGGTTTAAATGAGGGTAAGCAACCGGGGATGGATTACATTGTCCAGTTGGCGAAACAGAATTTATCTAAGTCAGCACAAAAGAGAATTCGCCAACAAAAAGAAACTAAATTTGACCTATTCGAGCCGGGAGACAGAGTCTTAGTTAGAGTGCCGAAACAGTCAAATAAGCTAGAGAAAGTCATGTCCAAGTTCTTTTATCTCTACCAGGGCCCATTTATAGTTTCCAAACGTATCGGCAAAACAGCATATGTGCTGGAGAATAGTGAGGGAAACAGATTATACGACGTATAATATACATAGTCTCCGAAAGTATGTGTCATAAAGTGAGTGTGTTTAGCTGGCGAGCCAGCCTGTCAAATGAGTAAGTGTGGTATTTGGTGCGTGGAAGATGTGGTCTTCCAGGCAGGCGTATCAGAAGTCACACAAGGGGGTAGTATTTAGGTAAATGAGAGTTTTTAAGGTACAGGGAAATATGACGGGATTGTCGGCTGCTCTTGAGCACTAAAATGTCTCGATACACCAAGGCCAGAATTTGGTAGCGCTGGTGAATTCCCATTTGCCTCCAAGAGATGGGTGAGCGCATGGACAGGGTATTTTTGCTTAAGGCGTCCACGAGGCAAAAGATGGGCCATCAGAAGGCGAGACAGTCCTTCATGAAACTCATACATAACAGCACACGTGATTTCTGTTTACGGCCTCGCCATGTAAGATTTGTAAGTGTGTAATTTAAGGTAATTTGTACAATGGTATTATTTGTGTGAGGAGAACTGGTCTGAGTTGAGAACTAGTATTAAGTAGAATATGGTCTACGGGAACTTAACAAGACAGGGCGATTACGGCACAGAAATATTTGGTGTTATATGTAATGCGCATTTACTGTTTTTTTTTCCAGAAATCAATATTAATTTCGTCTGTTATATAGAGAGATTAAGTATTATGGTCAAGATGCGCTGCCACAATAGTGTGATCATGTGCTCAGTGATAAGTGGGATTAAATTTCACAATAAGGAAGGAACCTCCAGTGAAATTAGGAAGTTCTAGGGAGATATACATATATCAGAACACCTTGATGCGTGTGATGTGACATCTCATATACATAGTGCTCACACAGTAATTATGTCTATTTTTCCAACATAGAGAAATTTGAGAGGCGGAAATATCCGTGGAACACTATTCTATATGAAAAACATTGGACTGGTTGCAAAGTGCAATCCATAGTGACAACAAACTTTGACGCAAAGTGCGTAAAGAAAAATTATGAGTGTATATATCTGTAATTTAGGGTGATTTCATTTATGTAATAAGTATTTTGGATGGGGATTATTAACGTGTCTGGGATAATCGGATAATAGACCGTCGTCACGGTAAATCATCCGATGATCCGAGACGAATATGTAACGTGTTTTTCGAGGGGTTTTTATGCCACTGGCATAAGTCAGTAGGAAGCCATTCTATATTCATTTACGCGGCAAATTGTTCAGTCAAGAGAATTTTTCATGTTAACTTATTATTATTATTAACTTATTATTATTATTATTATTATGGTACTTTTTGGAGCATTTTATAAAATTATAAGCGTACAGATAGGTTTTCTATGTCTTAGAAAACACTATCAAGCAAATTATTACGAACGACATTATCATAGAAAATTATGTGATTGCGGAATTTTACGGAGTTTCGTCAGTTAGGGTATTAAGAGAGAGATGACTCATTGGGAATTCAGATACAGGCTTAGTCTTGTCAAGAAACATGTCGCAAGTCTGGGTTGCAACGTCAAGAAAAGGCGGATAGTATGGAACGGCAATCGACTTCACCCTCCCGCCGAGTGTAATGAGCCAGAGGTGGGGAAGTAGCGCGTGGGGATCAGCCAATCAGTGGAGACCACGTAAACTGGAAGTCGGCACTGGAGTGGGAAGCCGACGAGGGCATATATCGTTTGGCGCGCCGTGGAATAAAGGACAATCTGTGTAAGACTTGACCAGTACGGTTGCACGTGTGAGTCGCTCCGATGTTCCGTGGAGTGGAGGACTATCTTTGTAAAACTTAACCAGTGTGGTTGTACGAGGTTTTGGCTCCGATGTTCGGACCATAGAGTTATCAAATCTACCAGTATATCATCAAATATCGAAGAAGATGACGGCGTCCAGGAAACAGTGGGAAACTTTCTTCAACATCCAGTACGAGGGAAATGCTTCGGCAATTTCCAGTGGTAAGCGCGAATGACGCAGAATTACTCAATCTCTCGTTTCTCTTTGTTTTAAATTCAGTATTTCAGTAACTTCATAGCTTGGGAATAAGAGTAAAATCAGTAATTTATCCGACTCCGTTCTCACGTAATTCTCTATCGGTAATATTAAAATCGCAACGCTCCAATATATATATTTTAAACTTATTGTTATTATTAATTTTGCAATACTTGTTTTATACAATAAATTCATTTTTTTTAACAATGCAATCTTTGCTTTCAGTAGGTAGCATTAGATATAGACCAATTCCTTCTCTTGATACAATTGTTGTTGGGTTAATGATCAAATCATACCACGATCTGAGTGAATAGAGTCTTGAAGGTGTTCTGCCAGAGCTAGACGTTGTTAAATACAAATTTAGATTTCAACATTGCGTTGAGGTCTTGGCGCCCATTAAAACAACATAGCTTAGGCAAAGGTCAACAGTTACATTTATCACGCAACAGTTAGGGGCAGTCAACCCGTTACACTTGCCGCTGAACGAGGAGCAAAGCCAAACCGTCACAAACTGTCAAGCATAGACTAAGCTCTAGTAAAGACAACTTGGTAATAAGAACAATAGTTAAATGTGCGAGCATATATGGGTGCAAAAGTGGGAGCAAAAAAAATTGGGAGCAAAAATTGGGAGCAAAAAGTGGGAGCAAAAAAAGTAGGAGCAAGTATGGGTGCAAATGTGAAAGCAAAAGTGGGAGCAAGTATGGGAGCATATGTGAAAGCAAAAGTTGGAGCAAAAAGTGAGAGAAAAATGTGGGAGCAAAAAGTGTAAGCAAAAGTGGGAGCAAATATGAGAGCAAAAAAAAAAGGAGCAAGTATGGGAGCAAATGTGGAAGCAAAAGTGGGAGCAAAAACTGAGAGAAGAAAAGTGGGAGCAAAAAGTGTAAGCAAAAGTGGGAGCAAATATGAGAGCAAAAAAACTTGTGAGCAAATATGGGAGCAAAAAGTGGGAGATAAAAGTGTAAGCAAAATTGGGAGCAAAAATTGGGAGTAAAAAGTGGGAGCAAAAAGTGGGAGCAAAAATTGGGAGCAAAAAGTGGGATAAAAAAAAGTAGGAGCAAGTATGAGAGCAAATGTGAACGCAAAAGTGGGAGAAAGTATGGGAGCAAATGTGAAAACAAAAGTGGGAGCAAAAAGTGTGAGAAAAAAGTGAGAGCAAAAAGTGTAAGCAAAAGTGGGAGCAAATATGAGAGCAAAAATAGTGGGAGCAAGTATGGGAGCAAATGTGAAAGCAAAAGTGGGAGCAAAAAGTGATAGAAAAATAAGTGGGAGCAAAAAGTGTAAGCAAAAGTGGGAGCAAATATGAGAGCAAAAAAAAGTGTGAGCAAATATGGGAGCAAAAAGTGGGTGCAAAAAGTGTAAGCAAAAGTGGGAGCAAACAAGTGTGAGCAAATATGGGAGCAGAAAGTGGGAGAAAATGTGAAAGAAAAAGTGGGAGCAAAAAGTGAGAGCAAAAAGAGCGAGCAAAAGTGAGTGCACAAAGTGGGAGCAAAATGTGTGAGTAAAAAGTGGGGGCAAATGTGGTGTTTTACTAAAACAATCTCCCCTAACCTAATCTAACCTAACTTCACCTAACGTAACTTCACCTAACCTAACTTCACCTAACCTAACTTCACCTTACCTAACCTTCCAACTCTCAGATCAAAAATTAAATTCTGGCCATAGTCGAGTTGGAACCCAAAACCTCTAGGATAACACCCAAGTATACTAGCCACTACACCGCGAGATGGGCAAATTATCATGCAACACAACACAAAAATAAAAGTTTCCTGTAGTGTAACTCATTGGCTGACAACTATAGTTGAGAATTCAAACCCAAGACCTCAGGACTTTTGTTTTGAACATTATCAGAAATATTATTCCATTTACATTTTGCTGTTGCTTATAGTTATAAGAGTTGGCATTAATATGGGAGCAAAAGTGAAAGCAAAAAGTGGGTGCAAGCATGACTGGTTGTTGAGACTTTCATATCAACTAATACACATAAATTAAATTTTAGTAAAGTGACTTGGCTAATAATAATAATAACAGTTTTAAAAAAATCAAGGGGATTGATATGACGTTTTTATACCTATTGTTGGCCGTGGAAAAATGATCTACAACAAGTTTTGTTTTTAAAACTATATCACACTATCGTAAAGGCAAAGACTTGTATTAAGTATGCATTTATTGTCATAATCATGTATACTCTGCAATGTTAAATATTCTAACTTTGTAAAAAATAAAACAGCATTGTACCATTATTTACATTTATTTACAAACTTTTTATACATTTTTTTGTTTCATCATAATATTTTAAAGGGTTGATGTTGCTCACGTCCGTAGGTGTAACCTATAACTTAACCCTACACGTGACCCCTGGGTGGTGCTAAACGAGCAACAATATTAGGTGAACTATACATATAATGCCAAGAATGCAATGTAAAAATGGTTCTTTTCAGAACCACCAAACTAGAGATATTGGACACTCAATACGCATTATGCAAATCAATATTGAAGGCCTAAGTTCAGCCAAATGTGTTTATCTACATAAACAGCTACAGGATCTTGATATTGACATCGTTAATGTCCAAGAGACGCATACCAAAGATGAGCAGGACTTCCATAGAAGAGGACATCTTCCAAGTTATACCCTAGTAAATGCCATCCACCACCCACAGTATGGTATAGCCACTTATGCCAAGTCCAGCTTGACTGCAGTCCAAGTTCTTGAGTCCACAGTCATAGACAATACCTTCCTATTAGTCATTGAGATTAACGGCCTAAAAATTGTCAATGTGTACAAGCCTCCATGCATAAACTGGACTCCAGCTGTACTGCCTACTTTTGACCATCCATGTATCTATACTAGTGACTTTAACAGCCACCACACATCATGGGGTTATGATACAGTAGATGATAATAAAGAGACATTACTTTTATGGGCAGAAATATCCAATTTGCATCTGGTGTTTGATGTAAAGGACAAAGGTACTTTCCATTCCGCACGCTGGAATAGGGACTACAACCCAGATCTAGTATTTCTTTCTATGGATCAACTATCGCAACCCTTATATACCTCACGAAATGTTCTGTCTAACTTTCCAAACAGCCAACACCGTCCTGTAATTGTAGAGGTAGGGCTAAAAATCCCTCTTGTGAATTCGATGCCCTTACCCAGATGGAATTTCCAACGCGCTAATTGGGACGCATTCTCTAAGGAACTTGATAAAAACTTAACTGAGAAGAACTTACAATCAACAGCAACCAACTATGGCGAATTTGTTGAACTCGTTATGAAGGCTGCAAAAGCAAACATTCCTAGGGGTTATAGGAAGGAATATGTGCCTGGATGGAATAAGGACAGTGAGGACTTGTATAAAGAATATCAAAGTACTGGAGATCAATCATTAGGCACTCAGCTACTACTGTCCCTCAATAAAAGCAGGAGAGAGAAGTGGGAAGCAACTGTTACAGAAATGAATTTTGTAAAGTCGAGCAGAAAAGCTTGGATAATACTTCACGGACTGACTGGTAAGAAAAACTCCAGAAAGACATACGGTACTTTAAGTCCTGACACCATTGCTAATAGAATGGTAGATCTTACAAGGGCAAAGCGAGACAAGTGTCACACCAAAATGGTGAAACGTAACCTCACTCTCCTCAGAAAGAACGCCCAGAGAAATAATCAACTATCCAGGGCGTTTTCTGTTGAAGAAGTTGTAGCAGCTATCAAGCAGTTGAAGACCAACAAGGCAGCTGGTCCTGATAACATCTATACTGAATTCATCTTACACATGGGTCCACTCAGTATAAACTGGATTACTTCTCTTTTCACATATATCCTTGAAAAGAATCACCTACCCAAACAGTTTAAACTATCCAAAGTTATAGCTATTCTGAAACCAGGTAAATCTGAACACAATCCTGAAAGCTATCGTCCCATTGCCCTGCTTAGCGCCATGTTTAAACTTCTGGAACGTGTCCTTCTGAACAGGATAGCACCGTACATTGAAGATGTCATACCACCTGAACAAGCTGGCTTCCGAAACGGTCGTAGTTGTACAGATCAAGTTCTTGCACTTACAACACATATTGAAGCAGGTTTCCAAAACCATCTAAAATCCACAGCTGTCTTCATTGATCTCACGGCAGCCTATGATACTGTCTGGAGACAAGGGTTACTTTTCAAACTGTTTCAAGTTATTCCAAGACAGTTTGAGGTGTTCTTGGGTGACTCTAAAAGTCACAAGAGGAAGCTGAATAATGGACTCCCACAAGGATCTGTTTTGGCCCCTATCCTTTTCAACCTGTATATTCATGACTTGCCATATACTACGGCAAGAAAGTTCATTTATGCTGACGATATTGCGCTTGTAACGCAGAGCAGAAATTTTGAAGTTGCAGAAAACACCCTTACTGAAGACCTTAAGAGAATGTCAGCTTTCCTTCAGTCCTGGAGATTGATTCCGAGCCTGAATAAAACAGAAGTATCTTGCTTCCACCTTGCACATCGGTTTTCTAATTACAAACCAAATATTTTGCTTGACGGACAACAACTTAGATACAATCCCTTTCCTACTTATCTTGGAGTGACTTTGGATAGAACCCTGACCTACAAAGAGCATCTCACCAAGCTCTCCCATAAAATTGCTGCAAGAAACAACATCCTACATAAACTTAGTGGTACTTCCTGGGTAGCCTCTGCCGACTGCTTACGCCTAACTGGCATTAGCCTTGTCTATTCAACAGCAGAATACTGTGCACCCGTGTGGTTGGAAAGTGCACATGTGCATAAAGTAGACTCAAGATTAAATGACACAATGCGATGCATCACTGGTACTATTAAGTCAACGCCTTGCCATTGGCTGCCTGTGCTGAGCCACATTCCTCCACCACATCTAAGAAGGAAACAAGCATTGTTGAGAGAGGCTAAGAAGATCAGGGCTTCACCTACTTTACCACTACACCATGAATTTTGCCATCCCTCACAACAGCGACTACGTTCTAGGAGGCCAACATGTGTTACTGCAGAAATACTGTATGTGGATGGGTTTAATTTAAACCAAAGTTGGAGAAACGAGTGGTCAACAAAAACAGCGGGGACAAGTGCCCATTCTCTTGATCCTACAAAGGAACTGAAAGGTTCTGACCTCCCAAGGAAACTGTGGTGCCGTCTTAACAGATTCAGAACCGGCCATGGCTGCTGTAAATTCTTTCAACACAGATGGGGCTGGATCAATTCAGCAATGTGCGACTGTGATCAAGAGGAGCAGACAATGGATCATCTTCTCCGACGCTGCCCTCTGTTCTCGTTCCCTGGGAACCCTGCTGAACTCTTTCATGTCACTCCGAATGTCATAACTTGGTTGCAGAATGTGGATAATGTTGTATAATGTAAATTTTGTATATAATTCACCATACGATTAAATAAATAAATAAATTTTAAAGGCAATACTAAAAACTAAAACATTATTGTTCTATACACATATTTTTTTCTTTCAGTCTATTGTCATCACTTATATTTTTCCATTATTCATTCACATTTGTTTTTATTTAATTAAAACGAACCATGCACCTATTATTTTTAAAACCTTCATAAATTAAGTGTACAGGTTGCACAGCATCATTGACTTCATCAAAACACTCTCTGACATATCATTAAACCGTATAGGCAGAAATGTCTCAAAGTTTTCACATACACAAAGTACACGATCACCATATGCTGTTTTCAATTTCCGAATCTTGATAATGCGGAATGGAATATGCGTTGGCAATTCACTGAGCTTCTTTGTCTCTAAGCCACACGATTGTCCCACAGCATTCAAAACATTCATTGCAGTAGTCTATAAACAAAACAAAAGCATATATATTACATTCTAAAACAGCTTTAATAATATTGTGCAATTAGGGATTTTGCACTATGCATGGCTAATAAATTATACTAGTTATGCAAGAAATGCCCTAACTGTAGCAGATACTACTTTTCTGCATATAGCACAACTGTTAAGTTCTAATGCACACTTGACACAGGCTATCATGTGTCCACAAGGCAAAAATACAACACCTAGTTCATCTTGATAACAAATTTTACATAATTCTTGGTCACACTTTTGTATCTGTTCGTGAGACAAGTCTTTTATATTCAGCCTCATTTATTTGCTCCACGTGTTCTAACTCTAAAGGCACTTTTATGTCTTGGGCTGCAATCACGTTTTCTTTACGAATAGTGTTCACAAATTATTGACCTTTAAGCAACACCATGTACCTACAATTAGGTAACCAACGAGCGTGTTCCACAAAAGGGTCATCATTCATTTGCCAATCCTTTAAAGCAAATCCACAATAAAAACATATTGTTTTATCCCCTACACCAGTAAAACATCCAGCTTCACTTAGCTGTTTGGTAATGTGTTTTAATATTAATGGACAAACATTTTTATAAGATTCTAAACCTTTTTCAAAAGAGCTGTACTCTGGGTGTGCTAGTGCTTTAGTCTTGCAAACTCCCAATTTTTCAAAAGCACATGCCAATTGAACACTGTCTATGACATATTGACCACATACATCGACACTACCGTTGTTGGCTGGTAGTACATCATTATTATTATTATTTATTTGTGATTCAGCAACGTAAGTAGTGGCCAATGGTCCTGTGGTTTGGTAAAATGAATACACGGGTATGTTACCCACTTGTTTTCCAAGCATGTAAGGACAACAAGGAGACCATCGCAAATGGTCTCTAAATGGATCATCCCCTTCTTCCCAGTGTGAAAGTTCAATACGACAAAGCACACAGCGCACCACATCTTCTCGGTTCAAGTAAAAAAAACGGCTTTTGCAAGTTTATGTGTCGACAAAAAGCATACAGGCCAGGATTCAAATGTTAACCAACGATCATGTTCTGATTTTAAATTTAACCCACGTGGTAAACCAATTTGCTCACTTGTTGTATTTGGTACTAACGCCATGTGTTATAATAAAACTTTTTCTTATTGTAAGTTATTAAAGTTGCACAGAGTACTTTAAAGCACAATGTTTGCTTATTCACTGTCGGTTCATTACGTTAATGGCGCATGACGACACCTAAAAGCAAACAAAATAACCAATCAATCAATCAATCAATCAATACTTGTAAATAAAACTTTAACGTTAATTGGCATTAATATATCAAAACACCATAAAATTATAATAAACTGTATGTCGGCACTAACAGTATCCCATGTACTTATTTTCTTTTTATAAAGCTGCAGTCATTTACATTCCCCTTTAATCAATACATAAACAAAAAATAATAATGTCATGTCATTTTGTTCAGATTATCATGTTCAAACCTGTGCATATTCGTTGAGTTCATAGGGTACCAAGTTCCGCATTTTTCTACTAGAAAGCGCTATAGAGTTTAAGGAGATTAGATATCTAACATCTAACCTCCTTGAATTTCATAGTCAAGGAACAACTAAATTCGACATGCAAGCTACCCTCTGCGTGTCAAATAACAAAGCTTGCACCCGGCACCCGAGGCCATACGATATTAATATTATTATTATTAATATTATATTATTATTATTCTTCTTCTTTCTTCTTTTTGCGTTTTGCCCATTATAGAGCGCGCTTGAACTTGTTTTTCGGCTTGATGATATTCGCCTTCCTATCTTCCCAAAATCTCTTCATGAAGTCACTGTGCTGCTTCTTCCGTTCTTCTGTCCACTTGGTTCCAGTCCTGCCACTAGTTTTCACCCTAAACTTGTGCTTTGTTACTGCGGTCCTGAATTCTTTGCGGTTTCTCAGAATATTTTCTCCGATGTTCAACTCTTGCAGGTCCTCTCTTGATTCATCCAGCAGGGCTATCCTAGACTTCTGAGAATTTATTACATTGAATAACCTTTTTGTAAGTCTATAATCGTCCATCCTGAAGAGGTGTCCATAAAATGTTAAACGTCTTCTTCGTACAGTGTTGCTGAAACTATCTGTGTGACGGTATAGTTCTGAATTTCCGTCTTTTAATCCAAATTCCGTTTTCTTGTATGGGGCCGAATATTTTTCTAAGAATTTTACGTTCTTGCGTTTCTATATTTGCAATTTTAGAATGACCTCCTAAAGCTATGGTTTCTGAAGCATATAGAGCTTCCGGTAGTACAACTGTTTTGTAGTGTTTCAGTTTTGCATTATGTGACATTACTCTTTTATTATAGTGATCCCATGTTAGTCTGAATGCTCTATGAAGTTTTGAGACTCTTTCTGTGTTAGCCAAACTGTCCAATCCTGAAGGAAGAATTATTTATCCAAGGTATTAAAAAAATTCTACTTGGGATATTGCTCCATACGCTGTTTCTATTTTTTCTTTCTTGTTCTTTTGCTGAAAATTCTGCATGTACTTGGTTTTTCAAATGATATTTGAAGGCCTGCTTGTGATGCTATTCTGTATAATGTCTTAATAGCATGCTTAGTTTCTTCTTTGTTCCCAGTGATAATCGCTAGGTCATCTGCGAAAGCCAAGCATTTCACATTGATTTTGTTTCCAGCAGTTCCTATGCTAACGCCTTTGATGTTCTTTTCCCACTCTCTGATGACTTTATCTAGAACCAGGTTAAATAGAAGGGGTGAAAGTCCGTCTTCTTGGCGAACACCTGTTCGTGCTTCAAAAGAGTCAGAAATTTCCCCAAGAAACTTCACCTTCGATGTTGTATTGGTGAGAGTCTGACGAATCAGTTCTCTGGTCTTCCTGTCCACTTGAAGTTCTTCTAGCGTCTCAAACAGGGTCTGCCTGTCCACAGAATCATATGCTTTCTTTAGGTCCACAAAGGTGACAATTGTGGGGTTGGATCTGCGGATCTTCAAAATCATCTTCAGGTTCCATATCGGTTCAGCACATGAACGCCCTTTCCTAAAAGCCGCTTGATATTCACCAATCAAATGGTCTGTTTGTTTCTCTAGTCTGTTCAGAAGAGCTTTAGATAGGATTTTGTAGGCCACAGATAATAGGGATAAACCACTATAGTTGTTTGGATCAGTTTTGTTACCTCTCTTGTGCAATGGATGTATTAACGCGCACTTCCAGTCCTGTGGGATCACTTAAGTTTCCAAAATTGCTTTTAAAATTGCGTGGATCCTTCTGGTGATGATTATTATTATTATAGGGAACGACATGCCAGTTTTTTTTTTTTACAAAATCCAATATTGCCTTGTACTTTCCCGGTAAACAACCAGTATGATCTTGTACCGATTGCCAATACATAGTCATTAGCCAAGAAAGCAATCATCGTCCTAGTCATGTACAGGTAATGAATTTTTTGTCTACGAGTTTTCAGTAGTGGTAAAATGGAATAGCATTTTATGTTAGGCTTACCTGAGTTTTAAATACTTCACTGCCTGGAAAAAATGGTTGCACTTTACTGCGTCTCGGCTTTTCAGCGACTGCTGCGGCGGTAAGGCTTTTCTTTCCAAGTTTCTAAAAGTAAATAAAAAAATCCGTTATAAATACCTAAATTCAGATTAATACATGCATTTCATAAAATAAAATATGAAACAAAAAATGAAACAAGTTATTTTCAAAAATAATCCCACCTTCACTTGCAGTGGCTTGTTGCTGTTTCCTTCTGGTGGGCTCAAAAATAAACTGGTTTCTTGTATCTCAGACATGTAAGGTATACCGGTTATCTGCAAACAAATAAATTAAAAATCAATAATTACCTAATCAATAACTACAAATTAAGGTTCATTAGCATGGCATTATTAAAATAATCATTCATAGGTACTTACCAGAAAATAAAATAATTTTTCTTCCACAGCTCTACTGTATACGTCCGTGTGCTAAAATGGCAAGTGCATGACTAACGCAATCGTTACCAGTTAGCCTAGCAACAGAAAAAGTTGTATTTTCTCTGCGTTTTGACCTTGAATGGTTCTCTGTCTCTCTCTCGCATGTGTTCCCACGCTTCGTCACATTCCACAATCTGAATAAAATTCGTATACCTTATACTAGTTTTATGTTTTTAATAAAGAACCAAAATGGTTGCCTCTTATACATCGGTAGTATGGCTGTCTAGGAACCAAAATGGCGGTTTCTCTCTCTGTTAAATCGCTAGACCTGCTAGCCACCACGAGGCAAGTAAGCTGATGTCACACTTTCTGCTGACGTAGACATTCCTGCCTCGTCAGCACCAGCAACAGCTCTCACGAGACCTCTGGCTAGGTACAATATTCAGTATCCAGTGAGCTGGACTGTGTGCGTGTTAGCATTCAAAACATGTGTGTGTCTTATTATTATTATTATTATTAAACATTTTACTGTAATAATAATTACTAGCAAGCGGCCATCCTCAATACATGATCATGTTAACCACATACTTTCACCCTAAAACACATGACTTTACCCAGTTCAATATTTAGTTTATAACATTTCAGGCCAATGACCTTACCGTTTTGGCTCTTTGCGTACATGCACATGACTTGGTCGAGCAAATGTTATAGGTTTCAATATTCTAAAACCTTTTACTGTGCCAGACAGCAGTCTCGCTTATTACCGTTTACTAGCATGTTAAAGATCCCCTTCAGGGGTAAAAAATTCCTAGCACACTTAACACATTTTCAAATATTCGTCTCTATCCGCCATAGGAAATATCACAAAACCAACCGTCAAAAGCTGCCCCGCCATCCCACTAAAATAGATATTCATTACTTCCGGTTCGGTCACCGAGATCGCCAACGTCTAAGAATCACTTGGTCATATCCTACAACCGTCTGTTGTGTCGGAGAGCGATCTCGTTCATCACCGTTAACTAAAACGTTAAAGATCCCCTTCAGGGGTAAAAAATCTTAGCATGGTTGTCACATTTCAAAATATTCGCCTTCATTCATTCGTCATAGGAGAAAATATCAAAAAGCAACCCCTCGTTTTGCCATACATCGCCCCGTCGAAATAGCCATTTCCTGTATTCACCATGCTCAGTCATAGACTCGTTGTAACATACATCAAGCACTGCCGGCTCTCTGTCTACAAACACGCTTTTATTTAAAATAAATAAATTAAAAAAGCCTAGTTTTTTGTCCTAGAGACTTGACATTTATTTTCGTGGTAGAGGGGGGAGGGAGCTTTCATTTATGTCAAACAAACTTATTTGTCAACGTGTTAGTTTCCAAAATAGTAAAAATTCATCACCGTTAACTAAAAAAAACTCAAAATATAAAAAAGTTTTATTATAAAAAATTAAAGGTCATAGAGACCATTCGTTTCAACTATGGCATAACATTCTATCATGTTTGGTTTTCAAACTATCGCGTACTTTCGAAAACATTTTTTTTTAAATAACGAGTGGTCTATAGGAAAGAGAACGACAGCTCGAGTCCAACGACACCTCATTTGTTAAAATCCGACCATCCGTTCGCCAATGATTACCAATGTTCGCGAGAAAGTAGGCTATCATTTTTTCCCCTCCTACACCCTTGAAACTTGCTGTCCGCCAAGAGGGCATACCCACTTTTCATTAACGTGAAACAAACTTATTTCCAATTCACCGTTTCCAAAATAGTGCCAATCCAAAAAAGAACATTTTCATTTTTTAAAATACCAACACACATGCTTAGCCAAGAGAACGTCATCCCAACGCCAACAATACGTCGTTCGTTAAAATCGGACCACGCGTTCGAGATATATCGCCTAAAGTTTATATGAAAGTAGGGGGCGGCTCAGAACTCTCCCCATCCGACTACTGCACAGTTTTAGTCCTAGAGACTTGAAATTTATTTTGGGGGCAGAGGGGGTCAGGGCCATTCATTTACGTCAAACAAAATTTTTTGTAAACTCTTAAGTTTCCAAAATATAAAAAAATCAAAATTGAACTTTTTTCAAACAAATGTAACAAATAAAAACGTTTTATTATAAAAAATAAAGGACATAGAGACCGTTCGTTTAAGCTATTGCACAACATTCTATCATGTTTGGTTTTCAAACCATCACCTACTTTCGAAAACAGAAATTTTCAATTTTTTTTTCAAAAATATAACGAGTGGTCCATAGGAAAGAGGTCGTCATCTCGAGTCCAACGACACCTCATTTGTCAACATCCGACCTTGGGTTCACGAGCTTTCGCAAATATTACATGGCTGAGGCTTAGCAGTGGGGCAAGGAGGGTTCTAGAGTGTAATAGAACGCTCACTACTCCCCTACTGAACTGCAAGGCTCCGAAATCTCACCTGACATCCTAGTGTGCAGGCATGACGGCTGGAGAAGCTGGACATCCCTGTGGCACTCGGAGTAGTAGCTGACTGGAGCGTGCGGGTCCTTCCCACCGGCCTTGAATACTTGGGCGGTCAGGGCTGTCCATTCCTACGTGTACTGTACTCGCTAACTCCCATTGATTTATATGAGAAAATTTGCCACATGATTTTGGGGCCTTGCAGTTCAATCTGGCGGCTGATTTTCCGCACGTTGTCCTCTTATAGCACAAGGATTGCGTTCACAAAGTTTCAAGATAGGTTTCGACCCGTCTTACCTGATACTTGACTTGTAAGTATTCTTCTAAACCTTACTCCACTCCTCAGACAGTGATAGTGCTGAAACCAGACTTCCACGTCAATGATGTACGAGAGCCAAAAAGTTGCCATATCTGAATTAGACTCGAAAATATCATGAAACATCACCTGCATGAATTTAATAATTGAATCTGATTCAATGAAGTTTTCACTTTCTTGTTATGTTATGGTATCTGCTACATATTCTAAACCGGTAAGTAGGTCTGGGTGATTCCCAACACAGCATGCGTAATAAAGCTTTCGCTATCAATTTGTGCAGATGCATTGCTCTGTTGTAGTGTTTTCCAGATAATGCTTGCTTATCATACTCTCACTTCCAAATGGTGACCAGTTGCCTCAATCCAACGAAACCATTGAAGGTGAATCTATCGTAGAGACAGAAGTAGTCAGTATAGATGTTTATAATTCATCCATAGAAGACAGCGACACAAAGGAGGAGTCAGGGATTGACTGCAGGATATGTGACCTGGCTTTCACATGTTCTATGGACATAAAATTAATGATGTAGCTTTCAAGACATTCTTATTGATGTTGTTAACGACATTGTCTATCCCATGAGGGCATAATACGACGGTACTTACTTATTTAGCGTATGGTTTTAGTGCCAGGAGTGTCCGAGGACATGTTCGGCTCGCCAGAGGCTGTAGCTGCTTCAATGCGGACACCCATGGGGTGAGCTACACGTTCCGTTCAATTTCAATTAATTCCAAATTTCGCCACCAGATATCATTGACACCTAGTGGTGAACGTTGGAACTTTGATAGAACGTTTCAACGAAATGCAACCTGAGAATTTAGCTACATACAAGTTTAATTAGTGGAAGGTTCTTTTACATGCCATACATCTATGACATGGGGCTGTCAGCTTTACTTCCCCTCCGAAGGAAGGAATACTGAAGGACTTTTAACGCTCTTAAAAATCCGACGACTTCGGCCGGGTTTGAACCCGCGATCTTGGGCATAGAAGCTCAGCATGCTACCGACTACGCAGCCGAAGCCGCTATTCTACTACTGAAATTATTTGATAATCAGTAATATTATACTAAAACTATACTTTCATAATATAACATTTAAAAAATGAAATTTTTTTTTTCGTTCAGATTGCAACCAGTCACAATGTGAAAAAAATAGAGCGATTAAATGTCTATCCAAAGGTACTTTAACCATGGAAATTTTCCAAACAGCTTGGAAGATTTCTCTGTTTTCTCATTTCGCGAAGACTGGTCGCCATTTTTCAGGATGGTAGCCAAACGCGAAAATTACAAAAATGGCTCCCGATGCTAAATTTCATCCTTAAAATATGTCAAAAACAAATTACGTTCATAAAAAGGGTTCTCCCTTAAAACGCACGGATTTCAGTATCCTGACCGGACTAATACTGCAGATTGCGAAGAGTTGTAAGTGTGATACCACTGAATCATCGAAGAGGGCATAATTTTTACATCACCAGCACGTCCAAAGTGTCGATCAGGAAAGTATTTTGATGAAATCACGGATCTCTGGTGTTCAGATCTTCCATGTTTTTCAAATGTATAAAGAACAAAAATAAAATACCGTATAGTTGCCGCGAGTTTTTTCGTGGTACCTGATGGCTGAAACTTACTTGAATTTGTTGAAAGTATCCATTCAAAATTGATGGTTGTAATAACTAAGTACCGTACCGTACTCTAATCGTTAAAACCAGATATTCCAAAATACCGAGGTGTTCGGTACACCTCCGGAACTACTCTAACCAGACGCCAACCAAATTACTTTAAGCTAACCTAGATGATAATAGAAGCTTCACACGCATAGGAACGCAAATACTGAAAACTGGGAGGATATTCAAAGAGGCAAATTTTCACCACATATTAATGAGCCAGAAATTAAAGGTCAATTTAAAACAACACAACTTAGTTTATCTGAATTAAGAAGATCTTGCGGATTGTACCCAAAAGTATAGGGTACTCATGCAGATCAGACGATGTAGGACATCTTTTAAATATATTTAAGACATCCTACCACGGTATGAAATTCGAAAGTCGTGCGCGTTCTAAAGTGAGTCAATTTAACACAGGGAGTAGTGGAGTAGTGGGCGTTCTAAACCCCCACCACCACTACTCCCAATGCGAGCCGATAACTCTCGAACCCGTGGTCGGAGATTCACGAATGAGATGTTGTTGGACTCAGGCTGACGGGGGCTTTGCTATGGACCACTCGTTATATTTTGAAAGAAAAAAAAAGTTTTTAAAATAGGCAATAGTTTCAAAAACAAACATGAACGTTGTGCCATAGTTGCAACGAATGGCCTTTATGTCCTTTATATTTTATAATAAAACTTTTTTTATTTTTCATGTTTTTTGAAAACAGTCCAATTTTGAAGTTTTTATATTTTGGAAACTAAAGAGTTACCAAAACATTTTGCGTGACATAAATGAATGGCCCTGACCCCCTCTACCACTAAAATAAATGTCAAGCCTCTAGGACTAAAACTTGACAGTAGGGCTAGGTTGTAGGTTCTGTCTCACTTAGGAAGTTGTGAGCCCCTAGCGACCTTGGAATGGAAGGAGTAATGCTAGGAGGGCGTGCTTGGATTCGTTTTTTCGTCTCGTTGTGCTCTATACGGGAATGTAGGCGTCGAAAAGGTGAAGATCTGGAAACAAGTTTTTTTTGGTAAAAACGTGATTTTAGACTTTTTGTTATATCTCGCGAACCAATCATGCTAGAGGCGTGTACGAGGTGTCCAAAGACTCGCAGTGACGTCCTCTTTGCTATGGACCACTCGTTATATTAAAAATGGAAACTAGAATTTGGGGTAACAAGTGTTTTTTTGTGATTTTTGCTGATATATTACGAACCAATAAGCCGAGAGACTTGTACGAGATGTCATGTTTTTCGTCGCGTTGTCCTCTGGCCGATGATGTTCGTGTTGAGCAGGAATGAAAAACCATTTTGAGGTAAAACCGTGATTTTAGACGTTTTGCTATATCTCACAAACCAATAACGCTAGAGACGTGTACGAGGTGTCATAGGACTCGGGCTAACGCTCCCTTTTTGAAACTATTTTTGAAATTTTGACAAAGGCCTAACGACACTTTTGTTGAAAAAAATCTTTACCTGTTTAAAATGCTCAATGGAAAATGACAAAGACTCTTGAAGGTTAAATAATCTGACAACCGTGGTGGCAGGGGAGTGTGAAATGCATGCATACACATGTGAAACCACATGAGGGCTAAACAAGTCACATCCTGTCTTGCTTCGTACGTGACAAATTGCAAGTTCATGTAAAATTTGACCTGGCATAGGTGTTCACCTCGGGCGTTAGCTGTCCACGAGAACACAGGTGGAAAGAGAAAGAAATATGTGGAGCTGAGGACTGTACACCCAGAGCTATAGATGGTGTACAACATGTGTGAATAAATAAATAAAAAGTGCACAGGTTTACACAACATGTAATTTATTGATCCAAGAATTAAACGTAGAGTTAAATCCTAACCATTTGACATATAGTTTATTTCCTTTTTGTTTCAACACTTTTTCCACAAGACAATGCTTAGGAAATGCTGTTTTCTGAAGTTCATGGAGATAAAATCTGACTTTTATGGGTTGATGGTTGAGGTCCTCGAGTAAATAGGTGACTGGACATTCGAAGTTGACTTGACGAATTCGAAATAGTTCAGTCCCCCACTGAGGTGTGTAGCCCTTATTGAAGGCAGACTTAAATTTGCACACACGAACGAAATCCCCAATTTTCAGTCGGTGACGTTTAGGATCGGCTGTTTTTATGGGGTTAAATAGTTTATCCAATCGCTGAATATTTTTGGTCACGAGGCGTGGCTTGGTCCCAATCGTTCTATGTTTGGTGTCATTGTAACGTGATACTAGCTCTGGTAACATGTCCAACCAGCGATGCATGCCCTGAGCGGTAAACGCTTTCCACATATGGGTTTTCAATGTTCGGTTGAACCGCTCAACCACACTGGCTTTGAGATTGCTGTACGTGGTGTAATGGTGAATATCCTTAGATTTGAGAAAACTGGAGAAATCCTTGTTGAAAAATTATTTCCCTTGGTCAGTTTGTAGTAACTGAGGTTGGCGTTTGGAGTGTTGAATAATATGTAGAAAAGCCTTGGTAACTAGTGGACCAGACTTGCGACGCACAGGTTCAACAAAGGCCATTTTGGAATAGACATCAATGACGATCCACATATAGCGTTCACCGTCGTTAACGCCAGCATAGGGTATCATTTCAACCTAGTCAGCCAGCCAAAGTTCATCCACACCTCGTGAAATCACATTGAGTCATGGATAGTGACGCCTGGCTGGGCGATGCAACTCGTGAGCAATACCCATTTTAGAGGGCGAGGGCTTAAACAATAATTTTGGCATTTCGAAGTTCTTGTTCAATTTCTTGAATTTCCCAATCGTGACCGGTATGGCCAGCTTGACGTGAAGCATGCCACAACTGTAGCCGATGGACGAGCTAATTGTGATTGTGCCAGTAGGTAACATCCCCAAGGGGTTTTAATGGTTTAAATGTCACTCCCGAAGCGGATGCTTTACGACGACCACTTTGACTGGTGGGAAACATTTTTGCAATGATGGTTTTATATTTTTGAGATATATTGGCATTCACTTGTTGAGCTGGATCATACTGTCTTTTGTGGGTATGGGTGTCCAATAAAATGGATTTATAATTGCCAAGGTCCTCTGACGTATAATCATGGAAAGAGGGGGTTCGAGAAAAGAGCAGCTTTAACAGTCCTGGCGTTAATTTATAATTGATGTTCTTAATGACAGCTTTAGTACGAGCAAATTTAATGGATGAATCCCCAATTTTAAAACTATTATCCTCATAGCGAACACCATACGTGGTATCTGTGTTTCCAAAAAATAGATCAATGAAATAGGGTTCCAGTGTTGCTCCATAATATTTTATTAAAATGGTTTTCAGTTGAGCTTTATTTTGAGGGGTGGCCAAGACTTGTGAAAACGGAGAAGATCTGGAAGAGCAAGGTGTTTCGACCATGGCCAAGGATTTCTTTTTCTTAAAAACTCTGCTTGGGGTGTGGTCTTTTTTTGAGGCGTAAACACTTGTTCCTCGTCATCCTCAACTTCGCTAACACCAGTCAAATCTTCCTGTTCCTCTTCCTCTTCCTCTTCCTCAGGTCCTCGTGCAGCGTCTGCGTGGTTTGTGAAACGGTGGGAAGCGTTTCAGATGGCTTGAAAGAGGGTTTCAACATGGCTTTTAGCGGAGGTGCTAAATGTTGTTGAATAAACAAAGCATGATCTGCACGTGATCGTTTCAATTGACGAAACTTTTGGCGAATAGTATTTTTTGCTCTAATAATATGCTTTTTCAATTTACTCTCTGCTAACGCCATTGTGGCTTGACAAATGACTTGAGAGGGAATGAGACAGGGCCTTAAATAGCAATAAAATGATCAAACCCTAAGCGATACCGTCCTTGGTTGAGTTCACCTTGTTTGTCAATCACTAAACAGGCATGAAGTTGAGTGTTCCAGCACTTGGCACACAATTCTGTAAACATTTGAAAGGTCATATCCGGATTCACATGTTCATTATAAATGTGACAACTGTTCCTCTCGTCCTGGCGAAATAAAACGATGACATTGGCATTGTCACGAATCAACTGTTTAGACATTTTAGAATACGTTTGTCCAAGACAGAAGAAATCGATATGTTTGTGACGACCCATGCTGAAGTAGCTTTGAATGATGCATTGACGTTCAGTGTATACATCATCGAAAATCATGAGTGAATCGGGCTTTACCTCATCCGGTGAAATCACATTTTCTTGCATGGAAAATGAGAAATAACCCATATTCTCTTTTTGTAATCCAGACATGACTTGATCCAGAAACACGTAGAGGGGTTGGTAGAGAGATTTTGCATAAATATAAATATTTTGAAAACGCAGACCATTGGGCGCTGTGATGAGCGTTAGCAAAAGATTGGTCTTTCCACAGCCGGAAGGCCCCACAATGATGCAGCGAATGGAAGATGGAAACAGTGAACCATGGCGTTGTTCACGTGATGTGGGACAGAGATGGGAAACCATGTCCCCCAAGGGGAATGACTCTTGCTGCTTAATAATCTTCATTTCAACTAAGGCTTAGCCAGGCTAGCAGGCTGTCTATATACAGGACACCGAGCCTTGTCATAGAAACAGTAGACTCATACTACAGGTTGGCGATGGATGTCTTTGGACGTGCGTTAATGGCCAAAGCTAGGGTTGTCCGCATACATGATCCTAAACAGGAAACAGATCCTGCTAATAAACACTATGTTGATAGGTCAGTTGTGCCACGCACTAAACAGGGAGATTATGACTTTAAGGGAAAGCGGTTAACCCATGTAAAACATCCTCAATTGTCTACAGACGTTACTACAAAAAGTATGTGGATAACAAGGTGTATGAGTTTTATGACAAAGTGCCTCAGCTTACGGTGAATGGCTATAGCGCTAATCACCATCGGATTATTCACGTGGAAGACCCACAAGACGAAGACGATGTCTGTACCAAGCGTTACGTGACCTATGAAATGAAAAGGCTTTATAAATTTATCCCATCTGTATTTTTAGTGTATCTGACAAATGAAAAACCTGTGAATGACAGAAACCATTTACCGCTAGTCCATGACCAACACTTGACCTATGTGATTGCTTCGGGTTTAAGCCACTATCGATTCCACTATGATGGAACCATTCACATGAAATATGCCATGCCTGATGAGAACCATTTACAAATACAGATAAATGGTCATAGGATGTTGGTCCATAACCATGAAATGGTCAATGCAGGAGACGAATTATCCTTTCATCTCATGTTGACATGGGATGAAAAGCAAGCGGGAAAAACCATAAACGATTTCCCACTTTATGTGGAATTGGAATATACAGCCATGAAATAACAACCTGGCGTTAGTTGTGACTTAAACTTTCTTGTGAAAGGTTGTTGGTGATTATCATCATGGTGAAACAAAGATATGTCGTGAGAAAGACTAAAAATAAGACCCTGTCCTTGGCAAAGCCTGGGCTTAAGTCATTCGTGGACAAGCCCTTGCGAAAGAAAAGAATAAAAAATAATGTATTGACCATAAGGAAAGCTCTTCGAGCAGCACAGAGCCATGTTATTCCAAAACGTCAGCGACAGGGTTCAAAACAAGGGCGAGTGATTCCCATCCCCAAACGAGCGGGATGTTTACCTGCACTATTTGCCGGTTTGGCTGCTCTGGGTTCACTTTTGGGCGGTGCCAGTGCAGTGGCGAAAACCATTAAAGCCGCGCAGCAGGGCAAGCAACAACTCAAAGAAAGACTGCGACACAATGAAAAGATGGAAGCGATTGCTATGGGGGCTAGAAATGCCAATTTAAAGCCAGCCTTTTATCAACAAGGATTTGGGATTTCACCATTTCAAAATAAAAACAAAAAATTAACCTCACCCATAGCAAGACATGCCCTGACGCATCAACATGTGGAAAGTTATGCTAAACAACTAAAGCTTTCTCATTTTCGAGGTGTGTTTATGCGAAACCAATTACCCCCCACGACCCTGGAAACAGGAATGTGCTGTTGTCAATTTGGATGATCACCGAGGACCAGGAACGCATTATGTAGCTTATGTCAAAGAGGGATCCATTGTATGGTACTTTGACAGTTTTGGGAATCTGCCCCCACCCATGGAACTAGTGACCTATTTTGGAAACAGAATCAAGATATATTATAATGTGAAACGTGAGCAAACGTTTAACAGCCAACAGTGTGGACGTTTGTGTTTATTTTTGTATATAAGACGCAGCATAAGCAAAAAACGCCAACAGTATGTCGGCAGAAAGTAAAACGTTTACACTCCATGGACGTGGACCCGAAGTCAGCCTAGACTTTTACCCGCCCATCGAATTGAGTGAAAAACCTTATGGTTTAGGACTTGTTTCTCTTGAAACGTACAATCGAATATACAACATACGTGAAAATGTGATGATTCTGTGCTCACCCTTGGAGAAGTATAAATTCTGTCCTAAAACTTCCCCATACGGGAGAACGAAACGCATCAGGCGATAGCCTGGCCAAAATAACTACTGTGGTCAAGAAAATTAGACTGAAACGGTGCGGGGGTATTGGGCATGAAATACGTGTCTAGAAAACCAATATAGGGAGCAATGCATTAACAATTTTTATTCCTAATAATAAATTTATAATGAACAAACAAATTGCACTTAAGTGCTTATTACAGAAATTAACAATTATAAATGTAGCAAAGTGTGAGGGCCTGATTACAGAACCCAGATTATAGAAAGGTCCATGAAAAGCTTGCTTGATTGGAGAAAAGTTAAGCTTAATATATAAAAATGCAGTTTATAAAAAGAGAGAACCATAAAAAATAATTAAGAGTGTAATAACTGGTATAATATAAGCTCTTTATAAAATTAAACTTATCTTTGAAGAGAGTTGAAGAGAGTTGAGCGTTGAAGAGAGTTGAAGAGCGTTGAAGAGCCAGCTCCTTAAAAAGTTCCAGCTAGCACACGTTGATTTAAAAGTCTTCACGGTTTTCTTGGAAGGAGGCGTACATGGCCTAGAGTTATGTGCACCATCGATAAAATGTCAACTTTCTTTTCTTGCGCAGGAAGACATTTATAGTTTCCAAGAGCTGATCCAGAGATATTTCGAAGGACGATTCCAAGTATCCCCTCTAAGGGTGAAGTTGAAGAGTACAGCGGCTGGCAATTATTCTTGCCATCTTGAGCAATACGTCATGGTGCAGATCTTGTGACGTAACTGCTCGCTAGCGTAGATATCAGCTATGGTATCATGAGAGGTAGCGGTGACCAGCGGGTTGAAGTGATCAGCAGTGGTGAATCAGAAGTGTTGAAGTGGTTCAGAAGTAGCGGTTGATCCGAAGTGATGAAGAACGCCAGCAAGCGGCGTCTTAAATAGGGACCATGGAACTCTCTCGAAGTTTGGAGATCGCCCGACCAGACAAAGACCTGCCATTGGTCGAACGAAAGTCAGGGTGACGTCAGTCGACACTACTCAGCAGACAGTGGATCAACCAGTAGATGTCTGGTATGTCATGAGTGAGGACGCCTGAGATAGCGAGCGACTGAAACACTCGAGGTGAGAACTATAATATCTATGAATAAGTGATTGATAACAAGATTATGCATATGAATTAAGCAATTAACAATTGTAAATAAATAATTACCATTCGGGGATCTCAGTAACAATAAATAAAATTTGACCGACAAATGGGCCAAGCTAAACATTGAAAGTATCACAAAAGTGATCATGCTCCGAGAACTCCGAATGAAAACAAACAAAAGAATCAGTCAAAGCAAAACATGGATAACAGACGAGGAGAAACTAAGACTCGAAAGGCAAAACAGAAATAGCAGAGATGGGTCTAGTATAACGACCTTTACTAGTTAAAACATCAATAACTCTGATGCGTTTATCACGGCCAAAGTGGCAGTGAATAACTCTACCTAGGTTCCACACGAGAGGCGGAGATGGGTCTCGAAGAAGAACCATGTCCCCCACTCGTACATCTGGTTGAGGAAGCCGCCATTTCTCACGCCTATTTAGCAAGCTGAGATATTCTAACTTCCATCGGCGCCAAAAAGAACAGCGCAAAGATTCTACTTTTCTCCAAAAGATAGGTAAGTTAGGATCACAGCGTCGAACCAGCAAAGGCGGAGTAGCAGCAAGCGAACAGCCAATCAGGAAGTGACTGGGTGTTAAAGGTAAAAGATCCTTAGGATCGTTTGAAAGAGGGGTCAGAGGTCTGGAATTTACAATACCTTCAATTTGAATAATCAAAGAGTTGAATTCCTCATAAGAAAGTATGGTAGGACCAAGAGTTTTCTTAAGCTGTCTTTTAGTAAGTTTGATGCAGGACTCCCATCGGCCCCCATGATGGGGAGCATAAGGCGGGGTGAAATGCCATTTGAAACCTTTAGAATAGGAAAAGTTGGAAATTTTTTCTTTAGCAGAAGGGGAGCTTAACACTTTTTTCCAGAGATCAGAAGCGCTTACAAAAATGTTTGCATTATCTGAAAAAACTTCAGATGGAACACCCCTTCTAGCAGCAAATCTAGAAAAGGCGGCCAGAAAGTAGGATACAGAAGCGTTCGTAACCAACTCAAGGTGAATAGCTCCCGTCACCATACATACAAATAACGAGATGTAGAGTTTACCTAAGATTTTGCGCTTAGATGAAGAGGGATTGGTCTGATATATGTAAGGACCTGCGTAATCGATCCCAGTAAGAGCAAAGGGCTTACTAGGTTCTGAACGAAATGGAGGTAAATTACCCATAATCTGCGTGGCGGGCCTTGGTTTAACCTTGAAGCAAGGTATACACTTTTTGACAACAGAAGAAACCTCATGAACGCCATTGATGATCCAGTAGAGTTCACGAATTAGACAGAGCAAGGTGCGAGTGCCAGCATGAAGGTGTTTATAATGAAACTTTTTTATTATAAGGGTAGTGATAAGATGCTTTGAAGGAAGGATGATGGGATGCTTTTTCCCATCCTCACAGCTAGACATAGCTAATCTTCCACCCACACGTATTATGCCGTCCTGGTCTAGAAAAGGAGTGAGTGGTGAAAGCCTGCTAGACTTGGGTAAATCTTTACCACTTATAAGAGCTTGCTTTTCAGGAGCAAATACTTCCTGCTGAACAAGTAACAAAATCTTGCAAGTAGCAAATTCTAACTCTACTCTGGAAAGAAAGGGTTGAGGCTTCAATGGTTGAGCAATTACTAAATATTTCCATCGGAAGATATAAGACACTACACGAATCAATTTATCAAATGAAGAGTATCTATGAAAAAGGCTAGTAGAAGTAGAAGTAAGATGCGACGTGACAGGGTCATTACGGGCATCAGGTATTTCTTCTGCAGATTGATTAGCTAAGCGAGGCCAGCAAGATGATTCCTGACTTAGCCGAGGAGGACCATTCCAGTACAGGTCTGAAGAAATCAATTTTTTAGGCGTGCAACCACGTGATATTATATCCGCGGGGTTTTCACGGCTAGGAACATGTCTCCATTGTTCAGAATGAGAGACTTCATGAATCTTAGAAACGCGATTTGCCACAAAGGTATTCCAATGAGAAGAAGGCTTGGAAATCCAAGCTAATACAATAGAAGAATCGCTCCAAAAAATGTGCGGGAAAATTTTAACTTTAAACTGACATTTAGTTTAGTAGCTAATTCTGTTGCCATTAAAGCAGAGCATAATTCTAATCTCGGCAATGATACTGTTTTAAGTGGAGCAACCTTAGATTTAGCGCACACTAAATTAGAAAATCCAGGGAAAGTATCTGAGGAACGTCCTACTATGTATGCACAACAGCCATAAGCTCGTTCTGAACTATCAGAAAATACATGCAGGTCATACTGCTGGTATAAGGGATTAGAAATTAAAGGGCGGGGCATAGAAACCTTGGAGAGATCCAGCAAACTGCTGCGATACTCTAACCATTCTTCTACAAGAGGAAGGGGGAGATTTTCATCCCAGTCTGATTTTAATGACCAAAGCTTTTGCAAGAACATTTTTGCAACAATAACTATAGGAGCAATATATTGCAAAGGATCAAAGATCTTTGCGATTTCTGACAGAACTTGTCTCTTAGTTACAGGGGGAGATTCTGACAGATGTACCTGATAAGAAAAGGTATCAGAGGAAGGACACCAAAAAACACCCAATGCTTTTACGGCTGCTTCATCAGTAGGAATGGCAACGAATTCATCAACTGGGACCTCTGATGAAAATTTTGATATAAATTCAGTGGAATTTGAAGTCCATTTATGGAGCGGAAAACCACCTCCTAGGAGTAGGGATTTCAAATCTTCGCACACAAGGAGCGCTTCAGAAATATTAGGGAAAGAGCACACGAAATCGTCGACATAAAATGCCGTTTTTAATGACTCAGAGGCCAAAGGATGATACAGATGACCATCTTGCTCGGCTAACATGTGGAGAGACCGAATCGCAAGAAAGGCTGAAGGCTTCAGACCATATGTCACAGTCTTCAATCTAAATATCTTTATGGGTTTGGAACTCTCATCGCGCCACAATATTCTTTGCAGATCTTGCTGCTCAGAATTTACGAGAATCTGCCGATACATCTGCTTAATATCTGAGATTACAGCAATAGGAAACCTTCGAAAATTAAGCAAAACATAGGTGAGATCTGTTTGAATCGCGGGACCACATTGCAAGGTATCATTTAAAGAGATTCCATTGGAATCTGGTGATGAGCCATTGAAAACTACTCTTATATTGTCTTGTGTTAAGGAATTTTTCCATACCGGATGATGATTTAAATAAACTATTTCATTTAAAGGATGGTCAATTTCTTCTGATTTAGAAATTACCTCCATGTGATTGGATGATTCGTATTCCTCCATAAAGGAAGCATACTGAGTTTTGACAGAAGCATCTTGTTTGAACCGATTTTCAATAGCAAATAGTGCCCTAAGTGCTCTGGAATGCGAGCCCGTAATGGCGGGAGGATTGGGAATACGTGGAAGAGTTACTATAAATCTGCCTTCAGTATTACGGACAGTGGTTTCCTTATATAACTTTTCACAAATTTCGTTAGAAGAAGAAGAAGAAGAAGTAGCCTGAACATTCTCAAGATCCCAGAACTTGGTTAGCTCTTGGCTCAAATCGGTACCAACAAAATAACAATTCGATACGTTTTGAATAGGATTACGGTATATTTGGCCAGTAGCAATCCAACCAAAATCAGTTTCGCGGAAGAAAACATTAGGAGCAATTTTTACTTTATTGGAATGAAGACATTGCCAAAATACGCTTGAGCTGAAAAGAAGCTCTACGGGTGAAGCTCTGTTGAAATGAGGGTCAGCTAGCTGGACAAAATTCGGGATATTCCAACTTTGAATAGGATAAGAAGTACCAGGAATATTGTTGCCTATAGACTTGATAATCAAACAATCTAATTGCAACTGCGTACCAAGATTATTAGAGTCCTTCAGATCCACTTTAGCAAAGCTTAAGGATTGTGATTTAGAGCAGTTTATTCCTGTAACCTCTATTGAGGTAGGATGTTTTGGAAGGCCTAACTTTTGTACCAACGATTCATTAATAAAATTGTTGGTAGCGGCATTATCCAATAATCCCCTGACAGATACCGATTTTCCGTGAGAATTTTTCAATAGAACCTGCACGGTAGATAATAAAACCTGGACTTTGCCAAGCGAGGTAGAACTTTGAGCATACGACTGCGCACTATTTTGAGAAGTCTCCGAATTAGACTTGGTATTGGAACTGCTTAGTCCTGATAACCGTGGTCTTTCATGCCTGTGCAAAAGTGAATGGTGTCTTGCCCTACAATGAAAGCATAAACGTTGTGAACGGCAGTTGTTTAACATATGCGTTCCTGACAAACAGTTGAAACAATGTTTTTTATTCGTAATGAACTTTCGTCTTTCATCTACTGATAAAGATTTAAATTCATCACAATTGTATAAATTATGCGATTGCTGACACAGACCGCACGTTTGCATTTGGTTAGGTGACCGAGCATCAACAGGAAGAGCCTGTGATCTTAAAATTCTTTGATTAGAACTGCTAACCTTATGTTTTGAGAAGGCTTTTGAATCTGAACTACTAGTTTTTTGATTAGCTATGGCGGAAAAGACTTGGCTTCTGGCCTTCAAAAAGTTAATAATCGCCTCATAAGTGCATTGCAAATTCTGGGAAAGTTCTGTTTCCCAGGCTTTTAATGTATTTGCATCCAATCTTGCAGAAATGAGGTGAACTAGAAATAAATCCCAGTGATTTACAGATTGGTTTAAATTGGACAATGCTCTGACGTGTAACTCTGCGGTGTCAATCAACTTACGAAGTGATAAACTGTTATCTGCTTGCACGTTAGGTAACTCGAATAAGCTTTGTATATGGCGTTGAATAGATAAACGAATGTTCCCATATCTATCCTTAAGAAGATTCAGAGCAACTTCATAATTATCACTGGTCAAAGAAAGTGCTTGAATCAGGTTAAGTGCGTTGCCTTGAACTGCCAGACGCAAGTAGTGAAATTTTTGTATTACTGGTATAGAAGTATTCTCATGTACTAAAGAATTGAATAATTCAAAAAATGGTTCCCATTCTATGTCTTTACCAGTAAATTTGGGTATTTCTAATTTGGGTAATATAATGCGTGAAGAAGATGTGGAAGATGCTGCAGAAGTTTGATCTTCTTGTTTTTCTTTTAAAGTTAAAGCCCTAATAAGCTGTTTAGCTTCAGCAAATCCCTGATAGTATAATTTTTCAACTTCCAACCTATCACTTTGCTGGTCCGGATGCTGAATTTCTATACTGCATTGTATCTCATCATATTTCTCAAAGGCTTGTTCATAATTCTTAAGCCTCTGCGAAATTATGTCAAGATTATGCTCTTGGGGTTCGAGTTCCGTTAAGAAAGTACGAAACCGTGTGAGCTTGCCCTTACAAGAGGCTCTGGAGTTGCTAAGTTTTTCATCAAGGTTAGGCATATTACAAGTTGTTTGTTACTCACGTCAATATTGTGACTTCGAGTACTGGAAGTCAGAGGATGACAGCTTGCTATGTAGTAAGGTTTAGTCTGATGCGGAAGAAACCGGCTTAGCTTACGTTTCTCTCCTCTGCCGCACATGCGCCTTAAGCTGAAACGTACAATGTGAATTAGTGTTGAAACACAATGAACAAAAATTGTTAATGCAAAATCCACAATATTAAACTTGTATAGGGATCCAGGGTGCAACAGATATGTTTCCCGGGGGTGAGGCACCAATAAAATGCAAGAAAATTAGACTGAAACGGTGCGGGGGTATTGGGCATGAAATACGTGACTAGAAAACCAATATAGGGAGCAATGCATTAACAATTTTTATTCCTAATAATAAATTTATAATGAACAAACAAATTGCACTTAAGTGCTTATTACAGAAATTAACAATTATAAATGTAGCAAAGTGTGAGGGCCTGATTACAGAACCCAGATTATAGAAAGGTCCATGAAAAGCTTGCTTGATTGGAGAAAAGTTAAGCTTAATATATAAAAATGCAGTTTATGAAAAGAGAGAACCATAAAAAATAATTAAGAGTGTAATAACTGGTATAATATAAGCTCTTTATAAAATTAAACTTATCTTTGAAGAGCGTTGAAGAGAGTTGAAGAGCGTTGAAGAGCCAGCTCCTTAAAAAGTTCCAGCTAGCACACGTTGATTTAAAAGTCTTCACGGTTTTCTTGGAAGGAGGCGTACATGGCCTAGAGTTATGTGCACCATCGATAAAATGTCAACTTTCTTTTCTTGCGCAGGAAGACATTTATAGTTTCCAAGAGCTGATCCAGAGATATTTCGAAGGACGATTCCAAGTATCCCCTCTAAGGGTGAAGTTGAAGAGTACAGCGGCTGGCAATTATTCTTGCCATCTTGAGCAATACGTCATGGTGCAGATCTTGTGACGTAACTGCTCGCTAGCGTAGATATCAGCTATGGTATCATGAGAGGTAGCGGTGACCAGCGGGTTGAAGTGATCAGCAGTGGTGAATCAGAAGTGTTGAAGTGGTTCAGAAGTAGCGGTTGATCCGAAGTGATGAAGAACGCCAGCAAGCGGCGTCTTAAATAGGGACCATGGAACTCTCTCGAAGTTTGGAGATCGCCCGACCAGACAAAGACCTGCCATTGGTCGAACGAAAGTCAGGGTGACGTCAGTCGACACTACTCAGCAGACAGTGGATCAACCAGTAGATGTCTGGTATGTCATGAGTGAGGACGCCTGAGATAGCGAGCGACTGAAACACTCGAGGTGAGAACTATAATATCTATGAATAAGTGATTGATAACAAGATTATGCATATGAATTAAGCAATTAACAATTGTAAATAAATAATTACCATTCGGGGATCTCAGTAACAATAAATAAAATTTGACCGACAAATGGGCCAAGCTAAACATTGAAAGTATCACAAAAGTGATCAACCCTGAACTCTGGTGGATACACGATCGATGACATTTATGAACACATTTATGTGGTGTTGATCAATGAATATGGTTTAAAGTCATTTCTCGATGGAACGCGCAAGTTTGAACTTGTAGGAAATACCAACACTCATCGCTGTTGTATTTTCTCTGCATTCAACATTGACTTTAAAACACACCCTGATTCCATTGGTCCATTACTAGGATTTAATCCACGTGTGTTGGAGCCCAACAAAAAACATGAATCAGATATGAAGCGAAATTCATTGAGGACCATCATGTGTCGGTGACGTGTAATATTATTAGCCAAGTGTACACCAATCAAGAACCATCGCATTCGCTTTATGACTTTATTGTGACATCGCCGAATGGGTATATTATTCGTGAAAACCCTCCAGTGGTGCTTTTTCATTCTGTGGCTGTCGATAGTATTGGTAATATAACATTAAGACTGATCAATAGAGATCAACAACTCATTGATCTAGATTCTACCACACCAGTTACTTACAAGTTGGTGCTAAAGCCACTATGAAGTTTGTGTATAAAGCAACAACACCGTCTAGGAATGGTGTTAGTTTTTGCCACGTGAATACACGATAACATCTCAAGACAAGCAGATTTTACAGCATTTGGGTTACCACGTCAACCCCCATGATGAATTCTATCCTAGAGGTAGCGAACCGCATCGAGGAGCAACCAGGGGTGGTAAGAATTGATCTCCATTCATATCAAGCTCAAACACCTGGACTCAATAACAATGATGAAATTCAATTTGTTATCAACAACCAAGATATTTACACCCTGCCGCATGAAAGTGTCATTCAGATTGAAGGTCGACGCACCAAAGTCGATGGCTCTACACCCAAGTTGGCCAACCATGGTTTGGCCTTGCTGTTTTCTGAAGTACGTTACGTGATTAACGATATCGTGGTGGAGAGCACACGAAATGTGGGTATTTCCAGTGTCATGAAACTATACCCCTCTTATAGTGAGGAAGAAGGTAAAACACTTTGCATGGCAGGTTGGTGCCCTGACTCGACCAATGACTGGATGGTACTCACCGATGGGATCTTTACTGGATATTTACCTCTTAAACTGAGTTTAGGCTTTGCCGAAGATCACCAGCGCATTGTGGTCAACGCAAGGCAAGTGCTCTATCTAGTGAGAGACATGAGTGATAATAATGCACTCAAGGGAGCCGACAATGCCCCCATAGATTCAAAAATTCAACTACAACGCTTGCTATGGAAAGTGCCCCATGTGACCCTTGACGATAGTAAAAAACTGGACATACTCAAAATGGTAAAGACAGATATGCCTCTACCCATGGAATTTAGAAGCTGGGCACTCCATGAGTACCCACTATTACCGACCACCAACACACACAGTTGGTCTGTAAAAACAGCCCGCTATACAGAGAGACGACTCTACATCATCGTGGGTTTTCAAACGAATCGCAAGTATCAGCAAACCAAAGATGCCACGCAATTTGATCACCTGCAATTGAGAAATGCACGTCTTTTCCTCAACGGTGCTGTGTTTCCCTATGAAGGACTGGATTTGGATTTTTCAAAAAATAAGTTTGGCCCCCTGTAAGACTTGTTTTCTAAATTTCGATGGTCATATTATCAAAAAGAGAACGGCCCTATGCTGCTACCCCAAGCGTTTAAGGCAAGGGCGCCACTGATTTTCTTTGACTGTTCTTACCTGGAAGAGTCTGTCAAGCCATTCAATATTGACATTCGACTAGATTTTGAAACGCATGAAAATGTGCCAGCCAATACCACGGCCTACTGTTTGATTATTCATCACAAACAAGTCAACTATTATCCACTGTCCAACCAAGTGACGAGTGTATAAATAACAGGTCAACCCACGTCAAGCCGCTCAGTCATGTCTTGCGTTAAATCATCAAGAGAAGTTACATCCCTGAATTTAAACTCTGAGGAACAACGTTTCAAGACTTTTGCAACGTGGCCGGTGCCTTTCATAAACCCTCAAGCCTTGGCGGCCGCTGGCTTCTACTATTTTAAAACAAGAGATGAAGTGAAATGTGCCTTTTGTCCCATCATCATAGACCAATGCCAAGAGAGCGATGAACCCATGCAGGAACATCAGCGCTGGTCACCTGCCTGCCACTACCTATGCAGAATGGAGGTGGGAAATATACCCTGTCATTCAAGCTATCCCTCACTCAAGCCTCTGGGTGATGAAAAAATCAAGTTACGATACATGTGGACCGTATGGTGTCCATGGTGCTTCGGTGAGCAGCTCACCATCATAAACGCCTAGTTTAGAGACATTGGGACATCATCGGTGTTATGGACGTTACAAACATAAAATACTGTATTGTTGTATGAGTTGATATCGTCCTTATCCCAAAATGACAAAAGCCTGTAAGACGTGTTATAATAATAAATGATGTAATTCTTATTTTTTCATGTCCTCCTGTCCTACCCTAATCTCATTTTTTTTTCAAACTAGCATGGTAGGTAAGTCCATGTAATGATCACACCTTAGTCATTGATCGTCAGTCAGTCGTCAGTTGAACTTGGTCCAGGCAAGTGGCAACATGTTGCGCACACTCATTGTGGATTGCCAAGGGTTTAAAATTGGTGACAACAAATTTATATTTAAACAAGTGGCCATTATCGATTGTACCACGTTTTGGATATCGCAAGCTACGCATTTGCTATTTAAACCGCCCCATGCTTTTGATTTGTTGTGTGAAAAAGATCGTAAACAAACCCAGTGGATTGAAAATAATAGGCAACTAAACTGGATTCAAGGAACCATTTCCTATAAATATTTGGACGTGGTCATGAAAGCACACTTGTCCTCGGCCAATGTGGTATTTGTGAAAGGTAATGAAAAACGTCAATGGTTGCAACCATTTTTGGCGTCTTACTGTCAATGTATCGACCTCATGGAGTTGGACAGCCCTTCATTGCAAACGCTCATGGATACTTGTTCCTGTGGCAACAATACCCATACAGCCCAAGCCCATGTGTGGCATCTCTTTCATTGGTTAACCACTCATGCCTGTTGGGAGTTGTTGAACAAAATTATAACTCAAGATTTACCTGTGTATGACACCAGTGAGATTTCTACAAGCGAGGTGTAAACATCTACAGCACGTGACACCATGGAGAAAGGCAATGCTACGGACAAAGCCATCGGCAAGTTCTTTGTGTGCAAAAAGAAACTAGACAGTTTTACCAAAGAGGAACTCTTGGCGCTGCCCAAGTCGTTCATTTATTATGTGGCTGCAAACGCGGTGAAAGAAATCTGGCAACATGTACCAAAATCATGGACTCAAGACCCTGTGTTGAGTGAATTGCAACCCTGTACGGATTACGATCACCATAAGCAAGTGGCCATGGCAAAAATACCGTCTATGCGTCAGTGCGCGGCTTGTCAGCTAGTAAAACTGTATCACGGTCATAAAAGTCCGTGTAAAGACTTTGTCGAATCATTCCACGGGTGTCATGGCGAGAAAAAGAAACAACAACAAACACAAACATCGTCCACAGAAGAAGAGGAAGACCAAACCTTTTTACCATCAATGGAAAAGGATATGCCAGACCTGTACTGGCAATGGCGTCATTGACAAAGTGATTCAATACTTACCTTTCGAAATCCATCTTCCAGGTTATCGTTTTTGTGGCCCTGGAACTCGTCTCGAAAAACATTTGCAGGGTGGTGATGTACCCATTAATCTTTTGGATCAAGCATGCAAAGAACATGACCTTTCTTATCGCCATAGTCATCCTGGTTTAAGACATGTGACAGATAAATTGTTATTGAAGAAAGCTAAACAACGTTTCAAATCCTGTGATGCCTCAGGGGGTGAAAGGATGGCAGCCCTGATTGTGCTGAGTGCTATGAAAGGAAAGTTGATGATGCGTGGACATAAACATTAAGGAATGGAGGAGTGAGGAACTGGGATGTGTTTGTATTCTATTTTCATTTGTCAATACCTATGGTTATGAAATAAAAACAAAGGTTTACCAGAGCACGATGTTGTTTAATTTAAGAAAAATCATGATGTTGATGGAGTGATTTTTCATTTTCACATTTCACACATGATGAATCCACACACTGCCATTTGTCAATTTGTAATTTACAGTTTTTAAAAATGTTCGTTTCAAGTTTTACGTTTTTGATGATATGGATTTTTCCATTTTGCTGATGACACTATTTAAACAATGTCCGTTTGAAGTTTTTGAATTTTCATATTTCACACATGGCCATTTCCAGTTTTTTAATGTCCGTTTTAAGTTTTGCTGTTTTTGGTGATATGGAAACATGGATTTTCCATTTTGCTGTTTTCACATTTTTCTATTTGGTGTATGTTGAAAGTTGAGATTTGACAATGATGTTGATGCAAGTGCTTGACCATGACCATGCTGCAGTGAGTTTATGGGATTTCGGAAACGTCGAGGTCTACGACTACTGCAGGTGAGACTGTTTTTACAAAAATAATAGCTATTGACCACTACATTTTAAAGAAAAAAACTATTGTCAAAACAAAATGACTATAATATAAGTGTCCATTTCTCCCTCCCCACCCACTCTACCTCAACGTGTTTGCTCTGGTCATACATACACACTAGCTTTTATTCTACTCATATATTCACACCTGTCTTTGGGAACAAACACAACCACTTTATTTATTCCCAAAAGCAGATTCTCGACATGCACACTTATCCCAAAAGAACTTTTTTTAGTTTACCATTTATAATTTACATTACAAAAATAATTAAATACTAGTCATTAAAGTTACTAAAAATACTATTACTCATTAAATATTTACACAAAAAATAACGTTTTTGTACAGCTTAAAAAAATTAAACTATTTACCAATCAAAATTTTTAAAAAAAGGTTGCATAGAACTTTTCAAAGAGCAAAAGGTCCAGGTGGGTTGCCACTATTTACAAAATTAGCTATTTACAATGGCAAAGACCAATATTTACAAAATACAAAAATACTAAATCTACGATTTACAAAAATGCTATGTCCCTAAACGAACAAACAGAAAAATCACACCTCCTCCTCCTTGCTGTCATAACCCCACGGCTGGCTGGTGAGCAGGACATCAGCCCACACACGTTTGTTATCCATGGAGGCGAGGGTGCGTTTTCTCTATTCCACAAGATACAATTGATGGTTGCTGGATTGTATCCTGCACTGTGTATGGGACATAGCTTTGCCAGTGCGTAAACCGCCAGCTAGTCATCTACACGTAACGATTTTACCACTGCCCTACCTATACCTTTTGCTCTTTTGGCTTCCTTACAGTCTAGTGTACGATAAGCATACATTTTCGAGGCCAAACCTACGACTTCCGTCATAATGGAATCACCGCATTCATCTTTTAAAACGCCCATTACCTTTTTCTTTTTATGGGCAGTTGAAACACGTTGTCAGTGCTATACGAAGAGGTGTCGAACCAGTCACTATGCTGTCTCATGACGTCATAGGGGTTGCAGTGGCGAATGTGGTAAATGAATGAGTCCGTATCCATATACAAAAGAGAGACGTCCTCAAAATGGCGTTTGGCAAACTCATAGTGGAATCGATACATGACCGATTTGGAAAAGTCTTAAATGACTTGGCTCAAGTAAATGGGCTTATCCATGGTCACGCTGGTCTTACTCAATTCAATAGTAGCCAAAACCTCATCGATAATATTGATCGATTTAAAATTCGGCTTGGCAATGTACCTCCGGGCACCCCACCGCCCGTCCCAGACATTGACCAATTTAATGTCACGGTATTTGCGGACATTCTCCATGGACTTGCCATAGATGCAGTTGTTCATTAATTTAAAAAAAAATATTCCAACTGTTGTGTTGCCATTTGTCAGTGCTCTGTGTTGAGCCGCATGTATGGCTCGAGCCATGCTTTTCGAGCAAAATAAATACCCCTATGGATTTTCTTCAACACCAAGCCTTGGGCGAGGCATTGCACCAACATTTGGATATGTAGCACATACCGATTTTTGTTGTAAAGTGTGCCCATGAGTTTTTCAATTTTCACTTTACTGTCAGGGGGAACCATTTGCTGAAGGCAGAATGGGAATTCGGCGTGTTCATCATACAAAGATGAGGGATATTCAATATCCACTTCTAGCACATATCCACGGCCTGTTTCTTGGCTAGCCTTGATCACATCAAATTGTGACACTTGTTTGTCTGTCAGCCAAGCAAACTTTCCATAGGGAAAAGGCTGACTCATGGCGTAACCATACAAATTATTCACGTCATAGTACATTAAGTACGATTCTGGTTTGTCTGGTGAATAATCAGGCATATAGACATTGTTCGCTTCGGCATGGCGCTGGTTAAGCGACACAAAGCCGCCACGAATGCCTTTTTCAAAAATAGAACCATGTCTACATCAGTGAGTAAATCCAATTCCACTTGAGTGTATTTTAAAGCGGCATCAAACGAGAGCCCAGGACTCGTATAATAGTGAGCCGGGTCAAGACCGTAAATGTGTTGACACAACTCTCAGAATTTTTGAAATACATCGGTGAGCAGCAATACATTCAGTTTTAGGTAATGCATAGCATATTCCCCTAGCGTCTTGGTATCAAACACTCGCAAAACTTGACATGCATGTGCATAGTATTCATCGGAAACGGTTGTGCGTTTTAGTTTCGAGTAAAATTTCTCTTGTGGTGGGAGTTTTCTTTGCTTAACACGTCCCAGCTGTTGCAGAAATCATACGGGAATATACCTTTCCGAATGCACAATTGATGTTGCTCAGAATCATTAAAATGGATTCTAGTATTTTTAAATTCCTCCTCATTCAAGCCATTCACAAGACTGTCTAGCGAGGATGCCATAAACTTAAAGGAATCCAAAAATCCAATGCTTAAGTTGCCCAACCACCATGTCAGGGCTGTAAAACGCTCATGGTTTTGGGGGATAATGGTAAACGAGCCCTTGTTGACGTGACCCAATTCACGAATCAAAAACTGAATGTCATAATTCGCCAGATTGTGGAAAAAGACACTGATGATACGAGGAGCTGGAAAGTTCAAATTGCATTTACTCTGCGCAGCTCCACGAAACTCCCCCGTAAAGGGCGAGTGGTCCCTGACTTTTTCCTCTCCATTTAAAATAGGCTTTTCGCAAATATGGCATGTCGTGGCATGCACATACTGCTGCTGCTGTTCTGGAGATAGGCTCATGGGTACTGGGTGGTCCAGTAATTCCTGTACATCATGAGCCAACTTGACAAGTTCATCCAAGAACCATCTGGCACAATCTGGCCCCTCACGGGATTTGAAAACGGATTGTGTGGGTTCATAGGCACACACCACATTAAATCCGATGGCGAAGGGTTCATGTTTTTGAATGGGTGTGGTTGAGCTGATGGTGGGATCTGGTTCACATCCCGCCATGGGTGTGGTGAGGGTTTCAAAATCTGCATATACCACATAGGGAACAGTGTCACGCTTATGAATGTCCTTAAAGTTTAACACAGCCTTATCCCCTTGTGGCAATATCAGTCTCGCCGCTTCCTGAGAAACGCAATCTACCCTATGACGTTCCAAAAGCGTAAGGGTTGTAAAATATTGCAGACAACGGTCACAAATATATTTCTTAGGATGATGTTTGGACATTTGACTGCTTAGCAATCTACTTAAGCTTTTAATCAATAGTGATTCACCTCTCCGTAAGACAGATATAAAAGATGAATGTGATGTCGTTTCTGTTCTTTTGTGGCATAAAGAGGATCCACAATCTCATCACCATCAAGGCTATACACCATGAACGAAAAGTCATGATTGTCTTGGTCAAACCTATTGATCTCGGTTAAATCCATAGGGAACGACACTCAGTTAAATTTAATTTTTGTTTCAATTCATCAAACTTGGCCTTGTACTTTGCTGGTCTGTTAACATGACGATGAGCTGGTTGCAAATACGCAGCCACAGCCCACAGAAAACATTCATCATCAACATTTTCAATATTCACCACAGCCTTTTTCGAAGCTATTGCTGGTGGTGTTTTAATATAGCTAGACCCAGCATTCAACGGGTTGAAATGACAAATGTTGATTTGTAGATGATGAATTTTGTCTAACGATAAACCACTGGGTCCTTGTTGCAGTTTATCAAATTTTGATAGCAAGGCATTGACCGCATGGCATTGATACCACTCGTTCAGTTTATCGGCTATCAAAAGCTCTTGCAATTTACTGCAAATATAAAATGTCTCTTTATGCACTACGTCCTTCTTTTTATATATGAAATCGCACACCAGTACTGTATTCACCTTTAAAGCCGTATGCAACCTTTGCGCTGTACAAATTTCAATTTTAAAAATTTCAAAACAAGATTCTAAAAATTCTTTGGGAATCAAACTTTTTCTAACATTGAACACACGACCAGAGCACACACGCGATTTGAAACAACTGTTAAGGGGTTCCCAAGTTAACATATCCGCAGCAGTAAAAGACATTATTTTGAAAGAACACTCTCGCCTGAGTTTTCAGCTGTAGACTGTTTGATAATGGTTCAACTCTAAAGCCACTTGGTTTTCAGCTGTTGTGGCTAAAGCAGTAGAGTTTTTTTTCCCCAAATATCTAAAAATAAATAAAATAAACCATCATAAGTGTATCAATTCCATATAGTTTATGCATTTCATAAACAAAACAAAATCAAACAGGTTATATAAATAAATCTCACTTTGACTTGTAATGCTTTGCTTTATTCCCGTCTCGTGGACTAGTCTGGTAATGGTTTCCATCTCTAGATGTCCGTATTTCTCTTTCTTTGATATCTTTCCCATAGACACACAACAGGTAGGCTATACACGATATCTGCAAACAAATAAATAAACATTTATTTATAACTTTAGCAATCAATAAATAATTGCATGTATATATATATATAAATCAATAAATATATAAATGAATAAATATATAAATACCTACCCTACAACAAGGTAATGTATTTTCCACCAACACCAAAACTGTTAAACAAGACCATGTGTTTCACGCAACGCAGTGTGTTCAAAGGTAGTCACATAAGTGAGAGTGGAAATGATAACGACATGTCTTTATATATGTTACGTTGCATGTATAATCATTTTTCTCTCGCTTTGAACATTCTGTTATCGTGCACGTGGACAGCTAACGCCCAAGGTGAACACCTGTCCCAGGTCAAATTTCACATGAACTTGCAATTTGTCACGTACGAAGCAAGACAGGATGTGACTTGTTTAGCCCTCATGTTGTTTCACATGTGTATGCATGCATTTCACACTCCCCTGCTACCACGGTTGTCAGATTAATTAACCTTCAAGCGACTTTGTCATTTTCCATTGCACCTGTTGTCAAGTCAGATCAGCGCATTCCAATAAGCTCAAATGACATTCACATCCTGCTAGTCTGCTCCTCTGCAAGTTTGTTTTCTGTACTCGCTTCGACCAACATAGAACCAAGTTCTGTTTGCCCTTCATCTGATCATAGAATTATCATTTGTCATGTAAACCATCATCGTTTACACGTTAAAGATCCCCTTCGTGGGTAAAATATCAGAAAAACGAACCCTCGCTCTGTCATAAATCGACCCGTCGAAATATCGATTGTTCTATTGAGCACAGCCACCGTGGTCAGCGACAGGTTCGTTGAAACACACACCCAGCAGTATCGTCCCTCTCAACAACCACGTTTCGTGAACATTTTAAACAGGTAATTTTTTTTTCAACAAAAGTGTCGTTAGGCCCTTTGTCAAAATTACAAAAATAGTTTCAAAAAGGGGGCGTTAGCCCGAGTCCTATGACCTAGGGAGCCTACATGACAGGGTCATCGGTTCGTGCCCGCCATTGTGAGGAGGAGCAGGTCCAGAGGTTGCCAGCCGACGGGAACAGAAGGAGCTACTTCAGGATATTTGCTGCGGAGGTAAGACTCTAAGATTACTGCAGGTTAATTGTCAGAGTTTAGGGAAATAAATTAATTGAATTTTGGAATCTTGTAGAGACGTATTCTCCGGATATTGTCATTGCAACTGAATCTTGGTTATATGAGGACATAAATAGTAGCGAAATAATTCAAGGGACCTACGAGATGTACAGAAGGGATTGGGGGAAGCGAGGTGGTGGGCTATTTATTTGTGTGCGCAAAAATGTAGCTAGTTTCTTAAAGTGGGCTGATATGGATCATGAAATGTTATGTGAACAAATTTCGGATAAAGGGAATAAATTCACTCTTCAGGTAATAGGGGCGTATAGAGCACCGAAAGATAACTTTTCGCTTCTCGACACACTGTATTATAAAACTTGTACGGGTAATGCTATGAAAAAGAGCTTAATAATTGCGGGAGATTTAAACCTCCCCAAACTAGACTGGTCTGGTGAGTCAACTAGCTGTGGTCAAGCTCAGAGCGCTGCAAACTAATTCTTAAGGGAGGGGGGATTTTCCCAAGTAGTTGACTTCCCAACTAGAGGCAATAATACCTTAGATGTTTATCTCGTAAGGCCTGTAGAGCTTTATATTAACTGTCTGAAAGTACCAGGAATTAGTGACCATTCTGGGGTTGAATTAAATATTAGATACGGTGGCATTACAAAATTAGACTCTGATGTAGCAAATAAGATCATATTCCAGTATCGCAGGGCAGATCAGGGCAAATTTCAGGGGAATTTGAATGAGCTATTTGTAGGATGGGCATCGGAAGAAAATCACATTAATATCCTGTGGACTAACTTTTTGAAAATTTTAAATAGCGCTATTGATAAATTTGTTCCATTTAAATTACTGAAACAAAACCCAGATCCTGAGTATTTCACACGGGAAATCAGGAGTCTTCAACGGAAAATTAGGAAATTATACAATAAAAGACATAATTGTGACAAGTATATGTTGAAATTTAAGTCCTTATCAAGAGAGCTCGTCTTAAAAAAGAGGGCTGCTCATGACAATTATATGCAAGGTTTACTTGGTTCGGGATGCGATGGGTGGATTTTTTTTACAGTTATGTTAGGAGAAGAAAGGGAAATTCAAATAATTTCTCGATGATAAAGTCCGGTGACGGTAAATTAATTACTGAGAAGCAAGCCATTGCTAATGAATTAAATGCCTTTTATGGTAGTGTGTTCAATAAATCCAATAGCTGTGTGTTGGACCTTAACGGTGAATCAGGGGCTCCACTTCTCAAAATAAACCAGTCAGCAATTGTAAAGCTAATACAAAAATTACGTTACAATATATCGAAGGGTCCTGATAATATTGTTAGTGAAGTACTTAAACTAGGAGGTAGGGCCGTGGCACGATACTTAGAGGTGATGTTTAATGTGTCCATAAACAATGCGCAAATCCCGGATGACTGGAAAAGAGCTACGGTAGTCCCAATATTTAAGGGAGGGAGCAGACTTGAATTGGGCAACTATAGGCCGGTTAGTCTTACGTCCATCGTTTGTAAACAGATGGGGTATCTCATTTGCGACTACTTGAGGGAACAGTGGGAAACATTATCATGGTTTAATGATAGGCAACAAGGATTTCGGAAAGGTTACTCATGCGAGAGTCAGATGCTATAACTTTTTCAAGATATTAGCGAATCGTTAGACGATGGAGTTTCAGTCGACGCCGTAGTTATAGATTTTGCGAAGGCATTTGATGTCGTGCCGCATGACATACTACTCCATAAATTAGCTTCGACGAAGATTGATAGAAGAGTAATTTTATGGATCCAAGAATTTTTGACGGGTCGTTCCCAGAAAGTGAAAGTTGAAGGCCGATTCTCGGATGAAATTACCGTAACGTCGGGTATCCCTCAGGGCAGCGTAATCGGAACTTTGTTATTTTTGGCGTTTATAAATGACTTACCAAATGGGATTCGCAGTGACAGTCGATTGTTTGTGGATGATTGTGTAATATATCGAAAGATACATGACTCACAAGACAATGCAGTACTTGAAGATGACCTGAACCTGGTCTATAAGTGGGCGATTGAAAATAAAATGAAAATAAACACAAGAAAATGTAGTCTAATAAAAATAGGGAAAGTGCGAAGGCAAGATTTTCAATATAACATTGGCTCGGAAATACCTGTAGAAGAAGATTCTTGCAAATATTTGGGCGTTCACGTAAGAAATGATATGAAATGGAGTAGTCATATAGGATGTGTAGTTTCTAAAGCTTACAAATCCCTGCACTTTGTTATGAGGGTATTAAAAGGAAGTAGTACCTCTGCTAAAGAATTAGGATATTTTTCACTTGTAAGACCTATTCTGGAATACGCCTCGGCGGTTTGGGATCCATATCAAGTAGGGCTCATAAATGAGTTGGAAATGGTACAAAGAAAGGCCGCTAGATTTGTGCTCAGTGACTTTAATCCCAGGAGCAGTGTAAGCCGTATGTTAAAGAAACTTGGGTGGGAATCACTTGAGGCTAGGAGGATGAAATCTAGACGATGCGCTATGTACAACGCGAATACAAATCAACCAGCATGGGGTGGGCTTAGCAAACGTATGGAAAAGCCTACTTACATGGGTAGGAGCGATCACCCTTTCAAAGTAAAGGGCCGACCACAGCGAACAAATTATGGTAAATAAACTTTCGTAAACCGTGCCATTGATAATTGGAACTCTCTACCTGCCGCAGTCTTAGAGCCTTTTCCCAAACATATAGGTGTGTTTAAGAAAAGTCTATTTGTGTAAATACTCCACTTTAATTGTTAGTGAATTGTTATGTACAATTATTTATTTGTTATGTATATCTAATTTGCCACCGGGGGACACACCCACAATTGTAAATAAACGAATGAATGAACGAAAATGAATGAATCTCGTAAACGTCTCTAGCGTTATTTGTTTGCGAGATATAGCAAAAAGTCTAAAATCACGGTTTTACCTCAAAATGGTTTTTCATTCCTGCTCAACACGAACATCCTCGGCCAGAGGACAACGCGACGAAAAACATGACATCTCGTACAAGTCTCTAGGCTTATTGGTTCGTAATATAACAGCAAAAATCACAAAAAACACTTGTTTACCCCAAAATCGAGTTTCCATTTTTTAATATAACGAGTGGTCCATAGCAAAGAGGACGTCACTGCGAGTCCTTGGACCCCTCGTACACGCCTCTAGCATGATTGGTTCGTGAGACATAACAAAAAGACCAAAATTACGTTTTTACCCCCCAAAAAAACATGTTTCCAGATTTTCACCTTTTCGACGCCTACATTCCCGTATAGAGCACAACGAGACGAAAAAAACGAATCCAAGCACGCCCTCCTAGCATTGCTCCTTCCATTCCAAGGTCGCCAGGGGCTCACAACTTCCTAAGTGCGACAGAACCTACAACCTAGCACTACTGTCAAGTTTTAGTCCTAGAGGCTTGAAACTTATTTTAGTGGTAGAGGGGGTCAGGGCCATTCATTTATGTCAAGCAAAATGTTTTGGTAACTCTTTAGTTTCCAAAATATAAAAATTTCAAAATTGGACTGTTTTCAAAAAACATGAAAAATAAAAAAGTTTTATTATTAAATATAAAGGACATAAAGGCCATTCGTTTCAACTATGGCACAACGTTATATCATGTTTGGTTTTGAAACTATTGCCTATTTTGAAAAACGAAATTTTTCATTTTTTTTCTTCAAAAATGTAACGAGTGGTCCATAGCAAAGCCCCCGTCAGCCTGAGTCCAACAACACCTCATTCGTGAATCTCCGACCAATTGGGAGTAGTGGTGGAGCGGGGGGGGGGGGGGTTAGAAGGCCCACTACTCCACTACCACAGGGAACACATTAATCCCTATATCTCTATTGAACCCTTATGATATCATCTGATATAATAATGATTCATATTTTTTATTTATTATATTTGAAAGAGGGCATTCATACAAGCAGCAGTGGATACGAGTTGAGGAAATATGTTGCAACTATTGGGAGTCAGAATACGAGGCAGGTATATTTAAACCAAGCCATTGGGACAAGGAGAACTGTGTCAAAATTCCTGGAACTAACAAGGTCAACGTACAAAAAGCGTGGCTTCTGCTAGCAAGCCATGGGACGGTTACTACCGATTTTTGCTGACGGTGGAAGGGGAAGCAGAATCTGACAGGATGGAGATACTTGTACGTCATAAATGGGGAGGACTTTCCAGGTTACTCTGTTCAAGATGAATTTGAAATCAACGAATGAAGCAGGGCACGCCATTCGGCCCGCGAAAATTGGTGTAACTTTGATTTGGCGCGAATTGATTATTAATAAAACCCATGATCGTTTGTGAACCCGCCGATCAAATTCTTAACCAGTGCAATGAGAGAAGTTCAATGAAATTTGTCGCAAGGCTGTAGCCCAAAAACTTCGAATGATTTTTTAATTTCGTCCCCACCACCGGAGTTTTCTTGTGTTCTGTATCAATGTCGCCGAACTGAGGGTTGAGCTGACTTTATTTTGTGGTGTCGTGACACTAGACATTATTCTGATGTGTCCGAGGTGACACTTGTGTACTTTAATTTGGCGTGTCTTGGGATACTTAACATATTTTGAGGTCTCTGTGGAGACGAGTGAATTTAGTATAACTTCAAAACTCTGACGAGTTTGTCAACTTATTAAATGTGTATAATTTGCGTGTGAATGGTAGAAGCTCAGGCTTATAAACATATTTAGGGAAAGTTTCTTCGAACAAATTGCTCAGGACCTTGAGTGGAAATAGCAACTCATTTAGCAATTTTAGTAGTTAATTTAGAACTATGTAATAACTAAACTTTTCCCATCCAAAGAAAATCATCAAGATGTCTGGAACGAGGCCAACAGTCGGAAGGATGACCATGGACACTCTAGCGAAGATGTCGGCATCTGGCTAAATAATTGCTGGGTCATGTGTGGCGATGTTAGCTGAGGTGTTTTGGCGAAGGAATGAGTACAACATATTGATTATTCAATTTTAATCGTAGTTAGATTGGCTGGGGAAATGTAAATATTTTCATGTGTATAATTATTTAAATTGTAGTTTGATTTTGTTAGTGTACCGACACTCGAATGTAATGTCGTGCGTGACTATATTTTGTGTTCTGATTTAGATAAGTGTAATGTAACTTGTAATTGTACAATGCGTGCACAGATTGCTATGTTCATAATCGCTTGAGCAGATATTATGGTTTGAGCGATAAAAGGTGCTGCTGTAAGTATAAACTTATCGATAAAATTAGAATTTGGGAGGGTAACATTTAACGTTGTGTTTTGATAATCATGCGTTTTATTTGTGATTTTGCCTAGTGCAATTTTTTATTTGCAGGGAACCATAGTTCTCATAGTAAGCAGTAAAACTAATGAAGTTATGATTTATTTGATCTTTGGGAAAGCGGTATAAGTCTTTCAGTGGAATCTTAAATATGGACGTATTTCAGGTGGCGTGATGTGTGATGAAGTCATTACCCAGGTGTGCGTTATATGTGATTATGTGTGATGATGTGTGTCTACATGTGCGGGGAACATCGTGGTAATCTTACCATGATTCCTGATTGCAGCAATTGTGTCTACATGCGCGGCGAACATCGTGGTAATCTGACCATGATTCCTGACTGCAGCAATATATAATTAACTGCGGTATGGACTCCAAGGAGGCTACCGACCGAGGTGTCGTGTCTTGAGATTCTTGAGAGAATTATTGGGACAAGATATGGTATTTTCGCACACACATGTTTTTCAGGAGATACAAGGTATTTCCATGTTCTAGGGCTGCCGTGAGCGAGCTTCCGATCTTGTTGTGGAACGCAGTGGGTGAATGACATGTGGCTTCGACGGGACGGACAGATTTAAGATAACACTAATTAGGTTGGGGGCCGGTGTACCGTGACCTCTATTCTTAAAGTGAGATGAGCCTGTACGTTGTATTTGTGATTAAAGGGGAGTTCGCCATACTGAGACCATAATTTCACGCGTTAAGTTGAATTGATATTTTTTATTGTTGTAATAATGCCACTGGGCATTGTGTTGTTTCTTGTGTATTTTGATATAATCCATTGGGATTGTTGTTGTTTGTAAAAATTAGAATGACGATCGGTCATGTCCTCGTGTATTTTGTTGTAGTCACGTACGCTTGTGTTAATATTATCAAGAACCGTTTGGGCAGGTAGCCGTGTTTTGGCACGTGGTCAAGATCTCGTTCAGAGATCTATTTTGTATTATATAAGGGTAGCGGGTGTCGGATATTTCTTAAGTGCATTGTTGTGTGTTCCCTATGCTAATCTAATTTACGCAGAATTGCGGATTCGTTGCTTGACGGGAAACCATATGGTAACGAATCTCGTAATCGTACTCATTTCCTTCATTAAGTCAAACATCGTCACGCGCACGCAAGTATAGATTTGAAGTAGACGTATTATTTTCAAACGTCCTTTATTTGACAATCTCTCATGAGATATTTAAAATTTAAATGGTAAACTGTGGTTATTTTAACGCCACTGACGTGTGAAGCAGACACAACTTAGGGTTGCAGTTGTGGTCTATTTAGAAGTTGCGGGTTTAAATTCATGATGTTGTTTTATGAATTATGTTTGTTATTTTCTTTGGTTATTAAACTTGTTTTTATTTAGTATACTGGTTTACCTCCTTTCTTTAGTTATGTATTTGCCCTATGTATCCTTGTAATCTATGAGAAGCAAATTTAACTGCACGGCTAACATGGACCGAAACATTACCCCGAAGAGAGTCTTGTTACGCTTCTTTTGCAAGGGTTCAATATGTCAATTATAATTGTGAAAGTTTGTGTGTGTTAGTTTGTTACCTCTTGACACTAAAACGGCTGGAAGGATTTTAATAAAATTAGAAATGGAGATAGCTTATAGCCTGGTTTAACATATAGGCTGTCTTTCATCCAGAAATAAATCATTGTTCCCGTGGAACGGGCAACATAACTGAAAAGTCACCCTAAATACTCAACTGGGACAATATATCGAAGTTGTCGTATAAAGACCAGACATTGTTCATTTTACGCCCCTCAATGCGTGAAACAATACTCGGTAGGACACTGAAAACCACATTTTAAGGCCCTAAAACCAACAGTTTCCAAGATATTCCCAGAAAACTATCTTCGCTCTGATTGATGAACTAATAGCAAGTCCGTATCCATGGCAACAGTACGCTCTAATAAACCGATGAACGAATCGCAAGTCCATATCCACGGCAACAGTAGCTGAAGACATAGCATCCAATTTTCCACCTATCCCTGTAAGAGGCAATGCCAATCCATTTATTATCTAAAGCGCGATAGACTGGCTGCGTGGCTCAGCGGTAACGTTCTCGCTTGCTGGGCCCAAGGTTGCAGGTTGGTATCATGGCGTAGTCAGCTGGCATTTGAGGGTGCGCAAATGCAAGAGTGCCGGGTCAGTAAATTTACTGGCACGTTAAGGATCCCTTTCGGGGCACAATTAATTTTAGCACTCCGGTGTTTCTTAAAGCCAGGAACGTAAATCCAATAACATTATTATTAAATCACGATAAGGACATTAGAAATCTAAACGGTCATCTCTTTCTCAATAGGGGCAGGTGACCTCGTAGTTCCGCCCCTTATAACAACAATAACTAACTCTTTCTCAAGATATATCTAAACGCTATAAGAGCATTACAAATCTAATCGGTCATCCCTCTTTCAAGATATATCTATATTATAATTAAAAAATAAATAACTTTCTATGGTTTAGAACTACAATAACGAAAATTAGTGTGAGATAGCGCCTTCCATTACCACCTTTAATTTTTTAACACTACAGTAGCGACTACTAAATAAAAGTTGTGATCAAGCTACGTTCAATTTCATAAACACTGGGCTCACAAATCCCGTATAGTTAAGTACAAACATATCAGTATGGTCGTTATGGGAAGTAGGAGACTTCTGTTACTTAGGAAGCAAACTAACCAGTGAAGGACGAAGCAAAGAGGATATAAAAAGTAGGTTGGCTCAGGCTAAGAAAGCATTTCTACAGATCTGTTGACATCGAGTATGGATTTAGATATTAGGAAGTCATCTTTGAAAGCATTTGTCTCGATCGTGGCACTAAAAGGAAGTGAAACTTGGACTATTGGTGCAGAAGAAAAGAGGAGAATTGAAGCGTTTGAAATGTGGTGTTACAGGAGAATGATTAAGATCAGATGGGTAGATAAGGTAACAAATGAAGGGTTATTAAGACGAGTGGGAGAGGAGAGATGTTTCTGGCGACTGCTAATGAAGAGAATGGATAGGTTGGTAGGACACATATTAAGTCACCCAGGAATAGCAAGCTTAGTTATGGATGGGAGGGTCGAGGACAAGAACTGTTAAACAAGGTTACACAGATTGTCTCGGATGTAGGGTGTGGTAGCTATGTAGAGATGAAACGATTAGCTCAGGAGTGGAGGCATGGAATGCTGCATCAAACCAGTCAAAAGACTGAAGACTCAAACAACAACAATCAGGAATTTTAATTATTTAGAGAGGCATGTGAGGCAAAAGGGTAGTTGGAGATTGCTGTAATAGATTAGACCAAATATCAGCAATAATGCATCGTCCCCATTGTCTTCATCACGAGTGAAGCCGCGGGTACCTGCTAGTTTGGAAATAAAACCGAAAATCATCTCAGTTCCAGGATACTGCGTCCTCTCTCCATGGCGTCTTGAAAGGGTAGATACGGTTTTAGCTCATAAACCATGCATTGTTAAGACCCATATGCGTCGTTATTCCATTAAACGTAAGTTGAAAGTGTGGTATATAGTCGTTGTCCTGCTGTTTTAGGCCAAGCATAAAACTGTCAAGATCAGGTTCGCGTATTTGTCGGTAGATGTCAGGTTATCCATATTTCTCTAACTTCATGGGCCGTACTAGAAATGATCACATTACAGAATGGCCTTTACGGAAGCCGAATTACTCATTTAGTAAATTGTTAAGCCTGGAGAGGATTGTCATCTCGAATAACTTCCAGAGTGGAGAGAAGACTAACAGACCTGTAATTTAGAGAGAAAGTGCCATCGGTGGTAGTTTTTCCTATCATTATTACCTTGGATTTTTTTTCAGACTGTGGTGCAGTGGCCGAATCTATATACTGTGTAGCATTAAAAATCGTGGCAACGCAGGCGGGGACATTCTTAGGGATGCTTTTGAGAAAACGCACTGAAATATTATCATAATCGGGTGCTTTACGATTTTTCAGTTCTCACTGAGTGATGAATCTGAAGACCGGCGTGGCAGGAGCTCTTCCTGGAGGACATCACGATGGTCCCGACAGACTTCTTGGTTGAAGACTTCGTCCGTCATTTTGTGATTTGGCTCACAGGGCTTTTCTAACGTGTCCACCAGGGCTTCAGATTTATCAGTATTCGGACAGACCATGCCACGTAGACCGTGCAATTTTGGGATGTCAGTTCGTTTTTTAATATTCGCGCCATGCCATACAGGGAGTTATTGTCATCATTTAGCATAAGTACAGTATTTTACCTGATCTTAACTCATTACGAATTTCCAGCATAGTGAATTTCACGCTTGAGTCGAAACCATTCCTGTTTCTGCCTAAGGTCACGTGTGACCTGTCAACACCATCTGAACATATTCTTCCCTTTGATGAGAGTCTGTAGTGTACTGTAGATGGAATGGGGAGATGTGTGTAGGGCCAATTGCGGCTGTATTGGCGGCGTGTATGAGGCAATTGGACAACATCTCTGCAAGGGAGTCAATGTTTCCCTTCTAGCTAATGCTGGAATTGCCAGCAACGGATTTTTTCAGTAAAGGTCTTATTCGCGAACTAAAGCGACGGTGCTGCCGTTATCTGGAACTACCGTAAGGGTGATGGAAACATAAACAAACAGAAATACTATAACATGTGATTTGAGTTGATGGGTGTGCTCTTCTATCGATTTTTTCAGTTATTTTCATAATAATTGAGGCTGAAAGATGACTCAATTCCGCTGCACTCTTCAAATTCAACAATTCCGATATCAATGCATTCCTTTCAGAAAAAGAATGCTTTTCAGACGGAATGGAGTCGCGTCGCAAAGTCGATTTCGAAGTAGGCCTATATGATCGTATGAGGCTGGCATTTTACAAAGGGGAATTAATTATTAACAATGACTAATGAATTTCTTACAATATCCAGTACCCTATATTCTCCCCTACACTACAAACTAGGCGACTCAGCAAGGTCGATTTGAAAGCTGTTCTTCCCAAACATTACTTTTAGGGGTCACTTTATCGTAGGCCTACATGTGTTTGTCTTTCTTTAACTTGCCCCATTGCTTCTTCAAATCTGTGAAGCTCAGGTCTTCTAAGTTTTCAATCATGTGCTTATTAAAAATTTAAAAATCTTTGTAGTAACTTGTACAGTCTTTGATTTATCGACTTCAACAGTATTAGGCTATATCGTATCTACTTACTGAAGTATGGAAAGCTTGTACCGACTACACGCATGTTACATATTCCTGAACAATTTTATTTTCGGCAACTGGTGACCGAATTTCATTTTGAATCTGATGAGGTCAGGTGCGGATCTAGAGTTTGGCTTTGGGGGGAGTCACAGAAACGAAATTGTTAAGAAAAATGGTATCACTAACAACGCAATCACAAAATAACCAAACGTACAAAACCAGACCAATTTTTTTTTGCAAGCTACATAGATAGAAATTTGATGCGTTGAGTGCACCAAAAATATTCGTACAAATTGCAACGCGTGTTTTGCGACTTTTACATCGAGCCTCGAGAAAAGTATCAAGGTACCTTACAGTTTCGGCAAGTCGAATTGGTACCGACAAAGGGAGAAAGTCACAGCCTAAATTGCCAACCAAGCTTGCATTTTGGACGTAGGCAAAATTTTTTGGTGCGAAAAAAAGCCCTAAATTCCTATCCGTGCATTGCTGCACATTCATCGTGACATCACTATAGATATCGATTCGGTAATCATAAGGTTTGCTAAAAAAATAGACGAGTTGATTTTTTTATATAAATAATCTTTTTACATAACAGGTATGAAGTTGTAAATATGTACTACAGTTGTAATACAACATAATAATTGCAATAAAGATATTTTCAGTATTGAATAAATTGAAAAAAAAAACTGTTTTTCAGTTAAAATTCGTTAAGTTTTATTTGTCTGGATATTGTGTTTTCGTTTTTAGAGTTTGCAAAAATATTTTGTCTCCGTTTAGGGGGGGGGGGTCATGACCCCCGTGACCCCCCCCCCCCTTGAATCCGCGCCTGGATGAGGTAGACCTACCCATTTCAAATTACTAGTTTGTAACCATAAAGCTTCAAGTCCCATAAAATCTTCCGTTTCTTGGACTTTCCCGAACATAATTATGTGTTTGGCATCTAAAATTTCTTGTCCTTCAACGATAGCCCACCTAGAATTGCCAACAACATTCAATACGGTAGCCTACATCACCCTTGCGTCCACCCTTTTGTCGTGTCCGACCTACCACCTACATTCAATTGAGTACGCGAATTTTCCAGCGACGAAGAAGGTTTTTAGGATGGGTGGGTATGTAGTTTGATTCTTGTCTCTATTGTAATTACAACGAGTTAAATATCTGGTATTTTTGGCATCGAAAGAGAATAACGTACATTCATGCAGCCTGTGGACAAGACAGTCGTGGTTTTGGCAAGACATTTCTAATAGTCTGGTCTTGGTTTTCGCATTGAAGTCACCTGCTAGTATTACGGGGGTGTTGCCATTGGATAACAACAGCGCCAGGTCAGTCAGGGCAAACAGGATCCCTGAGGGCCAGTAGCATGAAACCAGACGGTATGAACCATTATGAAGTTCTCTGTATGGCAGCCAGCAGCTTCAAGAAATTGCTAGTTGTCGGGGGTAATAATACGTTAGCGACGCAGTTCGTTCCTCATGAGTATACGGAGTCCCAGGCGATCGTCTCGGTGGCAGGGGAACCCTCGGTGTTGAATCTATATTATGCCTTGAGCTTGATTTCATCTAGTTAGTCAGTTAGTTATTGAGGTTTTAAGGGGCGGAACTACGAGGTCATCTAGGATGGCCACGTCGATTTTCTGCTTTCAGGATACTGCGCTGAGTTCTCCATCTTCAGATTTGTCTGGCATTCCAGGCCATTATTCTCAAAACGCTAGGAGGATTTAGGTAAGCCATTGGTGAGGTGAGGTATTGGGTAGCAGTTTCTGCTAGTATCTGAATTTTGGAGGCAGTGTCGGCAGCGGTTGTGAGTAGGAGGAGATCTTTGATGGTTTTGATGATGTTGCTTAAATATTTCGAAATTTTCGCCAATGGGTGTAGGGGAGGCGCAGGAGATGGAATCGGGTGAAAAGGTGGGTGGACGAAGGCTGAGGGTGTGGAAGTTTACTGGGTCAATAGCAGAGGCTTGTTTGGGAAGGAGCCTGTGTAGGTAGGTGCCTCCTGACGTATGGAGGAGACGAAGGTGGTTTCAGGGCGACGTAGGTTTCAGTTGGTGATGTCTCCTTGTGGAGCATTGTGCGCTGTTGGCAGCCCGGTATTGTAAGCTGTGATGATGCTGCGGAATGTTGCAGCATGGGGTTTGTCACAGTTGGTGCGACTTTCTTGCCGATGCGGGGACAGTCAGCAGCACGGTGGTTGTCAGCGCATTTCACACAACGAACGGCGCAACAGCAAGCGCATTAGAATTACACAATGCTATTTAAAAGTCGAATGTGCTCTCGTAATATTTGTCTGGTTCGAGTAGACTAGCTCCCCCACTCACCGCTCTTCAATGTATTTCCCCCCTTCTGACCCGTTGCGTTGGTTGGATTTACGCCTGCCCATGACTTTGCACGTTAACGCACTGAGACAACAAGGTGATGATAAATACATAAATAAATAATTTATTGAACTTTTCAACAAATTCTACCGACTGAAGTCTTCATTCGGTCCTATGTATTTTTTCCATCAGCCTCCGAAGGAACCATATTGTTTGGAAATACTGGAATCATTGCTGCCATAATACAGGTCTACTTCTTCGCCATTGCATGAAGCTACGAAATCTTCTTCGTCTTCTGGTGGTATACGGCGGAGTCGCACCGCTCCCTGGCATGATTCGCACGATGGAGTTGTATTGCCACCATTGGAACCACAGCTGAAAGTGGAGCCTCGCCGATGAATACAACCAACAGAAGTACATGTAGATGAAGGCAAAAGAGAGGAGGAGACACGAAAGGAAAATGCATTTAGCAACCGTATTGTTCTTCTCGTGCGTCACATAGTTGGCAGCCATTATGCCAAAGTATATGCCACCGAAGAAAAACAGTGTGACCAGGACCATACAGATGAAATCCGACCAGAAGTGTTGTAGGTCTGTGCCTTGGAAGAAGCGTCCTCTGGTGTTGTGGCAACAGAACCACCGACAAATACTTTGTAGTAGGCTGTACCTCAGTGTACGGCTAAGATTGTAATACATCTTGCAGAGCTCACATGAGCTGCGGCCGGAGTATTCCAACCATCTCTCCAGACACAGCACGTGCACAAACTCCAGGGTGCCCTGAGAACAACAGAGAAATCAACCCATCAACCTCGCTGTTCTGCCCCTTAAAATAACTACAACTAACCAACAGCAACAGGTTAATTTAACAATTGCATACATCAAATTAAGTGGTTTTAACTGCCTCCCTTTTCCATCCTTCAACCATTGTTCCAGTTTCAACAACATTTCTCTACTGGGTAAATTCTTAAGACAAAAATTGCGATTATGTGAATAATTCCTGTATTTCCGTAATAGAATAACAATGATAAATAATTATTGTTACCGTACTGTTACTTCCATGAAACAAATATACAAAAACTAGCAGTGGCATAACTAGGATTTGATTCTGTAGGGGGATACACGGAGTCATATTTTCATTGATGGGGTAGCCTTGGGAAAGATGAGACATAATCAAAAAGCCAAACTACACATTTTTCGTCCTTTATCTCGGTAGCTTTTGATGCAAAAGCTCGAAAATGAACAGTTTTGCAGCACAGTTTAGGTACCGCAACACTGAATGTCTAACATGAGTAAATAGAAATGTTCTCGAATAAGTGGGCTAAGTATAAACGTACATAACCCAGTTGTTTGTCATTGATACGAAGATTGTTTTATTCAAAACTAGTTGTTACCCGCGGCTTCGCCCGCAATAACATTTGGAATCCCGTTATAACATTAGTTACATCGATTTTTCCTGTAGTGGAAGATAATGACGGCAACATGGAGCGTTGAAATTGAAAATCGGGTGCAATATACGACGGGGAGGTTTGATTTAAGGCAGGTCCCCAAGCCTACTGCCATGTCTATCGAGAGTGTTTTTAACGCCTAAGCACTTCTCGGTAAACTACATTTCTGGTCTTTCTCTCAGGCTGCAGAATTACTTAAGCCACCAGAAGAACTGACTCTGGAGTATGCCACGTACAATTGACCATGTGCGAAACAGTCACCTCTCAGATCCACACCAGCTACTTTTAAACTCTGCCCCTGAGTCTTGTTAATTGTCATGGCGTAGCAGACTTTCAAAGGAAACTGCAGACGTTTGAATTGAAAATGGTAGTCTGATGGGATTAGAGGAATGCGGGGTATGAAGACAGTTTCACCTTGGCCAACACCTGTAAATATGGTGGCTTCAATCACAAATTTATGCAGAGCTTTAACCTGCAGCCTGGTTCCCTATTTACTGCATGCTTTGCTCATTGCATCCTTCAGGTGCACATATTCCTCAATTCTCAACTTTTTCTGATTGATGCGAATTCAAAGTAGTCTCTCTGTCTCCTCTGCATCCCTATTTACTTCTAGGTGGCTCTTTGTATATTTGGCCACTACATCCCTATTTACTTCTGGGTGGCTCTTTGTATATTTGGCCACTGCATCCCTATTTACTTCTGGGTGGATCTTTGTATATTTGGCCACTGCATCCCTCTTTACTTCTGGGTGGCTCTTTGTATATTTGGCCACTGCATCCCTATTGACTTTCTTATTGCTTTCAACATACTTCTTAAATGTCCTAAGGTTTATTTCAGGATGTTCTTTCGCGTATTTGTTTACAGCTTTATTTAATTTTTTACGGATGTTGTTAGTAAATCGTTTTCTACGTTTTGAACCTCTATTTGATTTTGTTTGAGGCACTGACTCGAGGAGGATTTTCGCGGTAGAAGGAGAAGATGTTAATGAAGAAGGCTGAATGAGAAGCGGGTATTCACAATGTAAAATTGTAGGCATGAATGGCTCGTAAACATCAAAATGTCCCTGCGTGAACTCTCCCGTAAACCTAAACCTTTTAACAGAAGCTGCAGAACCATACGTATTTCCAGTTCGGAGTACACAATTACAGTAGACCTGGAATTGGAAAGGATACATTTCCGTCGCTACTTGCAATTCGAATGATGTACCGTATGTGTAAGGCATAGACATAACAGATACATATTCAGCCTTGTTTATGTAAGGCTGTCAATTTCGTGTCATAGAATACACCTGTAGTCTTTCCCAGTTGTTAGAGGCGTGTCTGACTATGTCAGCACGAACTGTACGTGCATGTGATATGTTGCCATACATTGCGTAAGATAGAGCAGAGAAGAGACCATCTCCGGGAATTTTATAGACTTGGTGGGGAACTTGGGTGCCAACTACCTCTAACATTTCTACTGCAGCCATCGTGAAAACAATCAATGAACAGCAAATACAATAAAATTACTACTACTACTACTACTACTACTACTAATAATAATAATAATAATAATAAGAAGAAGAAGAAGAAGAAGAAGAACCTCCCTTGAGTAATAAAAAATGGAATACACCTGACGTAAAAACAAATCTCTTCTTAAAAAACCTAATAAATTGAATAGACCTAGCCTAACTTAACAAAATTAACGTTGGTAGAGGTAATTTTCTTTCACCAAAATCCACTTTTCATTATAACTAACTATGTACTACCAAGAAATGATGAAATACGCCGAACCTAATCCAACAAACAAAGGAACTCGACAGTTACTTCAACTGAAGGCTAATATGTAATGCAATATGGTGATTATGAAGTGATGGTGAAAGTACGAAGTACAAACTGAAATGAACTGCAATATGATGATTATGAAGTGATGGTGAAAGTACAAAGTACAAACAGAAATGCAGCCCGCATTACCTGGCAACAATACAGTAGACTTAGGCATTATTGAAGCTGTTCATATAATCGCGGTTTTCGCGGTTAGACCATGACCTCGAGTGAAAATTTTGAAAACCTTTCTTAGCGAGCACCTACGGTCCTTGAGGAAGCTGCATACCAAATTTCATTCAAATCCGTTCGGTGGTTTCTGAGATTTCGTGATGAATGAGTGAGTGGTATTTGACAAATATATAGTAGAAATCGCGGTTTTCGCGGTTTCACCATGATCCCGAGTAAATTTTTGAAAACCTTTCTTAGCGAGCACCTACGGCCCTTGAGGAAGCTGCATACCAAATTTCATTCAAATGCGTTCGGTGGTTTCTGAGATTTCGTTATGAATGAGTGAGTGAGTGAGTGAGTGAGTGGGTGGTAGGCTACTTGACAAATATATAGTAGATAAAAATGTCTTCGAATTACACATTGTTATTATTTGGCTCTGTGGGGGGGGGTTGATGCCCCTAATCACCCGCGGTAAATATGCCACTGAAAAATAGGCTTCAAGGTACATTCACTTCATTTGAGAATGTAACTTTCATCCGGGCTACACAAAATATTCACAATTACTGGAAAATGCGAAAAAATAACCTGAAGAAAATGGCATGTGATTACATAGCCTTGGTCCGAAATACCATAGGACCGATCGTCAGGCCAGCCACCACGAGACTCCTTACCAAACGAATCACACACTGAGAGGATCAGATATGCACTCAGATTAGCCTCAGTACTTGAGTGTTAGCTCGGGCAGTATCGGGTGGGCAGAAATGTTTGTAACGAAAGCCGCCTGAAATGCATATCCGTACACACAGGAAAACTAAAAGCTATGAAAGGGATACAGCAGTCCTAAATAAAATTCCTGAACCATTTATTCATTGCTCAGATCCCTATCCTACTCTATACTGGGGCTTTAACGCCTAATCCAAGATCTAGCCTATCTAAAATACCCTTCCTGTAGAATAAATAACATCCTAACTAAATTCGAACTGTTCCGTGAAGAAGTACTACCAAACAAAATAAATCACAAGGAAACTGAGGACGTGGCACGTAAAATTTCCCAACCCGATTATAAATCGAAATTAAGAATAATTGTTACACGGCTTCTACTTCTGTAGCTGATGGCTGTCATCTTGCCGTTCAACGAACAAAGAAGATTCGAGTTGTAGAGAACACCATTAGAGATATGCTACGTTACGTTGGTAACACGCCAACATTTTATCTTTAACGTTAAGAAGCTAACTAAATCCTGTTCTGACCTACTATTTTCAAACGCAAAATCTAAACCTGCCTACGAACACAATGAGTACAAACAAAAATACAAATAAACGACAATCACTATAAACAATATTTACAAATCTAGGGTGCACACTTTGTGCCCTACCTACACAGGATCTGTACTCTTTGTACGCCACTGTCATGATTAAATGTCAAACCTATAGGTGATCATCATAATGAACCTCCACAGCGTCCATTACAAACTTCAAGTCGTCTCAAAATCGGTTAAAGTCTCATTATTTAGAATAAAGCTAAGTATTCTCATTATTTAGGAGCAGTTTTAATTTATTGAGCAGTTTAATGTAATTTAAATTTAATAGTACAACACATTTCTTTTTAGTCAGGTTTTATTTAGGTAGTGGATTTACTTAGGTTCAACAGTGTCCAGTGATGGCAATTCAGACATGGCAATAGCCCGCAGAGTGCAGGTAGGATGGATGCACTGGAAACGGACATCAGGTGTATTGTGTGATAGAAGGATAAACCTGAGGACTAAAGAAATGGTGTATAAGTCAGTAATGAGATCTGCAATGATTTATGGAGCAGAGACATGGGTACCAACTAAGGCACATTGTAAGGCAATGGATGTGGCTGAAATGAAAATGTTAAGAAGAATTTGTGGCGTCACCAGAGCCGATAGGATTAGAAATGAGAGACTAAGAGGCAGTGTTAAAGTGACGGAGATATCAAAGAAGGTTCAAGAGAGAAGACTACAGTCGTATGGACATGTCATGAGAAGGGACGACTCTTACGTTGGCAAGAGAATGACAGTAATGGTAGTGGAAGATGGAGAGACTGTATACGAGATGACTCGAGGGAGAAACATCTAAGGGACGAGTACGTATGGGATCGAGGATAATGGAGAAGACTTGCCAGGAACGTCGACCCCACTTGAGTGGGAAAAGACGAAAAGAAGAAGAGTGGATTTACGAAAAACTATCATCAGTTCTTATTGAATTCATGTTTAGGTTTTATTTTATTCCCTGTACTATCCATTTATTAATTGTCATTGATTATTATTATTCCTCAATATTAAATCGTAGCGTAGACTTCAACATCACCTTACTCATCATGACCTCTGTCACCTATTACAGCTAGTTGCTACCCAAAATGATGTAGTCTATTCATACGCATTACATCAAGTAAGCAATAACCTGTCCAATGTAGGCTCCTGATTCCTGCAATGCCTCATATTCACTCAAGAACCTCAATGACCGTAAATATAGTTCTTCTCCACGTTCGATTGCAACAGGGAACTTCGAATCTGCATCATTATCTTCACCTTGAAAAATATCGTTTTATGAGTAAACTTAAAGAACTGGATGGAACAGTAGCATAATATTATTAAAAGTTTATCAAATTTATTATCCAGATTTGAAAATACTATTAAACTATTTAACAGTCTATTGTTCAACCTTTTTCTATGTATTCTCAATGTTTATCATATGTCTTAATTTGGGCTTCTGATTCTCAGATCCAACAAATTTGTGAGTGTAGTATCAAATCAATTTCTGTGAATCAGCTTCAGCATCTCTTTTCACGATAGTGATTGTGGTGTGCACTTTCCTTCTCTCTCAAGGTCATATCGTGCCATTTATTGTAAATCTTTATTATTGGTTGGTTCTTAAGTTTAGGGGCTGCGACAACGCGGTCATGTAGCCCTGTGTACTTTGGGTGTGTGTAGAATCTGTCTGATAACCGGTGTTAATTGTGATGACTGTATTAGTGTGTGTTATCTGTTTTTTTTTTTAATTTAAGTACAGACTGAAACTTAGAATTTTTCAAATAGTTCCTTATTTTGCCGCCAAGCGCCACCGTCAACGACTACTAGGCCAAGTTCAGAACTTAGCTACTAGACGCCACCGCAGTCGGTTCTTGGCAACGAACGTAGAAACCTAAGAGCGTTGTTTACATTCTTAACCTATCCAATATATCTTCACACAGGTGTAATTAGTGGAAGGATCTTTAACATGCCATAAATCTATGACATGGGACCGCCGGCTTTACTTCCCCTCCGAAGGAAGGCATACTGAGGGATTTTTAACGCTCTTAAAAAATCCGACGGCTTCGGCCGGGTTTGAACCCGCTATCTTGGGCATAGAAGCTCAGCATGCTACCGACTACGCCACCGAAGCCGCAATCTTTATTATTACAGGCCGTGCCTGTAGCAAAATTCGATTTACTCTAGTCAAGTTTATCCTTTTATAGAATTTAATGCTTTTGGTGGCCTTAATGAATTTGTTATATGTTCTCTAGAGGGGCAGATGACCTCGTAGTTCCACCCCTTAAAACAACAATAACTATCTTCTCTAGAAAGTATGTTGGGATATACTATATTTATGCACTCCTTTGATTAATGTGTATCAACTTAAATTATTTTAGAGATCAAACTTTTAATTGTTATTGCCATAGCTTAAATACATTATTTTATAGTACTACTCTTTCATTGTGTACAGATGATATCCTGTTCAATCATACCTTTCGTATTTATTTATCCATCGCTCTCCCAATTCTTCATTTCAATTAATATTCATTATATGTTTTATTAAAGATATTAAGATGGCCAAAATCGTTTATATAAAACATAAGAAGGACTATTCCACGAAAATAACAAGCTAATATACCTTTTATAAAAGCCTAAAAATCCTGGGCCTAGTCATAAGGGACATAGGGTTTAAGAGGAAACCCTTAATAGTTTTTTGCTATTTCTTCAAAGCAGTCATTTGAATTGAGAAACTGTACAGAATTCAGTTGGAAATATAATTATGAATATTTTCAGCCGATAGAATTTACTATGGAATGTATGAACACCAATATAATAGTAACTTAATTAAACAGGACCCGTATTCGAATTGAGGGGTATGCTTAATAACGTACCAAAAAATAGGATATCAAGCGAATTACGTAAGGCAAAGTGGAACACGTTATATAGAACACAGAAATGCCAAAACACAGATAACACTCACCAGTATGCGAGCACATGTACGATAGCGGGCATAGTTTCACTAATATAGAAACATACTGCATTTAAATATTTTGCACTACGAAACAAAAGGCAGGGCACTTGACATAAAAAAAAGCATCGTGTAATCTGTCGTCGACATTTTCATTTTTAGCCGTTGTGAACGATGTGTTTCCTGTGGGCATGCCAGTGAAGCCAATCGAGACCAGGATTGGTTTAATGTATTAATTATTGTAACACGATTTATCCTATAACAATTTCTAACCCTCGGGTTTCGCCGTTTTCAGGCACTTAACTTATTTATTCATATTTTATTATATTGGGGTAAAATCTGTGTGTGCCAAAGTGGAGTGATTATTATCAATATTGTGGCGCGATCTCATTTTCGGATGATTCGCGCCAGTAAATGCGATGTCATTATTAATTACCGGTTTTGGATATTTGATATATTACAGTTAAGTGGAATATTTCAAGTATTAGCCTATTATGTTATTTCGGACAGGAATAATTATTACATAATTATTACATAATTATTGCCTGATAAAGTCACTATCTTGTTTTTTTTTGTATTTTTATATGGGTATCAACGTTATCCGTTAAGTAGTTTCGAAGGCAGTGTTAGGGTCTTGGTGGTGTAAATGTAAGGACATAATGCAATAAATGGCCGCCTTTTGCCTGGGCTAAACATCTCATCTAGAGGTAGCACAAGTCTTTAATAGCTTCCTTAAGAGTTGAATCATTTCCAAGACATCGAGCAACAATATAGACGAGAAAAGAAAAACATGAAAATGACATATACACCTACTCTATCAAGTGTAAGTGTAGAATCCAGGTTCACCACTCCTGAAAAATTACAGGCAAATTTTCCTATTAAAACTACTGGAGATGTATTAGATATAGTTCATTGTTCCATTAGACTGTGGTGTGTGAGTGTGTCTGGTGGCAGTTGCATTGTTTATTAGATATAGTTCATTGTTTCATTAGACTGTGATGTGTGAGGGAGCATGTGTGTGTGCCAGGTGACAGACTGTTTTAGTGGTAGTATTTTGTTGTTGGTGGAACATTAGAATTTTTCGTTAGTAGAATTTTTGTATTTAATTGTCAGAATATATCAATTCTTTACTTGTCTTATACATGGTTAAGATATTGATAATGTTACGTGCCACCCCCCTAGTGCCACTTTTGTTAACTGGATTACGGTGGGTTGAAGCACAACACAGATTGTTCCTTTAAAGAAATAATTAACTTTATTGCGGCCAGAAAGATACACCACTCAACAGCAAATACAAGCAATTAGAACCTTACCCCAGTTTCCTCAAGTCTCTTCCTTATGGAGCGCTCTTGCCCCTTTCACTTAATCATGCAGCTAATCCTCCACTAATGAGACCCGAGTCCTCGCTAGGAATACCTGAACCTCTTCCTTATGTACACAAACTACAGTTACTTACGATAACCTGCTACACGCTGCTTCGCTGTCCACAAGCTGGGAAACAATGTCACTGGATTTCGTAACTCGCACGGCACTTCGCCACAATACCTCTGTCGCTCAGTGAAATCACACTCGCTCAAAACACAGGCAGTCCCCTGTATGCTTCTCACTCCCTCGCTGTCAAGAGAATCAGCTTCACTAGGGGTTTCGCAAGTCACGTCACCACACTTCTGTCGCTCAGGATAAACGCTCGCACTAGCTCGACAAACAAACACTCACTGCTTGACAGGTCGCTCTTATATAGCAGGCCGGTGACTCAATAAATGCTTCTAGACCCATCCAGGGTTCACGGCTTCTCGAGGTTTCCATCACTGGCTGGGTCACGAATATTCTGGACCATCCCTTTGTCCTAGTAGTCCTGTTGCGTAAGGCGTACGCAATACACTGAGGCAGAGCACAGCCCAGCCCGGGGGCAGTTATGACTCATGCGGCGAGCGACGAAACAAACTCACAGCCGTAACACCACCCCCTTCCTAAAAGGCTGATCGTCCCGATCAATCATTGGTCCGTCTGTGTCCCTCCGTAGGCTGCCAGGCGATCTCGATGCACGATCTTCATATTCGCCCTCGGGCCCCACTGGATCCTGTAGACGACATCGTTGATCCGTTTCACGACTCGGTACGGGCCCTCCCAGGACTTCTGCAGTTTGGGTGACAGGCCTTTCTTCCGTAATGGGTTGAAGAGCCAGACCAGGTCGTCCTCGTGGAATCCGCCGGCATCCGTCCGTTGGTCGTATCGGTTCTTCATTCGGTCGGTCTCAAACCGCAGTTTCCTCCTCGCGAACGTGTGCACGTCCTCCAGTAGGTCGACCAGTTCTTGACAATACTGGCTTACCGGGACCGGATCATTCCCAGGTCGGCCGAAGGCAAGATCGAATGGTAGACGGAGTTCCCTCCTAAACATGGCCCGGGCTGGTGTGCACCCGGTGGCTTCATGCACGGCGGTGCGGTAGGCCAGGAGAAATAGTGGAAGATGTTTGTCCCAATCACTCTGGTGCTCGCTGACGACTATTCGGAGATGGTTCTCGATGGTGCGATTGAATCGCTCTACCATCCCGTCGGACTGAGGGTGTAGCGGCGTTGTCCTTGTCTTCCGAATTCCCAGCAGCTGGCATAGGTTCTGGAACACCTGCGACTCGAAGTTCCTCCCTTGGTCGGAGTGCAGCTCCAGGGGTACTCCGTACCGGCTGACGAATTCCTTCACCAGGGTCTCTGTGATCGTCGCGGCTTCTTGGTTAGGGAGCGCATACGCCTCCGGCCATTTGGTGAAGTAGTCGCTGACGACCAATATGTAGCGGTTCCCTGCCTGGCTTAACGGGAATGGCCCAGCAACATCGATGGCCACTCTCTCCATGGGGCCGCCCACTTTGTAGGTCTTCAGTGGACCCCGTCGTCTTCGTCCTGGGCCCTTGCTGGCTGCACAATCGTGGCACCTCGCACAGTGGCTCTCCACGTCTGTTCGGCATCCGATCCAGTAAAACCGCTCTCTCAGCTTCTCCAGGGTCTTCTTTATCCCTAGGTGTCCACCAGATGATCCTCCATGGACTTCCTTCAGGACTGCCTCCGTCATAGCCTTTGGTACGACGACTTGTTCCCGAGATGTCTTCCCGTCGGTGATCTCCCAGGTCCGGCAGATGAGGCCATCCCTTACAATCAGTGAGTCCCACTGCGCCCAGTAGGACTTGAACTTTGGACTGCAGTCGCTCACAATGTTCCACTCGGGTCTGGGAACACAGGCCCTCTTCCATTCGGCTATCAGTCCCAGGTCATCATCTTCAGCTTGTGCCCGCGTGAAAGATTCACGGCTCCAGCTCCCATGAAGTTACACGGTAGTCCTTCGGCACTGTATCCCGGTGTTCTCCTCTCTTCTGGTACAGAAGGTGCAGTCTTCGGGGCACGGTCTTCGTGACAGGGCGTCGGCGTTAGAATGCAGTTGGCCTTTCCTGTGCTGGATCCCACAGTTGTACTGTTGAAGCCTCTCTATCCACCGCGCGAGTTGACCCTCGGGCTGATTGAAGTTCAGGAGCCACCGCAGGGATGCATGGTCGGTCCTGATGAGAAATTCTTGCCCGTACAGGTACTTGTGGAAGTGTTCGATGGTCTTCACGATGGCGAGCAGTTCCTTCCTGGTGACGCAGTAGTTCCTCTCTGGCTTTGACAAGGCTTTGCTGAAGTAGGCCACTACTCTCTCCTCGCCGTCCACTATTTGCGACAGGATTCCCCCTATACCAAAGTCGCTGGCATCGATATCGACGATGAACCTTGTTCCAGGTCTGGGGTAGGCCAGAATAGGTGCGGTGCACAGAGCCTGCTTGAGTTGTTCGAAGGCACTGTGGCATTCTGCTGTCCACGTGAAGAGTTGGTCCTTCTCAGTCAGTCGATGCAGTGGTTTGGCGATGTCGGCGAATCCTCTCACGAAGCGACGGTAATGTGCAGAGTCCCAGGAAGCTTCGTAGTTGGGACTTGTCCTTCGGATCTGGCCACTCCCTCACAGCTGCGGTCTTTTCTGGGTCGGTGCGCACCCCTTCCTCGGAGACAATATGACAAAGGTACTGGACCTGCTTCTGGAAGAGCTGACACTTCTTGGGGCTTAACTTCAGCTGGGCAGCCCGTAGCTTCATCAAGATCTCCTTCAGGTTGCTGTAGTGCTCCTCGAAGCTTCTTCCCAGAACGATGACGTCGTCTAGGTAGACCAGGCAGGTCTTCCAGTGTAGTCCCCTCAGAATGGACTCCATTAACCTTTCGAAGGTCGCAGGGGCGTTGCACAGACCGAATGGCATGACGGTGAACTGCCATAGCCCGCTGCCCACAGAGAACGCCGTTTTCTCGCGTTCCTATGGGGGACCTCCAACTGCTAGTAGCCACTCTTCAAATCCAAGGCGGAGAACCATCTTGATACTGATACGGTTTCCAGCGTGTCGTCGATCCGGGGTAGAGGGTAGCTGTCCTTCTTCGTGACGTCATTCACCCGCCTGTAGTCCACGCAGAACCTGGTGGAACCGTCCTTCTTCTTCACTAGCACGACCGGAGAACTCCAAGGACTATGTGATGGCTCGATCACCCCTTGCTCCTTCATCTCTTCTACCATCTGGTCGACTTCGGCTTGCTTGGCGAGCGGGACACGTCGGAATGGGGCCCTAATCGGTGCGCTGTCCCCAAAGTCGATTCTGTGCTGGACCAAGCTTGTCCTGCCGAAGCCTTTGCTCCCCACGGAGAAGACGTCCTGGAATTCGCGTAGCAGGTCCTGAACTTGGCGTGATTGTTCCTCGTCTAAATGGTCCTGGGATCCTTGGTACAGCTTCTGTAGTTCTTCTGGCAGTGCACGTCTTCTTTGGTCGTCCGTCCGCAGGTGTCCGTCCGTCGTATCTGTGAGGCGGGCAATCCAGGTATCGGGCTCGCAGACTCCTAGGTTGGTGTCCCGGTGAACCGTAATGTCGTAGTCGTTCAGGTTGGACAGGCGAACGTACGGCCGAGATGTCGTGTTGATGGGAGTCTTGGCAACTAGCAATCCTTTTGTCTGGATGTCCTCATATTTTGGCTCGATGAGAGCCGCCACTGCCTCAGCTGTTCCGTCGACAATTACAGCAGCGTTGACTTCCGTCCTGGCGGGAACGATGACGTCCTCTCTCAGCCTTACTCGTCGTGCGGCGACGGCCTCTTGTGCTGGTTGCAAAGCAAGTTCCTCACCTCCGAAGTGCAGAGTGTTGGTACTCAGATCCAAGATGATGTTGTTCTGGTCCAGGAAGTCCAGTCCGATGATCACTTCATTTGATACGTCAGCCACAAGCACTGGATGCTTTATCGCCCGTCGACCAATGACGAACTCCAGTGATGCTTCGCCATGTACCGGTGCGGTCTCTCCGGTCGCGGTTATTAGCTGGAGGTTCCTTTGTGTGTGTTGCACTCTCCTCTTCGGGATCACGGTGGGACTGACGATGGTCCTCGATGCTCCCGTGTCAATTAGCATGGGCCAGCTCCCTCCGTTGACGACTCCGTCGACCATCAGGCTGCTATTATCCCTCCGTAACTGCGTCACACGAACTTGGACTGCCGGGGCTTGACGACTGTCACAAGCCAACCTTTGCCCCCCAAGGCCGGCTGATACTTGCTTTCCTGGGCCGCGCGGTTTCCCTACGACTGACTGTCCCGACGGAAACCTTTGGCGGCGGCGATCACCGCAGTCCTTGCTCAGGTGGCCTCTCTTACAGCAGGTCCAGCAGGTCAGTAGTCCTCTTCCGGGCCGCCTCTCCAGATGTCCTTCGGCTATGTTTTTGGTGGTAGTACTGCGACTCTTGAAGAACCGGCCTAGCACCTCCATCAGTTCATCGGCCAGGGGCTTGGTCTTGTCGGCTTTGGCTGGTTCGTCGACGTCCACCTGACGCACCCGCGCGCGCATTCTAGATACCTGCTTTGCCGTCTCGAACTCAAGTGCGTGGCTCAGCGCATCTGCCAGGGTCTTATTGCGCACGAGTCGCAGCGCCTGTTGAGTGTCCGAGTCCCGTAGCCCTTCGGTGAAGGTCTGCGTTGCAATCTGTTCCAGAAAGTCGGCCGGCGCTGTTGGATAGGCAAGCCTTACGAGGCGTGCGATGTCCATCTCGAACTCCTGCAGGGTTTCCGCGTTCTTTTGTACCCGGGTCCGGAGCTGCATCTGGTAGGCCTGCTGAAGATGGCTATCTGCATATCGGGACTCCATATGGGCGATTAGTGAAGCGTAGTCCTGGGACCCAGTCGGGATGGCCTGAAGGACGTCCCCTCCAGCGCTACAATGAGAGCTGTAGCCTTTTCCGTGCTGTTCCAGTTGTTTATGGAACAGGCTGCCTCGAACTGACGTAAGTAGGCGCTCCACGGGACCTTTCCGTCGAAGGTTGGGGGCGCCACTCTGCTATGTCCCGTTCCTGATATTCCCGGTGTAACGGTGGGCGGGCGTTGGCGCAGCTCGGCAACTTCCTCTTGTAGAACGTTGAATCTCGCTTCCATCCCCGTCGGCAGGCGTTGGCTCAGCTCAGCAATTTCCCTTTGTAAAGCGTTGAATTTCTCTTCCACCCCCGTCAGTGGGCGTTGGCGCAGCTCGGCAACTTCCTTTTGTAAGGCGTTGAATTTCTCCTCCACCCCCATCAGCGGGCGTTGGCGCAGCTCGGCAACTTCCACTTGTAAGGCGTCGAACTTCTTTTCCACTGCCGTGACTTCCTCACGCAGACCCAGTTCTAATTACTTCAAGTCCTGTGTCAACTTATTCTGACCGTCTTCCATCCTTTTCTGGCCGTCCTCTATCCTCTTCAGGTCCTCCGCTACCTTATTTTGACCGTCTTCCATCTTCTTCTGGCCGTCTTCTAGTTTGGCAGTTAGGTCCTCGGCTAACTTCTTCTGGCCGTCTTCCATCTTGGCTTCCATGCCACTTAACTTTTCTAGCAATGCTGCAAATTGCGCTTCCAATTTAGATGTTTGTCTTGTAAAGGGCATGCACTCACAGGAAAATTTTAAAAAAATGACCTGCTCGGGTTTTGAAACCAGGACCGTCAGGTGTTGTGCTTGTGTTTGAGTTCGTAATCCGGCTTCTGACACCAGTTGTTACGTGCCACCCCCCTAGTGGCACTTTTGTTAACTGGATTACGGTGGGTTGAAGCACAACACAGATTGTTCCTTTAAAGAAATAATTAACTTTATTGCGGCCAGAAAGATACACCACTCAACAGCAAATACAAGCAATTAGAACCTTACTCCAGTTTCCTCAAGTCTCTTCCTTATGGAGCGCTCTTGCCCCTTTCACTTAGTCATGCAGCTAATCCTCCACTAATGAGACCCGTGTCCTCGCTAGGAATACCTGCACCTCTTCCTTATGTACACAAACTACAGTTACTTACGATAACCTGCTACACGCTGCTTCGCTGTCCACAAGCTGGGAAACAATGTCACTGGATTTCGTAACTCGCACGGCACTTCGCCACATTACCTCTGTGGCTCGGTGAAATCACACTCGCTCAAAACACAGGCAGTCCCCTGTATGCTTCTCACTCCCTCGCTGTCAAGAGAATCAGCTTCACTAGGGGTTTCGCAAGTCACGTCACCACACTTCTGTCGCTCAGGATAAACGCTCGCACTAGCTCGACAAACAAACACTCACTGCTTGACAGGTCGCTCTTATATAGCAGGCTGGTGACTCAATAAATGCTTCTAGACCCATCCAGGGTTCACGGCTTCTCGAGGTTTCCATCACTGGCTGGGTCACGAATATTCTGGACCATCCCTTTGTCCTAGTAGTCCTGTTGCGTAAGGCGTACGCAATACACTGAGGCAGAGCACAGCCCAGCCCGGGGGCAGTTGTGACTCATGCGGCGAGCGACGAAACAAACTCACAGCCGTAACAATAATATAGGCCAACTAATGGCTACACTGAGCTCTGCTGCACGTCTGAAAGCAACTGGAAACTACAGCCGTTTGCTATACCCGAGGATATGCACCTCTCTATGTATAATTACATGTGATGATGGCCTCCTCCCTTGTAAAATTTCAATCCGGAGGTAAACTAGTCCCCCGTTCGGATCTCCGCTTGGGGCCTACTCGAGAGGGGGTTAACTTTACAGAAGTGACAATGAGGAAATCTGACATTCTACGGATCGGTGCGTGGAATGTTAGAAGTCTGCTAGGAAGTGGAAGGTTAGAAAACTTAGAAAGGGAAATTGATAGGTAGAGGTTGGATTTGGTTGGGATTAGTGAAATGCGCTGGCAGGAAGAACAGGACTTTGGTCAGGAGACTATAGGGTCATTAGCACTAAATCAAACAATGGCCAAGCTGGGGTTGATATCATATTGAGAAGGAAACTTGGACAGCGGGTGGAATATTATGAGCAATATATTGAACGGTTTGTTGCAGCGAAAATCAATACTAAACCTACGTGCACCACAGTGGTACAAGTCTATATGCCTACCAGTCAAGCTGATGATGAAGATGTTGAAAGGGTCTACGAAGAAATCGATGACATTCTGAGGTATATAAAGGGTGACGAAAATGTTATAGTAATGGGAGATTGGAATGCTGTGGTAGGAAAAGGAAGAGAAGGGAAGATATTTGGAGATTTCGGATTAGGTGAAAGGAATGATCGAGGAAGCAGGCTGATAGAATTCTGCTCCGAGCATGAGTTGGCCATAGCTAACACCTTACTCAATAACCATAATAGAAGAATATACACATGGATGAGACCAGGAGATACAGGGCGTTACCAAATCGACTTCATTATGGTCAAGCAGAGGTTTCGAAACCATATTTTGGATTGTAAACCATATCCCGATGCTGACATAAACTCTGACCACAATCTGGTTGTTATGAAATACAGATTTAAGTTGAAGAAACTGAAGAAAAGTCATAAGCCAAAAAGTTGGGCAATAGACAGACTGAAAGAGAAGGGTGTGAACGAAAGATTCAAGAAGAGTATAAAGAAAGGACTAATGAAAAAACCTAAACAAACTTCAATTGCAGACGAATGGGCACTTTTGAATAATGAAATAACAAAATCCGCAGAAGAAAACATTGGTAGGAAATAAAGAATAGGCGGAAAACCGTGGATCACTCAGGATATACTAGTCTTGAGGGATGAAAGGCGGAAACACAAGAATGTAAGAGATGAAAAGGGGAAAGCAGAATACAGACGTCTGAGAAATGAGGTCAACAAGAAATGCAAGAAAGCGAATGTAGAATGGTTGAAAAAGTAATGTGCAGGTATAGAAAATGGTCTGAAATTAATAATAATAAACACAGCTTTTCGAAGGATTAAGAATACTTTTGAGGAAAAGAAGACTAACTGCTGTGATATTAGGGACACAAATGGAAAGCTTCTAACAAGGAAGAAAAGGTTGAGAGATGGAAAGCTTACATAGAGTGTTTGCATAAGGGAAAGGAGATTGAGAATCATGTAATGGAAAGGGAGGAAGAAATTGATGAGGATGCAAAAGGAGATTTAATATTGAGATCAGAATTTGACAGAGTATTGGAGGACTTACGCAGGAACAAAGCACCAGACATAGATGGTATACCGATTGAGTTGCTTCGCTGCATAGGAGATCAAGGTCTGATCAAGTTATTTCATTTGGTGCGTAGGATTTATGAGACAGGTGAGGTACCCCCTGATTTCAAGAAGAATGTTATCATCCCTATACCAAAGAAAGTGGGAGCTGACAGATGTGAAGATTACTGTACAATCAGCTTGATTACTCATGCTTCAAAGATCCTGTCTGGAATAATTTACAAGAGGATGGAAACCCGGATAGAAACGGAGTTGGGTGAAGACCAGTTTAGTTTCAGGAGAAATGTATAATAGGAACAAGGGAAGCTGTAGTAAGTCTTAGGCTGATTTTGGAATGTAGAATTAGGAAAGATACGAGAACGTGCATGGCATTTGTTGACTTAGAAAAGCTTTTGATAACGTTGATTGAACTACATTGTTTGACATTTTGAAAACGATTGGAATAAAATACAGGGATAGGAGGGTGATCTACAATCTACATAGAAACCAGACAGCAGTCATTCGAGCTGAAGGACATGAGAGAGAAGCTGGTATTCAGAAAGGTGTAAGGCAAGGCTGCAACGTATCACCCATACTTTTCAATCTTTACACTGAACAAGCAATGAAGGAAATTGGAGAAAAATTTAAAGTGGGAGTGAAGATTCAAGGAGAAATAATTTACAACACTGAGAATGCAGCCGAAACAAATCACAGACCACTATGGACATCAAATTGGCAGGTGAAAAGCTAAAGGAAGCAGGAGACTTCTGTTACTTAGGAAGCAAAATAACCAGTGAAGGACGAAGCAAAGAGGATATAAAAAGTAGGTTGACTCAGGCAAGGAAAGCATTTCTACAGAAAAGGAATGTGTTGACATCAAATATAGATTTAGGCATTAGGAAGTCATTTTGGAAAGCCTTTGTCAGGAGTGTGGCACTATATGGAAGTGAAACTTGGACTATTGGTGCAGCAGAATAGAGGAGAATTGAAGCATTTGAAATGTGGTGTTACAGGAGAATGATGAAGATCAGATGGATAGATAGGGTTACAAACGAAGAGGTATTAAGACGAGTGGGAGAGGAGAGTTGTTTCTGGCGACTGATAATGAAGAGAATATATAGGTTGGTAGGACACAAACTAAGACACCCAGGAATAGCAAGCTTAGTTATGGAAGGAAGGGTCGAGGACAAGAACAGTAGGGGTAGACCAAGGTTAGAATATGTTAAACAGATTGCCTCGGAGGTAGAGTGTGGTAGGTATGTAGAGATGAAACGATTAGGTCAAGACAGGGAGGCATGGAGGGTTGCATCAAATTAGTTAAAAGACTGAAGACTCTAACAATAACACCCTTATTTCATATTCTGAAATTACTGTTCATTATCACTACTGCACCGGAAGAATACTTGAAAGAGTTTCCAGTTTTTGGCAGAGATTTCACAATACCGGCCGTATTGTTTTGCGAGAAAGTGGCAGAAGTATTTTCATTTAATCAACAAAGCCCTTCTACAAAATAGTCTTGTTTCCAAGTTCAAGATAGTTTTTAGTCCAACCGTTGACTTCTCGCTCTGCTGTTCCATTCCCACGGGGTGCATTCCATCTCCATAGTTGTATTTTCCATAGAAGCAATCTGTTCAATAACAAGTGACGACTAGATCGCGCGCAGGGCTTGTTGTCATGGAAACAATAGTGCTGCTAATTTGAATGACGCTAACTGTCCACATGTTTTTCGTCGACCACACGCTTGTTTAGCTGGATAGTTGTTTTTTTTTTAGCCTACTTTTCACATTTTGCAAAAAAGAGGAGAAAGTAGACTTATGAGATCGATCCGGGAAAATGTGTGTCTGTCTGTCTCTCTGTCCTTCTGTCTGTCTCCTTAACTCCTAAAATCCTAAACGGCTGCGGCAATCGAAACCAAATTTAGTATGAGTAAAGATGTATACCGGAAGATCTCAAGCCCATATTTGAAAATGATGTCAGTGCTACCAACTGCTGAAAAACGCACTAGAAATTTGAGCTCCATGTTGGATATCATGGATATACATGGGAGCTATTCCAAAATTGGCACACATGTAGATAATACTATTTCAGTTTAATTTCCAGGAGGCCATACATGACAGTGTTGCCAAAATAATTTTAAGTCTTCTGATAGGTCTAATTTTTAAATACATATAACTTCTGCACTATTAATTGGATTTCAACCAAATTTTGTATGTAATATGTGTACATAAACAGATATGACTGAGTGTATTCTTAAGAGCCACCAGGGCTGCCAACTGTTAATAATTGCTCTCTCTATTTTCTTCATCCAAATACCAATATATCTGATAGTATGCAAGCCGACAGCTTTAAACTATGCACACGTATAGTACCTGACGTTTTAGATTAATTTGGAGTAACTTATATACTTCAGTTCTACCAACATGATTCTAAGCCTGCTGATAGGACCAATTTTTTAATACATGTAACTTCTATACTATGAGTTGGATTTCAACCTAATTTCGTATGTGCTATGTGTAACATAACAGATATGACTATAAGTATTGTTAAGAGCAATCAGGGCTGCCAACTGTTAATAAATGCTGTCTATATTTTTACCCTAATATCAATATATCATAAAGTATGCAAGCCAACAGCTCTATACATTGCACACGTATAGCACCTGACACTCTAGATTAATTTGGAGTAATTAATATAAGTCAATGCTGCCAACATGATGCTATGCTTGCTGATAGGTCCAATTTTAAAATACATGTAACTTCTATACTAACAAATGGATTTCGTCCAAAATTGGCACAACAAGATATAATATTTCCGATTATTTCTAACAGCACACGTATGACTTTGTTGCCAACATACTTTTACGCGTGCTGATATATCCAATGTCTAACTGCATGTACGTCCATTGGACTTCAACCAAATTTTGTATTCTGTACCTTAAGAGATGGAACTAAGAATATATTCAGTCACCAGGGCTGCCAACTGTAGTGCTCTATTAGGCTACATTTTACCAGGAATATTTCTAACTATTTGGACATTTCGATATTACCAACTTAATTTTGTCATTATTCTAGATAGGTTCATATACTGTAGAATAAGCATTGGCTTGAAAAGTAGGCTCTTTAGTTCGTCACGGAACTTCTTGTTATCAGTTGAATACTTTCTCGTATAGGATTTATAATGTATCAGTATCCATTATCTATTTCTGTACCACCACTCGGTGTAGCGACTATCGGAGATCCGGGTTCGATTCCAGGCTCTAACAAGAAATGTAATTTTGGTATGAGGATTGGAGCGGGGTTTACTCAGACTCGTGAGGCAAAACTGAGAAGAGGTGGGTTCAATTCCCACATCGGCCATCCTGGAAGTGATTTTCCGTGGTTTTCCATTTCTACTCCGGGTAAATGCCAGGAGAGTTTCTAACTGACCACGGCCGTTCCCATCCCAAACCTCGCCTCAATTACAAATACACACACTAATACAGACACCACAATAATACAAACTCCACACACACCCAACTACACGGGGCTTAACCTCTTCAGACCAAGGGTACTCAAATGTGCACCTTATCCTTTTTAATATTTTTGTGGGTAGAAGTTGGTATTATGTCATTTCTGACCCGCTTTTCTAACCTCTCATTTATCTTGAGTCGGGGTTGAAGTGAAATAAGTTATCTGTGACGGGTGGATTTTATGACCAGATGCCCTTTCCAACGCCTCACTGATCAGAGTGTGATGCTAATTAGAGATGAATGAAAATGGGCAAGAAGCTTGGAGGAGGCGCCTGTGGCCTATTAGAAGGTACCGGGCAATTTCATCTGGAGTTAAAATATAGAACCCCCGAAAACCATTACAAGGACGGTTAACAGTGGGGCTCGAACCCTCTTGACTTCACAATCCAAAGATAGACCAAACCTATGCTCTTGTAACCTATCGCTCTAACTACCTTGGTCGATTTATTGTAACCTGAAATTCTAATATTTTATTAAGAATATGTTTTTGTTGTTTAAAAATGGGTTATTTCTGCCAGTTTTTAATACGAAATACAGAAAACGAAAATTCCAACTAAAAATGTTGTCTTGGATCTGAAGAGGTTAAATGACCCGATGTCCAAGCTCCCAAACGAAAAACGTGCAGAATACAATCCAGCTCCAGTCGGCCGGGTGCTGCTAACGAGCCATCGGCACCTTTTCCTGTCCATGAATAGTTGGTCTCCATGAGTCCTTCTCCAGTCTAGCCCTTTGTCTTCAAGATCATCCTTGATTTGGTCCAACCATTTCTTCTTTGGTCTTCCTACTGGTCTTTTTGCTGGGATAGTCTTGTTGAAATAAGCCTCTGAGGCTGGATTTAGACAGCTCCTTAACCCGGTCCATGAGTCAATTAAAATTGGCTACGTGGATAATTCTTGCCAGGTACGTCAACGTCGTGGAGGTGGGCAACGGTACTGTATTGTACCAAGCAACTACAGTAACGGTTAAGTTCTGGTGAGGACCCAGTCCTATGGGGTATAACATAGGCCCCGTGCACAGGGTTACGTGCGAAGACCTCAACGGCATCTGCTGTGGAGAAGATGGACTTTGGTACAGTGAAGATGGCGGAAGAGGCAAAATATGAGCACAACCTGCTGCCTTGTAGGTTTGGTAGCGGACTACCAAAGGCTAAGAGAGATAACCCTACCAGAAAGTCCTCCAATATGTTAGGCCTAGTAAGCCAATAAAGGAGTAGACTAAATAGTTATGCGCTTTCAATGTTAAAAAAGAGTATACATGTTTTTAATATGATCAGTTGATATTGATGTTAAATAAGACTTATTGTGCTAGTGTCAATTCAAGGGAGCACTGCTTAGTATCGATATTAATAATAATATCAAACCAGAGACTCCGAGGTACAACGTTCATGAACTGGCCAATAAACATGGGCATGAAATTATCCGGCTTGCACTTTACCACTGTCATTTCAGGACTCAAGTTAAACATAACGTTGCGGCAAACAATAAAACATTCAATTTAACAGAGCCTGAGAAACTTATTGTCGAAAGGTTTGGGTTAGTTACAGTGGGAAAATGTGGTGTCTCGTGTGGAATAGATGTTCAGCGAAGCACGGGATTGTGGTGTTGCTGACACATCTGGAGACATACGGTACTGGAAGTCTGGCGATTCATCGTCCAGTGCGAGTTCCAGTGATAGAGATATGGATGTGATAGACCCTCTTTCCAGTGATTAACAACTGTCTCCAGATGGGTGAGTTATTGACGTCCGAAACGGGGGAGGAGCTTACGGTCAGCTGTTTGCAATATGGCGGCGATATAGTGACGTGAAGTAATTGGGTGTGCGTTTGTTATGGCTTCTAATTTATGATGGCAAAATACTACATGTTTCCTTTCATTGATAGAAATATTTTTATAATCAATATAAATGCAGTGCCTAATTACTACCAGTTAAAAATATTACCCACATGAAGATAGTTAATTTACTGTCTGCTGTTACATATATGAAGCCTGTACTTGGGAGCCTAGCGGTATCGATGTTTTTATTAATTTCACAATATATATATATATATATATATATATATATATATATCTCACATAACACAAAGGACGACTCCCTGATAATAAATTGAATCAAGCAACCCTGAATTTGCATGAATGTTTTGGGTTCAAAGAAGCGTTACTTGGGATGCTCAAATCATACTTCAATATTGCAAATATTGACCTACATACTTGATGTTCAAAGGCAAGAATGTTAATTTATTAATCTCTTGCCACAGGCAAGTTAAAATGGAGACATCCTCTTTATCAATATATTTAATTAAATATTTAAAATACAGATATTTAACAAAGCTGGAGTCTCCATTTGAACTTGTCATAAGCAAACGGAACAGATCAAAAACTACACTTTAAGCCAAACCAAATTCACTCCTCAGCTCGACATAAACCATAATACAAATTAAAACCTATACAAAACATACTCTCCTTACTGTTGTACAACTTTCAAACCAACTATTCGCACTCAAAACTGTAAAACCCTGAAATGGGAACTACTTAAAGTTAGAATAGCCTAGGCCGATCCGGTCTCCTGCTACATTACCGTATATGTATACTTAACATCACTATAACTTCAAAATTACGGCTAAGTGACCTATCTGCCTGAGTAGTATAGGTGTTGCCGGCCTGCCTGGGTTGATGGGTCACCAAACCGGTACTTAAAACTAAGATTTTACATTTTAATTAAATAAATTCAACAGTAGGGAGATCATAGCCAAAAACACAATTTAAGCCAAATCATACTTCAATGATCTACATACTTGCTGTTCAAAGGCAAGAATATAAATTCTCTGGCAAATTAAGGCTAGGAACAGCATTTTTTCTTAAGTTTTCTAATCATTCGGCTATTGTCAATCGGAGGAACCCCTAAAATAAGTTTACGAAGAGCGGATTACATTCTTTGTGCGGCACGGAAGTAATAGGCTATAAGTTTATCAGTATTTTTGATGTAGCTAAATCCATGTGAATACAAATTAGAGACAATAACTATCAATAATCAACAGTACCGGTGGAAATAAGTCGTCTTCACAAAAATGCAGACTGCACACTGTCATGTAACGTGTAACACGTTTTCCAATTGACAGCGCCGAAGCCCATCTTTCTCTCTGAACTTTTTGTACAGGAAAGTAGTGAAGATATTTCGTAGCCGTTTTATACGATTTGCAAACGTATACAGAGCAGTACCTCCTCGAATTTGACAAATTTCTTTCTGTTTCCATCACAACGTCAATGCTTCACCATCTAAATAAATCTCATCAGTCACAATGTTACAGCTTCAACATTCTGCCGCGTGGCTGCGCCATCCAACTTTTCTGACGTCAATAGCCTCGACGTTGAGTGTACATTTTGTAATACAATTGTGTTTTTCGTGTGCCATGAAACTTCATATTATTAGGGGCAGATGATCTCGCTGTTCCGCCTCTTAAAAGCTCAATAAATAACTTAACTTCATATTCAACAGGAAATATAAATAGCGTAAGAATCAAGGAACCAATCACGTATTTGCATACATTTTTGGTTTAAGATGGTTTTTATAATATTGGTGTCCAGTACAACGTTTTAGGCCTCTCCTACATCGTTTATTTTATAACTTGCACCAAACATTTTAGGCACTACCTTCTTCGAATTTCCGAAACCATTCAAATAACACTTTAATTATAATGTTATTAATATTACGATCATGTTGAAATGAGCGGAAGTGTGGACGTAAAAAGCAAATGGTAGGCGTAGCCAGAGGAGCATTCGTGGCTAAGTTGCCTTCAGTTCAACGCTTCTCCGCCGAACTGTCAGAACGCTTCTCTAGAAAGATCAACTGTTTTTTCTAGAAACTCAGAGCACTCAGAGTGTCGTAAGCGACAATTTGGTAAAATACTATATTCTGTTAAAAGTAGCGGCTGTGGCTACGCTTGGTTCTATTCATAGCAGAATTTATTTGTAAAAATAAATCATATTTAATAACATTTTAACTGCAAGTAACTTATAAATGGATTACGTCACTGCAGGCTATTAGTACGGTATCATAAACTCCATCACCTTGTCACCTGAGGTACGCTTTCCGTGCGTACTTACTATACCGCTATAGCATTGGCTTATGTTTGCCCTATATTACCAGAACTCTATGTTGTATATTGATGTGATATTTTTGGTTCCTGGGCACAAATTCGACATAAAGCTGGCATTTCCGAAAACAAATTTTCACCACAGGCCTGTATTATGGATGTAGATAATATGAATGAAAGCACTAACCTTACATTTACATGGTGAGATAAGATCATCACCGAACTCATCGTCTTGACAAATACGGCAGTGTGGATGTGATGCTGCATCCGCCATGTTGTTTTCGTAATTAACGAGGAATTTGTCACCGCCGTCTCGAATACACAGTTGCCTGCGAGATATAGCCTACAAGGGCGGGAAATGTACGCTATGTTTTAGAAGTAATAAACTTGTCCTTTCCGAGAGCGAAGTTTTACCGCCAGATGTCTCAACATCGCTAAAATTTGCGTCTGATACAATGCATTACGGTAGCATAGGGAGAGAAAGTTCTATTTTACTTCTATCATGCAAGTGCAAGTGATAGAATTTTTTCAGGCATGTTTTATTCATATCCATAGACATACTTCATCGTTCTCTTCCTAGTTCCACATTATAGGAAGAGGACGTGACTTTATTAAAAATGTTCCACCCCATAGCGGGAAGAAAAGGTTGAGAGCTGGAAAGCTTACATAGAGTGTTTGTATAAGGAAAATGATATTGAAAATCATGTAATGGAAAGGGAGGAGGAAATTGATGAGGATGCAAAAGGAGGACAGAGCATTGGAACAAAGCACCAGGCATAAATGATATACCGATTGAGTTGCTTCGCTGATTAGGAGATGAAGGTCTGATCAAGTTATTTCACTTGGTGTGTAGGATTTATGGGACAGGTGAGGTACCCCCTGATTTCAAGAAGAATGTTATCATCCCTATACAAAAGAAAGTGAGAGCTAACAGAAGTGAGGATTACCGTACAATCAGCTTGATTACTCATGCTTCAAAGATCTTGTCTAGAATTATTTACAAGAGGATTGAAAGCCAGATAGAAACGGAGTTGGGTGAAGACCAGTTTAGTTTCAGGAGAAATGTATAATAGGAACAAGGGAAGCTGTAGTAAGTCTTAGGCTGATTTTGGAATGTAGAATTAGGAAAGATACGAGAACGTGCATGGCATTTGTTGACTTAGAAAAGCTTTTGATAACGTTGATTGAACTACATTGTTTGACATTTTGAAATCTATTGGAATAAAGTACAGAGATAGGAGGGCGATATACAATCTATACAGAAACCAAACAGCAGTCATTCTAGCTGAAGGACTTGGGAGAGAAGCTGGTATTCAGAAAGATGTAAGGCAAAGCTGCAACTTACCACCCATACTTTTCAATCTTTACATTGAACAAGCAATGAAGGAAATTGGAGAAAAATTTAAAGTGGGAGTGAAGATTCAAGGAGAAATAATTTCAACTCTGAGATTTGCTGATGACATCGTCATCTTGACCGACACGCCTGAGGATTTGAATGAGTTTTTGAATGGTATGGACTCCGTCTTACGGAAAGAATTCATGATGAAAATTAATAAATGTAAAACGAAAATACTGGAATGCAGCCGAATAAATCAGAAACCTCTATGGACATAAAATTGGCAGGTGAAAAGCTGAAGGAAGTAGAAGACTTATGTTAGTTAGGAAGCAAAATAATCAGTGATGGACGAAGCAAAGAGGATATAAAAAGTAGGTTGGCTCAGGCAAGGAAAGCCTTTCTACAAAAAAGGAATCTGTTGACATCAAATATAGATTTAGGTATTAGGAAGTGATTTTTGAAAGCCTTTGTCTGGAAGTTGGCGCTCTATGGAACTTGGACTGTTGGTGCAGCAGAAAAGGGGAGAATTGAAGCGTTTGAAATGTGGTGTTATAGGAGAATGATGAAGATCAGATGGGTAGATAGGGTTACAAACGAAGAGGTATTAAGACGAGTGGGAGAGGAGAGATGTTTCTGGCGAGTACTAATGAAGGGAAGAGATAGGTTGGTAGGACACACACAAATACACCCAGGAATAGCAAACATAGGAAGGAAGGGTCAAGGATAAAAACTGTAGGGGTAGACCAAGGTTAGAATATGTTAAACAGATTGCCTTGGATGTAAGGTGTGGTAGCTATGGAGAGATGAAACGATTATCTCAGGACAGGGAGACATGGAGATCTGCATCAAACCAGTCAAAAGACTGAAGACTCAAACAACAACAGCGGGTTTGTGTTGGAGAGCCGGCCTCTTCGTATTTGGGAGACCTGCACAAATAGCTGGGACCTATTGATATCTTGGGCACGAATAATGCTATTTATGCGAAAAGAAAATGTGGATGCTACCGTGCAGAATTTTTATTAGACGACAGGGATTGTTATGTTACTTGTGTAGTGACTAAGTGTCTTTCTTCATTTTCTGTATTGCTCTGTGAATATTGGACATTGGCTGCAATAAACACATTATTAAAGGAGGATTATATTATTATTATTATTATTATTATTATTATTATTATTATTATTATATTTTGTAAGAATCGCGAGCGTCTGAAGATTGTAAGTAGTAGACCACTAGTAGTAGGGTAGTGGTGATTGTTATGATGTGCGTAACATCAGCCTATGATGTGAATGAATGGGAGGATGCTTACGACTATTGCCCTTAACACTAACAAGTTATTTACACATACTTAGAAACTGGAAGAAGAAATTCAAGAATGCCTGGGGTAAAATATACGAGTGCACTGGTGTAAATACTGCAGTAGACGTGTTTTATCAGATTTTTAACACAGTACTTGGCGATACCGTTCCTACATGTAAACGACAAACGGGAAGAAAATATCCTGTCTGGTTCTCTAAGGAAACAAAGAGTAAATTGAAGGAGAAGGAATACCATAGGAAGAGAAAATATTACTCAGATCATCATAGACTACGTTTTGAAGAATTAAGATCAGAAATTAAAAAGGACATTAAATAATCTTATAAGCAGGGACTCAAATTAATTTTGGACGTTTATTAAAAACAAGAAACAAATAGGAACACATGCGACACTCTTAAATATAATAACGAATAATTGGACAGGGGTGATTCCATTGTTGAAGGTTTTGCGACATATTTCAAATCAGTGTATGCCTCTCAGTCAGCCTAATACAAAGTCCCAGCCTGCAATTCGAATACTCCCAACATCTTTCACATAAAACTTGTCTCAAAGGAAGAGGTGGAAATAGCATTAAAAAAATTAAAACCTAAATCGTCGGCTGGTCCTGATAATATTCCACCGTATGTGGTTAAGGGATGTGCTGAATGTCTCAGGGACCCGTTACACTTTATATTTAACTTAGTCATACAAACTTGTACGTTCCCTGACGCCTGGAAAATCACTCGCGTCTGCCCTATAATAAAATAGTAAAATCGGGAGATCCATCACTAATTAATAACTACCGTCCTATATCTATTTTATCTGTAGTAGCCAAGGTATTTGAATTCATATTGCACGGAAGAATATCAGTATTTCTCAGACCGTTCGTAAAAGATAACCAACATGGTTTCCTATCCAGGAAATCTACAGTGACGAAAGCAACTAATTTTACTCAAATTATATCTAAAGAGTTAGAAAAAGGAGGGCAAATGGATGTCATATTTACAGATTTCTTGAAAGCGTTCGACACAATAAATCACGATATCCTTCTTAAAAAATTGTGTATTTTGGGATTCTCCCACCCATTACTCAAATTATTCAGTTCCTACCTCAGAGACAGGAAACAATTTGTTTTGTTCCAGAAAATTGTCTCAAAGGAACACAAAGTTCATTCCGGAATACCCCAAGGCTCGAACCTTGGACCTCTGATTTTTCTAGCAATGATAAATGATTTTCCACGTTGTATACTACACTCAAATAGTCTTTTATACGCAGATGACTTCAACATTTTTAAATCAATTTCTTCCACTAATGACTGCACTCTACTACAAAATGACCTAAATAATATACACATGGATACATTCAACATTAGCGCCCGAGTGGAGTAGGTAGAAGTTAACGATATCATGTATGGATACATGCGACATTAGTGCCCGAGTGGAGCAGGTAAAAGTTAACGATATCATTACGTAATTAGGGAACTGATCGCCCTATACTAGTGAATGTTATAATTATATTGGATGTATTGAAACACCAAACGAATGAAATAAAACAAAAAAAATGCATGAAGAAATATTCTGTTTTGGCGTGATTCAAACCGCATAGAAGATTTTTAAGTGAATGCGTTATGTCCCCAAGGATATTTGATCTCTGTTAATATGAAGATGTTTACGTGAATTCACATTACTACCATGGAAACCACGATGAAGATGTGCACTCTACTTTACCGGACTATCATGATACAGAGTAATTCGTTGTCGCCTAGTGACAGTCCATCAAGTAAGATTTATTATTGGGGCGGCGTTGAATATCATGATACGGTTTAGTCGTTGTCGCCTAGCGACAATATGTCCATCAAGTCATTCGATTCTATTTTCGTGTGACCTTGAAGGAAGTAATATTCGCAATTATTTCAATACACGGATGATATAATCAAGTAAGGTGGGTATCAATCGATAATGCGTGACGGGCATTACATTTTAACACAACAAACGTCGTCGTAGCGCGAATACTTCCCGAGATATTTCAGTTTTAGTAAAGGGTGAATTTTTTTGAAAACTATTTTAATCACAGACGGATGTGTCGTATTCTACCAGCTGTCACATTGAATTATTATTTTTAGCCTACTTTTTACATTTTGCAAAAATGAGGAAAAAGTAGTCTTATGAGATCGGGCAAATGTGTGTCTGTCTGTCTGTCTGTCTGTCTGTCTGTCCTTCTGTCTGTCTGGCTGTGTGTGTGTCCCCCCCTATCAACTCCTAAACGGCTGCAGCAATCAAAACCAAATTTAGTATGAGTAAAGATGTGCATCGGAATATCTCACGTCCATATTTGAAAATGATGTCAGTGCTACCAACTGCTGGAAAAACGCACTAGAAATTTGAGCTCCATGTTGGATATCTTGGAAAGTATGAATGGGAGCTATTTCAAAATTGGCACACGTACAGATCATAATATTTCAGTTTAATTTCCAGGAGGTCAAACATGGCAGTGTTGCCAAAATGATTATCAGCCTCCTGATAGGTCCAATTTTTAAATGCATATAACTTCTACACTATCAAGTGGAATTCAACCAAATTTCGTATGTTGTATGTGTACATAACCAGATATGACTGAGCGTATTCTTAAGACCTACCAGGGCTGCCAACTGTTAATAAATGCTCCTAATTTATTTTATCCAAATACCAATATATCAGAAAGTATGCAAGCCGACAGCTTTAAACTATGCACACGTATAGTACCTGACATTCTATATTAATTTGGAGTAACTTATATACGTCAGTGCTGCCAACATGATTCTAAGCCTGCTGATAGGTCCAATTTTAAAATGCATGTAACTTCTATACTAACTAATGGATTTCATTCAAAATTGGCACAACAATAGATCATATTATTTCAGATTATTTCTGACCAATACATGCATGACATTGTTGCCAACATGATTTTACGCGCGCTGTTAGATCCAATGTTTAACTGCATGTAACGTCCATGCTATCCAGTGGACTTCAACCAAATTTTGTATTTAGTACCGTAAGAGACGGAACTAAGAATATATTCAGTCATCAGGGCTGCCAACTGTAGTGCTCTATTAGGATACATTATGCCAGGTATACAGTATTTCGAACTAATTGGAAATTTCGATATTAGCAACTTAATTTCGTCATTATTCTAGATAGGTTCATATTCTGTAAAATAATCATTGGCATGAAAAGTAGGCTGTATAGTTCTTCACGGAACTTCTTGTTTCTTAATTATTCTTACTGAGGAATGGGGAAAACTTATTTCAGTAAAGCTGGTATTTTGTCTTTCACGGCCATTGAATCCCCGCACTAGGCACGGCTTAAACCTAGAAAAGTTGCTGGACTAATGGACTAATGGTGCAGCAGAAAAGAGGAGAAATGAAGCGTTTGAAATGTGGTGATACAGGAGAATGATGATCAGATGGGTAGATAGGGTAACACATGAAGAGCTATTAAGACGAGTGCGAGAGGAGAGATGTTTCTGGCGACTGCTAATGAAGAGAAGAAATAGGAGGGTAGGATACATATTAAGACACCCAGGATTAGCAAGCTTAGTTATGAATGGGAGGGTCGAGGACAAGAACTGTAGGGGTATACCAGTGTTAAACAGATTGCCTTGGATGTAGGGTGTGGTAGCTATGTAGAGATGAAACGATTAGCTCAGGAGAGGGAGACATGGAGGGCTGCATCAAACCTGTTAAAAAACTGAAGACTCAAACAACAACAATCAGGAATTTTAATTACTTAGAGAGGCATGTGAGGCAAAAGTGGATTCGGAGAATTTCAATCCCTGGGATGTAACACTAGAAGAGACTGCATAATGTACTGTACATCATCGGCCAAGGTGAGATATATTTAACTATAGGTCTATTAATAGCGATATGTTGATGTTCAAATCATCAATAAGTATGGCAAAATTACATCCAGAATAGCTTAAGGAAGAATACTTGTAATTCCCCATATTCCGATAAATTTGCCATTCCAGTGTGCAAGAGTGCAGTTCCCTCTTCAAACAATATTCGCAATTTCTTTAACAAAGCGCAATGGCATACACTTAACAGGAGCACGAGTACATTTAGACAAAACCATTTTTTCCCATGGGCAACTGTAAGTGGCGTGCTCGCGAGCATCCGGACAACAAAACCGTTATGTCTCAGCAGAAGACGTAATTTTAAAGTGTGTTAGCATAATGTAACATCGAACCCTGCAGACTTTCACAACTCTATAAAATTCCCACTTTACTGCTCATATCAATATACTGTATGTATCAGAATATTCAGAATTAAAATGGATCCACCTCTAGCCGCGATTGCTGTAATAGAATATACCAATTATCAGCAATAATGCATCGTCCCCATTGTCTTAATCGTGGGCGAAGCCGCGGGTACCTGCTAGTATTATATAAGATAACAACACAAAAAAAAATCTGTGGAGAGCTGAGATATTTAAATTGCGAGAGCGATATATATGAGAGGGAATTGAACTAAAGGCAGGGTTGTCGCGAATACTGCTGGCTATGCCTACTATGTGCGTACGTCCTCTACACTTCCGCTCATTTCTACATGATCATAATAATAATAGCATTATTATGATAGTGATATTCAAATGGTTTCTAAAAAATCAAAGTGCTTAAAATTTTCAATGTATATTCTAAAATAAAATAATAGCCCGTCTTCAAGCAAAAAGACATACATAATAGAGGTAACACTTCAGGAGTGATGAACCAAGTTGTTTGTGGTCACGGGACATTACGGCTTTAGTTGGGAGACTTTGGTTTATGGGTTGGCAACAAGGATGATTGTTGGAACAACATGGCTACGGAATACAGTCCACTATATAAGTTATGATATAAAACCCAAGAATAAATAATAATATGTTCTAGTGAGTATTTTTGTCTGCATACGTATGTAAATAAGTAGCTATTTTTATATACGTGTGTGTAATAAACTCAACATTTTGATTAAGCCCAACATTTTGGTCCTCCGGGCCGGATCTATGGTCATCAAGCGGACAGACCACAAGTTTATGAATACACGCTTAACATTCAGCAAGTGAGATGTACGGAAGAGTAACGGCTACGGCAATAATATTCACAATAGGGTGGATATTTACAAAGGTGGACTAACTACACCAGTTAGCGAGTCCCTGGTCGAAACTGTGAAACGGCGGCTTCGTTATCGTCACAACTACTCAGGGCAGGTAATTACAAGTACGGTACATTATTTTACTCAGGGTTCCTAAACATTATCCCATAAATCATGGACCCCGCAGAAAGGCTAAAGTTAATACGGAAAAGAGCAGTAATAAAGGGTCAGCTGACGAGAATGGCGAAATTTGTTAGTGAATTTGACGACGAAACTCAAGGTTTAAATGAAATTCAACTACGATTTGACGACATGGTAGATATTAGAAGTAATTACAATGGAGTTCAGTCGAATTTAGAAGTAAGGGAACCTCAGGATCAGAGTCATGATGAAGATAGGGAACAATTTGAAGCAAGCTATTATAGGTTAAAGTATGAAATGAAGAAAATACTAGCTGAACAGAATCCGGAATATCAGTCAGGTGGTTCGCAAGTTGGCAATGCACATGGCTCGTGTAACTCAACAAGGCGTAGGCAAGTAAAACTTCCACCAATTACCCTGCCTAGATTTAATGGTGATTACGAAAAATGGTTATCATTTTCAGACTCCTTCAGAGTGATGGTGCATGAGAATGAAGATGTACCAACAATACAAAAATTTCATTATTTAGTATCTTCTTGTAAGGCGGCCGCCAGTCAACTAATTCAGAGTATTCCAATAACGGAAGGCAATTACCTTGTATCATGGAAACTATTAGTAGACAGATATGAGAATAAGCGCCTTATTGCGTCTACTCAAGCGCAGGAATTAATGTCATTAAAACCTGTACAAAAGGAATGTGCACCAGAACTTGTGAGATATTCCAATTCATTTTCCAGTAATTTTAATGCATTAAAGGCATTGAACCTTTCAACCCCATTGCATGAGGTATTATTGATGCATGTGTATTTACAAGGTCTTGATGTGAACACTAGAAAGGAATGGGAATAAAAGCTCAATAGCCAGGAACTGCCAACATTAGATGAACTGCTTCATTTTGTGGAACATAGACGTCAGTCATTGGAAAATATAAAATCTGTCGGTCAAACGGGTAGCAAACAAGCGTTTTCTACAGAGGGGAGTATAACCCCCTTAAGGTAAGTCGATACACCTTAAAGGAATTTAGAACAAATAATACTCTTTGAGTGGCGAGAGAGCCAACCTTCCAGAGCCGCGTCTTGTGATCGTTCAAACAAATAACTGGGTTCAACATTTGAATAACAATATATTTTAAAATGTAACAACAAATACAGAGTCTTTGGTAGTTGAACAAATAAAATAATGTAACCCTCCTGAGAAAGGGGAAGATAATTACAATTTAAATGGCAAGGCCAAGAAAAACACGGTTAAGTACAACAAGGCATTACTTGAAAAATAATAAAACAAGCCCGAGATAAAACAAATTAAAGGACCATGAAAAGATTAGATAGAACAGAAAAACCGCACCAAATTAATATACGAGGCTTTTAACCGCGAAATCCCATCGACCAAGGAAGCAAGCACAAGTTCCCAGTAGTAAAATTACCATCAATATTTCCACCGAAATTATTCCGCACAATCCCGAAAACACGCCTAGTAATCAGGCATAAATAATCGTGACAATTAGGAACAAAACAAATAAGATATATTAACTTGAAAGTTAAACAGCGAAAATTCACAATATGGCACTAGAAGGACGCTTAGGCCATGCTGAGAGCATGTTTCACCAAACCATCAGATTTCCAGCGAAATGAGAACCCTTGATGTGTCGCACCTTGAACTTAAATGAAGATATGCGTGTTGCCCACCTGGCAATGCGCCCGGTCTTCTTCGGCCTGGCTAACACCCAACTCAATGCCAGATTATCAACTTCAAGTTCAAATTTAACATGCTCGATATACAGCTTAAATTTTTCCAACTCAAACATCACGGCAAGCCCTTCCAGTTCGTAGACAGAATATGAAGATTCTGGTTTAGTTAATGTTCGAGAAGCGAATGCAATCGCCCTCCTACCATAATTTCCTTCCTGAAGTAAAACTGCGGCTACAGCTCCCAACGAAGCATCGGTCTGAATAATAAACGTCTTGTTGAAATCTGGGACAGCCAGTACTGGTGCGTTGCATAGAGCATCTTTAAGATCGTCAAATGCAGCTTGCTGCGACTCACCCCACATGAATGGAACATTCTTCTGCCTCTAATGATTCAACGGAATGGCTCGACGAGCGAAATCCGGGAAGAACTTCCGGAACAAGTTTATCATGCCGACAAACCGAGCTACTCCCTTGACATTGACCGGCACCTTGTAGTCTCTTATACTCTGCGTACGAGATGGATCGACAGAGACCCTTTTAGCTGACACAATGTGTCCCAAGAATGAGATCTGCGACTTGGCAACGGAAGTCTTAGATATTTTCACAGTTAGCCCAGCTGATTTGAGTCTCTCAAACACTTCTCTCAAGTGGCGGACAGGCTCCTAGAAATTGTTACTGAACACCACCGCATCGTCTAAATAGTGGTACAAAAATTTAAATTTTATGCCTAAGAAGACACGATCCAATAACCTGCTCAGAACAGCTCCTCCGGTGCTCAAACCGAACGGGAGACGATGTACTCAAATAAGTTCCAGTCCGTGGCGAATGCAGTTAAATGTTTTGACTCTTCAGCCAACGGCACCTGATTATATGCTTGCGTCAAATCAAGCAATGAGAAGAAACGCGCGTCCTTGAACCAACAGAAGCAGTTGTAGAGGTCTGGCGAAGGAATCGACTCTTGAACCACTTTCTTATTAAGTCTCCGATAATCGACTACTGGGCGAAAACCCCCGTCAGGTTTCGGGACTAAAAATATAGGCGATGAGTATGCGGAAATTGATGGGAGGATGACACCCTCAGCTAGCATCTTATCAATGATCTTTTTCAATTCTGCCATCTTGGGCGGACTCAATCTGTAAGGCGGATGGCGAACAGGAATGTCATCCTCGACAATTATTTTGTAAGACATTAAATTGGTAACACCCAACTTATCCGTAAATACTTCAGGATACTCGGAACACAAATCTCGAATATCGCAAGCTTGACCATCAGAAAGGTCTCCTAAATCGAGGTCATCAACCCCAAAATTAGCATCTTGATCAACTTTCTCTTCAACGTCCACAAGACCGGTTCCAACTTCATATCTTTCGGAAGCCGAGAATTTCAATTTAAGATCAGGACAAAAGTTAAACCAAAATGTTTCTCTCCCAACGTCTAATGTCAATCCTGAATGAGACAGAAAATTTGCCCCTAAAATAACCGGACAAGACAACTTCGCAATAGTCCAAAATGGAAACTTCCACGTGAAATTGTGGATGCGAATCTTCAACTTAACTGAACCAAGAATTTCTAATGATGAATTATTTGCTGACACAAGTTTAACGTCCACCTTGGACAGAGCAGGGAATTTACAAATTCCTTTCATTGCCTTATACCAATCTTCACTCATCAACGATGCTGCACTGCCCGTATCAAGTAAAGCACTCACGTTAGCATCATTATAAGAATCCCAATCACAGGAGAAGGTAATAACGAATTTAAAGACATTTTGGAACAGCTTTTCTGACCGACCTTTACTTCATGAATAGTACCTGGCATCGACAAAACTTCAACACAATTATCACGATGCCAGCTCTCCCTCTGTCAATCTTGCCTATAGTTATACTCACGATCAGAATGACCACTTCCACCACAATGATTACAATTTTCAACATTAACTCCAACACGCACAGTGGCACCTTGTCCAACAAACTCGCCTCTCCGATCTTGACTATTCTGCACACGAGCATTTCCATCACGACCCTGATTCTGAGGAGCTCTCACTTCACGATTCCTATCCTGACCAGCCTGAGGACGAGCATTCCCCCAACCATTCGGATTACCCTGAGGTCTTCGATCCACCCAACGATCATTTCTACCCTGGAATCTGTTATTATTATTATTATTATTAATACTCCAACGATGTTGCATCTCCTGCGGCCTATTACGACTCAACTGACTCACATGACCTCCCTGTGATTCATTTTGTATTACAGACTCTGCATGTACTACAACAGCATTCAACTCCGACACAGTGCGTGCACGATATCCTACTCTCAGAAAGGACCTATACTCGGCAGTTATACCATCCAATATGTGAGAAACAATCTCCCCCTCAGTGAAATTGACAGAAAATACCTTCGCAAACTTAAGAATATCCTGCACGTAAGAATTCTCGACTCGCCAACATATTGGAGACGATAAAAATACTGGTGTTCAATAGGACCAATCGATCTTGAAGGCACAACATTTTCTAACACCAATCCAATAAAATCCATAATTCTAGTATTTCTAGACATGGCATCAACTACCATTTTCCTCATCAGTCCGCAAGTAAATGGGAACATTAATTGATATATTTGGATATCATTTACATCGAAAACGTCTGCATATTCTTCTATTTCAACTAATTCTCTTAAAACATGATAATCCCGTCAGTAGTATCAGTACTCAGATTTTTCAACTTTGCTACACAAGCGGTAATGGGTGAGCCAAATTTCCAAAATTCTTCTGAGTGAACACAGAAAGACCCTGATTCCTATCTCTTAATTCACCAGAACCAGATAATCCTTCTCCACGTCTTACTCGACAGATTGATCGATCATCTAAATCACCATGATCAGAGAAATTCTTCGACCTCTGGTTACGCTCTTCAGATGATGACGATAAAGGAATTCCCTGGCCATCCAATGAAACAGTCTGATTCACTCGACTAACAGGAAACTTATTCGGCCTAGGCAAATTTCGCATAGCACCCTGATCAATCAAATTAGCACGTCTACGAACACTGTCACTACTAGACACAGAACACACGGGTCAAGAATTTGCATTCGAATAGGAATACTTGACACCACCATATGAGATACTCATCGTGTAAACAGGAAGTACATTGCCCACATTCACAGGTCTGGCACTAGAAACACGACATACACCTTCATTCCTTAATAACGAACGGCGTTCTCATAGGTTAGGCCTAGCATCAAATTTAGAAAATCTGTCATCAACATGACCACCATTCACAAGTGAGGAAGTTGGTACTCCGGCATCAACTCCTAACCTAAAATCTGACAACACAGAAGTTTCCTTAATTAAATTCGACTCAGCTGGAGACGCTCCCCCAACACTCAGCTGATTAAACTGTGTCACGACACCATTAACTACTGACCTCTTAGAAGAATTACAACGAGTATTTTCCAATCTGAAATTAAATTCACTTCGACCATCACTAACACGACCATTACTCACTCGATGTTCAAGGTTTTGCACAGGCATATTCATAACATTAACAGGTTGCTGAAATAAAGGATTAGACACCGTAGCAGAATGCACATCAGCTCTATCTACATCAACAAAATCAACCATAGGATACAACCGTGAACTACCCTCTACGAGAATACAGTACTACTATGTTGTACTACACTAGGACCAGCAAAATTACTAGCACCGAGAGACTGAGGTAAATCAAAATTCCTATCTCCATTAATTACTTGTACAGAATCCTGATCTGCACTATCAACACTAGACTGACTATGATTATCACATAACTGATTAACACTTTGAAAATCTTCTTTATCGAATACAGGATACGACTCATCAAAAACCTTTTCAGCACACTTGACTAAATTTATTTCAGCTTCAATGATCTCAATTAACTCCTCATCCGATTTATGAACTGACACAACAAAGATGTCCTCGCAAGGTGTGAATATATAACGCAGTCTAGCACGCAGTCTATCATATTGAGAGGAAGTACCATACTTTTCCAAGAAAAACAAATTCACAATACTACTTCACAAATCCACTTTGTATGCTTCTGGAACTTACTCACAAGGGGAGGATACGATGTATGGGTCACCGATTCGAACCATCTTTAGTACACGTGTAGGGCATGACTAGGTGCATACCAGATGCAAGTCGTATGGTGCGCTTCTCAGCCGATTCCGAGAAATTAATTATTAATTATTCGTAATTGCTGTAGTGCGTTCATGTGCGCTGTACGTTAACCTGAAGCCAAGGAGCGCATGGTTCAGCGGTAAGAGTCCTGCTTCGTAAGCGTGGGATCACTGGTTCGAATCCCACCGGTGAGCCTCTTTTTTTTGTAAACATAGGCAATTCGTACAACTGTAGGTGTCGTGAATAATGTTCATTTTGCAGTCTATTTTAATAACGTGTTCTGTAAGCGGGAGAAGGGATCCTGAAATTATCGTATGGGGTTGAACGTTTGTGACATTATATAATGTACCTACAGTCAGGGCATTGCAAATACATTGGCATTATAAATGGTCAGGTGTACTCTATTATATGTATACGTCTATACACTGAAGGCCCAGTCTGTCCCGTTCATTGCACGTCAGTGAACCATCAGACCACTCCGTACCCCACAAGTAGTGTCTCATGCTATGGGTATTGGTTGTGTTACCGTTTTTACTATTCATGACATTCATCAACACACAAATATTTCTATTTTTTTACACACTCATAATACATAACAATTCCAAAACTTTTTTTCTTCACTGCCTACTTGATATTTCTACTCTCGCACTGCCTTTTTGTTACTCTGTTCTCGCACTGCCTTCTTGATACTCTGCTGCTACAGTTGGAAAGTGTTCGGAACTGGCGAGGTCACCTGCACACAAACTAACGATAACGGTGGGCAGGAGGATAAAGGGTTCACCCAGGAAACGTTGAATGCCGCATTCGTTCCTTGGCTCTTGAGGTAGCAACATCATAAGAGTGGGAATAATTGTGCGATGTCGGATATTACACGTTATAGTGATGTGCCGGTGCCTACGAAGGCCGATGGAAGTGGACCGCATTCAAATTCCGCGACGAGGATGTAATCTCCTGTAAGATTTATTCCCACTCCCCTCTCCCGCTCACATAACACGTTATTACAATTGACTGCAAAATGAACATTATTCACGACACATACTCTTGTACGAATTGCCTATGTTGAAAAAAAAAGCTCACCGGTGGGATTCGAGCCAGTGATCCCACGCTTACGAAGCAGGGCTCTTATCGCTGCACCATGAGCTTCTTGGCTTCATGTTAACGTATAGTGCACATGAACGCGCTACAGCAATTACGAATAATTAATAATTAATTTCTTGGAATCGGCTGAGAAGCACACCTTACTACTCGCACCTGGTATACGCCTAGTCATGCCCTACACGTGTACTAAAGATGGTTCGAATCGGTGACCCATACATCGTATCCTCCCCTTGTCAGATTAAAGTCCGCATCCCGCTCGAATGTTGGCAATTCCACAGGAACGTCAAGATTCTCGTTCAACACCCCACGAGCCGACACCAGGTCTGGTGGCACCACCAAGTTTCTGATTTCCAGCTCATATGATACCTCATCCACATACAGATATTTGTGATCAGGCACGTATCTCTCCGTCATGATAAAAACAAGAAAGCAAAACACAGATATTAAAATATAACCCAATTAGAGCCCTACCTAATGAATTACGTTGAACCAGTTTCCTTCGTTCAACCACCAATTTTCTCAGAATGTTAACTGAATCAAGTTTGCACCACATTTAATGATGCCTGAAAAGCAATAATGAACCATCACGGTACCTGTCTGACGACCACAAGCAAGAAAGAACCACGCTCTGCTACCAAACTATACCCCCCTTAAGGTAAGGGCGATACACCTTAAAGGCATTTTAAAACAAATGCTCTTTGAGTGGCGGGAGAGCCAACTTTCCAGAGCCGCGTCTTGTGATCGTTCAAACAAATGACTGGGTTACACATTTGAATAACAATATATTTTAAAATGTAACAACAAATACAGAGTCTTTGGTAGTTGAACAAATAAAATAATGTAACCCTCCTGAGAAAGGGGAAGATAATTACAATTTAAATGGCAAGGCCAAGAAAAACACGGTTAAGTACAACAAGGCATTACTTGAAAAATAATAAAACAAGCCAAGATAAAACAAATTAAAGGACCATGAAAAGATTAGATAGAACAGAAAAACCGCACCAAATTAATATACGAGGCTTTTAACCGCGAAATCCCATCGACCAAGGAAGCAAGCACAAGTTCCCAGTAGTAAAATTACCATCAATATTTCCTCCGAAATTATTCCGCACAATCCCGAAAACACGCCTAGTAATCAGGCATAAATAATCGTGACAATTAGGCACAAAACAAATAAGATATATTAACTTGAAAGTTAAACAGCGAAAATTCACAATATGGCACTAGAAGGACGCTTAGGCCATGCTGAGAGCATGTTTCACCAAACCATCAGATTTCTAGCGAAATCTGCGTTTCGCATCAAAATAATTATTACCCGACCAGAGAAACACATTAATGAACACGTCGCACCAACAAAATCAGAAGTCAGTTAACATTAAACCATATTCAGATCAAAATTCAAACGGAGCGAATTCATTCATGCCGGAACGGCCATGATGCCAACAAGGAATCTCTTATTTAAATCAAAAGCAAAACACTGGCGACAAAAGACAAAGGACAGTTGCCAGTTACTTTACGCTATTCTTCCCATCCAAAAGAAACAGGTTCTTAGAAAACATACATGTTGATCAAGACAATTATACAATAACAATCCATAAGCTAAATGCCTAAAACTATGTTGACGCCACACATTAAGCTGGTAGCAAGCATGTTAACTGAAATGAGGGATGTATACTGATTTTAAGATTTGTGGAATGAGTTTATGAATGTTTAATAGAATTTAACGAAGTCTTCAGTAAAGTTGAAGGAGACATGATCGTGTTTAGACAATAGCCTACTCCATGAAGGGGTCATGACTATGCTTTCTATGTCTGTTTAAGGTGTAGTGTGACTGAAATGAGGGAGGTTTACTGATTTTGGTGTTTGTGGAGTAGTCTTTTCGTTTATAATTTAGGTTTTGTGAAGCTTGTTGCGGAGTTGTTTTATGGATTTTATTGCTCTGCAAATGAAGTGTATTAGGGGGTTCTGGGTTTGGTTTACAGGGTTATGGCTGAGAGTTGTTGTAGCAGGCCTAACAACTGTGTCAGAGCAGTGCCGTGCTGTGTGGGAGGGGGTGTTAGTGGCAAAGACATGAGGGCAGGGATGGAAGAGTTGATGTGTTCCCTCACAGTTGGCGCACTTAGGCTTAAATCGAGGTACCATACAGATAGAGTGGTGATGTGAATCTACAGCGGGTACTGTGAGGATAGCTTGACGGCTGTAGGTGCCTATAGTTTTATACAGTTTCTTGTTCGTAGATTCTTTCAATGAAATAGCCTACGTCCAGTTGTCCAAATATACAGTATATGTATGTCATTCATTGGAAATGTTAAGCATTCAATATTTAGGTTATGTTTGAACTCCTTAACACAGTCTATACACTTTTACTGAGAATTGGGTGCATTCTTGAATTATTACACAACTTGAACATGGGCTTACCAATTATGGCTTAGAGTTATATTTATTTTATGATTGAATTTCATTCATTTATTATACCGCGTGATAAATGAATTAAAGAAAACTATTATGAAATTCTCCCCATAGCGTGATGGTAATGATCGATGCAAACATAGAATAGATTTTCCAGGAAAATTAAATCAGAAAATATTTTATATTGGGATCCAATATTAATAGCATTTTAGCAAGTCGGAGGGCGTGTACGCTCAAATTGATTCTGGTCGTCAATTTTTTTGTAGAGATGGGCATCAGCAGTCGACTGACAAAAGTTAAAACCATCGACTTGTTTGACTGCTTTTAGAAAACAGTCGAATGAATTCAACGACTACTCACCGTAACATAAACAAGTCGTTTGCAAACGACTGAACTGATCCCAATTGTTTTAACATGTTCTGAGCGCTGGCATAGTTTTACGTTCTGGTCATAAATTGTTTGTATTCACATGGTTGCCAACATCTCCACTGAAAGTTCGCTCTCGTTACTGTTCTAAAGTGCTCTATTTTCGTGTCTCGTGTGTATTTATTCTAGGCTGTCGTGTTCTTGTTCAAGTTGTATTTCAACTCTACATTCTTAGTATTTTCTGCAAAACAACTAAGAAATAAAAGGTACGCCACAATTTTGGCTATGGAATTGTTACCGGTACTTACGAACTCCCTTTCAGTTCTAGTAATTTAATTAAGTATTGCTCTATTGCTTCACTTATTCAGAGTACATACAGGTAATGTGTCCTATACCAATATCGGGGAACATTTACTCATTGCAACATTGGATATAATGGCTGCACTATACACAACGCCGCAACCTCCATTCGAAGCACAGTAAAAATAAATAACTTGGATCAATTGCATGTTGCCGAGTGTCGCGTAGTCCAAACTAAAGTCTGCAAAAATAGGTAGGTTAGGGAGAAGTTTGTTTTTTATCTGTTGGTACAACAGAACTCCGCGGATAACGGCTTACAGTGCTTTGTACGCCGCCTAGAAGCGACTACTTTCAGTCGAATACATGAAACGACACGCTTTTAAGAGCTATGCGTATTTAGGTAACCATTCGACTGAAAGTAGTCGAATATCTAGTCGATAGTTTCTTCCAACGAATGACTAGTCAGTCGATAGTTAAAAGTAGTCGATAGTCCCATCTCTAACACACTCATAAAAAGAACAATAGAAGAATAAAAAACAATACAACATCATAAAAAGGAATATAGAAAAGCAGATAAGGAGCACAAATGAGCATGCCCCCCCCCCCTACCTCACTACTGAACTATATCAAGGAATATCCAAGCTCAGCGCTCAGGCCGGCATAATTTTTTTTCAGCCCGAGCCTAGCCACAGTGTGTATTTCCGAGCCTCTTATTGGCTGTTATGTCAAACCATCAGTAGCGGCTGGCCCATAAGGACTCCAGGACGGTGTCCTTCCTAGAGAACGAAAAGGAATTTACATTTTCTCTTGATATTTTAAGTCAAAAATTGAATTCTAATAATGCTAAGAAAATTACATGTAGCTCTATCAATCAGGAAGACTGTGTTGGTGGTATCACGCTTTGTCAGCGCGCAGCACACCACAGCACACTGGTCAGTATGGAGTTACGGACTCTTGGCCTTCCGCCCTAAGATTGTGCTCGGGCGAGGGGGGTTGAGACGTGCGGGAGTATGGAGACTGGTGCGATTTCAGGCTGCCAGAGGGGTAATCTGTGGGCGCGGTGTGCAGGCAGTTGTCTTGAAGCCAGGCGGAGTCCTTAACAGCTCTGTAGCACCGGTAAATACGTCATCTCCCCTCGCTACTCTAGACGTCATGCAACAGTATCTACTACTATTGGTTAGTAAGAAAACTTGTGACTAGCATCAGAAGCCAATAAGAAGTAGGTCGTTCAGGGTTGTCAGATGTGTCATTATTATCATTCAGCTGTCAGCTTCCGCACGCTGAACTTCCATTAGACAAGCACTGTCGCCTGATCCCAACCCGCTGTGACACAGGTTTGACAACAGTGAACAGCAGCAGCATTTCCTCTCACAGCCCTCTACTGCATGCGCCCAGCCGGGGAATTACCCCATTAGCAAATAAAGTAGATGGATGAATAAAAGAAATCTCCATGGTTGAATATAATAAAAATTAAAATTAAATAACAATAATCTATGTTGTAGTATCATTATCTTTATCTTTGAACACAAAAAAATATATAATTATATTAAATTGCAGCATCTGAGACCAGGGATCTCGATTCAAATTGCAAGGATGAAGCAACACGGACCTCTCGTTAGCATCCTGCGGTTAGTAAAGGTTGGCACCAGTGAGCTATTTCGCTTTCGTGCTGGAAAGTCTTAAAGCGGTGGTAATATTCAGCAGTTGCAATCTCGGTGTTGGTAAGTCATTATACTTTGTACGTAGTGTCTTTATTTAAAATTACCGGTGCGACTGTGGTTTGGAAGTGATTGTGGCGAAAGTGATACTCTGTGATTTCTCTATCGGTGCTTAATAATAAAAATAAAATAAAAAAATAATACCGTAATAATAATAATAATAATAATAATAATACGGCACCGTAATTATTTTTAATTCTTGTTACGGCTGTGCTCTAGAGTTGAAACTCAGCGTGATTAAGTATTTCTTCATTTCAAAATGAATTCTGTGGACGCTACTTTAAATCGCGGAAAACTTTCTTTTGAGAGTAAATTAGAACTAAAAAGGTTAGGACCTCCGAAACCTGATTTAGTCATTTCACAGGTTCAGAACCCTTGCAAAAGCAAAGCTGGTTATACCAGAAAATTCAATCGCACATTGTACAATCATGCAGACTGGCTGTGCGGATGTGAGATAAGAAACGCGTTCTTTTGCTTCACATGCTTGGCTATGAATTCTGGCGATCCTGTGTGGACATCAGCTGGTGTTACGGACTTGAAACACTTGAATGATAAAGTTAAGAAACATAAATCTAGTGAAAAGCATATAAACAATAGCATTGAGTTTGCGATGCTGGGTAAGGTAGACATCAGATGTCAGTTAGACAGTGCGTATGGACTGAAAATTAAGCAGTTCAATGAGGACGTCTCTAAAAACCGTTACATACTCAGTAAACTGATCGACTGCATTAAGTTTTGTGGAAAATTTGAGCTCGCACTGCGAGGACACGATGAAACCGATTCATCCGACAATCCTGGAATATTTCGTGGGTTGGTTAGTTTAATGGCCGAGTTAGACTCTACCTTGAAAGAGCACATAGAAAAAACAAATAGTCGTGTTTTCTGGGACTTTCTAAAACCATACAGAACGAGCTTCTCGATTCAATCTATTCTGTGTGCCTTCAGTTGATCAGTGACGAAATATCTCGGACAGAATATTTAGCGATCGAGGCTGACGAAACCACTGACTGTGCTACATTGTCTCAGCTTGTTTTTATTGTGCGATATGAACTGGATGGCAAAATTAATGAAAGGTTCGTTAGCTTCGTGCTGCCCAGAGATCATACTGCAGATGGAATTAGTCAAGCTTTATTTGCCGAACTAGAGAAATTGAAGGTGAATACGTTCCCTGAAAAAGTAATAGCTCAGAGTTATGATGGTTCGAGTGTTATGAGCGGGCAACACACGGGTGTACAGGCAAGAATGAAGGTCGTGTACAAAAATGCGCACTTTGTTCATTGTTATGCTCACCAATTGAACTTGATCATCGAGCGTTGTGCAATCCAAAATAAGCAGGTAAAAATATTTTTTAGTAATTTAGAGGGATTTTCCTCATTTTTTTCCAAATCTTCCAAACGGTCAGCCGTACTAGATGAAATCGTCAAGAAACGGATCCCGAAAAATGCCGCCACTAGATGGAATTTTAGGGCACGATGCGTACGAACTGTCTTCATTTACAAAAATGAACTTATTGAGTGTCTAGAGAAGATTGTGGACGATGACAGTAATGACTATTCGACAACCAGAAAAGCAACAGGTTTGAGAAACATTTTAAAAGATCAAGACTTTCTCTTTTGGCTCGAACTTTTTAGTAAAATTATGCCACATGCTGATATTTTATTCAATGAACTTCAGCACAGGGAAATTGACAGTGTAAAGGCTCTGAAGAACGTGTCTACCTTCAAGTCCTCGATTCAGAATATTAGAAATTCTCTCGATCAGTGGGGTACAGAGCATAGCGTGTGTTGTTCAAACCCGGGCACTAGTGAAAAGCGTGCTCGATTTGACAGCAGCAAATGGGTCGTGGCAAAAGAGGTGTGCGACGTAATTTTAACTGGGATTGCCGATCGTTTCGGTTTTAATGAGCATTTATCAGCAGCGAAGCTATTCCAGCCCAGCTTATTTTCAAAATTTAGAGTGTCGTTTCCTGACTCTGAATGTAAAATGGTCGCTAAGTTATTCACTTTAAATCCACTTGAACTCAGGCAGGAATTAATAGTTTTATACAGCAGAAATGAGTTTGAAAATGCATCTGGTGCCTTAACACTTCTTTCCTGCATTTGTGAAAACAATCTTGCGACAGTGTTACCTGAGACAGTAAAACTCTTGCGAATTATATGCACAATTCCCATGACAACATCAGAGAGTGAAAGGTGCTTTTCAACTTTGAAAAGAATAAAAACTTTTAGTAGGAATACAATGAAAGAAGACCGTCTGCGCGCTTTAGCTATGTGCTCTATTGAGAAGAACCTATTGGTCACAAATGACTTCAATGAGCTTGTAATAAACCACTTTGCTGAGCAAAAAGAGCGGCGAATGGACTTCATCTTCAAGAGAGTCAATTAAGGTAGGTCTATTTACTTGAACATTCTCCTGTCCTGGTAATTTTCTTATCTTTCATAGTTTGTGTATTGCCAACAATGGTATATCCTATGGAAAAACATTGTTGCAAGATTTTCTTTTATTTCCTGACATAACCAGTATGTTTTACGTCATTGCATTCATAACCGTATTCAAACTAAAAACTGTAAAAGTAAAGAGTTGGGCAAGAATTCTCAAACTCTGTCAATGTGTAATAAATGTTACGCTTAAACTCCTGCCACGTTATTATTATTATTATTATTATTATTCCCGTTTTTAATTTGCAGTTAAATTCACTCTCTGCTAGAAAGTTAAGTGATCTATCAGAGTAAAAAGCAGTTCAACAGTTTAGTAATGAATGAAAATGAAACATAATGTGACTCGGGAGGTACATTTTCCTAAAATTCATCTGTCAGCTCGAACACTGGCATTGATTGTTACTGGCACATGTATATTTCCAAATTTGCATATTAAAGTATATTTCCAAATTTGAATATTAAAAGAAAAAAACTCTTGTTCTATGCCGAATTCAAGTGATAATCCAATGTCCACATTTTAACAGCCAACGCTTTAGGCTTGAGTTTGGAGTTATTAAAAGAATAATATTGTATACGGTATTCTATGTTATTATGTACTGGATAAATCGCTGTTTAATTCGTGTATTCATGCAAACTGGGATTTGTCAAGTTTTGAGCTCACAAGGATAATGCTATGATAAAGAAAAAGACCCAAAACACAAGCTCCCTGGGATTCACGTTTTGCGTTTTCGTTTATATGTAATTTTCACATCAGGTTCTCAGTGTTGTTACCATATGAAATCATAGTTGTAATACTAAATGATAAAAACGCGATATTTTCATTGCATATAAAAGTAACTCGATTTTACTCTTTTTGTCCTCTATCAATTTATGAAGAGGTGCGGGGAAAAATACTGTGATCGCCCTCCCGGCCTAAGAGTCTGTCGGCCGCCACTGCAAACCATTCTCCTGGTTCCGAATCGAGACGGTAGATAGTAGCAGGGGTCACATCCGATCAAACGTGGAGGAAGGTTATCGAGTAAGATGTGGATAATATTCGATGTTGAATTGCATTATTAGTGTGAAACAGGCATGAAACTTGCTTTAGATCAAGTTTAATACAACCCACGCAGCAAATGAATGCGTTCCAATCAACATTTTAAGGTATAAGTGTAATCATTCGACATTTAACCACATGTATTAAAACCTATGTTAATATAGTAACCATGCGAGTGCAGATGTGCACAAGTGGTATCGTGCGAGCTCGGTAAATATGTGTCCCGGGTTCAAGACTGCCCTAGTGTAGAAATTTTTACTTCTTTTGGCTTATTTTATTATATCCTCCCTGCCTTTTACAGCATGTTTTATGCCTTGTTTTATTGAAATTATCTGTATGGGTGATTAAAATAATAAACATTGTTAGGCGGAATTCTTCCCTATTATCACTTGAATGTATATACCTCTGCTTACTGTTCAACGCTGCTAGCGTTCTTGGCTGTCTCCCCAGAGGTCCGGGTTCGATTCCCAGATCTGCCGAGAAATTTCAATTCTGATGTGAGGGGTGGAACGGGGTACACTCGGCCTCATGAGCCAAAACTGAGTAGAGGTGGGTTCGATTCCCACCTCAGCCATCTTGGAAGTGATTTTCCATACTTTTCCACTTCTACTCCAGACAAATGCCGAAATTGTTCATAACAAAGGCAAGGCTGCAACTTATCACCCATACTTTTCAATCTTTACATTCAAAAAACAATGGAGGAAATTGGTGAAACATTTAAAGTGGGAGTGCAGATTCAAGGAGACATAATTTCAACTCTGAGATTTGCTGATAACATCGTCATCTTGGCCGACACGCCTAAGGATTTGGATAAGTTTTTGAATGGTATGGACTCCGTCTTGAGGAAAGAGTTCATGATGAAAATTAATAAAATATAAAACAAAAAATATTGGAACGCAGCCGAAATAAATCAGAAACCTCTATGGACATCAAATTGGCAGGTGAAAAACTGAAGGAAGTAGCAGACTTCTGTTACTTAGGAAGCAAAATAACCAGTGATGGACGAAGCAAAGAGGACATAAATAGAAGGTTGGCTCAGGCAAGGAAAGCATTTCTACAAAAAAAGGAATCTCTTGACATCGAATATAGATTTAGGTATTAGGAAGTCATTTTTGAAAGCCTTTGTCTGGATCGTGGAGCTCTATGGAAGTCAAACTTGGACTATTGGTGCAGCAGAAAAGAGGAGATTTGAAGCGTTTGAAATGTGGTGTTACAGGAGAATGATGAAAATCAGATGGATAGATTCTTCTTCTTCTTAGTCGTTTACCCTCCAGGTTGTTGGAACCCACGGACTCAGCGAGGGAACTCACCACTACCGCCTCTACGGGCAGTGTCCTAGAGCTGGGAACATCTAATCGGACGGGATACAGCTGGTGAGGTGTGATTGGCACCTCGCCCAGGCGGCCTCACCTGCAAAGCGAACAGGGGCCTCATGAGGGAAGGTAATGGAAGGTCAGGATGGATAGGCAAGGAAGAGGGAAGTAGGCGGCCGTGGCCTTGAAGAAGGTACCATCCCGGCATTTGCCCGAAGACGAAGTGGGAACCCACGGAAAACCACTTCGAGGATGGCTGAGGTGGGAATCGAACCCCCTCTACTCATTTGGAACACCCGAGGCTGAGTAGACCCCGTTCCAGTCCTCATACCACTTTTCAAATTTCGTGGCAGAGCCGGGAATCGAACCCAGGACCTCCGGGGCGGCAGCTAACCATGCTGACCGCTACGCTACGGAGGCGACTAGATGGGTAGATAAGGTTACAAACGAAGAGGTATTAAGACGAGCGGAAGGAGAGATGTTTCTGGCGACTGCTAATGAAGAGAAGAGATAGGTTGGTAGGACACATACTAAGACACCAAGGAATAGCAAGCTTAGTTATGGAAGGAAGGGCCGAGAACTGTACGGGTAGACCAAGTTTAGAATATGTTAAACAGATTGCCTCGGATGTGTGTGGGTAGCTATGTAGAGATGAATAGATTAACTCAGGACAGGGTGACATGGAGGGCTGCATCAAACCTGTCAAAAGACTGAAGACTCAAACACACAATCTCGCGATCATTAGAATCGGTACCTCCAATTTAGTTAGAAACCAAAACTCAGAACGTGAGTAAATCTCACGTGAATTGACCGGGAATCGAACCCTGTCCTTCTTGGGGAGAGGCAAGCAGAAGTTGACGCTGATGTTGCTCTTGTTCATTTGATCAAATTGGACATGGTGGTCATTGAGCCCACCTACTCGTAAATAAATAAATAAATAAATAAATAAATATATAAATACATTTCTCTGATAACCTGTGTTATTGTGGTGTCTGTAGTATGGTGAGTATTTGATATTCATGTAAGGATTCGCAAGGAGGCGGTCGTGGCATTGTTATGAACAATTTCGGCATTTGTCTGGAGTAAAAGTGGAAAACTATGGAAAATCACTTCCAAGATGGCTGAGGTGGGAATCGAACCCACCTCTACTCAGTTTTGGCTCATGAGGCCGAGTGTACCCCGTTGCAGCCCTCACATCAGAATTGAAATTTCTCGGCAGAGCTGGGAATCGAACCCGGACCTCTGGGGAGACAGCCAAGAACGCTAGCAGCGTTGAACAGTAAGCAGAGGAATATAATTTCAAGTGAGAATAGGGAAGAATTCCGCCTAATAATGTTTATTATTTCAATCACCCAAACAGATAATTTCAATAAAACATGGCATAAAACATGCTGTAAAAGGTAGGGAGGATAGTATAAAATAATTCAAAAGAAGTAAAACTTTTGCCTTAGGGTAGTCTCGAACCCGGAACACAACGTTATCAAGCTCGCACGGTACCACTTGTGCACATCTGCACTCGAATGGTTATTATATTAACATAGGTTTTAATACATGTGGTTAAATGTCGAATGATAGACTTAAATGTTGATTGGAACGCATTCATTTGCTGCGTGGGTTGTTTTAAACTTGATCTAAAGCCTGTTTCACGCTAATAATGCAATTCAACATCGAATATTATCCACATCTCACTCGATAACCTTCCTCCATGTTTGATCGGATGAGACCCCTACTACTATCTACCGTCTCGATTCGGAACCCGGAGAATGGCTTGACATAACAGCCAATAAGAGGCTCGGAAATAAATACTGTGGCTAGGCTCGGGCTGAAAAAAAAAAATTATGCGGCCTACAATTCAATAGTTCACTGGTAATAGGCAGCCAAGCCCCCAACCCAACATAATCTAAGAGATTGAACAGTGACAATTCGCCCCTCGGTGTGATTCTTATGTGAGAAACACATAAGGATCACACACATATAAAAATACATAAAACGTAATATACATCAAGCATACGCTAAAACACACAGAGTACAACAAATTATAGATTATCAACATCACATAACGTTGTATCACTCTCCTCAGATGAAGCAACCAAAACTATATCATCAAGTTCGTCAAACACTCCTCCTCCATCAGAAAATCGGACAGCATCATAATCAGAAGGAATGGCAGAATCGTTATCATCTTCGTTCTCCCCTTTCTCCTCCTGCCTCCACGCCTGCTTCGTCGTCTTCTACGATGCCTCCTGCCTCCCCGTCTCCTGTATTCCAAACCTCTCTTTTTCTTCTTCCTTTGGGCTGTCTCCTCTGATTCAGTATCATCACATTTTCCTATCTTTTTCTTCTTTTGATCTGTCTCATACTATTCATCAATTCTCTTCTCTTCGTTTTACATCTCATCCTTTTCATCCCGATCTTCCATCTCCAACGCTTCTTCACTTTATCTATTTCCAGTATGTTGTCTTCTCCATGACCTTCAGTTTCTTCCATTTCACCTGCTCCGTTATCCGCTTCTCCTTTCTCTTGTTCTCTCTCTTGTCCATTTTTTCCTTACGCCCTCCACATCTTTGATAATCTTCTTGTTCCTTAATCTCACTTATCTCATTCACTTCCTCCTCTTTTATCTTATCCTCCACTTCTTCCTCCTCTATATCTTGTCCATCTTTCATTCCTTCGTCCCCTCCATTACCATCTTCTACACGTCCCCCAGCATCACGTACTATCTCACTATTCTGTGCTCTTACAACTTCCCTTTCTCCTCCACCTTCTTCTCTTTCTCCTTGTCTTTCACCTTCTTCTGCTCCTTCTCTTTCTTTCTCTTCCACAGCCACATTCCACTCCTTCCTTAAATACTCCTACAAATGCTCTATATACTTCTTAATTTCTGCGTCAAATTCATTACGTAGCCTTTGAAACAAACTAGGGTACTTTCCGCTCAATAACATGTCAATCAAACTACACTCCATATTCTCCATTCGTGCACTGTACTAACTTTACTAAAGTTTACTTTTCTTCACCTTTACCTTATTCGTATCCGTATCCCTCTTTCGACCCTCACGTTGTGGCGTCATAATAGTAACTGTACATTTCGGGGTCAAGGTTGATTATACTCAATGAGGGATACTTAAAAAGACATCTTTCTCCATTTATTCTTTTCATTTAACAATGAGCATCAATCTCTAACACTTCACTTCTCGGGATCTTATCACACAAAACCAAATCATTATTGCTAATAAGAATCAGACCAAGTCAACAGATACTTCTCTTTTCCACAAAAACCTTATCTAAGTCCAAGACCGAACACAATAATCATCTAACTTCTTCCCTCATACATTTCTACAATCTCCATAGATACTCTCAAAGATACTCACTACTAATCAGACCTCTAACAAAATGTTTACAGCATGGAATCTAAAATAATAATCAAAGATATATAAAAAACAGCATAAAAAAGGAACTTAGAAAATACGCTTCACTGGCAAGGCCCTCCATCACCCCACTGCCAGAAACTAGATATCTCTAACTTTGGGGTAATGGACAGCACCCCCCAGCAAGCGCCATTTTCTTAACATAACAACCCAAGGAAAATGAACAGTGACAATACGCCCCCCTATATATATATATATAAAACAAAGAATACATTACTAAACATATCACACATACACAGAATTAACACACTAACTAAAATAACTTAACTACTTCCGAAGGAACTACATAATCGTCATGAAGCCAATCCACTTTCCAAATAAGTCTCGGAGCACTAAAGAAATGAGTTCATTTGATAAAGACATGCTATCTCCACTCCTTTCATCATCCGAACTGCTACCTTCGATGCCATTACCATCTCGAATGTATAAATATTCGTTTCCTACAACATCCATAGATTGATCATGATTTTCATAAGCATTACTCAGCGTGTCCGATTCGGCATCCTGTTCTCCACGTATACCACTTGAGCTCCTTTTTGGCGTCTTCTTCTCGGATTCGGTTTTCTTCTCTGCCTTCCATCTCGTATTTTTCTTTATCCGCCATGTCATTCCATACCTTATAACCATTCTGATTATAAAGCTCAGCTCTTTTAGATTAAGAAAATAGCGCTTTCTGAGAGTGCTGTTTGCATCTCTGTGTGGCATGGCAGCTGGCCTTGCCAATGAAGTTTCTTTTTTATGATCTTTTTAGTTTTGATGCTGTTTTGTTTATATATATATCTTTGACTTCTTTTTAGGAGTCCATACTGATAGGTCTGATTAGTAGTGAATATCTGTGAGAGTAGCTATGGAAATTATTGTGTGTGGGCTTGAGAAGATTTTTTTTTTCGTGTAGCCTCCTGAGAGGCTGAGTGCAGGTCTTTCTAGTCGACGCCCGTGGGCGACCTGCGCGTCGGGATGAGAGATGGAAAGGATGAAGATGAATGAAACTGGGCAAGGATGTGGAAGGAAGCGGCCGTGGCCTGTCAGAAGGTACTGTCCCAGCATTTGCCTGGTGTTGAAAATGGGAAACCACGGAAAACCATTTCAAGGACAGCCGACGGTGGGGCTCGAACCCACGCGTCTACCGAGTCAGCAGAGAGCTTGGCCCCTTGACCTAACGCGGAGCTTTAGCCCGCGTAGCCACTACTGTCGGTGGCTTGAGAAGATGAAATTGGAGTAGGAAGATTGGTCAGGTTTAGTGTGTTAGGTCTGATTCTGGTAAGAGAAAAGTTTCAAATGATATTGGCAAGGAGCTGGTTGGATGAAGAAGTAGAAATATGCTTATAAGTGAAAATGATTATTGTGCGGATAATGGGAAGAAGATGGAATGTAGGCAAAGTAACAATAAATGGAGAAAGATTTTTGTTTGTTAAAAGTATCCCTCATTGAGTATAATCAATCATGACCTCGGAATGTACGGTTACAATTATGACGCCACAACGTGAGGTTCGAAAGAGGGATACGGACACGAATAAGGAAAAGAAGAAAGAAAAGCAAACTTTAACAAAGTGACTACAGTGCAGGAAAAAGAAAGTATACGGCCTTATTATGCATAATAGCAGAGAGAGTTTGCTCCAAATGCTTACGGATATGAAAGAATCTATGAAGAAGCAGGAAGAGTCGCTTAAAGAGTTAAGTATGGGAATAGGAGGGGTGAAAGACGAAATAGGGGAATTAAAAATAACTATGGGTCAGAAGATTGAATCTGTAGGAAAACAGGTTGAATCTTGGAAAGTGTCTATGAGTGTGGCTGTGGAGGAGGAGAAAGAAAGAGAAGGAGGAGCAGGAGGAGGAGAAAGGGAAGTTGTAAGAGCACAGAGTGGAAATCATATGTATTGTAGTGAGATAGTACGTGATGCTGGGGGGCGTGTAGAAGATGGTAATGGAGAGGAAGAAGAAGAAGTGAAAGATGGACAAAATATTGAGGAAGAGATGTGTGAAGTACATGATGCTGGGGGGCGTGTAAAAGATGGTAATGGAGAGGAAGAAGAAGAGAAAGATGGACAAAATATTGAGGAAGAGATGTGTGAAGTACGTGATGCTGGGGGGCGTGTAGATGATGGTAATGGAAAGGAAGAAGGAATGAAATATGGTCAAGATATCGAGGAGATGTGTGAAGTACGTGATGGTAGGAGGGGTCAGGAAGAAAATGGACAACAGAGAGAAAAAGAGGAAGGAGGATGCCAAATGGAGGAGAATAAAACTGAGGACAAGGAAGAAGATGAGATAGAGAGTCCGGTAGAAGAGAAAGGAAAATCAGAGGAGGTTGGTCATGAAGACAGTAGCAATCAAGATAAAGAGGCTAAAGATGAGGATGAAAGTGCATGAGTGAGCCATGGAGAAGACAACATACTAGAAGAAGATAAGCTGAAGAAGACACAGTGGTAAACAAAGTGGAAGAAGAGAAAGGAACTGTTGAGTAAGATAAGACAGACGAGGAAGAGGTGGAAAATGTGGAAAGGAAGAAGAGAGAAGTGGGTGAGAATGAAGACAAAGAGGACCAGGAGAATAGATAAAAGAATGAGTTGGAAAGCAAAGAGAAGGAGTAGGAAGACGATGAGATGTCAGGTAAAGGAAGATAAGGGAGTGAAGGATCAGACCAAAGGAAGAAGAAGAAGAAGAAGAAGAAGAAAGGAAAATATTATATTAAATCAAAGGAGACAGACCAAGAGAAGAAAAAGAAAGGAAAATATGATGATAATGAATCAGAGGAGACAGACCAAGAGAAGAAAAAGAAAGGAAAATACGATGATACTGAATCAGAGGAGACAGACCAAAGGAAGAAGGAAAAGAGAGGTTTGGAACACAGGAGACGGGGAGGCAGGAGGCATCGTAGAAGACGACGAAGCAGGCGTGGAGGCAGGAGGAGAAAGAGGAGAACGAAGATGATAACGATTCTGCCGTTCCTTCTGATTATGATGCTGTCCGATTTTCTGATGGAGGGGGAGTGTTTGACGAACTAGATGATATAGTTTTGGTTACTTCATCTGAGGAGAGTGATACAACGTTATGTGATGTTGATAATCTATAATTTGTTGTACTCTGTGTGTATTTAGTGTATGCTTGATGTATGTTATGTTTTATGTATGTATTTTAATGTATGTGATCCTCACGGGCTTCTCACGTGAGGATCACATAGAGGGCCGATTATAACCATTCTGATTATAAAGCTCAGCTCTTTTAGGTTAAGAAAATAGCGCTTTCTGAGAGTGCTGTTTGCATCTGTGTGTGGCATGGCAGGTGGCCTTGCCAATGAAGTTTCTTTTATATGTTCTTTTTTATTTTTGATGCTGTTTTCTTTTATATATATCTCTGACTTCTTGTTAGGAGTCCATACTGATAGGTCTGATTAGTAGTGAATATCTTTGAGAGTAGCTATGGAGATTATTGGGTGTGGGATTGAGAAGATGAAATTGGAGAAGGAAGATTGGTCAGGTTTAGTGTGTTAGGTCTGATTCTGGTAAGAGAAAAGTTCCAAATGATATTGACAAGGAGCTGGTTGGATGAAGAAGTAGAAAGATGCTTATAAGTGAAAATGATTATTGTGCGGATAATGGAAAGAAGATGGCATGTAGACAAAGTAACAATAAATGGAGAAAGATGTGTTTTGTTAAAAGTATCCCTCAGTGAGTATAATCAACCATGACCCCGGAATGTACGGTTACAACCTTGTACTCCTCATCTTCCATCTCCACCGTTCCTCTCTCCTTCCCTTCCTCATTTTCTTATTCTTCTCCTTCTGATCCTTCACTCTCTTATCTTCCTTTACCTGACATCTCATCTTCTTCCTACTCCTTCTCTTTGCTTTCCAACTCATTCTTTTATCTATTCTCCTGGTCCTCTTTGTCTTCATTCTCAACCACTTCTCTCTTCTTCCTTTCCACATTTTCCACCTCTTTTTCGTCTGTCTTGTCTTACTCAACAGTTCCTTTCTCTTCTTTCACTTTGTTTTCCACTGTTTCTTCTTCACCTTATCTTCTTCTAGTATGTTGTCTTCTCCATGGCTCACTCTTGCACTTTCATCCTCATCTTTAGCCTCTTTTTCTTGATTGGTACTGTCTTCATTACCAACCTCATCTGATTCTCCTTTCTTTTCTTCAATTTCCCCCATATATTTTGCTTTCTCACGCTCTTCTGTTTCACCTTCTCACTTATCCGTTTCTCCTTTCTCTTCAGTTTCTTCCATATCACCTGCTTTCTCACGCTCCCCACATCTCTGATAATTTTCTTGCTTTTCTTCAAGTAAATCACTGGGTCAAATTTCTCATCTAACTGTACTTTCTTGGATTCCACCTGCTTACTCACAGACACCTCTAATGAACAAACAAACTCCTCCAATGAACTCTTATAAATTGTTTTTATAGCATCCTTTATCTCTGTGACCCTGCTAAGCAGCATTAGTAACACATCCCGATTTATAGCCTCTACCATTTCTTTTTCTACTTGCACTGTACTCACTTTATTAAAGTTTGCTTTTCTTTCTTCTTTTCCTTATTCGTGTCCGTATCCCTCTTTCGATCCCCACGTTGGGCGCCATAATTGTAACTGTACATATTCGGGGTCATGGTAGATTATACTCAATGAGGGATACTTTAAAAAACATCTTTCTCCATTTATTCTTTTCATTTAACAATGAGCATCAATCTCTAACACTTCACTTCTCGGGATCTTATCACACAAAACCAAATCGTTCTTGCTAATAAGAATCAGACCAAGTCAACAGATACTTCTCTTTTCCACAAAAACCGTATCTATGTCCAAGACCGAACACAATAATCATCTAACCTCTTCCTTCATACATTTCTACAATCTCCATAGATACTCTCAAAGATACTCACTCATAAAAAGAACAATAAAAGAATTAAAAAACAATACAACATCATAAAAAGGAATATAGAAAAGCAGATAAGGAACTCAAATGAGCATGCCCCCCCCCCTACCTCACTACTGAACTATATCAAGGGATATCCAAGCTCAGCGCTCAGGCCTACAATTCAATAGTTCACTGGTAATAGGCAGCCATGCCCCAACCCAACATAATCTAAGAGATTGAACAGTGACAACTCGTCTAGGAAACTACCCAATACTACAAGAAACAGAACTTGGGTGGATCTTGTCAGGACAGGTCCAACAAGCAACAGAGAATGACACACTAGAAATAAATGCCTGTTTCATGAAATATGAAGATGGACTGGATAAGCAGTTACAGAAGTTCTGGGAATTGGAATACGTGACCACTCCTCCCAGGACGCGGGAAGAAATCGAATGCGAACAACACTTCAAAGAACATACCACCAGAGATGAACAAGGAAGATACGTTGTTCGACTGCCAATGAAGGAAGATTGTGAGTCCCTGGGAAGCTCGTATAGTCAAGCTACCACACGGTTACTACAATTGGAACGCCGACTACAACGCCAGCCACAGCTTCGATCGGAATACACCAAGTTCAAAAGTACAGTGGATCACGCCTGGGATCAAAATATCAAGTAATAGGAAACGGCCGCTTTATATCGAAGCAAAAGTTAATAAAAAAAAACAGAATTCTTAGAATATGTGAAGCAGTACAAGAAAATATTTAATAAAGCGGTAAAGGCTGCAAAAATCAAAGCAAATAACAACTTCATAATGAAATCTAACAATAAAAACAGAGCATTGTGGTCTGTAGTAAAATCTGAACTTGGTGTACAGAATAACAAAACTGAAATTATGAAAATCCGCGTAGAAGGCAAAGTTATAAATGATCCTCTTTATATGTCGGAATTATTTAACAAGTTCTTTGTGAATGTCGGGACAGAGATCACAAGTGGTAATGACAATGTAAATGAAAGGATGATTTCTAACATTTCAAGTAAGATGGAATTTAGAACTGTTACTGAAAATGAAATAAAAAAATTAATTTTGTCATTAAAAGATAAAAAAGTGTTGGTTGGGATGAAATCCCAGTTTGGTTAGTAAAACTATCAGTAAATGAGATAGCACAGCCATTATCAATGATTATTAATCAGTCACTTTTAACAGGGAGTTTTCCTGATAGTCTTAAATATGCGGAGGTTAGGCCACTCTTTAAAAAGGGGAAAAGGGATGATATGAGTAATTTCAGACCAGTTTCTATACTATCTTCGTCTTCCTAGCATTAATCCCTTGCGGGGTCTGCTACTTTGCTACATCTCCTCCACTTCTTTCGGTCGTTGACATCTTCTGGTGTTAGACCAACAGCGTGCATCTCAGCCCTGATGTCAGTCCACCGCTTTGCAGGTCTTCCACGTGGTCTTGTTCCACCTGGGTTGATGTGGAGTGCTCTTTTGGCAACTGAGTTGTTCTGTCTTCTCATGACGTGACCGTACCAGCGTAGACGAGCCTCCCTCACCCTCTCGACAATTGGTGCAACACCAAATCCTCGCCGGACTTCTGTGTTCCTTGCGTGGTCAAATCGGGTCAGCCCCATCGACCATCGGATCATCTTCATTTCCATCGTATTCAAAATTTGCTCATGTTGTTTGGTCATAGGGCGACATTCAGTCCCATAGATGGCTGCTGGGCGTACCACAGGCTTATAGACCTTTGCCTTTAAATGCAGAGGCATCTTTTTTATCAAAGAGAACTGCAGTGACTTGTCTCCACTTGAGCCAGGCTGCGTTTACCCCCATCCGAGTATCAGGAGTGGCGTCACAATTTCTAGTTTCTATACTAACTATATTCTCAAAAATATTTGAAGAGGTAGTTAAGGAACAAATTCTTACATGTATATATAAAGAAAATATTGTTTTAAATACTCAGTTTGGCTTTCGGAAGGATCTTAGTACACATCATGCAATAAATGAATTTGTTTCTTCCATAAGCAAATTGCTAGATGACTCTCAGTGTGCTGCTGGGATATTTTGTGACCTGACTAAAGTATTTGACACAGTAAACCACTCACTGTTACTTAAAAATTAGATATTTATGGGATATATGGTAAAACTCAAGATTGGTTCGCTTCCTATCTGTACGATCGAAAGCAACGAACATTATTATTATCCAATGGGACTAAGTATTATTCTAAATGGGAAAGGGAGACCAAAGGCGTGCCACAGGGTTCAATACTGGGGCCAATCTTATTTCTTTTGTATGTGAATGATTTGCGTCTAACCATCAAACAGAATGTTGTACAGTTTGCAGACGATACTTCTGTAATTGCATCCTGCGAAAGAAATTGTAACATTGAAAATATTTTGCAGGAAACACTTGAAGATCTAGGCTTTTGGTGTAGAGAAAATTACTTACAATTAAGCATGCTTAAAACAGAAATAATGCTGTTTAGCAGCAAACATTCCTCACAAAAGGAAATTGAACTTAATCTGGATAGCACTGATCTTGCAAATAAGAATAATGTTAATTTTCTTGGCATGACATTAAATAAGAATCTATATTGGTCGAGTCACATTGACGGCCTTGTTAAACGATTAAATAGCTTTGTATATGCAGTATCTATCCTGGCAGGAGCTACCGATATAAGGGTCATGATAACAGTGTACCATGCATATTTCTTGTCTGTTATTAGATATGGGATTATATTCTGGGGTGGGGATTCAGATATGGCAAGAATATGTATTGTGCAGAAAAATATAGTCAGAGCAATGTGTAATGTAAATCGAAGAGTATCTTGTAAAGAACTATTTAAAAAGCTAAACATTATGACTGTCCCTTCTTTATATATATTTGAAATTACTTTATTTGTTTTCAAAAACCCCTTGTTGTTTCAAAACAATCACTTTTCCCATAATTATGTTTCAAGACATAGACTAAAACTGTTTGAGAAAACTCCACATTATGTAGGAATGAAGGTCTTCAACAAAATCGGGAGGAAATTCAGTAACATGCCCATTATGCAGGTGAAAAAATCCCTTCAAAAAATTCTGATTGATAAATGCTATTACAGCATTGAGGAATTTGTTAATGATTCTGACATATGAAGATGATTTTTTGTTTTATGTTGATTGTAAAATGTCCAGATGAGGATGTCATTCTCTTTTATGTGATTATTTGTAAATATTGTTTTCTTTCCTTAAATTTTTATGTATGTATTATTCATTTTGAATACTATTATTCAGCTGACGAGCCATCAATGTAATGAAACATATCAGTTTTCTTTGTATATACATGTTATGTGGCAATAAAGAAATGAAATGAAATGAAAATATGAAGGATTAGGACATATGAAACTTGTCCATGATGAAGTGGGCGATCGTGAAGGCACGTATTATCTCCCTCATCACCCGGTTATAAAGGAATCGAGTACATCTACAAGAACGCGAGTAGTTTTTGATGCTTCGGCAAAGACCACTAGCGGTATTTCACTGAATTATGGGTTGATGGTAGGCCCTACAGTACAGCAGGATCTATATTCAATCGTTTTAAGATTCAGAACACATCCTGTCGCATACACTCCTGATATAGCAAAACTGTACAGGCAAATTAGAGTTCAGTCATGCGACACGGGACTTCAGCGGATACTCTGGCATACGTCACCCGATGTGGCAATAAAGATTTATGAGCTTCAAACAGTTACTTATGAGACAGCAGCTGCACGCTTTCTAGCCACTAAATGTCTTCAACAGCTCGTAGAGGACGAAGGGTTTAGATATACACTCGCAGCAACGGCCCTTCGAAGGGATTTCTATGTCGACGATGTTCTGTCTGGATGCGCTACAGTGGAGGAAGCGCTAAGGCTTCAAACAGAGTTGCTCCAGTTGCTAAACTGTGGTGGATTTCCATTACACAAATGGTGTGCAAATCACGGTGGCTTACTAGAAGCAATTCCTGTCGAACACCGTGAGACCCAGTTACCATTACAACTTGACAATGATGGTGGTGTTAAAACCTTAGGGCTTCTTTGGCACCCAACTACAGATAAATTTCTTGTAACAACCAAGGTAAATATAAACGAGTCATCAACGATGAAGAACAACATATCTAAGCGCATTGTATCTTCCATTGTTGCATCAATTTTTGATCCACTGGGTCTTATCAGCCCTGTTGTGATTGTTTACAAAATATTTTTGCAGCAGATGTGACTTCACAAGTTGTCATGGGATGAACATCTTCCAGCAGATTTAACGAAGGAATGGTAAATCATACGCAATCACTTGCCTACAGTAAACTCCCTAAAGATTGATAGATTGGTATTATGTCAGGGTGAGCCGGTAGACATTCAGGTGCATGTCTGTACATCAGATCTATAAACAAACAAGGAAAAACCATGGTACGACTCCTGTGTTCAAAGTCAAGAGTAGCTCCAGTGAAAAGGGTAACCTTACCTCGTTTAGAATTGTGCGGAGCGGTCCTGCTCGCACAATTGATGCATAAAACCTTGCCTATTTTAGAGCTGGATGTTACCAACGTCTGTTTATGGACAGACTCATCGATAGTATTATCCTGGATAGCATCACCTGCAACCAGATGGAAGATATTTGTTGCTAATAGGGTTGCAACAATTCAAGAGGCTACGCGTAATGCCACATGGAACCATGTTTCGTCTAGTCTGAATCCAGCGGATCTCGTATCGAGGGGAATCACTCCATTGGAACTAATGAGTTCACCAATTTGGTGGATTGGTCCAGAGTGGTTACAAAAAGACATCACCTCGTGGCCATCGACTGCCCCAACATTAGAAGTTACTGAAGAACAGAGAAGAATCCAAGTAACTTTGGCAGTGCCAAACACTACAGGAGAATTCATGGAGTGCTATTCTACGCTGTCACGCTTAGTGAGAGCGACAGCATACTGCATCAGATTCATTCTCAACGCAAGAAATCAAACATTTAAAACAGCAGGGGTGTTGACAAGTGACGAATTGCATGTAGCTCTACACAGATGCATCAGGATTGCACAACAAGTGGTCTACGCCCAAGAAATACACGAACTCAAAAGAGGCAACCAAGTGCAGAAGCAAAGCAAGTTGATGGATCTACATCCATTCTTGGATGGTCAGGGAATGGTCCGAGTTGGTGGGAGACTCGACAACTCAAACTTAACATATGATGCCAAGCATCAGCTGATTCTTCCTCCAAGGCATCACCTGACAAAACTCATGGTGTTGTCAGAACATCTGCGGTTATTGCATGCTGGGCCACAACTCTTACTGGCAGCACTTCGAGAACGTTACTGGATCCCTGCAGCCAAGTCAATGATCAGGTCCATTTTGCATAAATGCCTTAATGTTTTAGACTGAAGGCTAGGGTTTCCCAACAACTAATGGGAAATTTACCATCACCTAGCGTCCAACCATCTCGACCATTTCTCAATGCTGGGGTGGACTATGCAGGCCCAATCTTGATCAAGGGTGGAAATACGCGGAGCAAAACAACACTGAAATGCTATATTGCAATTTTCATCTGTCTTTCTACAAGGGCAATTCATGCGGAAGTGGTTAGCAATCTCTCTTTAGAGGCCCTCAAAAGGTTTACAGCAAGAAGAGAGAAGAGTGCCCATATATATAGCGACAATGGGACCAATTTTGTCGGAGCAAACCGGGAACTGCAGGAGCTGAGGAAAATGTTCCTGTCAGAACAATTCAATTTACGGCTTTATGAGCATGCAGCAGCTGTGCAGCTAAGCTGGCATTTCATGCCGCCCCCCCCCCCAGTTCACCTCACTTCGGCGGTCTATGGGAAGCAGCGGTGAAATCAATGAAGTACCATTTTAAACGTGTAGTAGGCAATAATATGCTGACATATGAGGAATTAAATACATTAACTGCTCAGATAGAAGCTTGCCTTAACTCCCGTCCTTTAACGGTCCTGTCAGATGATCCCATGGCCCCAAGTTATTTATCTCCTGGTCACTTTTTAATTGGTGCACCTCTCACCTGCCTACCTGAGCCTGATTTAACTGATCTGCCCTTGAGTAAGTTGTCCAGATGGCAACGAGTGCAGGCCATGCAACAGCAGCTGTGGAGGAGGTGGTCATCCGACTACCTGAATTCGTTGCAGCAGAGGAGGAAGTGGGCCATTTCCAAGGACAACCTGCTACCTGGAGCAGTGGTCCTTGTTCGTGAGGACAATTTACCTCCCTTGCAGTGGCGGATGGGAGTCATCACTGAAGTTCACCCAGGGAAGGATGGAGCAGTGACAATAGTAACATTGCCAACCAAGGGAGGTACACTCAAGCGGTCCATCCAGAAGTTGGTGGTACTACCTACGCAATAGGAAGTTTTTGACATTTGAAACAGGAAACTTGATAGGATGGGTTAAGAAGGTGTTTGTCCAATGTTTTGTATAATTGACTTATTTTAACTGAGTTACTCATATAATTCATTGTTTGTATTTTTGTTGAATTTCAGTAGATTCAAGGGAGGGGAATATGTTTGTGGTCACGGGACATTACGGCTTTGGTTGGGAGACTTTGGTTTATGGGTTGGCAACAAGGATGATTGTTGGAACAACATTGCTACGGAATACAGCCCACTATATAAGTTATGATATAAAACCCAAGAATAAATCATATGTTCTAGTGTGTATTTGGTCTGCATACGTATGTAAATAAGTAGCTATTTTTATATACGTGTGTGTATTAAACCCAACATTTTGATTAAGCCCATCACAAGTAGAATACTTAAATTATCCTAAATACCTTGTGTAATGATGAATAATAATTGTGGAAATGATGTCCTAATAGATGTTTTCTCCTTCGCTGTCTGTAGCCCACCCGCTATCCCCTTTTATAAAACGACATATACTCTAGTGAAATTTCAGATTAATTATGTACCACGTATCACTCTTTTCCTTTTCGCATTCACTTTGATAATATATTATTTTCATACCTTATTTCATCTTTGGCGAGGGGGGGGGGGGGGGCGTACATTATCTTTTGTAACTACTAACCTTGATCACTTCTGCACCGGATATATGTGCTAAATCACTTAGTGTTTTTATTTATTGTATATTTAACAACCTCAGCCATGTTCGAGAGCATATTTAGTATGTGAAACTGCCGCAGTGAGCGATCACATTGACGTCTACATTAGACGACACATGTAATGTTGTAATTATGTGGAAAAAAAAAGAAATAATCTGGCTCCTCTTGGTTAGACGACTGTCTGGACGAAACCATTGGTCCCTACTTGGTTACACGACTGTTTGGACAAAAATTACTGATTGCACTACAAGCAAGGGGGTCTGGGCGTAAGCCCCAGGTTAGGTATGTTTGAATGTAGAACAGTATTTACCACTGTAATGAACGCTGATCGCAAGGATTCCATGTTTCGAAATAATCAGCAAAACCAGCGCCTCACTGCCTAAAAAGTATTGGTCTAGGCACAAACCATTGGTTTGGATGAAAATTATTGATGCGTGTCGTCTACCCCCACTGTGCGTGACAAAAACCAGGGGTATTTGTATGGCCTAACGACCTAACAATTATTGGTCTAGACAAAAACAGCTTGCAAAATCCATTGCGAACTGGTTCAAACTTGGCGCTATTAAGTTTCATGGTACCGCGCTTATACAAAGTAGTACCGTAAGTGCGGGATTGACATATACTGTACTTGTGCATAATTAACAGCGAAAATGGCAGACTCAGCTGGAATTTCATCTATATAAGTCGTGATCCTATTTGGGATATCCTGAGATCTGAAAAATGCACACTTCGTCACGAACCTGGAAGTAAAATGGATAATGGGCACCTGTTACATTGCAACAAACTTGATGTGACTGCTAGAACTTCAGGAAACCTCACACAGCTCTATTGGGATGCAAGATAGCTGATGGATTGGAATCTGGGCTAGCCATAAGAAACAACAACAACGCTTTAATATGAAAAAATTGAGGTAACGCGGGCCGCATTAGCTAATATATAACACCCCTGGTTTTTGTCAAGCACTGTGCGGGTAGTCACGCATCAATAATCTTTATCTAGACCAATGGTTTGCTTTTTATTTCATTATTCACGTGTCGTGTGGTGAATTTTAATAATGTCCAGGCTGAGTAGTATACGAGATCTTTGAAATTTTTAGTTTTCTATAATTCTAGCGCAGCCATCACAGCACTTTTGCGACAAACGAAAACAAGCCATGAAATAAAGATTCATGCAATTAACATACAAATCCATGACACGAATCATAGTGTTCACAGCTGGTAGGAGAAATACAACAAGCAACTACGGAGTGTCACTACTCCGAAGGTTTAATGCTTATTCAGCACAAATAGCACCGAGTAAATAATGAACACCACATTAATTCCCTTGGCAGCGCTGCCTAGCGATTGAAACACACAGTATGGCGTTTGATGCTGGGAGTATGCTACTCTGCTAGCGATTGAAAAACAGGCCCTTAAGGAGATAAAATACCTAGGAAATACATTCTCGGATCGCAGGATTTAGACTACGGCCGTAGCTTTGACAATACGCATGCGCTAGGAAGTTACCTAGCAGATGGGACGAGAAGTTACCAACAAAAAACAATTTTCTGTAGAAAGTTGAGATATTTATTTTACGAGAGCGGAATATACGTGTCAAACCATGGCTTCCTTTAAGAAGGCCTTGGCCACACCGAATTGCAACACCGCTTCGCTGACGTCATACGTCCGGGTCCGGCCGTGCGCCAAGGGAAATTTGAAATCGGGTTATTGGAAAGAAGTTCACTAATATGTATGGACGGGGGAAGGTGCGTATACTGTAGATGTACTGTAGATTCTGATGTAAGTTATTTATTAATCTATATATATATATAAAAGAAAGTCGTGTTAGTTACACTATTTATAACTCAAGAACGGCTGAACCGATTTGGCTGAAAATTGGTCTGGAGGAAGCTTAGAACCAGGAGACGGACATAGGATACTTTTTTTTTAATCCCGTGACGTGACATAAAACGTCAGAGAATACAAGTCACTATAAAACGTAACGCAAATGACAGCTAAAATAAACTCATGAAGGAATGGCAAGGCAAGTCGTTTCCAGGCAACAGTAGCTCTTGACGAGACACGGCCGACTGGATGCGAGTAGCGCTCTCCACAACCGGTATAGAAAATGAGGCTCTTAACAAGAAATCCCGTTAGTTACTCAACGTAATTTGTATTCTCTTTGAATCATCATTAACAATGCCGCGACAAAGACGATCGAATCTTTCCCGACAAAGCCATAATGCAAGAAGGATACGAAAGGACTGAAGAACAAGAAATTGCCCATGAAGAGCACCGCGATAGTATAGCTCGACTTCGTGCTTCTCAATCACAAGAGCAAACCGAGGCAGCTCGTGAAACCGCTCGGTTGGCTATGCGAAATCGTCGAGCGAACAACAGAGATCAAGAAGTAGATAATTTTCGACGCACAAGAAGAGATTTATCAACTGCTGATTTGAATTGAGCAGCGTTTCGATACGATTGCAGCACTGATTACTGCTTGCATCCTAGCGTTTGCATTGGGCCAATGGACGTTGTTTGCGAGTATTGTGGCGCATTGAAGTTTCCGGAGAAACGCCCGGATTGTGCTGCCTTAGTGGGAAAGTGAAATTGCCATTATTGACTCCGCCACCTGAGCCATTGCATTCATTGCTTTGTGGCCAAACACCCGAATCACGTCATTTTCTTACAAACCCTCAAAAATACAATGGTTCTTTCCAAATGAAATACTAAATCTACTGTTTTAATTTCATGTGAAAAAACTACAAAGAAAATTAGCCCGATGAATTATTACGCATATCGTTTGATGATTCGTCAAAATGCTGACAACTATTTGCTGCGAACATTGAAGGATCTACGCAATGAAGCCAGATGTTTTGGAGGAGCAATGATTTTACTGTCTGGCGATTTCCGCCAAATACTGCCAGTAATTCCAAGATCAACGGCTGCCGACGAAATAAACGCTTGCCTCAAATCATCGAATCTATGGCGCTATGTAAAGAAACTTCAGCTGACAACAAATATGAGAGTTGCATTGCTTAATGATACATCTGCTGAAGATTTTTCCGAGCAATTGCTGACTATCGGTAATGGTCGAGTACCTGTCGACGAATCGAGCGGATTGATTTCATTTCCTCATAATTTCTGTAACTTTTTCTCATCGAAAGACGAACTTATCAACAAAGATTCCCAAACATCATTACTAATTACAAAAATAATGAATGGTTGAGTGAGCGAATAATTTTAGCGACTAAGAATAAGGATGTAGATGACCTAAGTAGTGGAAATGAATCGGTTCTACAGCCACCTCCACCTCCCCACCTCACAAGATGGCGGCGGCGCGATATCTCTCGAACGCATGGTCGGATTTTGACGAATGAGGTGTCATTGAACTCGGGCTGACACCCCCTCTCCAATGGACTACATATTTCAACCCCAAAATAAAATCTACCCTACTAGGGGGTGAAATTTTAATTTTTTAGAGAATCTCTCTTTCCAATTGCAACATGTGAGAGTTTGAATGCCGATATGGATTTTCAACGTTGTTCTACATAAAGTGCATGTGTTCGGTGGATAGCCACTATGAATTAACATGCTTGTTTTTGTTTTTTACGCATGCCCACTCATAGTTTTTGTAAGAGGGTGGGGGGGTGGATCCCTGTGGATGGGTTATTGTTGACAGGTCATTGTTGACAGGTCCTTGTGGACGAGTCCTTGTGGACAGGTCCTTGTGGACGAGTCCTTGTCCCTTTGGACCGGCCCCTTTGGCCTGATCCCTATGGACTGGCTCATGATTGTATTTAAATTATATTAAAGGGCCTAACTACATTTGTGTGTGTTGAACTGACGTTGTTCACTAACCCCCACTACTATAATGGGATAACGATATGAAAGGAAAGTGACGAAATACATGTGAACACGTGTGAGATGACCTTATTACTGTCCTCCTTGTGAAACAAGTCACATCGTGTTTTGGTTCATACGTGAGAAAATGCAAGTTCATGTGTAATATGACCTAACACACAAGTGTACACATGTGCACGTGCACGATAAGAGCTAACAAGTCACAACCTGTTTTGACAGTGGTGGGAATAAGGCTAGAGACATGTACAAGTAGTCAAATTACTCCGGCAGACAACCCCTTTCCTATGGATAACTTATTTCCACTCAAAAATAAAATCTACCCCTACTAGGGGGTGAAATAATAATTTTTAGGTCAAAGTCGCTTTCCATGTGCAACACGTGGGAGTTTGTATGCCAATATGAAATTAAAATCGTTCCACATAAAGTGCATGCATACAACTGAATGCCGCTATGATTTATCATTTTTGTTTTTTGTTTTACGAATACGCAATTGGTTTTTTTGTAAGAGGGCGGGCTTTTTGAATAATGATTTATAGATACGTTTTTTTTTACAAATTAACCAAAGATCCAAAAACTAATTGGTCATCGGCTTTTTAATATCTTATGAACTAAGAAAGCTAGGGACTTGTATGAAGGGTCGTTGGACTTGGGGTGACGCCCTGTTTTTGAATGTATTATTCATTTTTTGTCAAAAGGGCCTAACTGCACTTTCGTTAATATCTCGCTAACTAATAATCACAGAGGGTCAAGTGAGGTGTCATAGGACTTAAAATGGCCAACCCCTCCCCATGACCAATGAATTTACCAAAAAAAAAACAGCATGGTCATTAACCTAAGATTTTATCAACTAATAATCAGAGAGGGACAAATGAGGTGTCACAAGACTCAGGATGGCCAACCCTTTTCCATGACCAACGAATTTACCCAAAATACCCAAAACAGCAAGGTCATTAACCTAAGATTTGATCAACTAATAATCAGAGAGGGACAAGTGAGGTGTCACAAGACTCAGGATGGCCAACCCTTTTCCATGACCAACGAATTTACTCAAAATACCGAAAACAGCAAGGTCATTGACCTAATATTTTGTAAACTTATCAGTAGAGAGGGTCAAGTGAGGTGTCATAGGACTACGAATGGTTAACCCTTTCCCATGACCAATGAATTTACCTCAAAAGTTCAAAACAGCAAGGTCATTGACCTGAGATTTTATAAACTAATAATCGGATATCAACATGTGAGGTGTCATAGGACTTAGAATGGTCAACCCTTTCCCATGGCTAATGAATTTACCCAAAAATACCCAATACATCAAGGTCATCGACCTGCGATTTTATAAACTTATAATCGGATATGGACATGTGAAATGTTTACAGTGAGTGATGAAACATAGCTAGGTAGTGAAAGAATTATTGTAGGCTACATGTATGGTGACTGACAAATCTTTCACCATTGGAACTTGTTTTCAGATCAAACTGCAGTACAGAGAGAGTATAGGTTGTAGGTATGGGATAATAAATGACAAATGGTGTATACAAAATCTGATTTATCGATTCAAGAAATAAGAGTAGGCAATCTTTAATTGAATGGTTAAAGAGGATAGCTAAAATCCAAAATGGTGACTACATTGAACTAAACTGAACCAAGTTGAATCAAACCCAACCAAACCGAACCAAACTTAATCAAAAACAAGCCAATGGTTTAAGTGTAAAACTTGTGGGTGAATGTGGTCATTGGTAATGTCAGAAGGGAAAGGGATAACGCTCTACCTATAGAGGGTAAGGTAAAGCTAGTGCATGATGCTAATGCACACACACAAGTACATAAACCACACACAACTATCCTCTGCAGTTATTATGGGTTGACTGTTAAAACTTGCTCAGTGGTTACTGGGACAAGATGGTCGCCACACACAACAAGCTTTAAATACCTGAGGCTAATAATCTATACACACACTCACACACACTTGTTCTAAACTAAACTGTCTTGGTGGCAGAGCTCACACAGTAGGTAAATGACAGAAATGCTTGACTAACAGAAATACAATCATTTTCGGTTGTCTAATGTTACCAGCTAAACATTACGTGCTATAGTAGGGAGCACATATGCCTCTTTCACTAGAGATCTTAACTCGATTTCCAGCTCTAAGGCCTAGAACGAATCAAACTAAGAAAAAGGGTATGGTGACGCAGTGGTTAAACTGTTAGCCTTTCACTAAGGTAGACTAGGGTTTGATTTTAGGTTAATATGCATGTCATAAACAAACAAATAGAAGCAGAGATAATGTTTAAAACTGATTACACTTGTCTCTTTTCAAATTATTACTTAGATTACAAATACAAACGTGGACTGGGTTTGACATACAGTTAATGCTTCCTATCACATACTAGACTGTAAGAAAGCCAAACAAGCAAAAGGCGTAGGTAGAGCAGTGGTAAAATCGCTATGTGTAGAGAAATACCTAACGGTTTTATGAACTGGCAAAGGTATGTCGCATAAACAGTACAGAATACAATCCAGCAACCATAATTTTTATCTCGTGGACAAGAGAAAACATATATATAGAGAGAGATATATAGAAAGCTTGTGTGTGTGTGTGGGTAGCATTGATGTTTGACCAGAGAAAATACGGTGAGGTAGGGTGGGGAGAGGGAGAATTAGCACTTATATATGAATGGAAAATAGATTTTTTTCAATCGTTTTGTTTTTTCAAATGCAGTGGTAGATAGCCGTTTATTGTAAAACATTCTTACTTGCAGTAGTAATAAGCCTCTATGGTTCCGCTAACACATAGATAGACTGTATTATTGCCATGGTCAAGCACTCACATTAAAATCATTTACAAAATCATAAAATGAAAAATAAAAAATCTTGTTTTGGAAATATCGTTTTTCAACATACACACAAAATAAATATATAAATAATTTGTAAACAGCAAAATGGAAAATCCATGTTTCCATATAGACAAAATTTAAAAACCTTAAACGGACATTTAAGAAAATATATGCAAATGGGAAATTGACAAATGTGTAAATATGAAAATGGAAAAATCCATGTTTCCATATCATGAAATTGAAAACCATCAAACTGTCATTTAAAAAATGCAAATGGAAAATTGACAAATTGCAATGTGTGAAATGTGAAATTGAACAAATGGCTATCATTATTTAAAATAAAAGAACATGGTGCTCTATGGTTGAGGTGTGAATCAAACCCTCTCTACTTATTTGGACCACTCGAGACTGAGTAGACTAGTTTTAGTTGTCATACCACTTTTAAAAGTTTGTGTTAAATCTAGGAATTGAACCCAAGAGCTTGTAGGGGGGATCCAAGGTTATAATATGTTAAACAGATAGCCTTGAATGTAGGGTTTGGTAGTTATATAGAGATGAGACGTTTCGCTCAGGGCAGGGAGGCATGGAGATCTGCATCAAACCAGTCAAAAGACTGACGACTCAAACAACAACATGTAGAGCTCACCAAAATAATGTTGTATAACGGTAAATGTTAGTCAACGAACAGTAATGCATTACTAAAACCCATGACACGATACCTAAGAGCTTTTCTAAAATTATTTTAAAATGCCTTCAACCCTATATTAAACACCCAGTTCACAAGACTCGTAACTGCAATGTTATGGTCATACAAAACAAAATCTATATTTCAAAACAAACAAGTGGTTTAGTCAATGTATACTGGAAAAAGTTTTATAAACACTCAAGTCCACAAAAATAATTAAATTAGTAACTGTCAGGTTGACCGAGTGGTTATGGTGTTTGACTTAAGTTCAAATTTTCTGTACAAGAAAGCAAGGGTTCGAATCCCTTACCTGATATAACTATTACCTCAACATGGCTTGACCACACTGTATTATTGTGTACTCGGTACACAAACCATAGATAGAGTGTATTGTTTAAGGTCACTCTCTTTGCGAACATAGTCAGAGACTGTTGATGGTTAACAATTGCATTAATAGTGGGACATAGGGATAGCAATTAAGAAAAACAGACAATACCCATTCAATATTTTTATTTATTTAATGTAAGTACTTGTACAATAGTTATATACAAACTACAACTCTCTTTTGTCTATTACTATCTAGTCCTTTTCGATCCACTTGCATAACAAGGCAGATGACTTTGTAGTTCAGCCCCTTAAAACAACAACAACAACACTACCTCTTGCATAGTCTGTGATGTTGATGACTCTTGAGGCGTGGAATATGGATACAACATAACTTTTACAACAGGGGTTAAACGTTGCTCAACAAACAATGCACTATTTTGAGTAGCAACATCTTTCTCTTGTACTAACTTATTAGCATTCTGTTGATTTTTTGCCAACACCATCAGTGTTTTGTCTGGAGCACTACATTGATGATCACTCACACTTAAAACCACACTATTTCTACTTTTCATATTGCCTCGACATCTTGTTGACCTCTGTTTTGAGCATCGCCAGAATATTATTCCTTTTACACTTTGTCGTCTATAGTTATAAGAGTAGCCTCTATAGAGTACACGTTGTTTACCTCTGTTAGTTGTAGTAAGTTCCATAGTAGTAACTAAGCTGTTAGTATGATTTGCACACTATAAAGGTTATCTCTGTTCTGGTAATAGAATTATTTAGCGTTGGTTTTATATTTAATATGTACAGTTAAAAGTGATAGAAAAGTGGTAGTAACGTGGTAGCAAAGTGGTAGACAAGTGGTAGACAATTGGTAACATGGTGGTAGCAAATTGGTAGAAAAGTGGTAGCAAACTAGAAAAGTGGTAGAAAAGTGGCAGAAAAGTAGTAGAAACGTGGTAGCAAAGTGGTAGAAAAGTGGTAGCAAACTAGAAAAGTGGTAGCAAAGTGGCAGAAAAGTAGTAGAAAAGTGGTAGCAAAGTGGTAGAAAAGTGGTAGCAAACTAGAAAAGTGGTAGCAAAGTGGTAGAATATATTACATGTATTGATAAGAAATAGTTTAAGCGGTTACATGGATTCATTACACTATGATTTTAGCATCACGAAGGTCATTTTCTATATCCAAAAGTTCTTCCTCATATTTAGTATGACCAGCCTGTTTACAGGTATGTAAGTACTGAAGCCGCTGGATTAGCTTATTGGGATTGTTCCAGTAAACAAATTTAACAAATGATTTTTTTTGGGTGTAAACCATTATCATCATCATCATCATCATAATCATCATCATCATCATGGTTATCATCATCAATATAATTATCATCAATATAATCATCATCACTATTACTATCTAATCCTTTTTGTTCATCTTGCAATGCAACAACCTTTGGCATAGATTGTGTTGTCTTTGATAGTGTTAGAGGTATCTTAGACGTTAACGACTGTCCTAACATGATTTTTTCAGGAGATAATAAATGCTCTTTAACAAACAGAGCACTATCTTGAGCCACACTATTTTTTTCTTGGTCTTGCTTTTTTTACCTTGGTTAGAGTATTTTGTCCATTTAAATGAGTATTATTTTGAAATTTACAATGATGATCGATTGAAATAAGTATGTTGGAGCCTTTTGTTTTAATCATTCCTCGACACTTTTTAGATCGTTGTTTCGAACAGCACCAAATAACAGTTCAATTTTTATTAGTTCTTTTTACAATATATGCATATCCTTTATAGTAAGCACATGGCTTACCATAGCTAGTCGTTGATACTTCCATGTCAACTGTTAAGCATAAACTAATCTCTAGTAAAGTTAACTCGATAATAAAAATGATAGTTTGTAGTATGTGCAGTTTAAAGTAAGAGAAAAAGTGAGAGTCAAATGGTAGAAAAGTGTTAGCAAAGTGGTGGAAGAGTGGTAGCAGTTTATAGTAGTCATGATCTTTTTTACCAGAATGTGATTTGAGTAAATGTAATTTCTAAACCTTAGCAGTGAGTAGTCAGTTAGTCTTGGTTCAGACAAGCGTAAACAGTTCTCCAATGAATCAGAGATCAAGATTTTCATTATGAAACAGTTGTGTAACCAATTAGGTATCGGTACTTGATAGCTTCACACATGAACAAAAATTCCAACATATCTGACATGAATTACATGATTTGAAAGTTGACAAAGAATATCCAATCAACCATTGTAGTTGCAATGTCAAACACAAAGACAAAATCAGCATGAACTTTTAAGTTACAGGAAAATTCTATGAAATAGACTATGCAGGAAATTTGGAAATACACATCAGAAGTTTGCAACACCATCCTTCTAGCCTATATAAATTATCGACATGGAAAGTGTGCACTGCCCCTAACATTAAACCAATTTATCAATAACGCAAGTCAACAATCAAAACATTTTTTGTTGAGTCTATCATTTAATGCATATATTCTGTCTACATTGAACAGTAACAAAAAAACGCCATTCATAATTAATTAAGTTTGCTTTAATTCTTTATGTAATGATAAATACATATTTAAAGTTTTGGCTGACTGTTCAGGGTGAATCGGCTTTGAACACATAAGAGAGGGAATATTTTAAGACTTAACCTCAGCCCACCTAACATAACCTAAATTTACCTAACCTAACCTTGTCATATAGGTAAGAAACGGGTCAAGCTATGCTTTCGACTACCGAGTTGCAGCTACTTTTCAAGGTTACTCTCCCGAACATTGCCGGAGACCCTTTGACATAATTTGGATAATTGCATGGGCCAGTCCATAGGTACCAGTCCAAAGGGACCGGTCCAAAGGGATCAGCCAAAAGGACCTGTCCACAGGGACCCGTCAAAAATGACGCCATTCAAAAAGGGCCCTTCCAAAGGGGCTAGTCAACAGGGACCAGTCCAAAGGGACAAATCAACAGGGATCAATGAAAAGGGGGAAGCGCGTCATGTAAGTCGTTGCGCGCCGCCGCCGTGGGAACATAGGTGTTTATCAGCAGTCTCCGGCAATGTTCGGGAGAGTAACCTTGAAAAGTAGCTGAAACTCGGTAGTCGAAAGCATAGCTTGACCCGTTTCTTACCTATATGACAAGGTTAGGTTAGGTAAATTTAGGTTATGTTAGGTAACCTGAGGTTAAGTCTTAAAATATTCCCTCTCTTATGTGTTCAAAGCCGATTCACCCTGAACAGTCAGCCAAAACTTTAAATATGTATTTATCATTACATAAAGAATTAAAGCAAACTTAATTAATTATGAATGGCGTTTTTTGTTACTGTTCAATGTAGACAGAATATATGCATTAAATGATAGACTCAACACAAAATGTTTTGATTGTTGACTTGCGTTATTGATAAATTGGTTTAATGATAGGGGCAGTGCACACTTTCCATGTCGATAATTTATATAGGCTAGAAGGATGGTGTTGCAAACTTCTGATGTGTATTTCCAAATTTCCTGCATAGTCTATTTCATAGAATTTTCCTGTAACTTAAAAGTTCATGCTGATTTTGTCTTTGTGTTTGACATTGCAACTACAATGGTTGATTGGATATTCTTTGTCAACTTTCAAATCATGTAATTCATGTCAGATATGTTGGAATTTTTGTTCATGTGTGAAGCTATCAAGTACCGATACCTAATTGGTTACACAACTGTTTCATAATGAAAATCTTGATCTCTGATTCATTGGAGAACTGTTTACGCTTGTCTGAACCAAGACTAACTGACTACTCACTGCTAAGGTTTAGAAATTACATTTACTCAAATCACATTCTGGTAAAAAAGATCATGACTACTATAAACTGCTACCACTCTTCCACCACTTTGCTAACACTTTTATACCATTTGACTCTCACTTTTTCTCTTACTTTAAACTGCACATACTACAAACTATCATTTTTATTATCGAGTTAACTTTACTAGAGATTAGTTTATGCTTAACAGTTGACATGGAAGTATCAATGACTAGCTATGGTAAGCCATGTGCTTACTATAAGGGATATGCATATATTGTAAAAAGAACTAATAAAAATTGAACTGTTATTTGGTGCTGTTCGAAACAGCGATCTAAAAAGTGTCGAGGAATGATTAAAACAAAAGGCTCCAACATACTTATTTCAATCGATCATCATTGTAAATTTCAAAATAATACTCATTTAAATGGACAAAATACTCTAACCAAGGTAAAAAAGCAAGACCAAGAAAAAAATAGTGTGGCTCAAGATAGTGCTCTGTTTGTTAAAGAGCATTTATTATCTCCTGAAAAAGACATGTTAGGACAGTCGTTAACGTCTAAGAAACCTCTAACACTATCAAAGACAACACAAACTATACCAAAGGTTGTTGCATTGCAAGATGAACAAAAAGGATTAGATAGTAATAGTGATGATGATTATTATATTGATGATAATTATATTGATGATGATAACCATGATGATGATGATGATGATTATGATGATGATGATGATGATAATGGTTTACACCCCAAAAAAATCATATGTTAAATTTGTTTACTGGAACAATCCCAATAAGCTAATCCAGCGGCTTCAGTACTTGCATACCTGTAAACAGTCTGGTCATACTAAATTTGAGGAAGAACTTTTGGATATAGAAAATGAGCTTCGTGATGCTAAAATTATAGTGTAATGAATCCATGTAACCGCTTAAACTATTTCTTATCAATACATGTAATATTTTCTACCACTTTGATACCACTTTGCTACCACGTGTCTACCACTTTTCTATCACTTTTAACTGTACATATTAAATATAAAACCAACGCTAAATAATTCTATTACCAGAACAGAGATAACCTTTATAGTGTGCAAATCATACTAACAGGCTAGTTACTACTATAGAACTTACTACAACTAACCGAGGTAAACAACGTGTACTCTATAAAGGCTACTCTTATAACTATAGACGACAAAGTGTAAAAGGAATAATATTCCGGCGATGCTCAAAACAGAGGTCAACAAGATGTCGAGGCAATATGAAAAGTAGAAATAGTGTGGTTTTAAGTGTGAGTGATCATCAATGTAGTGCTCCAGACAAAACACTGATGGTGTTGGCAAAAAATCAACAGAATGCTAATAAGTTAGTACAAGAGAAAGATGTTGCTACTCAAAATAGTGCATTGTTTGTTGAGCAACGTTTAACCCCTGTTGTAAAAGTTATGTTGTATCCATATTCCACGCCTCAAGAGTCATCAACATCACAGACTATGCAAGAGGTAGTGTTGTTGTTGTTGTTTTAAGGGGCTGAACTACAAAGTCATCTGCCTTGTTATGCAAGTGGATCGAAAAGGACTAGATAGTAATAGACAAAAGAGAGTTGTAGTTTGTATATAACTATTGTACAAGTACTTACATTAAATAAATAAAAATATTGAATGGGTATTGTCTGTTTTTCTTAATTGCTATCCCTATGTCCCACTATTAATGCAATTGTTAACCATCAACAGTCTCTGACTATGTTCGCAAAGAGAGTGACCTTAAACAATACACTCTATCTATGGTTTGTGTACCGAGTACACAATAATACAGTGTGGTCAAGCCATGTTGAGGTAATAGTTATATCAGGTAAGGGATTCGAACCCTTGCTTTCTTGTACAGAAAATTTGAACTTAAGTCAAACACCATAACCACTCGGTCAACCTGACAGTTACTAATTTAATTATTTTTGTGGACTTGAGTGTTTATAAAACTTTTTCCAGTATACATTGACTAAACCACTTGTTTGTTTTGAAATATAGATTTTGTTTTGTATGACCATAACATTGCAGTTACGAGTCTTGTGAACTGGGTGTTTAATATAGGGTTGAAGGCATTTTAAAATAATTTTAGAAAAGCTCTTAGGTATCGTGTCATGGGTTTTAGTAATGCATTACTGTTCGTTGACTAACATTTACCGTTATACAACATTATTTTGGTGAGCTCTACATGTTGTTGTTTGAGTCGTCAGTCTTTTGACTGGTTTGATGCAGATCTCCATGCCTCCCTGCCCTGAGCGAAACGTCTCATCTCTATATAACTACCAAACCCTACATTCAAGGCTATCTGTTTAACATATTATAGCCTTGGATCCCCCCTACAAGCTCTTGGGTTCAATTCCTAGATTTAACACAAACTTTTAAAAGTGGTATGACAACTAAAACTAGTCTACTCAGTCTCGAGTGAACCAAATAAGTAGAGAGGGTTTGATTCACACCTCAACCATAGAGCACCATGTTCTTTTATTCTAAATAATGATAGCCATTTGTTCAATTTCACATTTCACACATTGCAATTTGTCAATTTTCCATTTGCATTTTTTTAAATGACAGTTTGATGGTTTTCAATTTCATGATATGGAAACATGGATTTTTCCATTTTCATATTTACACATTTGTCAATTTCCCATTTGCATATATTTTCTTAAATGTCGTTTAAGGTTTTTAAATTTTGTCTATATGGAAACATGGATTTTCCATTTTGCTGTTTACAAATTATTTATATATTTATTTTGTGTGTATGTTGAAAAACGATATTTCCAAAACAAGATTTTTTATTTTTCATTTTATGATTTTGTAAATGATTTTAATGTGAGTGCTTGACCATGGCAATAATACAGTCTATCTATGTGTTAGCGGAACCATAGAGGCTTATTACTATTGCAAGTAAGAATGTTTTACAAAAAACGGCTATCTACCACTGCATTTGAAAAAACAAAACGATTGAAAAAAATCTATTTTCCATTCATATATAAGTGCTAATTCTCCCTCTCCCCACCCTACCTCACCGTATTTTCTCTGGTCAAACAACCAATGCTACCCACACACACACAAGCTTTCTATATATCTCTCTATATATATATGTTTTCTCTTGTCCACGAGATAAAAATTATGGTTGCTGGATTGTATTCTGTACTGTTTATGCGACATACCTTTGCCAGTTCATAAAACCGTTAGGTATTTCTCTACACATAGCGATTTTACCACTGCTCTATCTACGCCTTTTGCTTGTTTGGCTTTCTTACAGTCTAGTATGTGATAGGAAGCATTAACTGTATGTCAAACCCAGTCCACGTTTGTATTTGTAATCTAAGTAATAATTTGAAAAGAGACAAGTGTAATCAGTTTTAAACATTGTCTCTGCTTTTATTTGTTTGTTTATGACATGCATATTAACCTAAAATCAAACCCTAGTCTACCTTAGTGAAAGGCTAACAGTTTAACCACTGCGTCACCATACCCTTTTTCTTAGTTTGATTCGTTCTAGGCCTTAGAGCTGGAAATCGAGTTAAGATCTCTAGTGAAAGAGGCACATGTGCTCACTACTATAGCACGTAATGTTTAGCTGGTAACATTAGACAACCGAAAATGATTGTATTTCTGTTAGTCAAGCATTTCTGTCATTTACCTACTGTGTGAGCTCTGCCACCAAGACAGTTTAGTTTAGAACAAGTGTGTGTGAGTGTGTGTATAGATTATTAGCCTCAGGTATTTAAAGCTTGTTGTGTGTGGCGACCATCTTGTCCCAGTAACCACTGAGCAAGTTTTAACAGTCAACCCATAATAACTGCAGAGGATAGTTGTGTGTGGTTTATGTACTTGTGTGTGTGCATTAGCATCATGCACTAGCTTTACCTTACCCTCTATAGGTAGAGCGTTATCCCTTTCCCTTCTGACATTACCAATGACCACATTCACCCACAAGTTTTACACTTAAACCATTGGCTTGTTTTTGATTAAGTTTGGTTCGGTTTGGTTGGGTTTGATTCAACTTGGTTCAGTTTAGTTCAATGTAGTCACCATTTTGGATTTTAGCTATCCTCTTTAACCATTCAATTAAAGATTGCCTACTCTTATTTCTTGAATCGATAAATCAGATTTTGTATACACCATTTGCCATTTATTATCCCATACCTACAACCTATACTCTCTCTGTACTGCAGTTTGATCTGAAAACAAGTTCCAATGGTGAAAGATTTGTCAGTCACCATACATGTAGCCTACAATAATTCTTTCACTACCTAGCTATGTTTCATCACTCACTGTAAACATTTCACATGTCCATATCCGATTATAAGTTTATAAAATCTCAGGTCGATGACCTTGATGTATTTGGTATTTTTGGGTAAATTCATTAGCCATGGGAAAGGGTTGACCATTCTAAGTCCTATGACACCTCACATGTTGATATCCGATTATTAGTTTATAAAATCTCAGGTCAATGACCTTGCTGTTTTGAATTTTTGAGGTAAATTCATTGGTCATGGGAAAGGGTTAACCATTCGTAGTCCTATGACACCTCACTTGACCCTCTCTACTGATAAGTTTATAAAATCTTAGGTCAATGACCTTGCTGTTTTCGGTATTTTAGGTAAATTCGTTGGTCATGGAAAAGGGTTGGCCATCCTGAGTCTTGTGACACCTCACTTGTCCCTCTCTGATTATTAGTTGATAAAATCTTAGGTAAATGACCTTGCTGTTTTGGGTATTTTGGGTAAATTCGTTGGTCATGGAAAAGGGTTGGCCATCCTGAGTCTTGTGACACCTCACTTGTCCCTCTCTGATTATTAGTTGATAAAATCTTAGGTTAATGACCATGCTGGTTTTTTTTGGTAAATTCATTGGTCATGGGGAGGGGTTGGCCATTTTAAGTCCTATGACACCTCACTTGACCCTCTGTGATTATTAGTTAGCGAGATATTAACGAAAGTGCAGTTAGGCCCTTTTGACAAAAAATGAATAATACATTCAAAAACAAGGCGTCACCCTAAGTCCAACGACCATTCATACAAGTCCCTAGCTTTCTTAGTTCATAAGATATTAAAAAGCCGATGACCTAATAGTTTTTGGATCTTTGGTTAATTTAAAAAAAACGTATCTATAAATCATTATTCAAAAAGCCCGCCCTCTTACAAAAAACCCAATTGCGTATTCGTAAAACAAAAAACAAAAATGATAAATCATAGCGGCATTTAGTTGTATGCATGCACTTTATGTGGAACGAGTTTCATTTCATATTGGCATACAAACTCCCACATGTTGCACATGGAAAGCGACTTTGACCTAAAAATTATTATTTCACCCCCTAGTAGGGGTAGATTTTATTTTTGAGTGGAAATAAGTTATCCATAGGAAAGGGGTTGTCTGCCGGAGTAATTTGACTACTTGTACATGTCTCTAGCCTTATTCCCACCACTGTCAAAACAGGTTGTGACTTGTTAGCTCTTATCGTGCACGTGCACATGTGTACACTTGTGTGTTAGGTCATATTACACATGAACTTGCATTTTCTCACGTATGAACCAAAACACGATGTGACTTGTTTCACAAGAAGGACGGTAATAAGGTCATCTCACACGTGTTCACATGTATTTCGTCACTTTCCTTTCATATCGTTATCCCATTATAGTAGTGGGGGTTAGTGAACAACGTCAGTTCAACACACACAAATGTAGTTAGGCCCTTTAATATAATTTAAATACAATCATGAGCCAGTCCATAGGGATCAGGCCAAAGGGGCCGGTCCAAAGGGACAAGGACTCGTCCACAAGGACCTGTCCACAAGGACTCGTCCACAAGGACCTGTCAACAATGACCTGTCAACAATAACCCATCCACAGGGATCCACTCCCCCTCCCTTACAAAAACTATGAGTGGGCATGCTAATTCATAGTGGCATTCCACCGCACACATGTCTCTTGTGTAGAACAACTTTTCATTCCATATTAGCATTCAAACTCTCACTTGTTGCAATTGGAAAGAAAGATTCTCTAAAAAAATTACAATTCCACCCCCTAGTAGGGGTAGGTTTTATTTTTGGGGTTGAAATATGTTGTTCATAGGAAAGGGGGTATCAGCCCGAGTTCAATGACACCTCATTCGTCAAAATCCGACCACGGGTTCGGGAGGTATCGGGCTGCCGCCATCTTGTGTGGAGGGTGTGGAGGAGGAGGCATCTGAACTGTCCAAAACACACTACTGACCTAAATTACATAATTCAGAATGAGATCATTGGAACAATGCATTCATTCAAATCTACTGACTGTGTAACAAATGAAGATGAAGCCACCAACTATCCAATCGAATTTTTAAACTCCTTGGAGGTGCCTGGCTTACCACCGCACACTTTACGCCTAAAGGTGGATCTGTAGTAATCATGCTTCGAAACATAAACCAACCCAAACTGTGCAACGGTACGCGTTTGGTGATAAGTAAATTGATGAACAATGTGATTTACGCGACGATACTCAAAGGAAAATTCGAAGGTGAGGAATTTCTCATTCCGAGGATCTCGATGATCCCAACCGATATGCCGTTTGAGATTAAAAGACTTCAATTTCCGATCCGTCTTGCATTCGCCATGACCATTAGCAAATCACAAGGCCAATCCTTGAAAGTTTGTGGTTTGAATCTGGAATATCTATGTTTTTCCCTTGGGCAATTATATGTGGCATGTTCACGGGTCGGACGACCATCTGTGTTGTTTGTCCTTGCGCCTGATAAAAAAAAAAAAAAAAAAATGTCGCGTATCACTAGGTACTTAACTGAACAGTAACTGACAGCAGTGGCTACGCTGGCTAAAGCGCAGCGGTAGGTCATGGGGCCAAGCTCTCTGCTGACTCGGTAGACGCGTGGGTTCCAGCCCCACCGTCGGCCGTCCTTGAAATGGTTTTCCAAGGTTTCCCCATTCTCAACACCAGGCAAATGCTTGGACGGTACCTTCTGACAGGCCACGGCAGCTTCCTTCCACATCCTTCTCCAATTTCATTCACCTTCATGACTTCCATCTCTCATAGGTCGCCCACGGGCGTCGAATAGAAAGACCTGCACTCGGTCTCTGAGAAGACCACACGAAAAAAAAAAATGAAGAGTGCAACCTATGCACCAAAATACATGAACAATAAAGAATCATTAAAATATTTTTTTAATTTGTATTTCCTAATAAAAAATTGAACTTAATAAAATCGAAAATCTGCTTATTTATTGCCTCTAAGGCGGAACAGAGTTCGCCGGGTCACCTAGTGAGTCAATAAAACGATAAAAATTATAAAAATACTTCACATACATTTAACTTATATTAAAACATGTCAAGAACCAAATAAATACCTCACATAAGTGTTAACAATTTTCTTTTCTTACTTCCACTTGAAGTAGGCCTACTCGATGCGTCTGTCATCATTTTGGAGTAAATGTTCAGAAGAATGTTCGATGCAATTGCAATTATTAGGTTAACAGTATCTCCATTTTCTCTGCTTCGTTTGAATTCCTTTTTGTTTCCATTTTTGTCCACATACACTTCCGTGAATTCTAAATCACCTTGATGAAAGTGCTTAATACACACAACTGACCTTTCGGATGGTTCCCAGTTTTCTCGGGGAATAGCTCGAAGCCACAATTTTCGTGTTTCATCGTCTTTTGGGAACATGAAACATTGCACATAACCTTCACTCTTAGTGCTGTCATAATTGGCTACACATCTGTCCAGCATCTAAAGGTAACAGGAAAGACAGAATTGTTATATTTATATTGATACCGGTACGTTGCTGGAAAACAAATTATCCTAGAAAGCCACAGTGGAGACTGAGAAAATCGAAATGAGTATACTCTGTCTATAATAATAATAATAATAATAATAATAATAATAATAATAGGCCTATCGACCGGGGTAGCTACTCACGTAGTGCCGCAAGGCCCTGGGACCTGACTATCCCTGGAATCGGAAGAGCAGTGGGTTCGAATCCCATCGTCAACCGTTCTTGAAATGGTTTTCCGTGGTTTCAAATTTTAAGCGCCAGGCAAATGCCAGCCACTGACGCTTCATCCAATTCTTTTTCCAGTTTCAATCATTGTATCTCTCATTAACTATTCTGGTGAGGCCAGCATCAGGAAGGGCGCCCGGCCGTAAAAACCATTAAAACATATTAGTTCAACGCCAACCCCATAGAAATGGCAATAATGTGAGTTGGAAATAATAATAATAATAATAATAATAATAATAATAATAAAGCACCATTAGACTTGTGAGACATCTCTTGCTTCTGCTAATAAATTACAGTACCGTACCGTAAGTAGTTCGGTAGACTGCCTCTCTGTCATTCATGTCTGTCATTTCCAGCAGGCATTCTTATTCTGACATCATACGAAACAGAAATAGACGAAGGTGACTTCCTCATGCAATAAATCGCTATCTGTGTTTTAGTAACTAATTAGTACGCCCACAACAGTGATTTATGTGTGGCTGTTTAACTTACACTGCTTAAATGCCAACGCAGACATGAGAAAAATAGCTATCGTAGGTCATGGTCGATCGAAAGTAGGCCTACTGATTATTGACGAGAATAAAGACTCTGCTAGTATCAACGTACGATTGTTGTTTCAACACATTTAAATTTTAACAAGTGTATGAAGCTTAAAAATCAAAATGCATGAAGCTTCGGAACAATACAGAAGAGCAACCACGTGCGATAGAATTCGAGAGCTTACTATCATCTAATATTATAGAATAACGACGTTGTGTTAGGAGCTGTACTTACGTTTCCCAGATGATTAGCCTTCGCTCTCGGGTCTACCTTAAACACAATTGAAAGAACTGCGAGCTATAAAAGAATATATCCAATTTTATGTGGACTAGCACGTTCAGCACCATTCATCACCATGCTTACTGCTCGCCACACATAGACGAGAGTGCAGCGTTGCCGCTCCGCTATGGACGAGGCCTGCTTATAGGAAGCCATGGTCAAACTCCATCAAAACCTGGAAAATTTTCTACAGTAACTTATGTAATGTGACTAAGATACAAGCGTTGAACATTTTATCGCTAAAGGGTGTTATTACATTTTTCAGCAGTGCCAACTTTATTGTTTGGCACTGGTTTTGCCACTTAGTTCGAGCGTGATGAACGCGGAATAAGGCTTTACATACAAACCTAACCTGGGGCTTACACCCCAGACCCCCTTGCTTGTATTAAAAGCAGTAATTTTCATCCACACAGTCACCTGGCTTAGTAGCGGCCAATGGTTTCGTCCAGACAGTCGTCTATTCTAGAGTTGTATTTTTCAGAGATGTGTTCTGACAGTTCGGCGGATAAGCATTGAACTAAAAGCAGCGTTGCCACGAATGCTGTTGGCTACGCCTAAAATGTGCTTACGTCCACCACACATCCTCTCATTTCTACATGAACGTAATATTAATAACATTATTATGAAAGTGTTAGGCCTACTCAAATGGTTTCTAAAAATTCAAAGTGCTTACATTTTTCTGTGCACATTTCTATATAGTATAAAACAAAGTCCCCGATTCTTGGATATAACGGGTAATCTCGAGAGGGAGGTTATTTTAGAAAACATATTCATTTATGACCAAAGGAAGCCGATTTTGTATCCCATATGTTGGCAACAATGTGTGCGCATCGGTGTGTGCCGTTCGAGTGCAAGGCTAGTAAACTACAGAGGTTGCCTCAATATGGAGCTCTTAGGCGAGGGGATCGCGGAGGGAAGGGAGAGGACGTGACGTCACACGTTTCCTCGTAGCTCACGAGGCGCGAGATATGCAAGGAAAGTTAACTTTCCCACACATTATATTGTGTGGATTGCAATGGTTCAAACATGTGTTTTAAGCCATTTTGTTTATAATCATGCCAGGCCAAAGATGTGCTGTGGCAGTTTGTCACAGTTATTATAAAGTTGGAAATGACTTGTCGTTTTTCACGATGCCTAAAGACACATGCGTTCGCAATCAGTGGATTGCTGCATGTAAGCGAAAAGGTCATTGTAACCCTCAAACAAGTAGGATAGCCTATGTTCCCTCCACTTTAAGAGTGAAGACTTCGAATTAGACTACAGGGCCGAATTGCTTAATATATAGCCAAGATTTCCAAGGAATCTAAAACCAAATGGTAAGTGAGCCTAGCTGGCCTACTCTTAAGTTTTGATGACCTGCTAGGATGATTTTAAAGCTGTTAATATTTTTGACATATTTCGTACATGGTATCAGGGGTGTATATACAATTTTCTTCGAGGGGGGGGGGGGGCTGACTATCGTGGAAAATTGTGAGTACTTAATGAATTTTCTTTTATAGCCTATGGAGTATGAATGGAAAATATCTCAATGGGCTACTTGTCAATTTATAAAGTAGAAAGGTAAACACTCGTTTTCTTTTACAAATTGATAATTATTTCTTAAAAGTAGACTACTGTGAAATACATTGTATGTTGTATCCAAGTTGGCTTATTTCGGGGGGGGGATCTGGAGCCACCTCAGCCCTCTCCCCCCCCCCTTATATACGCCCATACATGGTATTTTGTTTTTGGACAAGATGGAAAATTTCATGAGTAATTATCTTTGCATTGGTAAAAATTCTTTGCAAATATTCCAGAAAGCAGTCATCATTTCAATAAAATCCCTTCGACTTCTGTACCAAGATATGGCCCGTAGGCATAATACAAAGTACATTCTCACACATTGGCTAAATCAAGATGCACTGGAAAACCTCTTTTCACAATTGCGAACCCGTGGGGGCTTAAATGATCATCCTTCTCCCCTTGACTGCATTTACAGACTGAGGATGATTATTTTAGGAAAAAATCCAGGAGTTGTTCAAAAGCAAACAAACACTGCTGATCCAGATTCAGATGAATATGAAGTTGCTAAAGCACTAAACAAAGCTGTTATAGTGTCTGAATCAAGTAACGTGCTTCCAGAGTCCTTCATTGCCAATATCATGGAACAAAGTGAGGAAGATGGCAAGGCTTATGTTGCAGGATATGTAGCCCACAAGTTCCAAAATAAATTTCCACAACTTGGGAACTTAACCTATGGAATGCAAACTCAACACGACTATGCATTACCGACTTGGATGAAACACTTGTCATACGGTGGTATAACCGATCCCTCAGAAACTTTGCTAAACCAGTTCCGGCACATTTCAGCAAAATTCGTCACATTTCACGGAAAATACGGATTTCAACGAGGCAAGAACGTTCTAAGAAGAACGACAGAATTTGTGTCGAGAGAAGTTCCTGACTTACCGTCTGGTGGGGTTGAGGCAGCTGTGATAACAATTTTCTTCATCAGATTGAAACATTCCAATTCTATCTTGCATAAGTGAAGTGGTTATTGGAAGTCACTAACACCCACGATTCTGCTACCGAGTCTAGGCGAATTTCCAAGAAATTCAAGAAGATCACTACATAAAATGTAAGTAGGCAACATTTAGTTATTTTATCACCCATTTACCGATAATTTCATGCGAATATACTGTTCTTTGCGTACTCAACAGCTGTTGTTGACAGTTTCGTTACGTTCCCCACATGGCGCGTTTGGTATCTTGTGACGTCATCCGCCTTGTGAGCGCTGATTGGTGAGTGAAAATTGAGGCAACCTCTGTAGTTTATAAGCCTTGGTTCGAGTGCGCCTTGTTGACAGTTGAACGAGAAGCAAGCGCTGTTGGAACATGGCATCCGTTTTTTGAAGAGCAATACATAAAAACGCATATTTAAGCACTTTTATACACTTATATGAGGTGCAGTAGTGACCAGGGTTCCTAATTTCAATACGCAATATCGCCCAGAAGATGAAACAAGGACACAAGGTATGTAAAAGTCACATTCATGCCCGATGCAAGTGAATAAGCCGCGTTCTACTTTCATTCAGAATTAATAATAAAAGTAGGCTATAGTTGCGACCAATATTTATAACGTATTGCACCCAGTGGCTTCGCCCAAACTGTGTCATCTAACTAAGTAGCGAACAATGACTTTGTCTCACCCAACATTAGTGCATCAGTAATTTTCTCCCAGACATTCAGTGGTGCAGTAACTTATGTCGAGAACTAAAATTGAGCTATGAGATATTTGCATATGCGACTCAAGGGCAGTGCATATCCCGTGCACATCATCATCATCATCATTTATTGAACAATTAATTCCAACGAGCCAGAGGCTCTTACATAGGAATTGTACAATACAAATTTATTGGCGTCTACTACAATTTTATATACATATATACCTTACATACACATTTGCTGCGTGATTAAGTTAATTTTCGGCAATGATACTTGACCTAACACTGTAATTAGCTTACCAAAAGAATATGTACAATGTAAATAACATAATAAAAGTAAAATAATAATTAAAAATTATTTACAAATCACTCTTTCACCGAAAAGCTAAAAAGAAGACCACTGGAAAAAAATATGGACGGAGGAACGTAAGAAGGGGCATAGCGAGTTCATGAGGAGATTTTGGGAGGAGAGGAAGAGGAAAGCTCCATCAACCCGAGTCAACAAGTTCAAGCGCGCTCCCTAAGTGGGCAAAACGAAGAAAGAAGAAGAATTAAATAATAATTAAAATAATAAGTTTATCAATGCAGAGTGAAATGAGACATGATGATTCACTAAATTTGACTACCTACTTTATTAGGTACCGATTCCAAAGTAGTCTCTTTAATTTAAATTTGAAAGTCGACAGATTGGAAATTGATTTTAAATCGCTTGGAAGATGGTTGTAAGACTGAATGGCTGAGAACTTAAAGCTACAGTTACCAAATTTATACGAGCGGATTTGAAAGAGAGCGAAGTCATCTGCTTGTCGCGTGTTATAAGTATGAATGTCTGAATTTAGGGTGTAGTCACTGTTATGCAGCACATGGTTTTGCTTAATTCTGTGTATTAGTATTGCTGACCTTAATTCTGCGCACATTGACATTGGCATTATTTTACTCTTGGCATATAAATCTCGACTGTGTGTATTAAAGGGTAGGTTATATATATTTTTTTTATCGCTCTATTTTGTATTACCATAAGTTCATGCAGGGCTGTCTTTTTACACTGAGTCCAAATTACATTTAGATACTGCAAGTGACTGTGTACGAGTGAGTAATATACTGTGATTAGAAGTTTTCTAGGGATTAAGTATTTCAATTTTCTCAACAGCCCAGATGCCGGAGCTATCTTCTTCGCAATATAATGAACGTGTGCTACCCAGCTTAGATGTTTATCAATGATTAGCCCCAAATATTTAAAATGTTCGACCTCGTTTATTATTGTGTTGTTGCTATATATATGATTATGTTCAATATTTTTCATACTGGGTTTTGTCATTATCATATATTTTGTTTTCGTGACGTTCATAGTCAATTTATTAATATTGAGCCACTTGGCTATTGCGTTTAAGTCTTCTTGCATATTATTGATTATTGTGCCCACTTTGCTACCAGTATAGAAAACATTCGTATCATCAGCGTAAAGCATAATTTGACCTTTTAAATTAACTTTACTTAAATCATTTATATATATTAGAAACAGCGTAGGGCCCAAAATAGACCCTTGAGGAACCCCACACGATACAGCCTTTTCCGCACTTTGATAGCCATTCATGGCAACATATTGCTTTCTTCCACTAAGGTAGCTATGGAACCACTCCAATGCAACGCCTCGAATTCCAGCATTCTCTAATTTTGATAATAGAATTTCGTGATTTACTGTGTCAAAAGCTTTAGCGAGATCAATGAATAACCCAGCTGCTATCTCGTTGCGGTCAATGCTTTCCTGAAGCATTGAAATAAGATCAGTAATAGCCAGTTCTGTACTGGAGTTCGCAACAAAACCATATTGGGCTCTATAAAAAAAATTGTTATTCTGCAGAAACTTCACTAGCCTCACCTTAACAATGCTTTCCAGGACTTTGGAAATAATTGGTAGTATAGATATAGGTCTATAGTTCCCTGCATCACTTGTATTTCCTCCTTTGAAAATTGGTATTACTTTAGCAATTTTTAGAGCTTGTGGTACTATGCCACTAGTCATAGATTCATTAATTATAGCAACAAGCATCGTTATTAGTTGATCATCAAACGTTTTAACCACACTAGCTGAAATCCCATCTACACCACAACTTTTTTTATTTTTTAGATTCTTAATTATACATTTAACTTCAACGTGATCTGTTGGATATAGAAAGAGTGATTCCGACTGGTAGTTAGCATTCTGACTTGTACAGTCCGGATCAGTTATCTGGGATGCAAGATTGCTGGCTATGCATGTAAAATAGTCATTGAATGAGTTAGCAATCTCCTGTTTATATGCAACGACCGTGTTATCTATCATAAGAGATGTGCAAGTTTTAGAGCTATACCTTTTGTTATATATAATTTCATTCAAGATTTCCCATGTTTTCTTTAGGTTTTTATCATACAAGTTTAGCTTTTGTGAATAATAATCTGCTTTTAGTTTCCTTTTCAATGATGTTACTGCATTTCTGCACATAATATATTCTTCTTTTAGGGAGATGTTATCTTTGTGTTGCCTGATCTTGAGTTTTTGGTGTAGTGTGTTGCGTCGCTTAATCAATATTATCAATTCAGATGTAATCCATGGACTTGCATCATCTGTATTTGACAATATTTTCTGATTGTTGGAATTGTGCTTGCGTCTTTTTATAGTTCCTTGCATTTGGTCAATAAAAGCGCTGTACATGTTGTTGATCGTAATATCCTGGCTAGTTTGTGTGATATCATTATTATCGTTTGTTTCGTTAGCCGTACAATTAGGACTAATCGACGAAGTGAAAATTTTGTTATGAGAATGGGTTCTTTTGTATGGCCAGACAGTGTCTGTGATGATTATATTGTGGTCACTTATGTCTGTATCCACATTGGATATTGTGAGCTGCATTTTGTCATTGTTTACTACTACATGATCGAGAAGAGTTGATGATGTGTCAGTCGTACGTGTTGCATATATTTTGTTACACAATGTGAATCCATAGCTTGTTAAAACATTAAGGTATCGCATTTTTAGGAGGTCGTCAGTAAAAGTGTTAATATTTGTGTCACCTATGAAAAGACAAGGAGTATTGTTGGTCTGAGAGAGGAAATTTTCCAGAGATGTTAGAAATAAAGCTGCATTAGATCTCGTTGGGTTGTATCCTCCAATGATGGATAGATTGTCTGATTTGATTTTACCAGTTGAGGTGTCTCGCCATATCTCCACCCAGATTAAGCTATGGTTCAATTCACACTTATTAATTAGTTTAAAGTTCCATTTTTTATGTACAAATAACCCCGTCCCACCTCCTCTCAAATCATCTCTGTGAGCTAACACACCAGAGTAGTTGTTTAGGTTGTAATATTTAGCCTCGTTGCTCTTAATCCAGGTTTCAGATATAACCAAGACATCTACTTCACCTAAAATATGCAGGAGTATTTCCAATTCGTCCAGCTTATTTTTAACACTTCTACTGTTAAGATACACAATTTGTAGGCTGTTACAGTCATTAGTGATAGTTTTACATTTAATAGTGTAATCATGCACACTCACAAATTTTAGTTCTCTGCAGTTGGTAGGATTGGAGTTGTATATCTGGTCCGTCGTTATCGTCATGTTGTCTCCGGGATGGTCTTCTACTGTTGGGTAGTTAAGAAGAGTTGTTATTACTGGAGGGGCTTCCATTGTCAGGCTTAGGTATCTTCTTAGCTAGTTCGCTCTGAAATTTACGGATGTCCTCCATGCTGGTGATGCGAAAAGTGCTTCCACTTTCGTCTTTCTTTACAAAGATTTTACAGTCCTTCGTCCAAACATATTTACAACCATGTTGCCGGAGGTCTCGTGCTTGTTTGTGCAGATATTTATTCTGCGACGTCAGGTGTTCATTTATATAAACACTCCGTGACTTTGCCTGAATCCCAACATCAATGGAAGTCATTCTCGGCTTGAATTTCTTAGCCGTTAATAGATCGTCTTTTATTAAGCGACTACAGAATTTTACCAGCAGAGGAGGCGGTAGTTCTGCTTTCCTTTGAGGGAATCTGTGGCACGCATCAATGTCATTGGTGTTAATGTCTACGCCTAAACACTTTCCAATATCTTTCACAATTTCCACAGGCTTCTCGTTGTTAATAAGAGGCAGTCCATGAATTTCGAGGTTATTCCTGCGAACATATTGCTGGAGCTCTTGATTTTCAACTCTCAGTTGTTGTATCACACTGTTATTTGTATCGCGCTCGTGTTGTAAAGTACGAACTTCGTTTCGCAGAACGGTGATTTCCGCCAATGCCTTGTTGAAGTTGTCCGACATTTGTTTTAGCTCTAACTTCATCTCATCGAAACTCGCAGCACAGAACGATACCGACCTTTGCATCTCCTTTTGTTCTGACTCGATTGATTCAATCTTAGTGAGCCTGATGTTGATTTGATTAATAACACTTGCGAGGTCGTTGAGGTTAGGAGCATCACTATCTACATGTTCTTTGACGCCTTCACTCACAGTGTCGTCACATTGTCCACAGTACCATTTACTGGCTTTAGAGGATATTAGTTTTTTAAACTCACTTTTATTAAGTTGTACACACGTTCTGTGATGAAACTTACCACATTTTCCGTCACACACGATGTAATCTTCTTTATGTGTAATGTTATCTTCGCAGCTCCCACACACTGACTTGCAATTAGACGCCATCTTGCGAGTATATGGCTCTTCAGAATGATGATTGATTCATGTTGCACAACCCCTGAAGTTTGTTGAAGGCTACCACACTACTCTGTCGCAACCATGACTGAAACAAATAAAAATAGGCATAATATAAATATTTGATCTGCCTACTACTAGGTAGGCTATAGGTCAGTAGCCAACTACATAGGCCTATAAGTTTATTATTATTATAATTCTTATTATTATTAATGCATTTTATTAAACCCTTAACGAGTCAAGGACTCATATACAAAGGAATTGTACAGTTTTATCTTGTTGGTGACAAATTACAATACAATGTTTAGTTTACAAAGTTTTCAGTATGAAATATATATACAACATTTTGTAGCTTTCATAAGATTTTGTACACAATGTGTTCTTCTTTTGTCTTCTCAGATTATGAAATTTCTTCAAACTGACATTTTATCATCATTCCACATAAACTGTTTTAGCCTCCTTTTAAAGATTGGTAGGCTAGGTGCAATTTTTATATTTTCTGGTAGTCTATTGAATTTTACAAAGGCACTATACTTAATGCTATTACTGCCATATTGTTTGGAATTGATATGGAAAAGTGTTATGTCATCTGCATGTCTAGTTTTGTAACCGTGTAAATCAGATTGTTTAGTGAAGTTTAAATTTGTGTGGATTATGTTGTGTAGGATTTGGTACATCAGGACATTTGATTTGATTTCTGCATTTAGGGCTACTGGTTGAATTATACTCGCAATATAAAGGTGCTTGGTTGGTGTTAAAAAAGGGTAGTTATAAATATTTCTTATGGCTCTATTCTGAATTACCTCAATTTCCTTTTTTAGGTAATTTGAGCATTTTATCCAAATTGTATTCAAATATTGTAAGTGGCTATGGATTAAGGAAAAATACACTTTCCTGAGTAGATATTTTGGGATATGGCAGCTCAATTCTTTTAACATCCCAGCGGCAGGTGATTTTTTTTACTAATGCATCAATGTGCTTTTGCCAGGATAGATTTTCATCTATTATTATGCCTAGGTATTTGACAGATGAGACCCTTTTAACTGCTTTTCCATTCAGCATTATATTCTGAGTGATGTCTAACTTTGTTCTACGCTTAGATATTATTAAATAATTTGTTTTATCTTCATTTATTGTTAATTTATTTGACTGGGTCCAGCCAAGTATGGTATTCATGTCCTCCTGCATGTGTGTAATCGGTGTGTTGGTGGTGTACGCATTGTAAAAGATGCTTAAGTCATCTGCAAACAACGTTATATTACCATGAAAACTGAGTGTTGCTATGTCATCAATATATACTAAGAAGAGGGAAGGACCCAGTATTGATCCTTGGGGCACACCGTGGGTAATATTAACTTCCTCACTTCTGTAGCCATTTATTTCAATATACTGCTTACGATTAGATAGGTAATTTTTAAACCATGTCCAAGTTACTCCTCGGATACCTGCTTTATCAAGTTTCCTTAAAAGAATTTCATGGCCAACAGTATCAAACGCTTTTCTCAGGTCTATGAAAAGGCCACTCGCTGTCATCTTAATGTCTAAGACATCCTGCAAGTTAGAGCTAATATCAATTGTGGCTATTTCTGTGCTTGAGTTTTCTCGGAATCCATATTGCCCTTTGTAGAAGTAATCATTTTTATTTAAGAAATTAACAATTCTGTTTTTACTACTGTTTCGAGTACCTTGGATATGGATGGGAGGATGGGAATGGGTCAGTAATTGTCTGGATTGCTTTTATCACCTCCTTTATAGACAGGTATGACTCGTGCTATTTTTAGATCATCAGGCACCAGACCAGTCTCTAACGATAAATTTATTAAAGTAGTTAGTGGGCTACTTGGCATGTCAATGGAGTTTTTTAACAATTTTACTGACATACCATCTGTGTCTTGGCTACTTTTCATTTTAAGGCTTAATATAATATTGCGAATTTCCATCTCTTTAGTCGGGGTCATAAATATGGAATCTGTGTTGACATTAATTTCATTAACTTTCTTCCCTGGGGGGATGTTTATGGCTAATTTGTGTGCTGTGTTTATAAAGTGAGTGTTTAGAGCATTGCAAATATTTTCTTTTCCTGTGAAAGATTTACCGTCAATTATTATCTCACTGGGACCATCTTTGTTTTCAGTTGTGCAGTTGTAGATCATTTCATTGATTACTTTCCAAGTATCTTTTATGCTATTGGCATTCAATGTTAATTTATGTTCATAGTATGAGGATTTCAGTTTCCGTTTTAAGGCTGTCACTTTGTTCCTACATATTATGTGCTCTTCCTTTAAGAGGTTATTGTTTCTGTGAATGCTAGTTTTAAGTTTAGCAAGTAGTAGGTCCCTTTGTTTTATTAGTTGAATTAATTCTGTTGCTATCCATGGGTTTTTGTGGTTCTGGTGTATTTCCTTCAAAGGTGAGTCAGTGTTTTCTTTGTTGGGTGTCTGTGTCAAGATTTTGTGTTTCATGGCGATGTAAGTTTCGTTTAGATCATCTAAGCAGTCTATTTGATTGAGATCATTAGAGAATTTGTTTTTGTTCATGTACCGGTAATTTTTATTCACGTTTTTTGAACTAGACCTTTGCTTGTTGGGGGCGTATTTAAATGTCATGTTCGAGATTGGGCTTTTGCCTGGATAGTAGTTTGACCAGAAAATCTCAGTTACAAGAATATTATGATCACTAATATCACTATTTATATTGCTTATTCTATAGGCATATTTACAGTTATTAGTGGGCACCTGATCAAGGAGTGTACTTGTTGATTCACTTATTCTTGTTGGATAGCGAGTATTGCCTTGTGTGAAACCATAGCTTGATAGTAGATTGAGGTATGATTTGGTTACATTATTTTTAGCCTATTTTCAATTTTGAAAAAATAGGCTTATGAGATCACCTTTTGTCCGTGTGTGTGTGCGTGTGTGTGTGTGTGTGTGTGTGTGATTCGTGTGTGTGTCCCCCCCCTAATAAAATCTAAACGGCAGGAGCGATTTCAATGAAACTCGGAAAGTTCATAGCACTATTCCCGGCGACCTCGACCGTGCCCTTCAAATTTTGTTACGACTCACCAATCCAACATGGCGGCTGTGCGAAATATTTCACCAGCATTCAATATCTCCGAAACTATTACCGATATTACCCTGACATTTTCTATGGTGATAGAGGGAACTACTATAAGTTCACTTATGTGACTTTTGAAAACCTGGTAACTACAAAACCAACATGGCGGCCAAGCGAATTTGCGACTTTTAAATAAACGTTTCTCGCGATTTGACCAACCAAATGCAATGAAACTTGGTACAGTATATGTTTATATACATTGTAATGCACCGACATCTAAATTCGTTCAATTGTTTACATAATCACAAGATGGCGGATGTGCGAAATATTTCACCGGCATTCTATATCTCTGAAACTATTAGCGGTATCTCCCTAAAATTTTGTACGGAGATAAAGGACACTACTGGAAGTCCATCTATAAGATTTTCAAAAACCGATTAACTACAAAACGAACATGGCGGCCAAGCGAATTTGAACATTTTAAATAGACCTTTCTCGCGATTTAATGTTCCAAGCGCACTGAAACCTGGTACAGGAAATATTTATACACATTGTAATCCACTGGTATCTAATTTAGTCCAATTGTTTACATAACCTCAAGATGGCGGCAGTGCGAATTTTAAAATTAAGTTTTTATTTCTTGTGATGTAGTCATGCGATCGATGTGAAAGTTTGAATAATGAACCTCCGCAATAATTTTCCTTTAATGTTACATGACTCTATGGCCTATACATTTAACAATCCAACATGGCGACCATCCGAAATATTTAGACGATACTGAATATCTACGAATCTATTTTAGCAATCAAACTAAATTTTTTAATGTTCATAGGGGCTATGAACTTATGTTCACCTATAGGACTTTAAATAACCTGGTGATCAAAAATCCAACATGGCGGTGACGCGAATTATAAATATTCACATGGACGTTTCTCGCAATTTAACCATCCGCGTGCAGTGAAATTTGGTACAGTAAATCTTTATCCGAATGTTAATCCACTGGCATCTAATTTAATTCAATTGTTTCCATGACCTCAAGATGGCAGCTGTGAAAACTTTTTAAATCTCCTTTTTTTTCTTGTGTCCTAATTATGCGATTGAAGTTTGAATACTACACGTTCACAATAATCTGCATGTAACAGTACATAACTCTAGGACCTACATATATAAAATCCAACATGGCGACCATCCGAAATACTTAGTCGGTTCTCAATATCTACGAATCTATTACAGCAATCAAACTGAAATTGTGTATGTTGATAGTGGCAATTAACATAAGTAGGATATATGAAAATAGGCTGTATAGTTCTTCACGGAACTACTTGTTGTTTAATAAGTTAATATTTGTATCACCAATGCATAAGGAAAGATTGGCATTGTTTTTCGAGAGAATGTGCTCTAGAGATTGCATGAATTTTGTTGCGTTATTTATGTTAGGATTATATACTGCAATTATATTAATAGTATGCAGGTTATTGAAACGAACAGTATCATTTCTTATAAGCTCTAACTGGATCAAGCTATGGTTATTCTCAACTAGGTTAAGAACTTTTGTATTCCATTTTTTTGTGGACATAAACTCCCACACCTCCACCATCCTGATTGTCTCTGTGTACAAATGCAACAGAATAATTGTTTGGGTTGAAGTATTTAGCTTCATTACTTTTTACCCAAGTCTCGGTTACCACTATGACATCTAGATTTTCCACAATATGTATTAGTATCTCGATATCTTCTAGTTTATTTTTAGGCTTCTGCTATTTAGGTAAAGACATTTAATTTGGCTAACCTCATTTTTAGTGTCTGCTATGTAGTCGTGGGTACAGTCATATTTACGCTCATCAATTGATGTGTGTAAGTCAACATCAACTAGTAGGTCCATGTCTTGATTCATTATTATTACTGTTAATGGGATGGCTGAGCCTTGTCGATGGAAGAGTCTTTTACTAGCGTTTCAATGTCTTCTGGTGAGGTGATCCTGATAGCCTTGTCACTATCTGATTTACGGACGAAAATTTTACAGTCCCGGGTCCAGATGTATTTAAAACCTAAATTACGGAGGTCTCTTGCCTGTTTGTGAAGTACTTTATTTGCTGGCGTCAAATGCTCGTTAATGTAGATAGGCCTAGCCCTTCCATTGATTCCTGCATCACTTGAGTTCAGGTCAACGAGCTAGAGAAAGGTATATAGAGTGGAAATGGCGCCGCCATGTTTGAAGAAGGTTGAACTGGCAGCCGCCTGTCAAGAGGGTGGGAGGCAGGGAGGGAGAGGCGTGACTAACGAGGCGTAAGATTAGGCCTGATAATTTAATTTGTACATTGAACGAAAAGTAACACAATCATCTTACATGACAATAAGCTACGTTGCTTATGCACAGTACATTACATGATTCCATTCTCCTTTAAAAATAAAACGTTTTGTGTACAACTGTTGACCTCTCACGTTGAGCTGTATTTCTGCTGAAGTGTGAAGCCTGCATTTATAATACTGTTTCACAATTCGCTTGATGAGTGAAGCATAGTGAGGCTTTTCCCCAGGTTCAGTAGCTGTAAATAGATGGTCAGATTTCAGAAACAGATAACCCGGCAGCATATCATAGACATCTGTCTTCAACTTCGTGTTCTTTCGCAACATACACTCATTCTTCCTGATGACACTCAGCTGTTTTACATAATTTCACTACATCATTTGATGGATTCAAAGGGCATTCTTTCACGTCTTTCTCTTTAATCACTCCTTCTTTCTGAACATCTTGACCTGATAAAAGTATTTCTAGGCATTCAATACAAGTAATTTTTTTTAGACACTTGGCGAACGACACTTCCTGCTATGTAATGAACAACATTTTCTACATACAAGCTCGGTGAATTATAATGTGCACAGTAACCATGATCTGTCTGCCAGCATAGTATCGTCCTTCCCATTTACACCATGAATATTTGCTGTTGCAGTTGTCACAAGTAGGTCACACTCAATAGGCTTACAGTTGGAATTCATGGCAGGGCGTACCCTCGCAATTAAACACGTCCTATTAGCTGAATTAAATTGTACTGCATTTGGATTATTTCTATTCCCACTTCTGGAGCGAACAGAAGAAAAAAATAGCTCTAAGTGATCCTGACTCAATCTGCGTGTTAATGAGTATCTCAATACAGAACTTTGTCCCCACACGTATGTTTCTGCTAGTTGTATCACACTTAAGAGATCAATAATCAAACCGTATAATGGCATCTATCCATCTAAAATTTCTGAGAAGAAAGAAAGAAAGAAAGAAAGAAAGAAAGAAAGAAAGAAAGATTAGTAAAGCCTGTTATGTTTCCCATAATTAGTTCAAAACAACGAACTAGAGAAAGTATACCTCGTTGGCTTACGAAGATTGATATTTGAACAATATATTTTATTTCATAGCTTGCCACGGTGGGTGAGTGGTTATCGTGTCGGATTACTAACCCCCAAGCTTGCAGGTTCGCTCCTGGCCGTGGTGACTTTTTTCAAAGGGGGAAAAATCACGATACGCATGCCATACGATGTTGGCATGTTAAAGAACCCATTTGAATTCAGTAGGCCGTGTTCATAATGTCAAACTTAATATCGGGATTTTCCGGCAACACAAAGTTCCTCATTTCTCTACTAGAAAGCGCTATAATGTCAAGGAGCTTAGTTATCTAACCTCCTTGACTATCATCGTGCTTCAAGGAACAACAAAATTCGACATGCAAGCTACCCTCTGGGTGTCAAATAACAAAGCTTGCACCCGGCACCGAGGCCATACGATATTATTATTACCGTAATTATGATTATGGCTCACAACTATCTTTGCTTAAATTTTAAGACAGCCTAATATATTTACCTACTGATATCAAGGTCTTCTGCAACAATGCTACCGTATCTGAATGCGAGTGTTCTGTAGTTTCCTGGAAACTACGCTTCTTCGGCGAAGATCTACAGGCCTGCTTCTTCTGCAGATGTGCAGGAAAATTGAAAATTGTAGGTACTGCATTGGCTAGTAGACTTCGCCTTTCATTTGCTACATACATATATTTATCTTCAAAGTGTAGAGAACAAATTAAGCTGTATCTCGTGGGGTGCCATTTATTGCTTTTCATGTTGACAACCCATTGTTTTGTTAGTTCCTGGTTCTGCAGAGGGAATCTGAAATGTAAATATAACACAAACTTAAACTGCTGCATCACTTTTTCGTAAAGGGTCTATCTCATTAATTTATGAATTTGGATGACATTTCTTACCTGAAATACAACACTCCTGTTGTCTTATAACTTCTATTCGTACAATTGAATGACGATCACACTGATGGCATGGTCAATGTAGTTTTAAATACATTTCATTCAACACATGCTCCCGCTCAACGCGAACAATCACAACAAGCTCTTGTCAGACGACGTTCTGAATCATGGCCGCCTTAACTCAGGTTGCCTCCGCCCAGAGCGCTGCTACGCGGCTCCTTGCCTCTCTATATACCTTTCTCTAGCTCGTTGGTTCAGGTAGTGTGCCTTTTAGAATTGCGACATTTTTTTTTAGCCGGCTGCAGAATTTTACTAGTAAGGGAGTTGGAAGACCTTCTCTGCTGTGTGGTAGCCGATGGCAGACGTCAATATCGGACTCAACAACTGTGACACCCAATTGGTCAGCGATAGTCTTGACAATTTGAACGGGATTTTCGTTTGAAGTGTGCGGCACGCCATGAAGCTCTAAGTTGTTTCGCCGAACGTACTGTTGAAGCTCGAGATTCTCTTGCTTTAACAATTTGACCTCACTGCAGGCGATATTCTTATCTTTCTCTAACTCAAAAACTCTTTGGCTGAGCTTTGTTATTTCAGACAAGGCTTAGGCCTACTTCAGAGTTTGTGCGGCAGTTGAAATGTCACTTTTCATACCATCAAAACAATCAGAAAAGTATGTCCCAGGCTTAAGCATGTCATTCTGAGTCTTTTCAATGTTTTCGAGTTTTGTCAGTCGGAGGTTGATTTCACAAACAAGATCGTGTAAATCTGGTTTACGTACATTCTCGTCTGGCGAGGCGATTTTAGAAACCTCATCCGTAGTTGACTTACTCATTGCACTGCACACGACACAATACCATTGCTTGGCCTTGTCGGACAAAAGCCGGTTAAAAACTTTTTTCTTTATGTTTACACAGGTTCTGTGGTATGATTTACCACATTCCCCATCACAAATTATGTAATCTTCATTATCAGTTACACGTTTTTCACACTGGCCGCACTTGGTTGATTTGTTACTTGTCGCCATCATAAATAATCACCAATACGTTCACACTACCACTAGCCGAGTGTGAATCATAGACTACTTCCAAGCTTACGAGTTACATGTGCAATGTATTATAATATTATGGCTGACGGCACTTGGAAGTCGAGAATAAGATACCTACATTACAATATTAGAAGGCGAATTGAACCTAAGAATATGTTCCCGAGAGTGAACTTACATAGGCTATATTTTAGGTTATGTTTGAATTAGGCCTATACGAAAAATGCAGTCAGAAGACTATTTCAAAATTTCCAAAGACCATTAATGTTTTTATTACGTTATTTGTGCTCTGACTGAATATAAAAATAAATAAAACTATGATTAAATAACTTTGTACTTTTAATTATGTAGGTCTAGGGTACTTACTCAAATCGTAGTCGATTCGCCAGTGATCTTATTAGTGTTTCTCCAATCTAGTTCTCGTGCTTTTTAGGCGTCATGATGAAATCTAAATAAGAATTTATCCAACAATTAATTAAATAAAAGAATCCAAACATCTCAGACTAGTGGATTTGAACACACACATTTTCGAAAATCAAGTGTCTATAATAACTGTAAAAACTGTTTTAATCGATGTATATTAGTAGTACCAAGACCGACTACAATTTATTGTAGTTGGTCTTGGTAGTACTTTTACCTTGTACAACTTGTTACAACTTCATTAGACTTGAAATTCCGAAGAAAACTGTGAAATTAATCAAATAATAGTCATTAGTGAAAGTCGTAATTGTAATGTTGGGAGAATTTGTGGAAAATGCATTCTGGGAATTATAGCCAGAAAAATGTCGGCAACTGTGTGGTAAGAAATTTTAGTGGTATTATGTATGGTCTTTGGAGATGGCGAGAAGCAGGGTTGGCGACAATGTGCTGGCACATGAAAACAACTTAACTTCAAGAAATTCAAGCATAAACCAACATTTACGTAGGTATAGGGGACGGCTGCTAATGTTGGCTACACGTTTTTCGTATAGTAACTTATTTAAGTTGTCCCGGACAATATTACTTTCCAATATTCAACCGGACGAATAGAGTGGTCTAGCTAGGGCACCCAAATACTGTTTACACCGTAGAGTCGGCTGGAGTCGGCCATCTTGAGCTAGAGCTGTCTCCGCTAGGGTTCTCTACCACCTGTGTACACTGGAGAGGAGCTTAGAGCGCCCTAACTAGAGCTACTCTACGCTCTAGCTAGGGCAAAAGCTCTCCAGTGTACAGGCATCTTTACGAACAGAGAGTAATGAAGTTTGATTTTATTCTCTCAATAGGGATATCGTAAACTAGCACCAACAGATAGCACACAAGCACTATGTGGGATCAGAGAAGAAAAGGGAATACATAGAAGAGACACAAAAAAAGATCATTGCAGAAGCCGAATCAGATCCATATCGGGCTTTAAGCAGGGGCGGCGCGAGATATAAGCGAACTACGCAGCCGCGGGTGGCGCCGTGAGACGGGGGGCGCCGCGGCGCGCCGAAATATCAAGTTAGGGGCGCCCGGAGCTAGCTTGTAATGTTGTAAACATTACGAATTCTGATTTTTACAGCATTAACAAACTGTAATGTTTACATTATAAACAATGTAACCAGATAACATAACCATTCTATTTATGTTTCGTCTTTTCAGTTTTACTTCACTATTTCACTAACAAACAAAACGAAATAATATTTGCAAAATTCAGCATAACCATTTTAAAGAGTCACTTTACGGGTGATGCTACTTATGAAACAAACTTATAGAACTACAGTATTACAGAGTGCCTGGAACCGTTCGGTGGAAGTATTACCCCTTCCATTAATGACTTGACTCGTCCGCGTGACTCATACGTCTCTTGTCTTTATCCGCTCAGTGGCTCAGTATTTCCAGCTAGCTGACCGCCTTCACTCATCGTTGTGATGTATTGACGTAAGCTGCACTGTGTTACTGCCCCTTCTTACACGAGGAGATGATTTTTTAGACTCACGAAATGTCCAGTAATAAATAGCCATTATGTGCATTTCACCGTAAAAGAAATTTGCAGCAATCTAAAGACGATGAAAAGCAATCTAACGCGCTGAAAAGGTTTTTTGCGCCTTCGGCTTCATCGTCATGTGCAAAAATGATCGACGAAACAACTAAGTTAACTGAATCCGTTCATAACGATGAGGATGACGACAAGTTACCAATATCAGAGCCGCCTGGACCATCAATGAGTGAAGAATCCCTCAAAAAGTAAGTGTAACTGTAAATAAATTTTAGTTATATTTTTTGCTAATGACTCTAAATGCCTAGATTAATTTAATCTAAATTGATGAGCATTTGTATAAACAATTTACCATTATAACGTAAATTTTAATAATACGAGGCACGTCCAGAAAGTAAGTTCCGTTTGGTAATAAAATTAAATTGTGTACAGATACAGAAAAATTATTTATTGCACAGCATTCTACACCTCTTAAACTACTTTTTCACATAACTGCCGAACTTTTGCAGGCATTTGACATAGCGTGGCACAAGTTTTTGGATACCTTCTTCATAGAAGTTTGCCGCCTGTGTCTTCAACCAGTTGGAAACATCTTCTTTCAGCTCGTCGTCATTGTTGAAGTGTTGACCGCCAAGGAAAGGCTTGAGATGTGTGAACAGATGAAAGTCGCTAGGAGCGAGGCCAGGGCTGTACGGAGGGTTGTCAAACACGTCCCAGCCAAATCCCTGTAGGAGGTTTTTCGTCACATTTGCAGTGTGTGGTCGTGCGTTGTCGTGAAGAAAAACAACACCTTTTGATAGCAACCCTCAGCGCTTATTCTGTATTGCGAGGCGCAATTTCCTAAGTGTCTCGCAGTAAGCATCTGCGTTGATTGTTTGACCACGCGGTAAGAAATCAATGAGTAAGATGCCTTTCCAGTCCCAGAACACTGTGCACATCATTTTCCGAGGTGTCAAGATTTGTTTCGGCTCAACCTTTGCTGGGGATGAAGTGTGCCTCCATTCCATTGATTGCTGCTTGCTTTCAGGGGTGTCGTAAGAAACCCAAGTTTCATCTCCTGTGACTATCTGTGTCAGAAATTCTTTTGCCGCCTTCATTGTAACGGGTCAAAAACTGAAGTGCACTACCCATCCGTTTTGTTTTGTGTTGCTCCGTAATAATCTTTGGTACCCAACGTCGGCCAAGTTTACGAAAGTTCAGTTTTTCGGTAAAAATTTCATGAATTGGTGATCGTGAGATTTGGGGAAATTCCATAGCGAGAGCACTAATTGTAAACCCGCTGTTTTCCCGGATCTTGCCATCAATCGCGTGAACCAGTTCTTCTGTAACCAAAGATGGACGCCCACTTCGTTCTTCATCGTGCACTTCACTACGTCCTTCATTGAACTGTCGGACCCATCTTCTCACCATTAAATCACTCATCGCCTTTTGTCCATACACTTCGCAAATTTGCCGATAAATTTCAATTGGTTTCACTTTCCTAGCATTCAGAAAACGAATCACAGATCTGATTTCACAAGCGGCGGGATATTCAATCAACACCGACATTGTACGAGTAAACATGCACAACAACGCATACGTAGCAGACAGCGCTCTCCAAATGGCGCACGTTTCTTCTCCTTGATACAGAGCGTCCACCGCGCATATGCGGAACTTCTCTGCAGCGGAACATACAACTAGTTGAAGACATAGGCGGCACACGTCTATGAAGAAGGTATACAAAAACTCGTGCCACGCTACGACAAATGCCTGCAACATTTCGGCAGTTATGTGGAAAAGTAGTTTAAGGGTTGTAGAATTTTGTTCAATAAATATTTTTTCTGTATCTGTACACAATTTAATGTTATTACCAAACGGAACTTACTTTCTGGACGTACTTCGTATTATTGATTTAATAGCATTACTTTACTGAATACTGTCGTAATTTATTTAAAGTATTATAGCACTAATCCTTAAGTAGTATTCATTTATACTTAAGTTGTATATTTAGAACATAAATTTAGGAATTGAGGGTAGTGTTAGAAGATATATTGGTGCTTAACTACACTTGGCCAACAGCTAATTTTATTGCAGGATGAGGATCTGAGGAACACCATTGGCACTACCAATTGGCTATGACATAACCGGGACCGAAGGTGTTGACGAGGATTCATTAGAACTTACAGACCTGGAGTCTACAAGTCAACAAGCCATTGAAACTGTAAGTTTACGTTGAAACAATACAATGGGTTATTTATTAGGTATTTCTTTAAGAATTACAATTTACAATGGTGTAAATTGAATCTTAGTTAACGGAGTACAGGTTTTGTTAAAATATAACTAGGCCTAGAGATCCATAGTTAGTTTAGCCCCTTTTAGGTTGAGGGAGCAAAGAAGGCAGAGAAGGAAAAGGGGCACCTTATATTTTTTGTATTAAGGGGAGACTGTACCTTTTCCGATTCAATGCTTTTTATTGAAGATTTCTTCAAAGTTTAAGTACATATCAAATAAAACCACTCAACCTACTATTCCAAAATGTTATATACTTATTAACTTACTACATCCATATCTTCCTGATAAACGAAAATTGTTATAAAAGTTTATGCATACTACTTATTTTTAACAGTTTGAAAATGTTCAATTTTTTATAATTTTTTAGAACTAAAAATATTTTTTGAAAATAGAAATATTTATTAATATTAATAAAATTTTGGTTTAATGTACTCATCAAGTACCCATAATTATGAATGCAAAGTTTAAGGTCTCTATGTATTACGGCGTTTAAACCATGTATAGCTACAGTAAAGGTAAAAATTTTAAGGTCGGTGGTTTATTTGCAGAAACTGAGCGCAGAAACGTCATCAGTTTTTTGAAATGACTGTGGAGAATGGCCACCTAAAATAAACGATGATGTACGAAAAATTCTTGTTGAGCAAGGACCACAGCAGGTCACAGACCAAGAATTTCCAGTGGACCTTAAAGGTAGGCGATTTTCCTCAAAGCATTACACAAGGAAGCTTTGCAACGGAGAGCAAGTCCACAGGATTTGGTTAATATATTCCATATAAAAAACGTAGTTTTTTGTTTTGCTTGCAAACTTTTTGGAATTATAATTCTCTTCTTGCTGGTGGCCACGGGTATTCTGACTAACAAAACTTGAGCAAAACTTTGACTAGTCCTGACAAATCCCCTATTCATATTCAAAACTGCAAATGTTGGCGCGAACTCTCTTTACGTTTACGTTAAAAAAACTATTGACGAGGAAAATGAAAGACTTATTCGTGCTGAAACTGAACATTGGAATCAAGTTCTAAAACGCCTACTCTGTATTGTACAATTTTTGGGAACTCGAGGATTGGCCTTTAGAGGAAAAAAGACACCCTATTTGTACGTAATAATGGAAATTTCTTAAAGCTGGTAGAACACATAGCTAAATTTGATGGTTTTATGGCTGAACATGTGAGAAGAATAAGTTCAAAAGAAACACACGTACACTACTTAAGCAAGAGTATCCAAAATGAGTTTGTTAGTTTATTGTCGGACAAGATTCAAGCTAACATTTTACAACAGATACAGCAAGCAACGTATTATACTATTATATTAGACTGTACTCCAGACATTAGCAACACTGAGCAAATGACTCTTGTTGTAAGATTTGTACAAATTTTAGCAAATTAGGATATTTCAATTAAGGAATATTTTTTGGGCTTTGTTCCCATTACAGATTCTTCAGGTGAAGGCCTCACAGAGGTATTGCTCAAACAGTTAGTAGCACGAGGCATTCCTTTAAAAGCCATGAGAGGCCAGGGGTACGACAATGATTCCGCAATGAAGGGAAAACATTTGGAGTCCAGAAGAGAATCCTTGATTTAAATCCTAGAGCTTTTTATGTACCGTGTGGGAACCACTCCTTGAACTTGGTCATTAATGATGCAGCGCTGTCGTGCAACATTGCTGTGGACTGTTTCAGCACTATCCAAGAAATATTTAATTTTTTTTCCAGTTCTAATCAAAGATGGAATATTTTGCTGAAACATGTTTCATGTCTGACAGTAAAACCACTCTGCAATACTAGATGGGAAAGTAGAATTGAGGCATTGTTGCCTTTGAGGTACCACATTGAAGAAGTGTATGATGCATTATATGAAGCTTCTCAAGATCAGAAACTTGATGCATTTGGTAGGAACACTGCCGAACACTTCACGTTTCCATGTTGCTTAGTGATATGGCATGAGATCCTGCATAAAACCAATATGGTTAGTAAACTGTTGCAAAAAGTCACGAATGACCTACAAAGTTCAATGGATGTCATTAAAAGTGTAAAATCATTTCTGGAAAAGATGAGATCAGATCAAGGACAAAACAGCGTCATTAGAGATGCAAAATAACTTGCAGAAAAAATCGAGGTTGATGCTAACTTTGAAAAAGGAACCCTACTTCGGCCAAGAAAAGTAAAAAAAAAAACAATTCTCCTATGAGAGTGAAGATGAAGCTGTACGTTCTGGAATAAAATGCATTTAAAGTTAACTTCTTCTTTGTCGTACTTGACACAGCAATATCCCCATTAAGGGAGAGATTTGAGCTAATGGAACACCATAGTGAAAGTTAGAAATTTCTTTATGACATTGCTAGCTTCGAGAAGAATTTGAACGAACAAGAGTTGAAGAAAGTCTGTAAGCACCTTCAAACCGTTTTGAGTGATGGAGGAGACTGTGATGTGAACGGAGATGATCTGGAAGCCACCCAGCTGGAGCCTTGTCTTTTATAACCAAACGTGGTTATGTGGACATTTTTCAAAATATTTTTGTTGCATTGTGGATTCTGCTAACGCTCCCGGTATCAGTGGCAAGCGGAGAAAGAAGTTTTTCGAAGTTAAAACTTATAAAAAAATACTTGCGATCAACCTTAAGCCAAGCGCACTTGAGTGAACTAGCTACTTTGGCCATTGAAAAAGATTTGTTAAATGAAATGAAAACAGCCGGCCCCGTGGTGTAGGGGTAGCGCGCCTGCCTCTCACCCGGAGGCCCCGGGTTCGATCCCCGGCTCCGTCAGGGATTTTTAAACTGACGTGAGGGTTGGAACGGGGTGCACTCAGCCTCGTGAGGACAATTGAGTAGCTGTCTGACAGTGAGACAGCGCCCCGATCACGAAAACCAAGATTAACGGCCGAGGGGACCCGACGCGCTGATCACGCGTCACCCCAATATCTGCAGGCCGAATGGCTGGGCAGCGGTCGCTTGGTCGGCCTTAGCCCGTCATGGGCTGGATAGTGCCAGGGGTTGTTTTTTTTTTTTTTTTTTTTGAAATGAAAACAGATTTGCTGCTGAACGAGTTTTCTAAAGTGATAGCCACGAAAATTTCGTTTTAATTTTAAGAGATGTTAACAGTGTGCAAAAAATCAACAATAATTGTCATTCTATGCAATGACAATTCTTGCATTGCAAGAAACACGGTTTTGTGATGAAGAAGCTTTTGAGTCTCAAGGATTCAGAATTTATAAAGGAATACCTGGCACAAGAGTTACACAGAACATCCCTGTACTTAGCAACACTTAACAAACTCACTCCTTCAGATAGGAAAACTAAAGCAAACATTGGATGTTCTTGAGAAACATAACATTGTCATCACTGCATTGCAAGAAACACGATTTTGTGATGAAGAAGCTTTTGAGTCTCAAGGATTCAGAATTTATAAAGGAATACCTGGCACAAGAGTTACACAGAACATCCCTCATCTTGGTACAGGTTTTATAGTCCACAAGAAAGCTGTTGAGTCAGTGCTGGATTTTACATCATTCAATGGAAGACTATCCACATTGTCATTTAGATCACTTAATAAAGCCTACACCGTGGTCAATTTTCATGCGCCGACGAACGTGTCAAACAAGAAAGACCGAGAGCAAACTAATATATTATGGGAACAATTAGAAGACGTGATTGAAAATATTCCAGCGCATCACACCACCATCCTATTCGGTGATTTTAACGCTCAAGTAGGAAGAGAGAAAAAGTTTGGGAATATAGTTGGAAACTATCCCGCACATAAACGAACAAACAAAAATGGCGAACGGCTGATTGACACCTGCAAAAATAACAACCTAGTTCTGAAATCTACTGCGTTTAAACATCTTCCTCGGAAAGCAAAGACATGGAGACATCCAAATTCACTTATGGGGGAATTTCAACTGGATCATGTTGCAGTATCAAAAAAAATCAGATCGTGAAATCCAAAATGTGAAGGTCCTGTGTAATGCGAATATAGATTCAGACCATTATCTGTCCCTTATTAAAATGAAAGGTATTCCGTTTAGGAACAATAGAGTGAATGTTGAAAAGGGAATGAAAACGCAAAAGTACAACATCGGTGGTCTGAAGTCAAATAACACTTTTGCGGAAACACTCCACAACAAACCAAAAGATGGAACATGGTCTACTTTAAGGAACGCCATTGTTACTGCGGCTTCGGAATCCATTCCTCTTGATAGAACGCGCAAGCACCCTTGGTGTAACGATCAATGTGATCACGCAATAGAGTAAAGAAGAAAAGCTTGGATCAAGTGGAATAACAAGAAAGACGATGTGAACCTTGAGAACTTTCTCTGCATCAGGAAAGAAACTTGTAAAATTTGAAAATTGGCAAAATGAAATTCCCACAAATCACAAATTATTCAAATTGAAGATGATTTTCAAAGACACAAAACAAGGGATTTCTATCAAAACTTTTAAGCACCAACTATCCAAATACGTCGCCCCTACTCTTCACATCCGAGGATCTGATGGTAAACTTATTCTCAATAATAAAGACTGTGCTAAAGCCTTTGGAGAATATTTTGAAACCCTTTTGAACACGGACGTACCTACTGAACATCTTGCTTTCTATCCTAGCGTTGCATACCACGACAGCTCACCACCCTCTGTCGGAGAAATAACACAAATCATCAAGGGGCTAAAAGATAATAAGGCCTCTGGGGAGGATAGTATTGTGGCTGAATTATGGAAATATGCAGATAATGACTCCATCTTTTGTGTCCAGAAAACCATTGAAGAAATATGGCATAGTGAAAAATTGCCGGAGGATTGTACTTCCGCCATCATTCATCCTATACATAAGAAAGAGGATAAATCCGACCCAAATAATTATAGAGGTATTTCACTGGTATCGGTAACGTACAAAATATTTGCAAAGGCTCTCCTGAACAGAGCAGAACCGATATTAGACCGTCAGTTAGGGGAATATCAAGCTGGTTTCAGGAAATCAAGATCCTGTCCTGAACAAATTCATAACATTAAGACCATAATTTCCTACTGTACGGTACGATCAAAACCTTATGTTGTGATTTTTGTGGACTTTCAAAAGGCTTATGATTGCATTCATAGAGACACAGTAATTAACACCTTACGTGAGTTTGGCCTAGACAATAAATCAATCAATTTGTTCAAAGCAAGCTTAGAAAACACCATTTCTAAGGTCAAATTTCGTGGTGAATTGTCCGAAGCCTTTACAATCAAGACTGGCTGTAGACAAGGTGATCTGGGATCACCGATGCTGTTCAACTGTGCCGTGGAAAAAATTATAAGAGAATGGTTAACAATCTTACCAAATAATTATGGTATTCGAATTGGTTATAAAAAAGAAGACCTGAATATAAACTGTCTCGCTTTTGCAGATGACATTGCTTTGTTCGCTAATACAATGGAAGAGGCCACTGACCAACTTAATAAACTACAAACCATAGCTGCTAAAACTGGACTTACAGTGGCCTTCCATAAAACTAATTTTATCACAAATGTCAAAGATGCCTCAAAATTCATCACGATTGGTCTGCAAAAAATCAAAAAGTCCGAAAATTTAAATACCTAGGGGAATGGATTACCCCTAATAATTCAGAAATAGCTGCCATTGAGAGCAGATGTAACAAATTGGAAGGTGCCATTCAAACCTGCAAAAACACATACAAAAGTTAAAAAGCTTGTTCCGGAATGTCAAACTTAGTCATTATAACACAGTAATTAGGCCGTCAGCACTGTATGCCGCAGAATGCTTACAGATGACAAACAAAGGTCCATTGAGAAAATTAGAACTTAAGGATCGGAAAATTCTAAGGAAAATATTAGGACCTGTTAATGATAATGGTACTTACAGAAGAAGACATAACAATGAATTATTTGAACATATAGAAGATTTGGTGAGTGTGATGAGAAAAAGGAGAATGTCTTTCTTTGGACATTTGGAGCGGATGGAGCATCATCGACTATCATATCGAATCCACTCATCAATATCTAAAAAATATTCCTATTGTAAATGGTCGATACAAGTTAAAAAGGACCTAACAGAAGCTCGAATCAATCAAGCTCTCGTTTGGGATCGGAACCTGTTCAGAAAGGCGGTTAAATCAACCAGTAATCTACACCCTTTAACATCTGTGATGCCTCGCCCTCACTGCAAGAGGACGGAAGAAAGGAGAGCAGAACATTCGTCAAGAATGAAGATCTACTGGCAGACAAGAAGACAGGCATTACAGTGATCATATGAGTGAAGAACATCGTAGTCCATTGATGGCCTAAACGTCTCAAAAAAAATAAAAAAAAATAATGACCTGTAATAAATGTTTGGTTTGAAATTATTTTTTGTGTATCCCTTTGCCTTTTACCTTTTGGCCATATAACGCATTTAGTAAAAATAGTAAAGGTACTCTGGTGAGTTCAGGGGGGCGGGGGGGGGGGGGCGCCAAAATGTTCTTTGCTTACACTACAAAAAGACCTAGGGCCGGCACTGGCTTTAAGACCAACATTCCAACACTTTCAACCCAGTATCTCAATGGAATTATGGGAAGAGCACATAAAGGAAGTCACATGTGCTAAGGAAACTCGACCACAACTTAGATCCACGGATGACCTGGACTCAACCGAAATCATAACAGAAGGAGAGATCTTAACGGCTATCAAAAGAATGGGAAATAATAGATCCCCTGGCCCCGATGGAGTGCGAAATGAACATCTAAAACAAACAGCAGAAGTATTGTTGCCAGTATGGGTAGCACTACTGAACAAATGCTTGGAACTTGGACAAATTCCACTTGAATGGAGGAAGTCCACGATCATGCTACTGTATAAGGGAAAAGGAAGTCCTGACAGCCCTGACTCGTACCGAGGCATAGCACTGGAATCAGTGATCCTAAAACTATTAACAGGGGGACAGACTACAAGGATAAATGTAATTGTAGATCCGTTGTTGCCAGATGAGCAATGTGGCTTTCGTAAAAAACGGTCAACGATTATGGCTGCAGAAAACTTCCTACAACACATAACAACGACGCTAGAAACGCCGAAAGGTAAACTCTATGTAGTTTTCGTTGATTACTCGAAGGCTTTTGATTTAGTGAACAGAAAGTTGTTAATAAATAAGTTGGAAACACTAACTGGCAGAACAAGGGTAACAACGCCCATATCAAACATATTAGCGGAAAACTATATACAAATCTATGATGGGGTTGGACAGTCAACCTGGATAATGCAAACAAATGGGGTATTGCAAGGGGACCCCCTCAGTCCTACATTATTCAGTGTGCTTACATATGATGTAGGTGACAGAATTCGGGAAACAACAGAAGCTAAATTATACATATATGCAGACGATATGGCAATTGCTTCAGAGCAGATACATGATTTGCAAACGGCTATAGACATACTAAGTAAGCCTCCGTGGCTTAGGCGGCAGCACGCCAGCCTCTCACCGCTGGATCCGTGGTTCAAATCCCGGTCACTCCATGTGAGATCTGTGCTGGACAAAACGGAGGCGGACAGGTTTTTCTCCGGGTACTCCGGTTTTCCCTGTCAAAATTTCATTCCAGCAACACTCTCCACTGTCATTTCATTTCATCTGTCATTCATTTAATCATTGCCCCAGGGGAGTGTGACAGGCCTCGGCAGCCGGCACAGTTCATATCCTCGCCGCTGGATGGGGGCTTCATTCATTCCATTCCTGACCCGGTCGGAGACTGGAAGCAGGCTGTGGATTTTCATTTTCATATATATACATACTAAGTGACTGGGCACAGACAAATGAAGTTACAATTAATGCGGACAAGACAGAAATCATAATTTTTCGAAACGGTGGTAGGCCATCAAGTTCTGATCAAGTGATATGCAACGGGAAAAAACTAAAAGTCGACACAAATTTCAAATACCTAGGCTTCACCCTACAGGTTATAGGAAAAAGTTATCAACTGCTTATAAGATCAAAAACAGCCGCTGCAATAAAAGCTATAAATGTCATCAGATATATTACTCTAATATCACTTGAGACAGCAATTGCACTTTTTAGAACAAAGGTACTGCCCGTTTTGACATACGGACTTGAGGTAATATGGGAATTTCTTACCTACAGACAGTTAGATGAAATAGAAAAAGTAAAATCTCGATTTCTCAAAAGAGTCCTTGGAGTAGCAAAAAAGACAACCAAGTCTAGACTTGTATACGAGCTTGCTAGAGAAACATTTTTAATAGAAGACCTACGAATGTTACTACTACTGCCAATTACAGACAATTACAGAAAACTGCTGCAAGATCTACACAATAAAAAACAGGACATACCCAGGGAATTCTACACTTCAAATGCGATGTTGGACCGAAGATGGATGCACCCATTCTGTGAAATGCGACATGTCGTGACCAGACTTGCGTACATGGGTTTCACCACAAGATCTGCTCAAGGAAGGTGTTCCATAATCCAGATGGAAATTGCATTTGTGAACTATGTGGGGATGTATGTGAAATGTACCATATCGTTTCTTGCCCGAAACGAACCATGCACGGTCGACTCTAGAGTCGACCGTGGAACCATGTCGATAGTGGCATACAGCGCAGACTAGTGTACGAAATGTATACTGTACGTCAACAACATGGCCACAGGCTGCAATAAAGATTATTATTATTATTTTGTTATTTAGTTCAAATACCACATAATAGGCTGTTACAAACGCTATTGAATGTCATTTTATCGTGTTACTAACTTGTCATTCTTCAAATTCGATGGGTATAGAATGCGAACGGAAGGCAAATCAGTGAAGTCCGAAATAGAACATTTATGACATCTGGCGGAAAAGTTTCGCATAAGATAATCCTATTCTAGTTACCTTGAACCAAGGCAGTGCCTTGAACCCTATTGTTAAAATCCACTTTCATGAATGCATCGGAACGGCACGGCCATTGATTACTTCCCCATATTCGGGAGTCGATCCGACTTGTGATCCATAAGACAAGGGATATTTTCTTTCTTTGGATATGGTGAAGGTGTATATAACATTTCTACTAGCCATTTCACCGGATAAAGTCAAGGGAAAGGAAGCAGCTGGAAAGCACAGACCCACCGTACAGAAACATTCAAAACTTAAGCTCCCGCTCGTGAAAGAAGAAGAGGAAGATCCGACCATCTTTCGAGTACACAAACCGAGTTACTTCGGGCATTTGGAATATGATTTAATTCCTAAAGTTCTCACATATGCTGTTGATATAGTTTGTTGGGAACATGTTGCAAAGGTAGGTTATACTATATACTATACTATACTATATTAAAATCTTATAAATAGGCTTGTACGTTTATAAATTGTATCTAGAAGGTAGTAGCAAGCTAGGCATAGAATAAATGACGGTACACATCACTATGTAGCCTACATATCAAGATACTGATATAGCCTATGTAATATATCTGGAGAACTTATATATTACTGCCCAAGTTCTGTAGATAGTCCACAAATGGCACGTGTCACGTTAATAAATTCTCCGGTTTCCGTGTTAAGGCCTCAAAAGGACAATATTGATCTCCACTATTGCTGAATGTAGTACTACGATGCCGATTTTGCTGTAATACCGTATAAGGCGAAGGTAATCGAGCTAATGCACTCATTCCAAATTGTTGATGCTATATTGGAATATGATGGGCATAAATACACCTCTATGGTTAATTGGGAGTGTGTAACGGAGATTATGTAGTTTATAATCCTGTCAGGGGCTATATAGCTTGTGGCAGCAATACCTGGAGAAACTGCACCAAAATCCTGGCCTCATGAATTAAAGTATACAACGACAGAGAGAGAAAGCTACAGAATAGCATCAAGCCTCCTCACTCGCAGCATTCCCTTCATAAGCATTGTCCCCACAGTGATGTTTATTTACTCGTGTCAGGAACAAAAATATTACATAACAAACTATGTACAAAATGGGCAAAAAAATGGCAAGATTTGAACATTTAAGTTTCTAAATAATGCATGACCAATATTTTGCCATGTCACGTCTATTTGGTGTAGCCTTCACCAGATCCTCCATGGTGCACAGTATAGGACACAGACTGCACTGAAGCAGATGACCCATAGTCTGTTCTTCACCGCATTCACAAAGGACCGGGTCGCCACAGTGATGTGAATTCTGATCACTGGAGCGCTAGTCTACAACTTCTCACTAACACGCATAGCATTGCAACTGGAAGTTAGTTATTGAGGTTTCAAGGGGTGGAACTAAGAGGTCATCTTCCCCTGCTACTGGAAGCTTACTCTATATTTACTGTTCGTCGGTATACGTAATCGAGTAGAACGAAGTATAAATATAAATGCTCCCCTTATTCCACTGACAGTTCGTTCCAGCCGCGAATTTCTACACTTTTTCTAGGGATAAATCCTTTAACCGGTTGTCACACGCGCTTGGTTTAATATACCTCTCATTTACGATAACCGAGTCAAATGTAACCTATTTATTCCCTTGGAACATTTCGCTTCTTCGTGATATCGCTTGCCTGTCTGACATCACATCACTAATCACTAATCGGAGATGGTAGATTTAGACACTACTGGTATATCTCTTCTTTCTTATTTTTTTATTTGATAAAAGGAAGGATGATTTTAGTTTTAAGTGACCATTCATCTCGAGATCATAAGCCACAGTAGGTGGGTGAATTTCTAGAGGTTTAGTATTGCGGATTTTGTATACTGTAGTAGCATTGTGGGGTAGAAAAGTAATGGTCACCAGGCTTATGTATTAAAGTAATATATTAAAAATGGAGATGTGCGGTCAAGCAGCTTGCCTCTCACCTAGGCGGACCAAGTTCGACTCCTGACTGGAGGTGATGATTGTTGTCTTAAGGGCCGAAGGAAGTGGGCCATCTTCCCCAAATTATATGGATGGTAAAGAAGAGGATGAAAATTATCTGCTACTACAACTGACTACTAACTTACATGTAACTTACTAGAAATGGACCCAAAAGATGAAAGTAAAGGAAAGAGTGAAATAAATGTCCTCCTTAACCCTGGAAGAATGAGAATTGCGGCTCTTAGAAGGAATTAGAGCCGTGGAAATGTCAACTGTAATTTTAGACCCTTATTTTTTAAATGGCTCGCAACCAGTGGCGGACTGGTCCGGGCGGGCACTCGGGGATCCCCGAGTGGGCCCTCGATGGGCTGGGGGCCCAAGGACCCCCGGCCTACCGAAAATTTGTATTGTGCCGCAGCACTACCTTTCGGGATTTTGGGTGGGCCTAACGATAGCCGCAACTTAGAGTCCTTGGGCCACTGGTTGAAGCTAAAAAATACACCACCTCCCTATTGAAATAAAATGAATTGATCGAGGTCTTTAATCGAATTAGTTTTGTTTTAATTTATTTTGGTCTTTTCATTTTTAAAACAACTTTTTGGCTTTCTAGGGGCCCCTTTCAGCTAAGGGCCTCTTTCAGCTCGGGGCCCCTTTCTTTTGTCTCAAACTAAGACCCAAGCCCTCTCATATTGAAACGCATTCTGTTACATTGAGACGCCAGCGTTTGAATGCTTCTGAGGAGACGGCCAACGTCTCAATTTGATTTTTTTTTAAAGGATGTCTCCTACGCCGCTCCAAGTGGCTCTTTTGTTTCCTGTTCTGTTTTATTAAGACAGAACAATCGCTACTCCAAAAAAATGCAAAAGCTTATTTTCAGGAAACGCCCGCCTGAGTAGTCGCATCGCCTGCCAGGACGGTGCACAGTGGTCTGGAGGGGGGGAATTGGGCGTTTGCGAATGTGTTAATGTTAAATAAATATCGATATTATTTGTTTCATAAACGTCCAAAGCTTCATGTGATGACAACAAATTTGAAACAAAATCATTATTTGATGGCAGAATGAGCGTTCCAAGTCGACTATTTTTCTACAAAAAAAAAAAGCCCCTGCTAACAGCTAGGGTTCGCTTATTTTCAATTTGTCGTGGGTTAACGTTACTAAACCCCCATAACCATATACATATTTGGAAAGGTCATAATTTTTCCTGAAAGATGGTTCTATTACACATAGATATATCACTCAATATAATTGTTTTAACTGTACGTAAACTAAACAAAAAAACTTTGAAAATCCGCAAGTTTAAGGCGAGATATAAACCTTGCACCAATGAGTACCAAGATGCGACGAATACCTTTTCAATCCTTAATGTATATAGTATATCATTGAACCTGTCAAAGTCTGCGCATGTCTGCGCAAAAACGAACGCCGAGCGATTAAAGTATGCTCTGACACCTTTTTTCCGTGCACCGCGCCGACCGAAAGCCGTTAAGAGTTGTACAGTAGGCCCGAACGTCCAACGTTTGATTTTGTGAAGGAACCCATTTTGTTTTCGCAACTTTTCAATATTTCCTTTTTGTGCTGTACTGAGATATATATATATCAAATTAAAGCCTGGAATCTGCACAATCATTCTGTAGCGATGGATTTTTTTTTTCGTAAACTTCGTCAGCGACTTTATGCGATCGTAGCGGAGGAGGCGGTATTAAAGCCATGTTATCAGCTTAGGCCGTCACACTGCCTGCTTCGCTACAATCGCAAAAAGTCGCTGACGAAGTTTACGGAATCCGAATCCGAGGCCCTGCCTGCACCAGCGTGCGCATGGTGATCGAGCCGAGGCTGGGCTGTGTGTCTTGACGAGTTGGTGACATCCATATTGCTTTAACCTGCGCGCTGTGATTTTTTTTGTTGCCGTCCCGGGAACCTTAACAGTGCAATTAAGTTGTGATAAAACGTTTTGAAGTGCGTACCGCAGTCGTTATAAACAAGTTTGCCATTAAGTGCAGTGCGAATCGAGTGTGCGTCTGATTGTTAACGTGAAGCGAAGTCTTACCCTGGATTACCTTGGGGCGGAATAACTACTGACTGATCTGATGTGAGTGTGTATAGGAAAAGGTCCTGTAAATTAGTTGTCAGTTACACACTAAGCCTACGTGTACCTTAATTAAGGTAGACTAATGCTCGACGACAATGCCGCAACCAAACAAGAAGCCTCAACAACGCAAATGCGGACACGAAAAGAAGAAAATACGCGAGAGAAGTGCTGGATCAGATCCTAAACAAAAGAAACTGTTCACTGTGCTTGATTACGAAGCAAGGAGCACAGGTATGTAGTACTATGTTTAAAATAAGTGCAGTGTTTTGTCCGCATTTACACTCATTACTAATATAATTTATAAAAATTATGTCAACTCTAAGAAAGCATATGTCGTCAAAGGGTCATACGCAAATCACGTAATTGAAAAGGGTCGAGGGTCGGAGAAAATCTCATCGCAACTTTTCATGGGAGGGTAGGGAAGGCGGCGAGGGAGGTTGGCGTGTTGGCGAGATCTTGCGCGTGAGAATGTTTGCTACGTTCTTAAGAAGATGATACCGTATCTCTTACGACGAAACGCGGTGCGGTATTTTGCTGTGTGTATCTTGTAGATAAGTAAATACTTAGAACCTAAATGTATTTTTATTTTGCTCATTTTGTAAGAAAAAAATGAACGATACCTAATCAAATCACTTTTGCTCTGAGTTGATGCGATAACGATCCTTTTTAGTGGCAATATTTTTAAAAGGGGAGAACAGGTAATTAAATTGCAAAGGTCATAAATTATCGTTGATTTATTCAAGTTTCTCTACGAAACGAAAATCTTGCAAGAGTAAGGGGAGGGGATTCGAGAAAATACTACTGAAGAAATATTAACATCTATATGAAACACAACCTTGTTGTAGGCATGGATAGCAAATTGAAAAAAAAATGTCTTACGTAATTAGAGTTATGACTTGACTTTCTCTTTGCGCTGTGCAAGGTTAGCAAACTGCAATTTCAACGTACTTCTTTTCTTCTGTACTTTAAAAATTCCTGTGCACAGGGTTTTCTTTTTTAATTTTGTCGTCCACTGTGAAGAAAACACTATTTTTCCTAATACATACATAAAATATTTTTGATTTATAACGCTATGTTCTAAAACTCGTGCTTTAAAACGTGCACAACGCTCCATTCAGATGTATAAAGTATGTTTGTTTTTGCTTTCACAGATCGAGAAAGCCGAGGTGTCGTCGACAAACCGCTCTCGGACTCGGAGGACGGTGATAAGAACAAAGGCAACGGGCTCGGAACTAATAACCGAGGTAAACCTCCTTTTGCTCTGTCAACTCATCCAAAGGAATCCCATGGGGTCGATAAACAGTGGAAGCTGCCAGCAGAGTTCAGTGTCGTTTCCGAGCGAAGCCTATCGAGAAGCCGCAGCCGGGGTTGACGCTTGTACGTCTCGGGAGCCCGTGGACTTACAGGGCACCGCGAGCGCTTCTTAAACAAACGAGCAGAACGCTGGCGACGACGTACCGGTACCGGTACAGGTAGAGGCTGTGTCAACTCCCGATAGTGAGCGTGCCATGGACATTGAAATTGAAGCAAAAGATAACAGTGCCGAACACAGCTCGGCCTTTTCAGGGAACCAGATACAGAACAAACTAACAAGGCTAATAAATCTGAAAAAGAAGGTTGTAGTAGCAATAGTTCTTTCCCTCGAAGCAAGCGCGAGCCTCTTTCAACGTACGTGTCTCTTATAGATTTTTACCTCCCGCAAAGGATCCTAGTGTTGATGCCAAATTAGCATTAAAAAAAAATCATCCGATTCAGCCTTCTTCGGAAGAGTGTCCTTATAAGTTGCCTTTTGCAACAAACAAATTTTACTTTTATACGTTGTCATCAGGCGAGAAAATAAAGCGCAAGTGGCTTTCGTATTTCAGTGAGAAAAAGCAAATTTTCTGCACAACTTGCATGGTTTTTGGGAGAAACGTTGACTTTCGAGGTAACTTATCCAGCTTTGTTACTAGTCATGACGTAAAAGACGCGAAACATGTTTACAGTTCTGTTGAAAGTCATGAGAAATCCAAGAATCACTTAAATGCCTGTGATGCTTTGTTGCAAGCAGCCGTTAGTAGGGATATTACTAGTTGCATTCGCGAAACATGTTTACAGTTCTGTTGAAAGTCATGATAAATCCAAGAATCACTTAAATGCCTGTGATGCTTTGTTGCAAGCAGCCGTTAGTAGGGATATTACTAGTTGCATTGATGTCAATCTTAGGGAAATGCGTAGGCAAGAGGTTGAGCTAAGGCGCCAAATTGTAAAGAGGTTGATTGATGTAATTGGTTTGTTGGGAGCCAAGGGCTTGCTTATAGAGGAACGTCAGATGAGGCTGCCTATAGTTTGGAGGATAGGTCTGTTAACCACGGCAACTTTTTAGAGTTGGTGTTATTGCTTAAAGACTGATGTTGTACTCAAAGAACATAACAATAAGTGCATTGAGCTTAGTAAGCGAATGAAGGAAAAACGAAAAGAAAAAGGGGGAGAACCTTCAGCAGGGAGCGGGTCTCTGGTCACTTTTCTGTCAAAAACGTTCATTAACAAGTTAATTAAAGCTATTGGTGAATGCTTGCAAGCACAGATAATCTCAGATTTAAAGGATGCAACGTGGTTTGGTCTTCTTGTTGATTCCACTCAGGACGTTTCTGTTTTGGATCAAATGGATGTGGTAGTGCGTTACGTATTACACGGAAAACTTCATGAAAGATTGCTTCGTTTGCTCGCTGTTCATGACTCTAAAGGAAAAGCTCTCTACAATCTCATCTGTAAAGAATTTTCCGAAATGAAAGTAGAAATCGTAAAATTGAATGGTTGTTCATATGACGGCACTGCCAATATGTCAGCTAAGTACGAGGGATTGCAAGCCCACTTTAAAATTTTGAATCCAGACATATTGTTTACGCACTGCGTTGGACACGTTCTTAATCTAGTCATGGTAGACGCGACCGAATGTTGCCTTTCTAGCAAAAACTTGTTCGGTTTAGTGCAGGAAACAGCAGTGTTTTTCTCCGAATCGCATAAGCGTATGGATGTTGTAAGGGAAGTAAAAAAGCAGGCTGAGTCTGGTCATGGGAAAATGAGCAGGTTACAGGTTATCGGAAAAACCAGGTGGTAGAGGAAGGACAAAGCTCTTTCGTCCCAAATAGATCTAGTTGTTCACGAGGAATCGATTTCTACTTCAAAATTCGCTATTTTATTGGAAGCCTTGTTCAAAATTGTTTCACGGGGCTCGACCTTTGATGCAAAAACAAAGTTTCTAGCAAATGCACTGTTAAAAAACTGGAGCAAGTTTGAGAACATTTTAACTGCTGCTGTGTACCTAGATATTTTTAAGGCGAGTTCAGTTGCGTCAAAATATTTTCAATCTAAGTCTTTAAACTACTTGACCGCGTTCAATATGGTGGAAAAACTTGCAAAAGAGATTGAGAAAAATAGGAGCGACGAACACTTTGAGTCGCTGTATGAGAAGAGCAAAAATGTTGCTGCCCTATTAAACGAGAGATTGAATTTACATGATCCCGATGTGGCTGGTGTCCCAGAGGATTTTCATTTGCAGGAGGACTTTAAACCAAAGAAAATGAAAAGAACAAAAAAAATGGCTGGTGAACAAGCTGATGACGAAAGACCAAAAAATCGGAAAGATGTGTACAGGATTGAGACGTACTTGTATATTCTCGATGTAGCTAAGTCTAGCATAGATCGTAGAGTTATTGATAACGCGGATCTTCTCAAAGATTGTGCTTGCTTAGATCCGAAAAATTTTAATGATGTTATCAAAAACGGGTTGCCTGAAAATGCGTTAAGGGAAGTTGCAAGATTAGCTAAGGTAGATAAAGATACACTACCCAAAGAATTAAAAACTTTTGCGGCGCAGTAGGCTCTTCCTTAACCAAAGATTTAAATGAAACATTTGAGCCTAGCAAAGATGATGTTCCCCTTGAAACTGACTTACATGTTGATGTTGATGAAGAATCTGACGAGATCAAAGAAAGTTATCCTAAATGTAAAAGATGTTTAAAGTGTGCGTTTGATATCGTCGGGGATATTGTCCAGCAATCAGGATTGTTTCATAATCTGTATTGCGTCTATAAATTCGTTCTGACACTACCTTGCACGCAAGTAACTTGTGAGAGGGTGTTCTCAAAACTCAAGAATGTCAAAACTAAGTTAAGGTCCACGATTTCGCAAGAGATATTTGAACCTCTGTTTTTGATGAAGGTCGAGTACGACCTGGTGGCGTCGATTGACAAAGACAAAATTATAGATAGTGTTGCTAGAACATCCTCTGAACTTTCGCGATTGTTGCTGTGATTTTATTGTTCAAGCATTTGCCTCTGTAATTAGCTGCCAAGCTGTTTTCTGCTTCAATTCTTTATGTTTATTGTGTTTGTGTTCAATAAGTAAAATTAAACGAAAAAAACTAAGAATTATTTTCTGCCTATTTTCCCTACATTTCCCACTACGGGGATACGGGGAGGGGGAGGGGGGGCTTCTGTCAGAACTCCCGAGTGGGCCCTTGAGAGCCAGTCCGCCATTGCTCGCAACAACACACTATTGAATATATTTGACTTATTTGATGACATAAATTCACATGCAAACAATCCAAGAGTTTAAAATACCACCAACTGGCGTGATCATTTGAGACTGAACGGCAGCGCCTCTAGCGACTTACGTAGCACCCTCAAGAAGGACAGCTCCCAGTGGATATTGAGAAGGCTTTATTTTTAATTGTATGCTAAAATGTAATATAGAGACCAATGAAAGACACTCGTACACTGTCTTGTAGGAGCAATGCGATTCAGAACAGGAAGACACTGAGCTGATGTGGACCTCACGGTAGAAGTGGGTCCTCTTTCTAGACCGGTTTAATTTACGTGCAGAGTGATGTTTCTGCGCACAGCGAGCCTTTACACGTTTGTGACCATAACAAATATTAATGAAGTGCGCAATTTCTCTTCGCGCGGTATATCCGCATATTAAGTCCGTTTCTTTTTAGTCTTCTATTCGGGCTGATAACAAGCCAACCGTGGTAAAAAAAAAAAAAAAAGTAATGTTGTGAGCGCTAAGAATAGTGATCGACCAGGTGTGCCGGCAAACTGTGAAGGGGATGTCACGTGATATTATGTAGACTCTGTCTAAACATCTCACGCGCATACGACCGGCCCATATATGCCTGAAATTATCCTGAATGTGTTATTAAGTGGCACATCAATCTTCTTTATGTGGGGTCAGTTCAGCCAAACAGGGGCACAGAACACAGCTGCAGGAAAAACGAGACCAATCGCTGAGAATCGGAGAGTAGACCCATGTAGTGCCACATATAACTTGCGGAAGATGTTGTCCTGAATGTTCAGTTTTGCGGTTAGCCGACTTACACTACACGTTCATCAATAACAGGTCAAGAGACCCATCAGTAGGCCTACATTAATTGTGTGCGGGGTGGCACACATTCTTCCCATACACCCGCGAGAGTAGTTATTAAATACAGGGATACCCTATTCAAAAAGATGGACAAATTTAATTATTTTTTATTTCGCGAAATAGACATTGGATATGAATAATCGACATACCAATGAACAGAGGAAGGTTCATCGTTTTGTTGACCACCCCTTGGCGGTGATAGTTGCGTACATGGCCGCTAGGGTGGTAGTTGCAAAAACGACCGCTTGGGTACTCACGCCGTCTCGCTTCACCGTATCTTCAAATAAGACGGCTACTATGCAGCATAAGGTTTTCTGCGTTCATGAGTTTGCAAAATGTGAGTCGATAGTAACAGTGCTGCGGGCTTTTCGTCTCCGATTCGGCATTGAACCACCAGCTTGGAAAATCATAAAGCGTTGCGTTATGCAATTTCATGAAACTGGTTGTCTCTGCAAAGGAAAAAGCCCGGGCTGACCGGGTGTGTCAGAGGATGATGTCAGACGAATAGAAGATAGGTCGCATAGACAGGAAGGTCTGGCTCTACACTTCTGGCAACCGAGATCACCTGATCTCACACCATATGACTGTTTCTTGTGGTGCTCTGTTAACGACACGGTTTACGTCCCAACTCTACCAACAACTCTGGCCGACCTGCGGAACCATATCATTGCTGCGGTGCACTCAGTAACACGAGACATGCTTTTCTCGCGTGTGCAACAAAGTTGGCTACCGCCTAGATATTTGCCGTGCAGCGCAAACTAGCCTATATAAATGGCAGCCTTATCAAACTATTTATCCTAGGGATCATTCTAATCCATCGTAAACAAATGCATCACAAATAAAAGAAAAATAACATTATCCTAATAATTGTCTTTCAGTGTCTTTGGTCAACAAAACTTTGAACCTTTCTCTGTTCATTGGTATGTATTGTACCCGCTTAGCGGTGGATGTTTAGCAGTACTCGGCTTAGCTACTTCGGTATCGGGGCGCGTTACGTCCCCTCCACCACTGACCTCACATCCGATATGTAAACACAATCAGGTTAACAAGATTTAGGAAAAACTCAACATTACAGTTATATATTATTTATTCAATAAAAGGAAATAATCAACTCAAAAACATATCGGTTGGTTGGTTCCTTAGTTTAGGGGCTGCGACAACGCGGTCATGTAGCCCCGTGTACTTTGGGTGTGTGTAGAATCTGTCTGATAACCGGTGTTAATTGTGATGACTGTATTAGTGTGTGTATCTGTTTTTTTAATTCAAGTAGAGACTGCAACTTTGAATTTTCAAATAGTTCCTACTTTTGCCGCCAAACGCCACCGTCAACGACTACTAGGCCTAGTTCAGAACTAGCTACTAGACGCCACCGCAGTCGGCTCTTGGCAACGAACGTAGCAACCTAAGAGCGTTGTTTACATTCTTAACCTATCCAATTTAGTTTCACACAGGTGTAATTAGTGGAAAGATCTTTAACATGCCATAAATCTATGACATGGGACCGCCGGCTTTACTTCCCCTCCGAAGGAAGGCATACTGAGGGATTTTTAACGCTCTTAAAAAATCCGACGGCTTCGGCCGGAAAAACATATCAAAAATCAAGATCATTTGGTATTGTCTCTTCAAATGTCTCTACCACTATTTAAGTTTCATTCTACTCAGGCGTCGAGAGCGTCTATCATTTTAGTCATATCATTCGTCCAAGGCTTTGGATATTTACATTTTCCTTATTTACCCTTCTGGGCTTCCTTTATTCTTTATATTTATTTATATAATCCTTTTTATTAAATTCTTTTGATCTTAATAACAACTCTTCACAAAGCCTTAGGTTTTTAAAATACAATACAATACTTTACAAAAATGTGCCATGTCTATCGATCGAACCCACAATCATCCAGTTACCATCCATGCATCTAAGCGAATTGCTTTGTGCTGTACTGTGCACCATGTTGTTTATTAAAATGGGATCTTTATTTATAACAAAACTTCATTCTTTCTTAACCCGTTATATTATTATTTATGCAAGAAGGAATTTCTTTTACCAACAATTAACTATTCGACAAAGTCCGTCAACTTCTACATAACATTTCAGAAATAGGCTCGGGATGATTTCTTTAATTCCCGCCTAATAATTCTATAATCAGTTTAAGCTTGCAACTTTTATTCAAAACTTTATCATATCCATATAGCAGTTTCCCTTTTAACCAGTCTCTACTAAACCTCATTTGACTACCGAACTCATTAAAATGTCTCTCCTCCTCCCTCACAAGAGGCAAGGTCGCGCACAGAAGGCTGCCCCCCTCTTCCTTTGGTACTTTAAAACGAGATTTATCCTCCGTGTGGGTGCGGGATAGAATACACCCACGGAATGCCCTGTCTGTCGTAGGAGGCGACTAATAGGGCTGACATGGCCGAATAACTTGCCAGTTTTTGATTTGTTCAGACCCCCTGTGGATGGGGAGGGCAGAATTCATCCACGGTATCCCCTGCCTGTCGTAAAAGGCGACTTAGAGGGGGGCCTTATAAAGGTCGATTTCGGATTTCTGGTCCCAGTTCTGGTTTGACCTATAGAAATAAACATGCATGCTGTTAGGGGAAGGGCCACCAGCTTGGCCATCTGGCCAGAAAGCCTAGACGGTATGCCCCATCCCGTCAGGTGGGTGCGCCATGTACCCTACAGTAGTATCCGCCTTACAACGAAGGTCCCTGCATGGCCGAATACTGGAGCTGCATAAATCACTGTGCATGCCGAGGGGGAAGTGCCTATTCGAGGCACTGGAACCCCGGGCAATACTTGCTATGCCAGATAGGTATTGCCTTGGCTGGGTGGCGCCCACAGTGATGGCCCCCGTTCGGAGTGGGCAGTATTCGGGGAGGATTTCGTCCGGGATGCCATCAAAGCGATCACGACACCTGTACAGGGTGGCACCCTTAAAAAGCCGTCTCTCGAGTGTCGAGCTAATCCCAAGGTGTATACGCCTTGGGATAAAGCCTTTAATAAGCGATTTGCGACAGATAGATCACCTCGCTACCTGGTAGCTACCAGAACAGACGGGGATGATTTCAAGCTCGTAAAATCGATCATTTTCGCTGAGGAAATCAAGGGGAAATTTGGTGATCTTAACGGGATTTCCAAGGTCCGGAACGGGCATCTCTTGCTGCATACCGTTAGCCGGCAGCAAACCGAAGCGTTGCTAGAATGCACGCAATTCGGCGAAATCCCCGTTAAGATCACAAAGCACGAAACGCTGAGTGAGGTCCGTGGAGTTTTTTTTTCATCGTGACCTCATTTTGAATAGCGATGCTGAACTGTTGCGGGATCTGGGGATGAGAGGCATCACAAAGATTAGGTGCATCACCCGAAAGATTGGAGAGAAGAGCGTCGATACCGGCGCTTTTATTCTCCATTTTGAGGGTGATGTTGTACCTAAGCAGGTGAAGGATACATCGTACAACTGCGATGTGCGACCGTACATTCCTCCACCTATGCGCTGCTACCAGTGCCAGAGATTCTGGCATGTTTCCGCCAGGTGTACTGCGAAGGTCGTATGTAGAGAGTGTGGCAAGGGGGCACATGAGGGTGATGATAGGTGTACGCCTCCCCCGATATGTCCCAACTGCCAAGGAAGTCACTCTCCACGGTCAAAACAGTGCCCTGAATTCATTATGGAAGCCAAGATCCAGGAAATCAGGACTCTTCACAGGCTTTCATATCACGACGCTCGCAAGAGGTATCGTGATATGAATGCCCCTGAATTTCGGGTATCGTTTGCAGCTGCAGCGACGCCCTCAATCATCCCTGCCGTCAAATTTTCCAGTGCAGTACCCTCGATGTCCTCTCTAAGTACGATTCTGAAATCTCCCCTCGCTGTACAAGCGAGCACTGTCAGCCCGAAGGAGGTACCAAAACCTTCTTCGGCCACGGTTAAGAAGGCGCCGGTTTTGACATATAAACCGGCGAATTCGGAGAAGAAGTCCTCTTCTTCTCCGAAACGGTCGGCGAACAAGTCTTCCCCAGCTAAAGGGGGAAAGAAGACTTTGCCGACCAGGGCTGGTCCTTTTTCCAGCCCACCTAATACGAAAAATATAGGGGAAAAGAGGGAGACGGTTCGTTGCCGTCTCTCTCGCCCTCCTGCTGAAGGGGTGGCTACTGTCTCTGCTGGCCTTTCCACTCCCACGACCACCAACGGAGTGAAGCCTGCTGAAGCCAAGCCCGTCCGTATGGAGGAACTCCCCTATAGAAAAGAAAAAAGATCGGCGGAGGAGAGAGGAACGATTCAGCGCCGTTTCTCTTCCTCTCCTAAAAACAGGGCTGCTCACGTATCTGCTGGCTATCCCGCTCCCACCACTACCAATGGAGCGGTGCCAGCAGGAGCGACCTTGTTTTATAAGGACCCGGCGTCTGTGGGGAAGGGACCATCTACTTCCCCAAAAACACGTCAACGCCGATCCAGAAAGAAATCTCTTCGGGGCGTGTCGGGGACAGACACCCAGTCTTCGGACCGGGAGGAAGTCCCTCGACACCGCTCTCGCTCTTCCCCAAGAGCGAGACTCGTGAGGTCCGACGACGACCGCGCGCAACCCAAGAGAGCGCCCGCTCCAATTTCTTCGTCTTCGGACGGAGATGTGGAGATTGAGATGTGCTCTCCTGCCCCATCGTCTCCAACTAGAGATGGGGAAGGGTGGCAAGCGGTCAAGCATAAGTAGAAGACCGATTTCTACTTAAGTCCACACAATGGCACTATTACAATGGAACTGTAATAGCTATTCTGTTCATCTCGCTGAGTTACGACAATTAATATCTTCGTTTTCGGCAACCATTGTCTGTCTTCAGGAATCCAGGTTTCGTCCTGGACATGAGACAACAATGCGTCACTTCAAACTCTTCTCTAAAGATCGGGTGGATGGAGCTGTGGCCGCCAGTGGTGTCTGCACTCTCGACCACTCTAGCCTCTTCAGTGAAGAGGTGCCGTTGCGTACTCAGCTAGAAGCAGTTGCTGTTCGTACTTCGTTGCCAGTAATGGCAACAGTATGTAACGTGTACATCCCGCCTGATTCTCAACCGGATTACAACCAGCTGGTGGATCTAGTCTCTCAGCTCCCCCCTCCTTTTCTCCTTCTGGGAGATGCTAATGCCCACAATACAATTTGGGGCTCCGCTACCACTAGCGGTAAAGGGAGAGATTTCGAGAGGCTGATCAGGCGGCTGGATCTGTGTTTGTTGAACACAGGGGAACCTACGCACTTTTCCATTGCACACGGTACTTATTCAAGTATCGATATTACCTTGTGCAGTCGTGAGCTGGTTCCCCTGCTACAGTGGGGTGTACACGATGACCTTTGTAATAGTGACCATTTTCCAATTATCGTTACTCTTCCGAACCAGAGAGCCATCGAGTTATCAAGTCAATGGCTTCTTCGTCAGGCTGATTGGCAAACTTTCACGGCACGTGCGGTGTTTGCCGAAGATATCTTTGAGAGTGTCGACGATCGTACCATTCACATAACGAATTGTATTTTGGCTGCTGCTGAGGAAACAATACCTTCCTCATCCGGCAACTCACGCCGGAAGCTTGTCCCCTGGTGGACAGCCGAGATTTCAGCAGCCATTAAAGATCGTCGACGTGCTTTCAAATGTTATCGGAGGCAAAACACTATGGCCAACCTTATCACCTTCAGAAGGATGCATGCTAGAGCCCGATATCTGATTCGGGAGAGTAAGAAATCGACGTGGGAAAAGTATGTGTCATCTATGACGGCGCATACTCCCTCATCTCAAGTGTGGAATAAGCTTCGTCGGATCTCCGGACTCCCAACATCATTGTCGATACCCGGAGTATCCATCAATGGAGATATCATCACGGACCATCTCGCCATTGGCAACAGTATTGGCTCGCACTTCTCCGATGTATCCTGCTTTGGGAGTTACGATCCTACATTTCTGACTCTGAAGCGGGAGGCAGAGTTTCACCCCTTGTCCTTTGCCACTGCTGCTTCGGAGTTCTATAATGTACCATTATCTGAATGTGAACTGCGCCGTGCGCTTGCACTGTGCAGGGATACGGCTCCTGGACCGGATAACATACATAATCAAATGTTAAAACATCTGTGCGAAGCCAGTATAAAACAAATGTTGATCCTCTTCAATCGTATATGGATTGAAAGGGAATTTCCATCTCAATGGCGAGAGGGGATCGTGATACCGATTCCCAAGGCTGGAAAGGATCCCTAGTTTGTAAGCAGCTATACGCCCATTTGTCTGACAAATGGCCTATGTAAGCTGCTCGAAAAGATGGTGAACCGTCGACTGATGCGGTTCTTGGAGGAGAAAGGTCTCCTGTCTGAGTACCAGTGTGGATTTCGCTCTCATAGGTCCACCACTGACCATCTGGTGCGACTTGAGAGCGCCATACAGGTTGCATTTTTCCGAAAGCAGCACCTAGTCATGGTTTTCTTTGACCTCGAGAAAGCATACGACACCACATGGCGCTGCGAGATCCTTTCCACCCTTCACAAGTGGGGACTCCGTGGTAATCTACCGACTTTCATTGCGAATTTCATGTCCGTCCGACTCTTCCGTGTAAGGGTCAGTAGGACATTATCGCAATACTGTATTCAAGAAAATGGAGTTCCTCAGGGTTCAGTGCTGAGTGTCACCTTGTTCGCGATTGCCATAAATGGCATTGTTGCCGCCGCCGGGTCCGCGGTAGATCCATCGCTATATGTAGACGATTTAGCTTTGCATTACAGCTCTGGAAGTATGGCAGTCGTGGAACGGCAATTGCAGCTAGCTATCAACCGGGTCGGCAGGTGGGCTCACGACCGGGGTTTTCGTTTTACAGCAGCGAAAACCTCCGTCGTCCATTTTTGTCGGCTCCGGAGGCTACATTTACACCCTGAACTACATCTCAGGGATGCTGCGTTGCCGTTGGTTGACACTTATCGCTTCCTGGGGCTCCATTTTGACAGCAAGTTAACGTGGTAGCACCATATACGGCAATTGAAAATGACGTGTCACAGGAAACTGAACATGCTCAAGTTTCTTAGTGGCACTACGTGGGGGGCTGACCGTGCGGTGCTGCTACGGTACTACCAAGCCCTCGTCCTGTCCCGGCTAGACTATGGTTCTGCGGCATACGGTTCAGAAAGGCCGGCAACCTTGAAAATGCTGGACTGTATCCACCATAGTGGCGTTAGGCTGGCTACCGGTGCCTTCCGGACCAACCCGATACCCAGCCTACTCGCCGAATCGGGTGTTCCACCTTTAAATTACAGACGCCAACATATGCTTTTAGCATATGCTGCCAATGTGCGTCAAATGCCGCAACACCCGTCTTATCAAGCTCTCTTCGGTACCCAAAACCACCAGGGGTACGCCAACCGGCCTCGTGCCACTCGGCCGGTTGGAATTAGACTTGATAGCTCATGTACTGAAATAGGAGTGGCTGTAGGCCCCTATATGATCCGTACATATAGCGAGGTGCCTCCGTGGCAAGTCCCGCGTCCGGGAATTCGGTTAGATCTGCACCGAGGTCCTAAGGTGAACACGGATGCCTCCGATTACCGGAGGCAGTTCCACAGCATAGTTCACCAATTTCCGGACGCTGGCATTCTCTACACGAATGGTTCGAAGGTGGACGAGAAAGTGGGTTATGCTTACGTAATTGATGGTGCAAATCTCTTTGCCTGAGGCCTGTAGTGTGTTTACTGCGGAGCTCGTTGCCATCTATGAAGCTCTGCAGTTTGCACTACAGGATGCACGAATCCACTTTCTCGTGTGTACCGACTCTTTGAGTTCGTTGCAGTCAATTGCTACATGTTTCCCGCAACACCCCCTAGTACAGCGAATCCACGACCTACTAGCCGGGCTCTGCCACGCTGACACTCGAATCACCTTTCTGTGGCTTCCAAGCCACATGGGAATTGTGGGAAATGAGTTAGCAGATCAAGCTGCAAAAGAGACGGTATCACTACCCCCTCGACCAACTGAGGTACCTGCTAGAGATATTCGCTCTCAGTTACGCCTACAAGTTCTGGCTTTTTGGGAGAGTCAGTGGCTAGCTGACCCACTGCCCAGTAAACTGAGAGCGATCAAGGGAAAAACTCGCGTGTGGCGGAGCTCTTACCGGTCACGTAGGGAGTCCGTCATTTTGTGTAGGATAAGGATAGGTCATACAAGATCCACCCACTTGTATCTGATGAGAAGGGAAGACCTGTGGAGCCGTTTTCACCGTGGCCCACATTTTCACCGAGTGTGTGGATCTTGCTGACTTACGAAGAAACCTTGGTTTGCAAATGACACTCAAACTTATATTAGCCGATGACGGGGTGGCAGCTGATCGCGTTAACCGCTTAAAGTGAGAGTGGGTTAGGGCCAGCAATCTAAATTTTCCAGTGAACATTGACTCAACGACTTGTTCGTTTTTGAATGATAATGTTTTGTTTTTCCGTAATTTTTGTTTATTTTTATAATTTTTAATTTTTTATTGAATGTTTTTATTTTTGTTTTATTAATTTTTGGTCTTTTTAAATTTAGGCGTCCACCTCAAAATTTTAAATTCAATTCTAAATTTGTATTCTTCAGTCAGTGTTAAGAGGGGCAGATGCCCTCGTAGTTCCACCCCTTAAATCAACAATAACTAACTATTTAACGAGATTTATGATGGCTCGCTGGCCCTTCTTGCTTTTACGCTAGTGTTACTATTCGACCACATGATTTCCAAGACTTAAAATTCATTTCACCACGGATATTTGTTCCGTTTTTATTTATTATTATATACCTTTCGTTCCCAGGATATTAGCATTTAATTCGGATAGGCTGTACGGTAGTTAATTATTACAACTTCTTACGACGCTTATAACACAACTGTATAATGCCTATTTACAACAATGCCTGTTCACAACAATGCCTCTTCACAACAATACCTTACTACAACAATGCCAGGTTGGGATATCCATCCTACAGCGGGTCTTATATAACACTATCACATACGACGTTTCATTCAACTACATTTTTCGGTGGGAATTTGCACATCCACAATACACAACAGTAGGAATAAAAGAGCGGTTCTGGCTCAGGGGCTAATGGGCAAGATGGCCGCCACGCGCAACCAGCCCTATGTTATTCTTATGGAGGGGTCATTCAGAACTGGCGCAGTGGCTAATGGGCAAGATGGCCGCCACGCCCTGAGACCGAGCATGACGTCACAGGAGTGGTCGGCCTTGTAGTTGCTAAATGGAATATTTATTACTATTATTATTATTGTCATTATTATTATTAGGTAATTATTAATTGATCATGTGCAATCCAGACCAGCTTAATATTGTCAACCACTTGGTGTAGTGGCTAGCATTCTTGGTTGTTACTGCGAAGGCCCGGGTTCGATTCCTGGCTCTGCCAAGAAATTTAATTTCTGGTCAATCTAGTGGAACGGGGTACACTCAGTCTTGTAAGACAAAATGAGAAAAGGCGGGTTTTAATTCATACCTCTGCCTTTTAGCTTAACCCAACTTCATTTAACCTCACCTAACCTAACCTAACCTCACCTAACCTAATCTAACCTAACTTCACCTAACCTAACCTAGCTTCAAAGTGAGAGAAAATATGACAGCAAATGTGAGAGAACACATAATAAACTAAGTTATAACCTAACCTAACCTAACCTAACTTAAAAGTGCAAGCAAAAAAATGAGAGCAAAAAGTGTGAGCAAAAAAGTGAGAGCAAATGTGAGAGCACAAATAATAAACTTAGTTATAACCTAACCACACCTAACCTAACCTAACCTAACTTCACCTAACCTAACCTAACATAACCTAACTTTAAAGTGTGAGCAAATATGGGAGCAAAACGTAAGAGCAAAAAGTGGGAGCAAAAAGTGAGAGCAAAAAGTGAGAGCAAAAAGTGTGAGCAAACAACTGGGAGCAAAAAGTGGGAGCAAAAAGGTGGGAGAAAAAAGTGGGAGCAAAAAGTGTGAGCAAACAAGTGGGAGAAAAAGGTGGGAGCAAAAAGGTGGGAGCAAAAAGTGGGAGCAAAAAGGTGGGAGCAAAAAGTGGGAGCAAAAAAGTGGGAGCAAAAAGTTGGGAGCAAAAAGTGGGAGCAAAAAAGTGGGAGCAAAAAGTGGGAGCAAAAATGTGGGGAGCAAAAAGTAGGAGCAAAACAGTAAGAGCAAATGGGAGGGCACAAATAATAAACTTAGTTATAACCTAACCTAACCTAACCCACAGAAACCTCATTTAAAAATTTTAGATTTTACAATTTAACATTTTACAATTTAACATTTTAGATTTTTTGTTTTTTCATTTTACATTTTTTAGATTTTACATTTTACATTTTTGATTTTTTTTGTATTTTTGATTTTAGTTTGTTTTTAGATTTTACATTTTAAATTTAAGATTTTTTGATTTTAGATTTTATATTTTCCGAAAAGAGTAAACTACAAGGTCACATACCTAACCTCACCAAACCTAACTTTACCAAACCTAACTTAAGCTAATCCAAAGGCTAATGCACATACACAAAGTATATAAGAGCACATGCAACTAGCCTTATGCTAGTCTTAAAGGCTACTGTACAACATGAGCACTACCCCAAACGGGTATTTTTTTCATTTTGTTGTTTACACATTTGTCAATTTTCCAATTTCCCACATTCTGTTTTTTTAAATGTAAGTTTTAAGTTTTTCCAATTTCATAATATGGAAACATGGATTTTGCATTTTGTTGTTTACACATTTATCAATTTCACAATTTCCCATTTACAGTTTTTAAAATGTCAGTTTAAAGTTCTTCAATTTCATGTTATAGAAACATGGATTTTCCAATTTGTTGTTTACACATTTGTCAATTTACCAAATTCCCATTTACAGTTTTTAAAATTTCAGTTTAATGTTTTTTCTATTTTGTCAATATGGAAACATGGATTTTCCAATTTGTGTTTTACATGTTTTGCATTAGGAGTGGAGAGAGGTGGGTAGTAATTAAAAATGTAAAGCAGTGTCCATACAATATTTTTTATTTTAAATACATGTACACTATTTACACATAATACATTTTTTTATTCTTTTTTGTTATAAATTGTGCAGTTGTTTTTATTTGGTTTTCTATTTTTATTTGTTTTTGAGTATGAATATAATTTTTCTTTTTGTGTTTTTCTATTTTTGTAGTGCTATTGCTTTAATTTTTTAAATTGCTTTGTTTTATGTATTTGCTAGATGCATGCAGAGGATTTTGATATTCAAAACTTAACTCTTTAAGCATGGTCAATGATTGAGTAATGACCATAGGCATGTGTACCTATACCATTAGCATCAATTACACTTTTATCATCACCAGGACACGAAGCAATTTTGTTTAGTCTTATAGATGATATGTCATGTTGTTTAGAAGCGATAATGTTCTTGAGTATTCTTTTTACATTGTTTTTCATGACACAATCCTTATAATCTTGAAAGCTTATACAATTTTTGACAACACCTCTGTTAATACCTTTAATCTTTTTGATTTCTTTACCATTTATGTCTAAAGCATACATTTTAGCTCTTAAGTCCAACAAATGCTTTTATAATTTGTCCACAAGCCTCGTCTTTAAATTTCTCCAACGTTTTCTTGTTTGATGTAGAGTAACATATGTGATTAGTAGGATAATTTGATGTGTCCAGGTGTTCTAGGAAATCCAACTTGTCTTGATATACATCTTGGGTGTTAACCAAATAAATGAACGAGTCGGTATCCATATACATGAGTTTAAGATTGTTCATTCCATAATAGGGTAGCAGGACATCATAGTGGTGGGAATACATGAGAGTTTTTGAAATATCCAGTATACACATTCCAATATATATAGGCTTATTGAATACAATGTTACGTTTAGCCATGTGGAAAGCAGCTAGGTTAGGACCATAAATTGTTCTGTCAATAAATGTCGGCTTTGCTATTAGCTTTTCTGCCTTTTTGCTGTCAGTCACAAGACGTATGTCTATTCATTTACGGATATTTTCCATTGTTTTTCCAAAAATGGCAATGTTGAATAATTTGTACAGATTTTTCTCAAAATCATTTTTGGCTTGTTTTCTAAGGTTGTTATTAAAATCAACGTAGGCCATTAACCAAGGTCTTTGCTTAAACTTTAACACACGATGAATTTTTAGCAATTTTATTCCATGCTCTAAAGCCTGTTTTAATGCCATGTAGTGAACAACATATCGCCTTCGATTTCCAAGATGAGGAATTAGTTTTTTCAGAGACGAACCCTTAGGTTGTGTACACTCTGGTAGGAAAGGTAAATCGTTGTGTAGATCATGAAGGTCAGATGGGTAATCAACATCAACGTCTAGAATGTATCCCACAGGATCGTCTTCCTTTAGTTTTTCTAGATCAACAGTATCTGGAGAAACCCACTGAAATCCACCATAAGGAAGGGAGTGGCACATAGCCCACCCGTATTGGTTGTTGGCATCATCGTAGGTAATAAACTGCGATGGTTTCTCAGGATCATAGGTTTCCATGTATGTATTGTTAGCTTCAGCATACCGATGAGACACTTGGCATATGCCTCCACGTATTCCAGACACGATTAGAAGAATCTGATCGTAATCCTGTAGCAATTCCAGTTCAATTCCTGTGTAAAGGAGCATTGCCTCGAAACTTAAACCAGGCGAAGTAAAAAAGTGTGCAGCATCCACTCGGTGTGTTTCTAGTGTTTTGTTTCTAAACGTTTCAAAGCTGTCTGCAAGAAGGAGTACATCTGAAGTTAGGTAGAGGTCACTATATTCCCCTAGAGTTTTAATGTTCAACTGTTTCCAGACATTTTTGGCATGTTCTTTGTCTCCTTGACTAACATTTTCTTGACTTAATTTGTTAAAGAATGCCTCTTTTGGAGGTAAACACGTTTCACTTAACTTTTCCCATGAGTCAATGTAGTCATAACAAAATACCCCTTTGCGAGTCATGAGCATTGCATTTTATTTTCCAAAGTCCTTTTCTGTTTCAGGGTATGATGTTAAGTTGGAAACTAAGTTTTTCAAACTACTCGGCATTAACCGAAACGTATCCACAAATCTAAGCTCAACATTTCCTACATACACACATCAAAAAAAGTTTTGCATCACCTCGGTTCCAAGAGTTCCGGAACCTTTAAATACAAAGGGAATAGAGATCAACACAAACAACATTTCAGCTCGTTGTATTGCTCATGAGACCCACACATTGCATGTTGTACCATCATACAGCTAGATTTTCAGCATTTGTGGTCCAGATTGCAGTACACACCACTACCTCTAATACCCAGTAGCACGTCCTCTTGCATTGATGCATGCCTGTATTCGTCGTGGCATACTATCCACAAGTTCATCAAGACACTGTTGGTCCAAATTGTCCCACTCCTCAACGACAATTCGGCGTAAATCTCTCAGAGTGGTTGGTGGGTCAAGACGTCCATAAACAGCCCTTTTCAACATATCCCAGGCATGTTCGATAGGGTTCATGTCTGGCGAACATGCTGGCCACTGTAGTCGAGCGATGTCGTTATCTTGAAGGAACGCATTCACAAGATGTGCACGATGAGGTCGAGAATTGTCGTCCATGAAGACAAATGCCTCTCCAATATTCTGCCGATATGGGTGCACTATGGGTCGGAGGATGTCATTCAGGTATCGTAAAGCCGTTTCGGAGCCTTCCATGACCACCAGTGGCGTACGTCGGCCCCACATAATGCCACCCCAAAACATCAGGGAACCACCACCTTGCTGCACTCGCTGGACAGTGTGTCTAAGACGTTCAGCCTGACCAGGGTGCCTCCAAACACGTCTCCGACGATTGTCTGGTTGAAGGCATATGCGACACTCATCGGTGAAGAGAACGTGATGCCAATTCTGTGGGGTCCATTCAGCATGTTGTTGGGCCCATCTGTACCGCGCTGCATGGTGTCGGGGTTGCAAAGATGGACCTCGCCATGGACGTCGGGAGTGAAGTTGCGCATCATGCAGCCTATTGCGCACAGTTTGAGTTGAAACACGACGTCCTGTGGCTGAACGAAACGCATTATTCAACATGGTGGCATTGCTGTCAGGGTTCCTCCGAGCGGCAATCCGTAAGTAGCGGTCATCCACTACAGTAGTAGCCCTTGGGCGGCCTGAGCGAGGCCTGTCATCGACAGTTCCTGTATCTCTGTACCTCCTCCATGTCCGAACAACATCGCTTTGGTTCACTCTGAGACGCCTGGAAACTTCCCTTGTTGAGAGCCCTTCTTGACACAAAGTAACAATGCGGACGCGATCGAACTGCGGTATTGACCTTCTAGGCATGGTAGAACTACAGACAACATGAGCAGCGTACCTTCGTCCTGGTGGAATGACTGGAACTGATCGGCTGTCGTACCCCCTCCGTCTAATAGGCCCTGCTCATGCATGGTTGTTTACATCTTTGAGCAGTTTTAGTGACATCTATGAACAGTCAAAGGGACTGTATCTTTGATACAATATACACAGTCAACGTCTATATGCCGGAGATCTGGGAACCGAGGTGATGCAAAACTTTTTTTGATGTGTGTATTTGGTAAAGGAAATGTACTTTTCTTTGGAGTTAGCGATAACATCCACTCTCTCAGTAGTACACCCCAATTGCTTTACAATGAAATTTGCGTCGTAGCCACTCATATTATGTAGAAACACAGGAACGGGGTTACGTGTTTTACATCTCAAATTACAGTTATTGTGAGCACTTCCACGGTATTCCCCTGTAATATGGCAGTTGTCTCGAACTTTCCAGTCCTGTTGGGTAAATGGTTTTTGACACAAATAACAGGTTTCAGAACATTGGAACTCTGCTTCTTGAGCCTGAGTTAAGGCCTTTGGAACATTTAAGCTGTAAAGGTGATCAATTTCATTAGCTATTGAGATCAAACAGTCCATAAACTTTTCTGCAGCGTCAGGCCCACGATAAATAACAGGTTGGCTTGAAAGATTTGTCTTTATGTGTTCCACAGCAGGTGAGGGTTTAACGTATATAACAAAGCTCATAGGAACATGACTCTGGTATGGCACTGTATAACTTGCTTCAGGATTAGGTAGACATGTTTGCTAGGGTAAGAGTATACTTTCAAAATCTGCATAGATAACGTAAGGTATTCTCAGAATTTTTTCAACATTTAAGAATTTGACAATGGGGTTTTTAATAGGCATTTCAACCCTAGCAATGTCATGCTGGACACACAAAGCTCTATGTTCTTTCAATTTTTTCATTCCTCGTTGTCCATATCGATTATCAAAGTGTGTAAAACACCGCTTACACGTATATATTTTATGTTCATAGCGGGTAATCTGATGTCTTACTAGTTTATCAAAATCTTTGATAAAGACGTAGTGGTTCTGGCCGGATGATGAACTTAGCAGAAGGAGGTCGCGATGGTCTTGCAGCTCTTGATCCACAACCTTCAGAGGGAACAATTTGTTGTCTTGTTCCAATCCAAATACATTAATGGATATATCGTTGGCTTTTTCAAATTTGGGAATGTCAGCTAGTAATGTAGGAAATTATATTACAGAAAAAACATACTTGTTTTCCAGGTCCTTGTATTTACTAATGCGTTGAGCATCCTTTCTAACCAGTTTTGCTAAAATGGCATACACAAAACACTTTTCATCATTCAAATTTTCAGGATTAATGCAGGCTTTTCTTGCTTTTATAGCTGCTGGTAATGGAATATATGTGCTGCCACGCAAGGGATTGTACTTATTTATTTTCAATCGTACTCCTTCCACTGCTAACAAAGCCCAATTACTGCCTTTTAGCTCAGATTCTTCCATTTCCGTAGTTAACTTTGGAAATTGTGTTTCCAAGAAACTACTCAAGTCTGTTTCCAAAAATAGGGCCTGATTTCTTGTTTTAAAAGCACGATCTGTAATTTCATTGGTAGATGTATGAATGAATCTACATTCAGCCACAAGATTAACTTTTATTTTTATTTTATTTTATTTTTTTATTTTATTTAAAAATAGAAAACAAAATAAAAACAACTGTACAATTTATAACAAAAAAGAATATAAAAATGTATTATGTGTAAATAGTGTACATGTATTTAAAATAAAAAATATTGTATGGACACTGCTTGTACATTTTTAATTACTACCCACCTCTCTCCACTCCTAATGCAAAACATGTAAAACACAAATTGGAAAATCCATGTTTCCATATTGACAAAATAGGAAAAACATTAAACTGAAATTTTAAAAACTGTAAATGGGAATTTGGTAAATTGACAAATGTGTAAACAACAAATTGGAAAATCCATGTTTCTATAACATGAAATTGAAGAACTTTAAACTGACATATAAAAAACTGTAAATGGGAAATTGTGAAATTGATAAATGTGTAAACAACAAAATGCAAAATCCTATTGACAAAATAGGAAAAACATTAAACTGAAATTTTAAAAACTGTAAATGGGAATTTGGTAAATTGACAAATGTGTAAACAACAAATTGGAAAATCCATGTTTCTATAACATGAAATTGAAGAACTTTAAACTGACATATAAAAAACTGTAAATGGGAAAATGTGAAATTGATAAATGTGTAAACAACAAAATGCAAAATCCATGTTTCCATATTATGAAATTGGAAAAACTTAAAACTGACATTTAAAAAAACAGAATGTGGGAAATTGGAAAATTGACACATGTGTAAACAACAAAATGAAAAAAAAAACCCGGTTGGGGTAGTGATCATGTTGTACAGTAGCCTATAAGACTAGCATAAGGCTAGTTGCATGTGCTCTTATATACTTTGTGTATGTGCATTAGCCTTTGGATTAGCTTAAGTTAGGTTTGGTAAAGTTAGGTTTGGTGAGGTTAGGTATGTGACCTTGTAGTTTACTCTTTTCGGAAAATCTAAATTCTAAAATCAAAAAATCTTAAATTTAAAATGTAAAATCTAAAAACAAACTAAAATCTAAAATACAATAAAAATCATAAATGTAAAATGTAAAATCTAAAAAATGTAAAATGAAAAGATCAAAAATCTAAAATGTTAAATTGTAAAATCTAAAATCTTTAAATGAGGTTTCTGTGGGTTAGGTTAGGTTAGGTTATAACTAAGTTTATTATTTGTGCCCTCCCATTTGCTCTTACTTTTTTGCTCCCACTTTTTGCTCCCCACATTTTTGCTCCCACTTTTTGCTCCCACTTTTTTGCTCCCACTTTTTGCTCCCAACTTTTTGCTCCCACTTTTTTGCTCCCACTTTTTGCTCCCACCTTTTTGCTCCCACTTTTTGCTCCCACCTTTTTGCTCCCACCTTTATCTCCCACTTGTTTGCTCACACTTTTTGCTCTCACTTTTTGCTCCCACTTTTTTCTCCCACCTTTTTGCTCCCACTTTTTGCTCCCACTTGTTTGCTCACACTTTTTGCTCTCACTTTTTGCTCCCACTTTTTGCTCTTACGTTTTGCTCCCATATTTGCTCACACTTTAAAGTTAGGTGAAGTTAGGTTAGGTTAGGTTAGGTTAGGTGAAGTTAGGTTAGGGTAGGTTAGGTGTGGTTAGGTTATAACTAAGTTTATTATTTGTGCTCTCACATTTGCTCTCACTTTTTTGCTCACACTTTTTGCTCTCATTTTTTTTTTTGCTTGCACTTTTAGTTAGGTTAGGTTAGGTTATAACTTATTTTATTATGTGTTCTCTCACATTTGCTCTCATATTTTCTCTCACTTTGAAGTTAGGTTAGGTTGGGTGAAGTTAGGTTAGGTTAGGTTAGGTGAGGTTAGGTTAGGTTAGGTGAGGTTTAATGAACTTGGGTTAGGCTAAAAGGCAGAGGTATGAATTAAAACCCGCCTTTTCTCATTTTGCCTTAAAAGACTGAGTGTACCCCGTTCCACTCGAGATACCAGAAATTAAATTTCTTGGCAGAGCCAGGAATCGAACCCGGGCCTTCGCAGTAACAGCCAAGAATGCTAGCCACTACACTAAGTGGTTGACAATATAAAGCTGGTCTGGATTGCACATGATCAATTAATAATTACCTAATAATAATAATGACAATAATAATAATAATAATAAATATTCCATTTAGCAACTACAAGGCCGACCACTCCTGTGACGTCATGCTCGGTCTCAGGGCGTGGCGGCCATCTTGCCCATTAGCCACTGCGCCAGTTCTGAATGACCCCTCCATAAGAATAACATAGGGCTGGTTGCGCGCGGCGGCCATCTTCCTCATTAGCCCCTGCGCCAGAACCGCTCTTTTATTCCTACTCACAACAATAATACCGGGCTGGGATCTCTATCCTGCAGCGGGGCTTATATAACACTATCACATACAACGCTTCATTGGGCAATAACACGGTGGGAATTTACTCATCCACGACATACAATACGAGGCTACTTCATTACAACAATACATTCGGTGGGAAATTTACCTCCACGCATTTCGACGATATTTTCACTACATTTTCCATCTCGCGAATAAATATATCCTGGTTTAACGCATATTATTTTCCGCTTGAAACTATACCTTTATTATTCTTATTAGCCCTTACGGTAATACAACTTGCTTGGATAACTTGACGATATTGGCACGACTTCGGCCTTCCTATTATTTATTTCACAACCTTGGCCTAATAACCTGGAAGGTAACATATTCATTCTTGGGTGTTTCGTTCCACCAGTTATTTGGACATTTATAACTTTATTAATTTATTAACATATTATTTCTCGCTTCATTTTTTATTTTGAGTTCCTAGACACGGGTCTTTAAATATAACTTTGTATCAGCTTGATCCTCATTATTCGC